>OY039084.1:10002500-11202500 GCA_955850985.1 Elophila nymphaeata
CTCTTTATTAATTTGGAAGAGCTTCTATCACGAATGCTCAGAACAATTGCTTTTGGGGCAGTTGTGTTAACGTAAATGAGGTAGTACTAGGGGTACTACTAAGTAGAAAGTATACAAGAGTCCAGTATTTTATTTAATGTTCACATCGGTAGTGTAACGGTAGCTATATTTTGCAAAAATCGAAACACGTAGAATTGTAGAGTCTACGATGTATTTAATCAGAATAATTGATTCACGGTGAACAGTTATGGCAAGTTTCTCTATTGTATTCAATGTCTTTTGAATGGTTTTGTTCCCATGGTACTTCTAACAGATAGAAACCATTAAAGTGATCTACGAGAATTCACAATAAACTATGTGGGAAAATGCTAAGTGACTATTCGAGTGTATTATTGTTTTTACCTAATGATTGCTTCTTCTTAGAACTCTCGACTGATTTTTTTGAAGTTTCTACGAAAATACGGAATTGCGTAGGAAAAACAAGTTAATAAATTAAACTTTATATTTATTTACAACAAGATTGAAAATGCTATAGGGTTTTTCAACAAAAGTTATAAAGGAAAGAGTAGAAAATAACATTTTGAACGATTGATAGATGAAGGTTCCGCATACGTTTTTCGTCCAAAGCTCACGTGTTTTATATTAGGTGAAGAAAGAATTAATGATAGTTTAAATTTGATTTTAAAATGCAAGGGGCTTCTATTTTTATCTCTCTTACTGTAGTAATAAGATTGGGTTTGATATAACAACAATATATCAGGAAGCTTTATGGATTCTTCAGAGTACTTAACAGTAAAGCAGAAATTCTTAGCAATTTAATTATTATTTCCACCGCCCCACAAGGTCTCTCCTTAACGTCGAAGGAGGTTTAGGCAATAGTCCACCACGCTTGCCCAATGCGGATTAGTGGTCAGATTTGTTGTGATCAATATCCGATCGCTGATCCATTAGTCGCCTTCTACCGTTCTGCGACACCCATTGGATGCTATGGGGTGATGCTATTCTACTCTGCCGGCATGACATGGCTACATATATGTTATTCATGATATGAAGGAGCCAGTTTCTGAAATTTAGCTACAGAAACTTTAATGTTGTATTTAGTACACATTTTAAGTATACATAAAGGTGACAAATCAACATAGAGCTGCGCTCTGCGCTGTGCTCTTATTTAGTCGAATCCCTCCTCTTAGATTAAGTATAATTAAGAAACAAACAAACATTGATGTGCTGCGTTTTTTAAAACTTAGCGGATCACAGCACAGCGCAGCATAGCTAAATGTTGATGTCGCAATAAATTTCATTTTTTTCAAAATGACTACGTAAATGTGTTTTAATTTGCTTGATTAGGTATCATATTCGTAGCGAAATATTTCAACGAACTTCTCCCAAATATAAATTTTAAATTTCAGATACAATTCAAGATACCCTCATGAACTTTACGTTGGTAGTTCATTTGAATATCAAAATTACAGTTTCATATTTCATTTCAACGAGTATATTTCAAGAAAGACTATTCAGCTGAAATATTCTAGCGGTTTATTTTAGATCCTTACTACTTTTAGACGTGGATGTTTCTTCAATATTATTTCGTTTAGGAGAAGCTATTAAAATAACAATAGTCGATCAATTATAAACTGTACAACTTTACTAAAATTTTACTGTGAAATAATATTATATTTGTTGTATCAAGATCCTAATAAAAATCTTTTACTACATTGTTTACATTTTGCGGAATCAACAGTCACTTCATCAAAAATGTCCAAATCACACTCGACTTAGGACGCATTTTGTAACAATTCAATCAATTCCGCAACACAACACATTTGTTTCACTTATTTGTTGAACTATTCGTGAATGTTTAATTGCTCACAAGTTAGTTAGTTACGTTACGAGTATGATAAGACGACAACAGCGCCCTTATCCGATGTTATCCGAAACTTTTATTTCGGATTCGGTTACGGATATTATTTTATATCGGATATCCGATTGTTTTGGTTACAGTTACGGAGCTCCATAACATCCCGCGTATCACTTATATCGGTCGATAATAGGTTCCATGAATTAAATCACGTTTCTAATTATCCTTGTAAATTAGCGTCACACTTAAAAATAATATTAAATTGTTATTGTCTATTGCAAACAATGAAAATTAGTAGGTAGGTACTTAAATATAAAATTTACAAAATTTGTTATATATTAATTTACCATTATATGGTAAAACGTTAACATGAAGTAACATTTTAAAAGCTTATCCTTATGAAAGTTAGCAATTTAATTCCACAATTGCAATTACTAGTCGAAGAAATGTAATTTTTTTTTCCTATCTATAAAAAACTATATCCATCTTCAAAAATTTCCGAAGGACATTTCAAAATATACGTTCATCTCATACTTTGCAATGTGCTACGTATAAGTAATTTAACATATGAATAGGCCCCGCATTCGCCGGCATAGTGCAAACAATATTTTTATTTTCTTTGCGTTACTCTCTATTTGCTCAGCGCGCGGACTCTCTCGTTTATTTCGCGAGTGCTACACCAAACCCGACTCTTAACTAGTCATAAATATTCCATAACGCCAAAACAAGAAGCTGCTTATATAGTACCTACTAATCTTATTTATGGGGGAATCAACTTTTTCCCTTATATCAGAACGCGTAAGATCCAAAATGCGGCAATAAAATATGACGAGGTAAAATATTTACTGGCCCGTAACCCGCAAATGAAATCACTTTGTGAAAATCTCTTCGTAATAATTAAAGACGAGCAAGATAGAGATATAACGAGAGGTAGGGATGTTGCAAATTAAGAAAATTCTCTTAAGATGATCCCTGTTTATTTCGCAAACTAAGTGTTTCGAATTTTTTGAAATTCCTGGGCAATATATTAAAACTAATTCCTATTGCTATCACAACTCTCTACGATTAGTTGGAAGAGGATGTCACCCAGGTCCCGAAAGTCGCTCTTTCGAGCCCCGTCTCAGACCTACTTGATCAGGAGTCACGTCAAGAATTTTAATTTATAAAAATTGTGCTCGGATATGTGAGATAGTACGGCTTATTCAAAGCTCCCTGGCTAGCTACCAGCGGCTAATTTCAGATAGCTTTAATTTTCATTATTAGGACTCACTACAGGCACAAATAATTAGATTCAATGGACAAAAGGTTGTCTATTTCTGTCGATTGTCTCTGACAGTTACGGAACAATGCAAAAGTTAAACGCTGTTTTTTTCGAATTCCTTATCTAATTAGGTACCAGTTCTGCCAAGTATTTGGCTTTGTCGTGTCACTCAGGCAGGTGTGACAAACCGACTAGACATCGGCCTTTGTTAGAAACCAATTAACTTTGAACATTTGGAGTAAAGGACCCTGGAGCATCTTTTATCTGATTTTGTAAAACACAAGTGAAAGGTTTTGCTAATTGTCAACCTTATCTTATCTTTAAAATATATTGGCTACAAGATATACGCTAATGGCGAAATCTTGTAACTATATAAAACTTGTATGACTTGTGTTATCAACAGATATTTATCAAAAATAATTAGGACTCTTTTTTCTCTTTATTTGGGTAAACATACTTACAAACAAACATTTGGTGACAAAGAAAACATTTTATAACAGTAATACAACTCACAGCTGAATACTTTGGCACTAACACCGTTTACCACATATTTGTATAACATATTTGCAAAGACTTATAAATGGTATTTGAGTTTTAAAAGCAAGTAGTTAAAATGAAATAATTCTGTGTTAATTAAAAAAAACATTCTGACAAAATTTCAACACAACTTCACGATGGCATACAAACATATTTTTTATATATTATATTATATATCTTTTCATAAGTCTGATATTTGTGAATGCAATAAAGAGGTAAACTAATTTTTGTAATCTAATAACTACAGAAAAAAATAATCATTCAAAATTTAGAATTACTTACTAACGATATTTTGCTATCGGTAAAATTGGAATATTTTTCAATCTTATATTTTTAAATGACACCATTCATAATTATAAATATTTTTGCGAATCATGATCAAAAAAATACAGAAAATCAGCCTCATAATTCCAAAAGGGGTTAAGCGGACCCTTCTAACATTTGTTTACACATAAAGCCACATCTGGCAGTGTGGGTCATGCAATGCCTAAAAACAGAGACAGGTTGCTAACCTATCCCTTACATAAAAGGAACACGTAACCTAAAAAAGCAATAAACCTTCAGTAAAACAAAAACCACAGGACAGATGTTACACTAATCATATGAGCAGTCCGGCTAATAATCATAATTTTGATTGTAAAATAGTACATAAATCTCGAAAGCAAATGATAACTCGAAATTACTAACCAAAACCATAAAATATTGCTCGTTTTAATTAAGACTACTGCCGTTAATAATCCATTAAAGACAAATCATACGTCCATTATTTATTGAATTACAGTTTCAGTCGCATTACTACATTGTAAATTCTCTTCTTTACGATGTCAATAACCTAATAACAAATGCCAATCACCCAGGAGCGTACTTATTTAATAATAACAGATCTGTGCTAGTTCTCTATGAATGGTTTGACTAATAATCACGTAGATGCGTCGAAGATAATGCAGCACTTTCATTTGAGCTATTTGTTTTGTTACACATGATTTGTAGAACGTGCTAACTTCAAAATCAAAATTGTCATTATGTGTGAAATTGCCTCGTTTTATGCACTGTTTGAATAGCTAACGTGGTCATGATATCACGATTATTTAGTTTAATTTTTGGATATCGTCGTTGTGGAGTTGCCATTCTCTAAATCCGGATAAATAACACGAACGTTTGCTCACGAGCCGTGGTTGTTAATTTATTTACAAAAATATCTTAGTTAGCACCAACTTACCAACTTGTCTGTTGCCTATGTGATATCCATTACTAAAATTCTTAGTGAACTTAAATTCACTAAAAGTAGTTAGCTAGGTGGATTTAAAACAGCCCTATCACAAATCGAGCACAAATTTGTACCATATGAGGATCGAAACGGGGATATCTGTATCTAATTCCAGGGCGGACATCTAGACCACGGAGTCAGTACATGTTTTGATCTAAATAGCTTTTGTTCAAAAAGTATAAATACGTAAACTATTAAATAAATGATTATTACTTAGTGTGAAAAATAAAATTACAGAAAATTATATCAAACAGTTCATTATAAGTCATAAAGACCGTATTAACTTGAGAAAGAAATATATCCGTAACAGCCCAAAATACAATATTAATTGTATATCTCGTTTACCAATGATAGAGCAATTTCTGCAGACGAGGAGGCTGACTCAAACAAAATGAGTCACAAGGGTTTCCTACAAAATGATGTCAGTTAAGTGAAGGTTGCGGTTCTAAACAGGTTATATTGGTGATAGAATCGTGTTTACGTAGTCAATAAAAATTTTACGTCTTAGTTACGCGGCTACGACATCGAACTCAGTGTAACCTTTAGAATAAAATAGAATCATAATGTATTTTTAACTTATTTTATTAAAGGCTGACTGAGATCTATGGAAGATAAAAATATAGAGAAAAACAAACACAGGGCAGGCAAATGATGGAAGTTCTAGACAAGCCGAGATCTTTTAATAATGTATAGCAAAAAATTTATTGGTAAAACTGGAAGCTACACTACCAATAAAAAAGTGAAGACAACGTTTTTGACCCTAAGTAACCTTTGAATGTTTCCGCTTCCTGTCTCTTTCTAACTCTCCCCCACAAGTTAAATGATGACGTATGTAAGTACGTGTGACGTATTAGACAGTCACGTGACTCTTGTGGATAGAAAGCGACAAAAGTATAATAAGAAGTTTCAAGGTCAAACTTTTTGTCATCACTTTTTTATTGGCAGTGTTGCTTCCATTTTTACGTAAAAATTTTTTGGTGTATAGAGATTTAGCTGGTATACCCTTTGCTCCTACTTCTTAACAGAATTTTCACGGCTATGTAGGTCTTGGAAAAAAATGTCATTATCAATTTTGAAAAGCTTACCAACATTTGTGCAGCGCTCATTTTCCATAGCGAATATTAGATCAGACTTTCTCTTTTTATATTGTAATTGATTCGTTTCGAATTTAAGTAAACTTTTTTAATTTTCTTTAATTCCCAGTTGGTCATTCATTAAAATGTTATTTACTTGAATTTAGAATTTCTAACTTACTCTATTTCCTGTTGTTTACCATAAATATTATAATTATTTACAAAATATAATAGCTTATTTTGCAGCATTTGTAGTGCTTCATAATTTATAATTAGTAATTTGTATGTAAATAGATGTTGATCATTGAAAGACCAAGTTAAAGATGAAAAGGAATTGTGATTAAAAAACATCGACAAATTTTTATTTCATATATTATTATAATATCTTAAAAGTAAGCAACGATTATTGTAATATTATTGATAATATGAATATATTTCAAAGAGTAAAAAGACAATGTGAAGAGTTAAACTACAGGTAGACATTTAATTGTGACTCATAGATGCTTTTTTGTATCATTGCCAACTGTAGACCTCATTTGTGTTGACATTTGAGTTGAAGCAACCTTATTGTTTAAGAGATACGTCTAAAATTCAATTGTCACATGGTATAATAGTTGCAAATATAACACGGCACGAACGTAATCGCCTTCAAGTCGGAATCAGCATACGTTGTTGAAACCAAGACGCTAAAGTTGTGTGCAAGCAGAATAAACAATGAAATGTACCGCCATTGTTTCTCTTGCATTATTTTTGAGAAATATAAATTTAATATTCCGTGCGATTTTTCCATGTATTTCGCACTTCTTAAGATCTTCTTCATTGTATGCAAAGTTTACTCTAAGACTGGGCGCCCTGCATCCTTTGTATGCTATGAGTATGACGTGACAATTTACCTTCGCGCCATAGGGAAATTAAAGCTTCACATAGACATAAAAACGAAAATGTATGAAGTATTTAAAAAAGTTAGAGCGCTTTCCATTATGTTATTAAATTTATTGGTACTAGTTCCACGTAATTCTCAATAGTTAGGTACTATTGGCCCTCTAGGAAAACACCTACTTTATTTATTACCCCACTGCACACTCCTTTTAATAGTCACAAAACCCACCCTATAACTTCATAAGTAGGTATTGTGTGTTTTATTATGGGACCTAGTCAATTATTGAAATTTGATTTTGATTAATTTAGTAAAATGAATGGCAGCACAGGTTCGGCTTACCACTCGCCTAAAAACCATCTCCAGCAAAATTTACAAGTTTCTTGATTTTTTATTATTTTTTACAATAACATCTCTTAATTTATTTACATGTGCTACTACTCGTTTAATTCTATGCTACTTGACTTTGAGTCTTCGCAATATCGCAGTGCGTTCTGAACAATTTGCGTAAATATTGAAGTGAAGGCCGTCTGTTCCATGTATTTACAGGTGTGTTTCAAAGACTGTTTATACCTATGTGTAAAATACCAATGCTCTGTTCATTGGAATTTTACAGATAGGGAATTAATAAATATAATTTATGACGTATTACAACATTTTCCTCGAATGCAGTGTTAAAAATGCGAAATCGTTTAAGTGAAAACTATAAAATTGCTGAATTTTGAAATTTAATGTTTTGTTTTTATATGACATTTGTTATAATATTACATTGTCGAAAAATATTTTTATACTTACAAATCTTCTTTTCAACATTACAGAGTTTGTCTTCTTTAGAAAAGTCCGCCATTGACTACCCAGTAGACAATCGGTATAGTAAGAGCAATCTTACCAAAATGATTGATTGATCTCCAGCAGTGTAACGATGATTATATTACAGTAGGAAGTTAAGTAACCGAGTATTTATATTCTCATTAGGACTCATCGATTCCCGATGATAGCTCTGATATTCTCTGAGTGGTTCACATCGAAAACAGTTTATTGGATATCGAGTATAAGTGCATTAGCCGATTTATGATGTAAAAAGGATTGCGTAATCTTTAGAGAAGATACGAGCACAAAGTAATCAGAAATTACAAACATGCTGTCTATCACGCTTATATTCAACGCAAAAGGGTTGAGCAAAACTAGGTAAAATTAGGTTACTCATAAGGTTAGTATCAAAGTCATATACCCAATGATTTTATATTTAAAAAGAAGCAGATATTATGTCATAGGCTCGCGAATTGTGATCCTCGAAAATGCCCCAATTGGTACGTCTTTCTTGCTATCACTGTGTGTCAAACCTTCAAGAAAATATTTGACAGTTTACGGCCGCGCAATCTAAAACTGTCAAATATTTTCTTCATCGCGCAAATTACTATGAACGTAACATATCTGTAGTTTAATATCATTGGTCCCTTTCCATGTAGGTACTTGAGGGAAGCGGCGCCTTACAATTATGCAGTGGATCATAAGTAAAAATCACGGAGTGTATTACACTCAGACCAATGATTGGTCTGAGGTATTACATATTTATTTGCTGTTTAACACGACAAGTGTCATAATAGTGTTAAGTAAAGTAGCAGTGTATAAGTAAAAAGTTGGCGAATAGGCCGGCTGGATAGATTTTATATTATCTAAAAACGTCTCGGTAATCCACGGAGAGTCTTTGCGGTAATCCTTGCTTATCGGTAAGCCTTTCACTATTTTGAGGTACTGCATGGCCCATACTGCCTTTAAAGCTCTGCTTTCAGATTATGAGCGCAATGTACAAATAACATTTACGAAAAAGGAAAGCTTTGGGTTGTTGTGGTTCTGTGTGTGAGTGTGGGACTACATAATGTTACGCATTAACCTCAGAGGCTGGTTAAAAGAGGTTATCACACTAAATAATCGCGTTAATAAAATATCATATTTATCGCAAAAATAAATTTGAATATAAATAAACATGAACTAATTGTATTAATGAGGTATGTGACCAATATATGCTAATGAGGAAAACAGAGGAAAATATATGTGAAAATAATACCGTGATATCAAAGGGAAAATTATTATTTACCGTCAACACCCATAAGGGCTAATTTCAGTTGCTTATAATTGGAGTCTGCTTAATACTGTTACGAGTTACGAAGCACAGCAATATAGGAGATTGAACTTTACTGTGCTTATAACGGAAGTGATGTCTGGTTAGTATTCTTGTTGTTGAACTGTTGTTATAATGAGCTGTTTTTAGCGTGCCTATGAGCACATAATATACTGAAACAGTCGCTGTCAGTCGTCTGTGACGTTCGTATACTCGAGTAAAAATGAGGTTTTCATAAATGCTCGGGTTGTTTTAAAATTTCCTGCAGTCAAAATGTGTTAACGTGTGTGATTTGACGTTAAAACGTTATTGGTGTAACCTTTATTTTGTATTAGACGCAACGTTGTCGTAATTACCGCATATTCTCTAGTTCTTAGTGTAATTATATTTGGTCGTATTATAGCATTTTGTACTATATTTGTGTGTGAAAAGTGCTAATTTTAGTGACAAACAAAATATTGAATTTCCTGGCAATTAAAGTTACTATAAAATGTGTGTTTCAATATAATGTTACAGTGATGTGTAATTGTTTTTTGCAAATGGATAACCAGGACTTTTTCTTCTCAGGGGTAAGATACGATAGAGAGTCAAAATAACTAGAATATTGCTTACAAATAAGTATCGCATACTCATCGACGGCCTTTCGTTGTGTTGATTCATACATGTTTTCTTTTTAATTCAACATAACGCCTTTTATTACTTTTGACTTCTGCATTACATTTTAATTTAATTTTAACGAATTGATGTAATACGAGAAAGCACAGTAGTTAAATTGAAACTACTACACATTGTCTGCATCTGAAAGTATTGAAATCAGCATGACTTATAAAAGTGTAGTATTTAAGTTTTAACACTTACTTTAAAAAAGCTACTATCGTTATGCAATAAATCCTTAGTGAAAGCGACTAACTAAATCACGATTTCAATTGAATAATAAAGCCATAGATTTTATTATAGGTACTTTATGGTTCCGTTACCAAATAAAGCATGTTTTATTGGTAATCGTGGTTGCTTATCAACATAAATCAATGACTATTTGAAAATCACGATGTTTGAGGATTTAACGACACAAGTGTCACGAAGCGATTTAGGTATCTATTTCCCAACACAGATCTTACAGAACTCACTTTATTTTCGTACTGACGTACTATTCTGCAAATAGCTCACTTCTCACTTGGATTTCACCTTATACACTCGGTAGTAGGCCTGTATATAAGGTCGTATGGGTTGGTACCACCATCTTTTCTGTTTCAGCTATGAAACAGTTTGTGTTTCGGATTGAAGGGAAAGGTAGCCAGTGTAATTAGCGGGCATAAAGAACATTTCATCTTAGGCCTCAGGATGACAACGCACCTGCAATACCAGGTGAATTTTTCCTTGTTATTGCAGGTGTTCATAGGCGACGGTAACCACTTACCACCAGGTGGGCCGTCAGCTACTTTTTCGTCTAGTTGTATAAAAAAAAATCTACTTTTCACAGATAAACTGGTAAAGAAGTAAGCTTTGGTATAGTATATTCAAGATGGAATTCTCTGCCAGCCCATGTGTTCCCTCTTTCTTATAATCCTGTTGTCATTCAAAAGAGGCATGAAGAAGCATGTTGCACTTGGCAAGGTGAGGGTGGCTAGCGCGATGCGATATCTCTCGCACTAGCTATCATTCCATTTGGACTCACTTCAGTTTACCATTTGCTTAAGCATTTTATAAAAAAAAAACATAACAAGATCTAGGAGAATCATTTTGTTTAAAACTATCTCTTGTTAGCGAAATATCCATTTGCTTTCGAAGTGAGCGTCGACAGTGAGAAGTGAGTTCTGAGTTCTGTAGCGATATAGAATAGTACGGTCATTGACTTTAATATGACTTCAGGTTTTCATTTCAACTTTCATTTGTGATCGAGTCGATCTCTTTGGAATTTGTGAGTGAATTTTTCAGTTGCAACCGTTTGAGGTATTACGTGGCTGGAGTCTTTGTACCGACGATCGTTGTACAAAAGATCGTAATCGACGTTATAATTTGCGATCAGTGAAGCGTACGCCCGCTTAATTGCATAGTTGCACTCTTTCGTATTGAACCGCGAAGTCATTTGGACTGTTTGATTGAAGTGACTTTTTAGGACAAAAAACGGTTTTTGAGATACTGACGATGAACGAATCAATGTAAGTCTAGTCGAGGTAGGGCACAGCGGAATGGGGTCCACGTCCGGAAGCCTCCTTGTGGCGGACCCTGGTAACGTGGTGGGGAAACATTCTCGCCGGGTGTGCGCCAGGTCCAGCAGCCGTCGGTGGAGGAGTGTCTGCTGGCCACCAATTAGTGCAAGGAGTGCCTAGACGGGCAGCGTTAGTACGGTCTCGGTGTAGTTGCGCTCACGTGCGCAGATCCCGAGCCGTCCCATAATAGCGCTCTGTAGGTCAGGCCCGGGAGGATGTTTAGTGGGTATGGAGGGAACGCTTTTACCTCGAGTCCCACATATCCCCTGCGGTTGGCACCACCCCGCAGGGACGATGTGACGTGCCGTGCAGACGCGGTCTTTATTGCTTCGTGGTCCAAAAAACTGCCCCGCCCCGCCGTCTGTAAAGTGCTTTAGAGTCACAATACGATCCGATAGCAAATTATTATATAAAATAACCATGAATCTTCTTCGGAACTCGCATCCGAAACAAAGCGGCTAATCCGCTACGGTTTGTATAAATAAATCTGTTTTGAGTGTCAAAAATTACGCAACTATATACTACATGGTCGATAGTTGTATGCCAATTCACCATAGAGTATCGATTCTAAGCATTTACATTTTAAGACAAACCAGATGGTGGTATTTGTACGGCTTTTGTCGTACGTAATACGCTTAGCATGTGTTGTTTTATTTAAGGTATTATCTTTGTAATGCCTTCTTTAAACGTTAATGGTTTCGGTTAGCGAAACCAAACATTTGTTTGAGGTAGAGCAATTATGGCGGTTTTTCTAATGGATTTGGAATAGTAGCTATTTGTCTCTAAAAGGCAATCAGGTCGAACACAAGAATGATTGATATCTAGTAACTTCTCGAAATTTAGATTTCTTAAGGGAGATTTACTAATTAACTCTTTATTACGTACTAGCGACCTGCCCCGGCTTCGCACGGGTGCAATGCTTATGTAAATATGCATGTATTATACATATAAACCTTCCTTAAGAATCACTCTATCTATTAAAAAAAAACCGCATCAAAATCCGTTGCGTAGTTTTAAAGATCTAAGCATACATAGGGATAGACAGACGACGGAAGTGACTTTGTTTTATACTATGTAGTGATAAAATACAAAAAAATGGATGTCTAAAACATAGTTTTCAAGGGCGAACTTATTTCTAGACTCTTTAGTAAAGACTCAAAAAATAAAATTTAAAATTACGAATGTCACGAGCAAAATAGTATTCTCATTACTGAGAAATTATGAGCTTACTATTTCTCAACCCTACTTTGACCGCTCTTAACATCTTCATATTTCATAAATACCTATACAAAAATCCGTATAAGTACTTTATGTCAATAGAAATCAATATGAAAATAAAAGTAGTAAAATAAAGTAATAAGATTTATGAACACTTCCAACGTAATAACACTTATTTATATGCCGTCTAGTTATCTAAACGTTTATAAGAAACAATAAACTGTATAAGTATTACATTGTTATAGAAAACTTTTTACGCTCTCTCTGTACCTACTAATACTCGTAATAATGCCTCATAAATAATGTAATCAACGGAGGTGTCGGAGATTTTTATCTTTGCTACTAAAGAAAATTATTCATAAAGAAATTAAAGTACTTTTTTGTATTTTTCAACGTATAATTGACCGCAAACAACACTTTTTTATGAAATTTGGTTCTAAAGCTTCTATTTATTGCTTGGAATATGAAAAACGTTCAAAGCATAATTATAATGTAACAACATGAAACTCACGTATGATACGTACCTAATTATTCACTGAACGTGACATTTTCAATTCTATATTTAATTCAGATGTACATTCGTAATTCTCTTCTGAAACTCTAGAACGAGAAACCGATACACAATTTAAAAGCGACCTTTAAAGCTCTTGAAAGACGTTCGGTATGCACGTAAAAGGGATAAAATGTTCCCTGGCACAAATGTTAATTAAAACAGCCCTTTCATATCAAACGACATGTTTACATTGTAACACCGTACATTCAAAGCATTTTGGTAAGTTTTTTGATGCGAGCTCAATGGTTCTTTGCTTATACTTATTGCCGAAAATGTTTATTTATTTACAAATTACAAGTCGCCTATTAGTCGGTAAAAAGTGACGACTCTTATAATCGGCCATATTTATTATAACATTATTGTTATACTTAAATTTTATTTTTCTGCACTAAACTAAGTACTAAACTAAACTTTAATTACGCCTAATCTCATACTTGCGCAATATTATTAAAAAGTGGTATGAAGAATTTTCTTCACGTAATAAATTATTAATATTTTTAGTATTCAAATTTATTTCGAGATAATTTCAATAAGCTTTCGCAAAGACAAATTATGTTCGTCTATAAAAAATAGAATATATTATTTCTGTCGTCGAACAGATGAATGATGGTCTCGAGATTAAAAAAAACTAAAATATTATTGACTTCGTTTTCTACAATACAACTTTTCAAAGCGTTTACAATTAGCTAAATAACTAAGCAAATAATTCTTCCTATATAAAAGTAGGTACAATAAATAGCTCTATTACTGCAGCTACTAAACCTATGCGTGCTTCGCATAATGCGTCAAAATGTAGTAAATATACTTCACGGTTGAACGGATACGAATGGAGTATCCGTTTGGCAAATCGAGTCAATAGATTTGGACACATAAAATAGCTATTCAAATCGCGAGTGAATAGTTGAATAAGACGTGGGTAATTTGCCTAATTAACTCTTTGCTGAAGGTTGACGTTGATTTATAAGATTTACTTGACTCGGCCGCTTTTGTTTACCAACTTTTATATTATTTAATTAATCACTTAACAAATATGATTTGATATCATTTTACTAAAAACACCATATATGATTTGGTTTTTGTTTGATCGCTCATTGAACGTTCTGTTACTTTTTTGGGTTTGATTTCCATTTTATATGGGGACACAGGCTGGCAACTTGTAAATATTTTTAGGCACTGCACTACTGGGTACTGCCAAATGTGGCTTTATGTGTAACCAAATATTACCTAAAACTTTCCTCAACCTTTTTATGGTTATTAGCGTGATAGTAAGTCTTAATTATATTTTATCAATTAATGCTAAAGTCTTATTATCGTTTTCACTTGAATGTATAATGCATGCATGCTTAGACGGGCGTAAGACAGTCAATTGTTGCTCACTCGTGTATGCAGCCTGCATTATGTTGAATAGCACCATAACGAGCATTATACACCCCTTAGGCTGTTTTCAGATAATTATAACCTAACGTACCTATCTACGCCACAGATGCACGAACTTTCTAGAATGCAACCAATATTAATAGAAAACTGTCACACCAGTTGTTCGCCATTTGTGACTATTCGAATTTGATTGTAAAAAATCGGAATAGTGAAGACGATAATTACTTACGAAAATTCTGTCGAAATATTTATTATCAAATTTCTTTTAAAATGGTTGTAATCGAAATTCTTATAAAAAATAGTTGTTCAAGCGTAACATTTTCTAGTATCTCATTTCGAAAATTAATTACTTTTCGCGTTGGTCAGATGAAGATGATTCCAGTTGTTATAGCAAATCTTTCACCTATCTGCATTGATAGCATTTGTCCCAACAATAGGATTTACATATCCTGATAATGGTGACAATAATGATGAACTCATTTATTTGTTTATTTCGAGTTACAAAAACCACAGACCTTATTATGAAAATAATATATCTACTTAAATATCTAAAGCTTACGTCTAATTACTGTATTTTTTCATAACGAAACAAAGCAGGCTGTAGTGTTTCTAAAGCACAATTTTGTTGTATTATATCAAAATAATTTTCACAGCCTTATGAGCACAAATATAATTTGAAGGTTAGGCATTTCGTTGAAAATCATAAATGCTACATTCTAAACACATGGAGCCTCAAGACTTTAATCACCCCAGTCGCTTCTCTTCAACCTGTTACTAATACAGTACATTTCAAAGGCATCGTTAGTATGTGCATTGAGATGCTTTTATTGCACAAGATTGAATCGCTAAATTTGTGCGTGAGGTTACTATGTGTAATTAAATTTACAACTGAATGAGTTTAGTACATCAACGTTTGCATCCGCCTTAGCAATTACACATTTCTTACGTATTATGTTAACGTTAGTGCAAATACATACTTGTAGTACAACATCGCAATTGCATACGTCAATAAATTTATAATTTTCAATTAGTCTGATGTAACATGATTATTCATACATACATACGATCAAGCTCACAATACATATCGTAATCATGAGGGGTTAAGCAGAGCTTTAGGTAGAATTCTTGCAGTATGGGCCATGCAGTGCTTCGTGGTGGTATGTATATATGGTTGTCGTCTACATAAAAAGGACCCCAAACCCAAAAAGTAGCAATACTTCACTAAACAATCTAACGCAAAAGCCAATAACCAGGACAGATGTTATACTCAAAATCATCTCAGCAGTCTGGGTATGATTATTCATTATTCGCCAAATTCACCTACAAATTTATTTCTTATTTGTTTGCTAGGCATCTCTTATCCTATCCATATTTATCTCTACCGCTGAAATTGTTTATTGAATCTGAGTCTTCTTTATTTCATCTAGCACTTAATATAGAAATAGTATCTATCTCATGATCGCGCCTTTGATGTAAGACAAATAGTAATAATTATTCATAGGTTATTACTCACACTTGTCCGCTATCATCTACATTAGTTGCGCCTGACTGTGTACTATGAAAATCAAGAACATAATTCAGGACAGATAACGGAGTGTCTTGATTAGCAAAAACTTTAACAAAACCAAGTACAAAAAACAAGACGTTTCCAACATTGATTTTCAATAATTCTCCACGCTTCTGCAAAGGTGCCAGTGACAAGTAATCAAGAGCAAATTAGGCGCTAAAACCATTAAATTTTCTCTTTGACGTAATAACTGCGCCTATTTAGAATCTAACTTCGCTTACGTAATCAAAACTTTCAAATCAAGAATAAAAAGCAAATTTTGTATCAAGAGCTCGAGACAGGCTTATTCTAAAAAGTATTTTTGCTGCACAGCGAATAGCAGAGTGCGAGCAAAAACAAAATTATGGTTTATTTCGCGTTGCCTGCACTTTTCCAGTGAATGTTCAGGTGGGATTGCGACCCTAATGAATGCTCTCGTGAGCCTATGCTCAGGTTTACTACCTTTTTAGTGCTGCACCGAACATTTACGCTCACTTAATGTGGACGTAATTGCCACGAAGCTGTATATGCGAGAGTGTTAACTGGCTAGTTTTACGGATTGGTGTTCCTAATTTTAATATTCTCGCTCTTTTCTTAAGCTATTGAGCAGGAATCGTAATCTAATTTAGAATATCAGCTCAGGGTCAGCTATGTTTAAAAACGAAGAATTTCCGATCAAGGTTTTTGATGGGTATAATCTTAGATGTATTCTACTGAATCTTTCCTTGTTTGAAATTAGTTGGTGTGCTTTGTTCCACACCGATTTATAAAGCTGCCAATGATTTTGATATTGTGATAGTGATCACTAGTTCAAGCTATTGAAATACTGAGTATTAACACTAACATATCCGATATCGTTTTAAAAAGGAATCAAGAAATCTTAGTCTGTTCTGTGCCGCGGTAGATAACCATGAAATCATATTATTTTATTCTATATACTAAAGTAGGTACTTTCTAAAGAGCAGTCGGATGTGAGTCGGCTTATTGTAAAATCCGCTAAGAATTTTCCTATTTCCCGCCTCTATACAGATGTGCGAGAAATTTTATTCCATTTTACAGCCACTGGCCGTGGGTGGTGTCCCTGCTACGGGTTGTGTTGAGAGTCTAACGAATTCTGAATTTTATGATATTCCTTTCGAACACTATAGGGTATTTTGTAACCAAGATAAAAACGTATTTTTATGTTGACTATATTATTTAGTTTTTCGTAAACAGCTAACCTATTTTATATTCCGACAACAAGGTCACAATAATTTATTATGAACACTAGCTGTTGAGACACTAATCGCAGACTAAACGGCTGTCTGCTATTGTAATCAAATTTGGCACCAGAGCGTTATTTCATAACACTGCACGAGGTAACGTGTATTGTTTACTAACTGTAAAAGTGGAGGACGCGCCATCATGTCTGTCAATACCAGAATATCAGTGTTGCAATGATGGTTAATTTCACTTTCGTCATCACACATTTTCTTTATTTTATGGTATTAGACTTTCACTTCCGATTCTTATGTATCAATTACTATCGCTGATTTTGTCTACCGTATTTCGATGTTCGAACTTAATCTAGTTCAAAAACTGAATTGTTTTTTTTTTCATTTGACATATACTTATATTATGCAAATCAAATTCTTTTCTTTAAAATTTTATTTCCATGTTGCAGATCAAATATGTACTTTAATGTTTTCCAAGGAAAGAAACGTAATTTTTCTACTCCATTAATATTAAAAGGTCCTTCGATGTTATCAAGGTAATTGCTAGTCCCATTATCTGGAACTTCCCAAAGATTAGACTTCGATTTGCCTTAGGGAGCCACTTTTCTGCGAATGATCGATTTTATCACGATAACTTATTTTCGCTTAAACAAGCCAGAATTATCTTCTTGGATTTGTGTGCTTACACTGGACTTGTAATTTTTGTTATTGTTGGCGTAGTAACACTTAAATACAATACAAACAAAACAACTATCAACGATAGCCAGTGTCAAACAAAGAATAATAGTAATAGATTCCATCTATCAAAATTATAGAATTGAACAAAACTAGACCTAACTAATATACACAAAGAAGAGACAAATTATCGTTATGATAGTGTATCATATTGATTTACTTTATCATTACCGAGAAATGATAGTTTGCCTGTGAGTGTTACTTTATAACATTGCATATATTTTTATCTTATTTACTTTCCTTCTCTAGATTCATAATTAGGGACTATTTAGTTATAGAAATTTACGAGGCAAGCAATAGTCATGACTAGAATTAGAAGTTTTAATATAAAAATCTACACATCCTTGTCCTTGTCCATCCTTGGTTTCATGAATTAAAAAGTAGAATAATTCAAACTCGTTATCCTAATCGCTATCGCTGTATTAAAATAATACCCTTGAACGTCCCTTATTCATAATTGTTCTCTCATCATTTCAGCGTACTACCGAAATTTAGTTCCATAATTTTCTCGACGAAAATTGCTTCATAAAAGTTGCTCAGACACCTGTGCCGGCTTGTATTCAAACTTTTGTCGTATATTCAAAATCAATTTTGTCGAAGCCAAATTGTTTTTGAACGTGTTCCAAAAACGTCCTATCGTTCAGTCTGCATTTAATATCTTAATTGTGACATCTACACGGTTTTTATAATGACATTGTTTTATAATATCACGACTTACATGAAAATGTAATACTGTTAATACTTATCCAAAACAACTTCTAATGTCGTTATCGTTAAAACTTTTTAGTCTCGGCGTTGAATATCCTATAAGGGCCGCACGGAAAAAGTTTAACAAATATAATTTGATTATCGTTACTTCAAGACCTAAAGAAGATACTTAAAAGTTCAATCCAAGGGGACGTATTTTGCCTTGAAATGTTCAGATTATTTCAAAAAGCGTTGATGGTCTTCAAGTTACCCAGTTTTTGAAAGTATCTACTGATTGTATTTTATTTTTGTGTCCATTTTTCACGACATAAAAAGTGTCACGAGTCATGAGCAAGCAGTTGCTTAAAGTTATACCTGATCATATTTTCTCAGAGTTCATGATAGGTGGATGCTGAAGACAATAAAGAAGTAAAATACACAGGACCCTTTCTTATCATTTATAACGGTAACCTTATACGAGCTTCAGATGTTTTATACCGCCAATATCTCTTCAGATAAGCCCCCGTTGCACCTTTATTTCTTCGATTTATTCATGTCCCCGCATAAATTTGGCGCGATAAAGAAACTTTGAGTCTTTTTACTCACCCCTTTTCAAAATAACAGTTTTACTTTCGATGGAACTTTTAAAGACTTTTCTTTATGTAGTCGTTGTTATCCGGACCGCTAAAACGACTCTCGTACTTTTTATTATTATTCTGTTGAGTTCGTATAACTCTATATGTGTGAAACTATTTGGTTCTATTGAACTTGTTGCCTTTAATGATGTAAATGAGAAAGATTTTCACTTTTGCAGCTAAGCAGAATTCGTTCTCAATTTAAATCAATTGGCAGATAAGAGAAAAATTCTTTGAGCAAAAGCAAACTGCAAAAGTTAATTTTAATACAATTTCAAATCCGATTTGGTATTTGAAATACATCCCAGTCAAGTTTATCAGCTCAACACAAATACCTGAATTCCTGGACTAATCCGGGATAGGGTGCGCTTGGTTCGGCACAGTTGAAATCAGACACATTTCTATTTAGATATACTCGTAGTGGTACTCCCTTATATCTCCTAAAATTGTTTGTCCGAAAATCATTATCCATAACACGTTTGTTATAAAGTTCAGTAACAATAATGTTCAAAAATTCAAAAATGCTGTTTTACATAATTATTTTTACTTCTAAAACTATTATGTCATAATATCGAGTACTATACTTGAATCTACTAATTTTGCATGACATAAAGTAATATGTCCTAAGTATTGTATTATATAATGTGTATTATTCCGAATTTTCATGTGTGATAAAATAGTTAGTCATAAAACATCTGGTAAAAATTAGGTTTTAGCGACATAAACGAATCGCTGTGAATCCGATTCCACCAAAGAAATCTCGACTTACCAAATTTGTCGATCGATTAATTTTCACATTATTTTTTTTTAAATCAGGACCCTTAGAAACTTCTGTCGTATAGAGAAGATTTTTTATCGGAACTGCAATAAGCATGAAGTTGCCACAGGACATAATATAGATCGCTAAATTCATCGGTCCTTTGAGAATATCTATAATTTTAATCGCTTTTTGATATGTCGAATTTGTCAAATCTTGTTATTACTTGCAATAGTTCATTGCTTGCACTGCTGTATCTGTGTGCAATTATCTGTCTTTGTGATTTTTTTGTTTTGTCTGAATTTAAGTTCTCAACTTTTATTTTCTGTTACAGGTATTTTGGGACAACCCACCAAAAACGGTAAGGGACGCGTACAAGTTTCAACGTAAAATGAATTTTCAACATTAACATAAAACTCCCGTTGATTTCTGAGTGGTCGTTGAATTTGAAACTGGCTGCCGTGCACCCAATTGGGAGATCTGGTTAACATAGTCTGTGGCGTAATGATGGTAGAAAGGGACGAGTTTAAAATAGCATTTAACGAATTAAAGATTTATGCTATATTACGTAACGTTGTTGCTATTTTAACATTACATGAGATTGCCAATGAACGGAAAAAATTGGGATTGGATTTAGTATATTCGTTTAAAATTTACCTCTGTAAACTTCAACTGAGGAAAGAACTTTGTTACACGAAATTGTAGCTTAAGAACTTTGCTGTAAGGTTGACTTTAGCAAATAACACTTTTGTTTCTTTTTCTTGTGTCAAGTAACGAATAGTTCGTCAATCATATTTTTTTAAATATGCTGTTGAATTGATCTCACTTAATGGTAAGGATGGAAGCGTGCTTCAACCCGAACACAACCACTGCTGTTTCAATAATATATTGTGGAAAATACGAGTATATTCCATCTCATATATTCTGTGTCGACACCTTTCGCGTTCCAGCAATGGAGTACAAGTCTAAAAAACAAAACAAAAACGGAATAACAATAAAAACTACGCTTTATGAAAAAGCGACTCTTGTTTGGCAACGTAACCGCTTTTCTGGCGGCGTGGCAAATCTTTTTTTCGCTTTAAATCGTGGTCTCATTCAGTGGCGGTGCCCTCACTGCATTTTTCATTTGAAATCTGTGCCCGGACTACGTTTTTGTACCTTGTGACGATAGTTCTTTTAAAAGCCTACGGACTTGTCAGGGGTCATTAAAATATCTTGTTTAATACTTTTTTAATGAAGCTTTTTGTCTCGGTCAAGACAGTGTTACATATTTTAGTAAGGTTGTGTTATGGACATTCCTATTGTTGCTTTAAAGCTGACAGCAGCTCAAAATCTCGTTTTCTTTACAAACTACCCGATCGCTTGTCCATAATAAGATTAATAGCTGATTTTAATAACGGTTGGAAAAACCGTTCATAGGTAGATTACTACCGGTAATTTGCAAAATAATACGTACTTACCCTTCTGGTACGCAATGTAACTTATGTCAGTGTTTATGTTTAATTTTTTTGTAAAATGTCTATAAGTACATAACAATGAGGTTCTACTGGAGTGTAAGAACTAAATAAATAGTCGATTTCACATACCACGTGATTTATATGTTCGTCTATGTCAATGTCTCGATAAAAACAAAACATAATATGTTATCCAATATTTTGTCGCACTTCATTTGGTTGTTATTTATCTCAAGATTCATAAAAGCTTTTTATACGTCTCATTCGTGTCTTTGATACAAAACGTGACAGCGTTTACTCACGATCGATGTAGCATTGAGGCCATAAGTGACAAAATATGATAATGACAAATGTTGTAGATAAGTTAGTATACAAGAAATTGATCTCACAATTTCATGGGGAAATACACAAACGAGGCATTTATATTCGTAACATTTATGGTGTATGAAAATACATTTATAACTGTTGTTTTCAAACAAGTTCGGATTTGTCATCACTTACCATCAATTGCAAGATCTTTCCGTCAAATTAAATAATAGTATGCGATTATTTTGTGTCTGTTGGATATTTTAAAAACGTTTCATAAATAAAAACGAAATTTGAAAATATCTCTTATCTCTAAAAATTAATAATACCACAACATATAAATCTATGGTCCTTAAGAACAGTTACAGACTACAGCAGGCTGATTAGAACCTAAAACCTGTGATCATAATGTATCTATAATGATATTAATTGTGTGTGAAGTATATGTAAATATAAAACAAAGGTTTCAAGTGCGTGCTAAGAAGGGAACGGGCCTACTGCTCAAGCCGCTGGTCGCTAGGATTACAGTAGCCGCAGCATTGAGAGCAAGGTACCCTTTAACCCTATATTTGTACCACACGCTCCGCATCCTATTTTAATTTTGAGTTTGGACCGCATGCCATACAGTCCACTAGATATATAGTAGTATATACTAGTATCTATATAGATATATACTAGTATATACCCGCGATAATATTTTCGGGTCCTTTATCAAGCCAGATATTCAACAGTTTTTGGTGAAATAACTGTCAGCAGTGCAAATTTACACTCTGAACTTATTAGAAATACTTAAAAGCTATTTTTGATTACTCTCGCTTAATTTTATTATGCATCCAAATATTCTTGACCGCTTGATGGTATATCCACTTTGACAATGTGTCCGTTCGCGAATTTCCTTATTTCCGAGTCTCGTCAAATACCAAGGACAATCATTGTTTAAATGGCGGACCATTATGTCAGATTTCCCGGTTGGCTGTAGCCGTACCACTAGCCTCAATAAATTTCCCTTCTAAAAGTTATTTTAATGTCACAGGTCAGTAGTGGAATAAGTAGGTCGTTACAGAGTTATGGTACTATTCCGTTACGGATTAGAGCTAAGTATTCTTTCTTCCCTATAAAATAGCTTGACATTTCCTTTTGAAAAGGCAGTTAATATTCATGGGGGCTATGAAAATCCACCAATGTTGTTGCTAGCGGTCGATAAGGGAACTGAATAATTATGAAATGAAATCTTATGTTTGTTAATAATAGCTATAATATCTGTACTTAACCTAATAAACTAAAATATAGCACCATACCTATGCTTGCCCGTTGACAACTCAAATCAAAAACATTTATGTATCCATTTACGTCAAGCTGCACACTTCTATATTACTCGTTAGTAGAACTACCCATTTGCAAACAATTGTATGTAATTATTTCATTGAACAGATAGGCTTATAAGAAATCTAGTATTTCAAGAATTTGTCGCTTTTGAATAAAATTTTATATAAAGAAAACATATCCGCAATAACAAACAAACAAAATCTCAGTCAATTAGATTCAACCCCAAAACAAACACAAAACTCCTTAAAAAAGCAATTAGTTCTTGGAGGTTGTGGTACAATCTCCATCGGCTTTTTTTGTTTTGATATTTTGAATTGTTTATTTAATTTGAGTAAGAAACTATAAAGAGTCGTTTATGATGTGTACCTACAATCACACTGACCTTATGATTACCTCACATTAATAAAGGTGAAAGGAGATATTATAAGATTACTCTAAAGCGCTTTTTTTGCTAATTGAATTGCATATTAGCCTTCAGAAAGGAACTTCGGAATTAAATCACCGGGGTCAAATCTGCAATCAGTACCAAAAGTGTAATTGGCTATGTAACTGCTCTGCCATTTGGGAGCCATTTGCTTAATACAGGGAAATTAGAACTTTCTCGAGCACGGTCCATTTTGCAAAGTGTAGCTTAATGAAGAAATACGTTACTGATTCATCGCGTTCGCAACTTTCACCGTATAAAAAAAAACATTTTCTTTTGATGTGCAAATTAAATTTGTATGTGTCGATCACATAAGTAAACAAACATAATGTTACAATTACGCGTGGCTTGTGTGTGTGACCACTGGCAGTTGTCACGTACGCGCCTAAACTGGTTTACATCGGCTTATCTAGTGGTCAGTGACGTAGCTTAGTCTTTGAATATTTACTCATGTATATCAATTATTTATCGACTTCAATTATTTTGAATAGCAGCAATTCCACTCTTATTGTGTTCCAATAACTATCGCGATGGAGCGGACCGTTTGAATCATGCTTCAACCTAGTTTTTGCTTGTAGTATTTTCCGAAACTATAGGCAGTTAAATGAAAAATCTAATACCATACGGCTATCGTTTATAAGTCATGTTATTATAAAACTTTATAGCAACGTCTCTACCTCGTTCGCAGTTTAAAATTGGAATTTGAAAGCTTGAAGTTCGCTCGAGCCCGAAACTTGCGAGTACTCGATAACGTCGTCAATTAGAGCGTAGTTCGTTGGGGCGATGTCGAGCGCTTTAGAAATAGGGTTGTTGCATTTGTTTCTAGTAGTGTGCTTAATAATTACGCATCCGCCTTTCAGAGGTCCCAGACTCGATCAACAAGTTTTATTGTTGGTGGGGCATAACAATATTATTACTGATATTTGTGTTCCGACAGTTGTAATAAGTTGACCAGTCCTCAATTGTTGAAGATTCTTAGTGAGGCTAGCTTCTACCTTCGGCCTTCAGTAACATAATAATATACCATCAGGTTAGATGAAGACAAAAAAAATAACCACAAAATGAAATAAACAGAGAACATTTCCTGTGATGCTTTAGTAATTAGTAAAGCATTTTGTTGCTATGTTTAGTCCATGATTAATATTATTTATGAGAATATTGAGTACTACCTTTTGTACTTCGTCCAAGTGGGATTAAAATTCGAAAAATCCTTAAACGTCATTCTTAATTTTTTACCGGAAAGTCATATATATACCAATTGTTATGTATTTTACTATAAAAATGACGGATTTCCCATACAAACTTTCATCCCCTATTTTATCCCCTTAGGGGTTGAATTTTGAGAAAACTTAAAATACTCTTTTCTTACTTTTAAACGGAAAAGCTATATACTCATTTGTATGGATTTTACTAATAATTGATGAATTTTCCACACAAACTTTCATACCCTTTTTCATCTCCTTAGGGGTTGAATTTCGAGAAATCCTAAATACGTCATTCTTATTTTTTAACAGAAAAGCCATTTGGAACACCAATTTGTATGGATTTCACTATAAAAATTACGGACTTCCCATACAAACTTTCATCCTCTCAGGGGTTGAATTTCGAGAAATTCTAAAATACCTCTTTAAATTTTTAATCGAAAGGCTATATGTATATACCAATTTTTATGGATTTTACAAAATTGATTTTACAAAACAAACTATCATCCCCTATTTTACCCCATTAGGGGTTGAATTTCGAAAAATTTGGCCTATTATCCCTTGCCTATGTCATAAAAGGGACCTTAGTGCAAAATTTCAGCAATCAAAGGGGGTTTCAGGTCCAAGGGTATAGGCTGGGCGTTGATCAGTCAGACATTGAGTCAGGACTTTGCCTTTTATATACAACATGTAAACTAAATAACCAACACCCTGAATACAAGTGGTTGGGATCGGCTTCCGAGTTAATTTCAATAATTTTTTTTGAAAAAAAAAAACAAAAGTACCTAGAAAATGTTGTACAATTTTTTCTGGGTACCTACTTTCCGTTCTTTTTTTTGTTTAAAAATCGTTTTTTTCAAAAAAAAAATTATTGAAATCAACTCTGAAGGCGATCCTAAACCACCTGTATTCAGGGTGTTGGTTATTTAGTTTACATGTTGTATACTTATAGATAACTCGCTTCATTTCTTTCACCTAGGTGCGCTTAGGTAATTATTAATTCTATTTTCATATCAAGGTTCCTCAGATCCACTTTGTGTGTTCAACCACAACCCTGATTTTCATATGCGAATACGCGATGATACCTCATGTGGCTGACTTGTGTTTCTGCATACGACTTGAGTTCAAATTTATATTGGCACTAGAGTCGTAGCCGCGCTAAGCTCCACTAATCGAGTGTGGAACTAATGATACATGCACAACATTGCTCGAGCAATTACGTGGATGCCTTTAAGAAATGTTGTTTTAGCTGTTAGCTGGTATTGTAGGTACGTGGTTTACAATTTCACTAATTACGTAGATAACGTAGTACGCGCTGAATTGCAACTGAATTGTACTTAGTTGAAAAACAGTAGTACTAGACTAGTACCACCTACTACTGTTTTTCAACTGGATTTTTTTAGAGTTTTGTTTGTTTGTTTTGTCTTTTATGATATATCTTCACGCTCACATCAATTATACAACATGTAAATTAAATAACCAAATCTATTAAGATTTTAATTTTTTTTTAAATACCATTTTTATTTTATCTAAAATTAAGATCACGGTTCCTAAGAGAGTTTTTCTCTATCTCTTATAGTTTAGAATTTCCCCATACTGACCCGAAAAACAAACTCTCCCTGTATATTGGAGTCAGTGAATTGCAATTTTCTATTATCATTATTATAAATCTTAATTATAATCTATTTAACCAATTGACAATAAATTAAAAAGAAAACAGTATTTATTTTTGTTTATTTTCTCGCATCAAACTATAATAGAAGAGTCTTAATTTTTATTAATGGGAGATAGCAATCTAACTTAGGCAGCAGATTAATTTGTATAAATAAACTAACAGTTTACAAATGATTATGCAGAACTTAACATTTGTAAAATGACATCAAGCATTTACAAATCTCGTTTATTTAAATGCCAAATTAATAAAAAAATTTAGTACGTACATTATGAAGTTCTGTATTATACTGATATATAATACATTGTACAGCGCCGTCTCGGCGGGTCGTTGAACCCTTTAATAACTTCCGCCTACCTGAATCGTCAGCCTAGACTGTGATAGAGCGTTTTGGAGTGACGTTGAAATATGGAGTTTACATGCAATAGTTTTATTCGCTAAATGAAGTTTTGTAGACGTGCAGAGCTTTAGACGGTAAGGGCAAAGTTATGAGATTTAGATTTCTTCCTAATATTTGGTCGTACGGTGCGCCTCGAAGTAGATCACAGCACAACGCGATCGACGATAATATAAGAAAACACAAATAAAACCTAACAAACTGTTGATTTTTCTTAACAAGGCCTTTTTTCATCAATATTTAGATAGTCAAATTATTAACAAGATGAATAAATATGTATGAAAATAGCTTCAGTAATTTCCGAGCGATGTGATTTTTTATTTTGGTGTGTAATGTTTTAAGATTTATCATACTCTAAAATGTACAAAAATTTTAAAATGTTCTCATACCAATTTGTTACGTAAGTAATCTAGTTACATTATTTAAAAAAAAATACGGTCTTGTTGTTAACTTATGATGATCGTCCGAAGATTACATGTTACCCCATATCGTCGCCTTAAATACCATTTTCATATATTTTACTTCTGAACCTCTCTTTATGTAACTAAGTACTTAAAAAATAAAGTTGCAATTACATTGTGTGTCAAAACTACATTATTTTGTAGATCAATAATTGTAATGATCGCGATTGCGATTATTGCATTTATTACCTACTATAAAAATGGACGGTTGACATTATTACATAAACATAAAGAGAAGCTTTCGATTATTAAAATGTAATATTCAACCTTGAGTCTTCAGTGTACGAACTATAATTACTTAACTTTCTAATCACCATCTCTCCGCACTGTTATTAACGAATATCGTCCGTAATTTTAATTTTCAGAAAATTAGGTAAGTTATTTGTTTTGTAATTAATTCTGTGGGCTACCGTGCATATGTCGCTATGTCGAGTAATTAAGCGGGCCTTTGTTAATTTTTAAATTAACAAAGGCCCGCTTAATAAAGAATTTTTAAATTCTTGTTACATTATTTAAGGTCTGATCTGCAGGTGAGATCTGCAACATGAAATTTAAGGTAATTAAGAAAAAAATAATAGAACGTTCAAAATATTATATAGAACCCTTTAGACGGGAATGCCAATGCGTATAAAGTGATTTGTTGATACTCATTATGTGGTTACGTTTACTAAGGCATTCAAACAATTATTTTTGGGGATCGGACATAAAAATTAATAATTATAATAAGTTAAATGCGGTAGGAACACTGCAAAAATCAAGTAGTGTGGGGTTGATTCCCGAACACTATTGGAGTTATTTTTCTAAAACTTTATTAATCTTGTAAATCATTTGATTATTTAAATATTCATTTATAAAAAAGTAGCATCTTGCTAAGAAAAATCAATAGTTTTTTGGTTTTCTGAGTGTGTTATGGAGGCACGGGATGCTCCACTCAGTATGATCAAGGTCGTCGCTCTTATCGTCGCCTTAAGTATAGTAGTAGATATTTGAACTAGAGTCTTTAGTACCGTTCAGCTGCTGACATTTCCTGGCGACGATCATTAATTAAAAATATGACCTTAATTACCTATTGTGGTTGTTAGGTTTTTGTCTCCGAACTAGCTTTGAAATATCTACCTATCACGAGTAAAAAAACCTCGCACTCAATTACTTAAAAAAAGCTATGACCTATTAAAATGTAAAGAGTAGTTTAGACAATTTTTAATATTTTTTTTATAACATTTCTTTTATTGATATTTATTTATACATTTAAAAACGTTTCTCATGTTTTGTACCAAACATAACACAAGCTTTTCCTTTACTAAACCTTTTTCCAGAAGCTTGACAAAACCATATTTTTTAAACTACAACATGGTTAAAAAGGTAGCTGTATAAATATTGACATGTTCTTAATTTTGCAGGTGAAATGTATCGGAAAAAGGTCGCATTCAAAGGTTGTTTTTGTAAAGCTTTTCAAGATATGTTCCAAGTGATTGATAGACAAGTTTGTACCCTGTGGGTATTGTATACTTTTATACGAAGCAAACTGTCAATATCGGCCATCGGGCCAAACTTCAACCGTCAGATACTCTGAAACTTTAAAGGGGACGTTCAATACCTCAGTCAACGCTTTCCTTTGAAACGAGAGTTGTTTAGAAAATTGTTATTTATTTTGTTGGCAATAGACTCTCTATTTCTGTGTTATCAACTTTGTTAGATCTTGTTCTCAAATCTGCAAACGAAATTTGTGCGAGGCTGCGTTTTACTTTGCTCGCATTTGTAATATTTCAGCTAATATAAACAAAATTAGACGGTAAGTAAAGGTGTTCTATAGTTAGTGATAAGATCGATACTCGTAGCGTTTGAGGGTTTCATGAAAGTCCGCTTCCAACTTGACGCACGATCACGACGACATCGGCTTCGGCATTTCATGAATCGAGTATGTTAAACAACCAATTAAATATATTATGATTTAATGATATAAGCGTTACCACAACTCTAAATAATTATTAATGTAACAGTTACTTAACACGTCATAATTATTAAACTTTATGTACATTTTGATACACTTTCTGTGGTGACAAGGCACCGTTGTTGAGTGACGTAATATTTTTATTTATTACGCATTTAAGTTTAATGGTTGCGTCACAACATGCAAGCATTGCAGTTTCATTCGCAGCCGTAAATAAGTCAAAGCTAACCGACGTGAAACATGTTTAGATTTCGTTGAAAAGATATATGTAGGTCGCGGGTTCACTGCGCTACTGTGACTTTACGTTGGCTAAGGTCGATTATACTTTATCACCATTTAAACCGAAACGCCTTTGTTATGGCGATTTGTAAATTATAATGGTTCTTTTTTATGTAGATCTACCTTTGATAACGGGGGAAATTCAGTAGCTTTCCGTATCGAATTGAGCAGCGGTAAAGTTGTTTGAGTACGAAAATTTGTTGAAGCATTTTTTTGTGAAACTCACGGTAACTGGCATAAAATATTTTCCAAATTTAATTTTGTTTTTTATGTGTCAATGCTTTTCAAGGTATGTTATGCCATTGGTCCCGGATTTTACTAGTTTCTAACCACAAATCCGCAATGAGCCAGCTTGAGTCGTCATGAACTTCTCACATGTTTTTAATTTGGCATGTACCTACAGTTCAGACCCGGTAAAACGATAATGATATTGCTATTGGTTTTTAATATGAATATTTTAATCTGGATATTTTGACGCAGTTGTGGTGGAGTGGTCAGTATACTCGTAGTTGCCTACATATCAAGCGGTTCAGGTTCGAATCCTGTAGTGGCACGACTGTGCGACGAATATTTGTTTGCGAATCATGGTTGTTTATATATTTAAGTATATTTATAAAAATATCTTCAGTTATTATGTAAATTAAAAATATCCGTTATCTACATAGTATCCATAATACTTTGGGCGTATTGGTTTGAGCGTGAAAATATATTATATTGTTATCATATATTAATTCAGAATTTGTATCAATATCTGAGCTACGAAAGTTATTCCCAGTTAGTTGTAACCATTTTGCCAAATATATAGAATCAATGAACTCAAGGTGTTATATTATCATATACAAACATCATTCCACCGGGACAGTGCTACATTTTATTTAAAAAAATCTACTGGAGCGCTACCTCAATATAAGAGAAATGTATTGTGCAGTCACGTTTAAATACACACCCTAGTTTTTAAACCGTCTTAAAACTTTCAAGGTATGAAAGTGCCAGGCAATAGAAACGACTCTTTCTATGGGACCAACATCGAAATTGTGAAAAAAAAAAACTGTTACACCATACAAAAACTCCTCCGCAACCAAAATGCATCGACCAGCAAATTTTTTTTTTTTTTCGATTTTTTTGTTTAATTAACTATACAGGGTGTAAAAGACATGAACAGTCAAACGAGAAACATGTATTCTGCTCACCATCATAACATTTTTTTCCTTTAAACTATACCCGGGAAATTGCATGCAATTACGATTTTATTGAAGGTCAAAGTCATAATTTTTTTAATTTTTTTTTTATGAAAACGTATTCCATACGTTATTCCTTAATTATTGTCCAAAGAAACATTATCATTTTTTTTAGTATTTCATAACAAAAAATGGCTTCAAAACGTTAGCGTTCAATGTAGCTCACTCGATGCGCACGGACACTAACGAACGGGGCCGCCGTCTGTCAAAATTATCGCGCACGAATCATTGCGCGGTACAATTTGCAATTTTTTTTAACACCAAAAAATAAAAATCATTTCCCAGCAATATTTTTTTTGAAATAAGTCTTATTTTGATGTATAGAATCCATGGTTCTCGTTTGACTGTTCATGTCTTTTACACCCAGTTGTATACTGGGTGTAAATTGGTGGCTCCACACCTTGAAATATTTAAGATGGTAAAAAAAACGGTGTATGGTATTGAGTCTGATCTGTTTTACTATTTAGTCAATGAAACCCAACGCACAGACTCCAGCTGAAACAAATACGTAGTACCCGCATAATGAATGAGCCATTTGATTGAATCCATTGTCGTCCCAAGAAGTTCAATCCCACGACCTAGATCGGCTTGCAATACGATTCCAATACTGCCAACGCCTGAGGCTATGCAGATTATTTCATTGTACGCAACTCTAGATATTAACCCTAGTGGCATAGGGAATAGAATTACATGATTTGTTGAAACACTGCTCAATACCGATGATATTGAATACAATTAAGTAGTCCTAACAGCAATAGTTTGGTGAAGCTATTTAGGGTTTAGCTTATATCAGGAATTGAAGTAATTAATTACTTAAGTTTGATTTTAATGATGGAGCCGGAGTACATAAATAAGACGAAATTTTTGCAATAAACCTTACTGAAGAAGATTTAAAGGCTATTTTCATTTGGAATAGTTCAGGCAGTGATGGATTGAAAATCGGTCCGTAGAAGTTTCGCTTTTAGAATATCGCCCGTATATAAAGTATTTTTTTAATTAAGATTATCTACTCTCCGGGAAGTAATTGGAAATCTGTACAGCCACTTTTGTATTGTTGTTGATTATATGAGTAAATTTAATTACTTACAATATACTTAACTTGATTAATATTACTTCATGTATCTACGGACAAACGACTACATATTACGTCTCCACAAACTGTAACGTTTCTTTTCATAAATAGAGTTTGAACTCTATTATGTACTATAAATATAATGCAGTTTTGGATAATCAGACATCCGATTTGGATTTTAGACTTGAATGTTGTTCTTCCTCAATACAACACGATCAGATTCAAAGTAATTTATCAAAAAAATATGGAAATCAAGGAAGCTTTAATGATAACTATGGGAAACAGTAGGAATTGCGACACGCTTATTTAGGAGTTCAAAATGTAAATTGCACGAGGTGAATGGTGAAAATTTTCACACTATATGAAAATCTGTGTTTCTCACGCAATCGTGGCGTTACGGTTACTTAATACGATTTCCATGGTCGAAGAATTATTGTTTTTTCGTATTCACTTTAAAATTAATTCATTTGTATCTTTAGCCGGTCTATTACATTTAGAATGAGGCGAATTTAGCCTAGTGGTCAAATAATTTAGGTTTTTACTAAAATTAATCTATAATAGATAGTTATACGAGTAGTCATTTCAATTCTTCGCCTCTGCGCAAAAGGTTTCCTCATGAAAAAAATAACCATGAGTCTCTTTGTGACACAAAAGTCCAAAATTATTGACAACACGTTTTGAACTTTTACCATTAAGAATGGGTAAAACTTAGGTTTCATTGGTAAATCTTTAAACTCAGCTAAGTTAGGGCAGAACCAAAACATTTTCAAGCAGTATTCCTAGCTTTCCTAGATTTTTGGTATAAGCATTTTAAACCGATTACTTTTTTACGCAAAACTAGAGGCGTTAGATTGGTTCGGTCCATTCCATCGACACCGCAGGTTCATACAGCTCTACCAGTCAATCGTTTCTGCCAACGATTTTTGTCAATTGATTAAATTCGTTTGCAACAGCTATCATATTTTATTCGAATACCTCTCTTCGTTTCAATTGTAAAAATATTGAGTATTTTGAAAAGTTAAATTCGTTTGACAGAATTATTTATTTATTGGAATTCACAACTTTCTAGTTTCAGAACTGGGGTATTCAAAACTCATGGAATGCGTTCGATTTTCGAAAATATTTTCGTTTGTCATTTTATCATAGCGCATCGAAGAAATAATTCTCACATTTGAAAATTACGCAAATGATAAAATAAACAATTTATTAAAACGTATCTAACGTTTTCATAGCAAATAAGAGAATAGTCATCGCAAATTTTTCTGTGCACACAAACATTTGAGCAAAAAAATCACATCACAATTTCCAAGTGCAAATTCACTGAACAATACGTTTTGCTACATTCTTTTGTTTCTGACAAATTTGAATTTTAAAGCGGAGGAGTGCGACAATGCATCCGTCCGTAATATGTTCTAAAGTGATAACTTAGTTTTTATTTTGGTAACTTTTATGTAATTCAGTTTCGGAATTAATCACGCTTACGTTTGTGTAATAATAATATTATTCTCAGGTTCTTGACAGTAATAATATGCCCGTTGATCAAGATTTTTATGAAATATCAATAAGTAGAAATAATTAATTGAATATTTACTTATTTTACTGTTCTCATTTCTTTATTAATCTTGACCTAGGTGCTCTTTATCTTCATCTCACCCGATGACAAGAGATGATATTGGCGAAGATGTAACCCAGCTTTTCCCGGAATGATCTTATAACTTAGTAGGTATGAGAACATATTGGCCGTTAATACTATTTATAAGACAACATACTCTGATAAGAAGGAGATAGCTAGGCAGGCGGGTTTTAAACAAGCACTAAGCATACTTTGTAGTAGTCCCCTAGGATTCGAACCTCTACATCTAATAACGGTGGGCGAATTACTACACTAATAATAGACTAGCGACTGTTTCTACTATTTCCAATAACGTCAATTAAAAAATAAAATTGTAATGATACTAGAGTTACGAGGCGTCATCATAACAGCCTTTATAATTCGACCCACTGCTGGGACACAAGGCCCTTCCTTGTCATCGAAGGAGGCAGTAGTCGACCACGCTTGCCCAATGCGGATTGGTAGACGGAGTATAAGGTGATCAATACCTCTTTGCTGATCCATTAGTCGCCTTCTACGACACCTATTGGAGATATGGGGTAATGCTATTCTACTCTGCCGGCATCACATGGCTTAAGAGACGTAACATAAGCTATTATTAAGCGTATATTATAAACAGAGTGGGCCATAATTTTTTTCAAATTTGAACCAATCAATCAAAGAGTTCTCGTTATTCGTATTATATGTTGGAATATGTATGTTTATATTATGTCAAAGTTTTTAAATAATTAAACTATTTCTACATTTGTAACAATAATTTAAAATATACTTTAATATTTCATATACCGACCTAAAGCAATCCAGTTTTAAACCATCGCAAATACAATATAGCCATATAGCCTACATTAGTGCTTGTTATAAATTCGTCACACGCACTTGTTACGATATACTATATACCCTAAAGCCCAAAGCGTATTACCAGTAACCAACGTATTCTCACATAATACACCCGTGCAATGTTGTGTAAGAAGTATGCAAAAATAAACTTTAAGAACATTTTTAAGTTTCAAAAAGAGCGAATATTTTCAATTTTATTAACGATCATAATTTTTTTAGAACTGATTTGAATTTCGTATGATGATAACAAAAACTATTCATAAATTATTAAAATGTGTAATTTTGAATTAAGCGAGACTGCGAGGATATGCTTCATACGAGAATTTATAGTTATAATAACTAGTGAATTGGATTTTAAATGCCATTCATTTCCCAACTATGCTCCTCAAATGTTCTCCGTTTCAGAGAAAAAAAATCATATATGTCACACTTTTCGAGGAAATTTTATATTGGAAAATCGTTCTACTTGCTTACGTAGAACGATTTTCCAAATCTAACACAGCGCTTCTTACTAATTTTGTAAGCTTTATTTGACTAATAAATCAATTACATTTTTTTTCTATATTGATCTTTCAATTACAAAGTAATTGCCCTGTAGTCACGCACCTTTCTACGTCTCGGCTACCTCATGTCTATCAAATGAAATAAAACAATTAGGTATATCGGAGGGAAATGGCTTTGTCTTGAAAGTGTTTGTTGTACTGAAATTGAGAAGAGTAAATTAAAAAATAAAGTAGTATTTTTTATGACAGACGATTTCTATGTTCATCACTTTCATCGCGTAATGCATAGTCTTTATGTTAGCGTCTAATATGTATAAAACTTATTGCACCAAGTGCGTATTCGATAACTACAGCATTGGTGTAAGTATCTTCAAGTATTTTGCATATTTGTGTGCTATAGGCGCAGAAAGTCCAAAAACCCTTTTGCATATCATACGTAGCTAAACAGAATTAAGACCACAAAGTTCATTAGAATACAGTATAAATACGAGTAGCTCTCAACGCGAGACAAAAACATTTTAATGTGTGACCTTTTGCGGTCACAATTTGAAATTTCATTTAGACCACCCGATCTTTAAATCGATTTTTTAAATCGGCTGCTTTTAGCAATATTTTCTACTGCTAAAAATCGTATGTTGTTAAGTAAGATGTGTTTCGTTAAGTTTATTTCTTTCTTCAGATAGAATTACAGAGACTCCCTATTTTTAATTTTTGTCTGCAATATCACTGCAGACAATTTATAGCGTAAAGCCACCGTTTTTCTGTTATTCAACTGTATTTTTTTTGCAGTAATGTTTTAACATATATGATATCACAATCAGGCTCATAATTCCTAAAAGGCTTGAGCAGATTTTTGGGTTACACATAAAACCACATGCTGCAGTATTGGGCCTGCAGCACCTTAATTATAATGACATAGGGTCATTATCTCTCACTAAAATAACCTTTTAAGTGAACCAAAAAATGAAAACTTATTACTTATACTATTACTCCTGCTTAATTTTCGAATGGTAACTATTAGATTATTTCGTCAAAATGTCTAAACAATTCTCATTTTTACTATATTTTTAAAATCTTATTTCTTGTGGAATAATCATTTAAATCGTACGAAGTTTACGATCCGACTGATCGACCGGCGGCCCGTGCATTAAAATCGTATCGTGTGACACCGCCCTACCTTTTCTCTCTCGCATAACTTTTGGGAGTGCAATGTATGCCAGATAACTGTTTCTGTCGTGGACAACCTGTTACTAGAGACACGGTTAATGTGTTTCTCGTTTTTGTGTTTGTACAATACTAATTTGTTGTGGTCGTCAGTTTCATGTGTTTTATGTCGACTTTCGCTTTAGATTGCAGTTGTGATGGAGTGGAATAAACTTTGATTGGTGACAATAAATATCCAAGCACAATAAATATTCAAGTTAGTCCAAGGTTAATGGTTTAATATGTTTTCTTTTTAAATTTTTTTTTGGAAAGACTTGTATAGTTTAAAAGATGTGGAAGGACTGTTCTGTTGAGCTCAGTTGGAAGAGCAGTCGTATCGCGAAAAATGCGAGTTCAAACGCCGTCTCAGTAATTAATTACGAAAGGATTTGTTTATCTATATGTTTAATTTAAATTTTTTATGAAGTTCATTTTAGTATATTTCACACTGTTTATTGAGCCACAAAGCAACAAAAAAGCTTATGTTGTCAACACTAGATTTGTAGCTGTAAAATGAAAAGCATAACACAAAATATAAAATTGATGTTAATTCATTCAACAGTAATATCCTCTCCTTATCAAACTGATTCGCTAAGCCGGCTGTAACTATAATACCTCCAGTGGACTATATATTTTTACTTTGTGGTACGTATGTATCGTAGTATAGACGAAGTCTTGTAATCGTAAAAAAGTTCGACCTCGAGATTTTGACGGATTCACACGTTTTAGAGCTCCCTGAGTTCATAACTACCGTTTTTGGAATTATGTCTACGTGTCTGTGCGTTAGCACGATAACTCGAGTATGCTTGAACTTATTGCAACCAAATTGAACATGCATGTATGACAACAAAATATAAGGTTTCTATCAACTTTTGAGTCGTTGATCACGATTGTTAAGCAGCCAAGTGCGCGGTCGGTACTCGGTTGGGTGGCTAAAATTTACTATGCATGTATGACATCAAAATATAAGGTTTCTATCAACTTTTGAGTCGTTTCCGGTGTACGAGAAAGTCAAGGGGAGACCACTCCCGATTTTTATTACTTTTTCCCGTACTTCAATACTAAATTAAGAGTACTTTGGCCTCCGACATGACTGGTTTTTATGACTGCTATATATGAGTTGAAACATTTTTGGTTCCCATCCGAGTGCCAACCGCACACTTAGTAGCTTAACTTCTGCAATCGTTATGAAGAAAAACTACCGTGGCGTCATAAAGTGTCGTGCAATAAACGTCGACAGTAAAAAAAGTGTATGAATCCGCAAGTTTAATTTAAATCCTCCCAAGTAATTAATCGTTAGATGACGTAAAAAGTTTTATGCTGTGATTGGAAAACCATTTAAAACTACCCAACTTCCAACGTACGTAACAATACCTTCAAGCGGACAAAGTCACGCATAGACACTCATGCAATAGTTAATTTGGAACCTGTGTTGGAACCCTCTTGACGATAATAACTGAACTTTAGTAAATGAATAGCATAATAGGTCAAGACCTTGAGTTTCAAACCTATGACATCACTTGGCGCATGTAATGTTTACTTGACATTATGCCTCGAGGAACTCTTTTGAATTGACCTCATTATATAGCAATAGGCACTAATTTCGTGTAACTTAATTTGACAAAAACTAAATAAAAAGAAAATCTATTTTTGCACAATTTATATCGCGTTCAACACTCTACATTTCCTGCCGTTGTAGACTTTTCTTGAAACTGTATAAAATAGTCGACGAGGTACGGAAATTCCTAAGCAATATATTGTCTGAATAATCTTCTAATAGTATTTTTATGTTTTTATGAAAGAATTAATTTAACTAAAAATTTTTTAAAGGGGCGTCAGCTGTTTAATGTTCGTATTATAGAATAAGTTTCAAGAATTAACGCCGACTTGAGCGTCCTACGTCTCTATCACTTTGTGCGTGATAGAAAGTGACAGACGATTCTCAAGGCATGTTTGACTTCTGAGTGTCATTCTGTAATACGGGCATTAGTATTTTTAACTTGATAAGGCTGGAACACAACTCTACTTATAGCAAGGTACTTTGATGCGAGTAAGATGGCTGTAGCTACTCAGGCAGATTGAAATAAGCTGTAACTCAATTTTGTATCTAAATTTCTTAGAGCTGCATTTGGTATTTGTGGACGAGCTTCTACTCCTTCGTAATACTCTGGCCGGAGTGGTCGTAGTCACCATGTTGGTAGTTTGGGGCTAATTTTGCTCATCTCACGAATGTCCCGCCGTCTTTTATTATTCACTCTATTCCTGCACACTCATGCCACTTCAGCTTAAGTTTGATAAGTATGCGACGGGTGATTTTCGAGGTCTATGACCCTCCGCTCTGCCTTGGATGAATTGAGTGGAGGGCAAGCCTAGGAAAGCAACGTCTTCTCTTTAACCGCTTCTGTCTGGTGAGCTTCTATGACATTATTAGACCGCGGATAAATCATCGTTTTCATTTACGTAATTCATATTGAATAATGTTAATTGAAGGTCTTATGCATAAACCAACAATTGCGTAAGTAGTATCTCACAGTACGATGCAGTTTTATGCATTCTGCGTCTAGGAAGTTTGATTAACAAGCGAGTTATTATTCAATACTTCCAACCAAATGTCCGGTACCGGACTCTGTGGTTACTGAACACGCTGCCCAAGAGAGCAGAAACTAATTCCCTGAAGTAGTTCGCAAAACTCCGTTCCCTATTCGACAATTTTGAATTGCGAACTGCCTTCGTTTGCAAAGTTTTTAATTCTCCATCGAATTTCGCGTTCCGTTGTTTAGGAATACGGCAAGGAAACTGTAAGATATTTCCAATAAACTTTTTAATTTTCTTTACTTTGTATGAGTGTGAATGCTGTGAAAAAGCAATTCTTACGGGTTTTACAAATAATTACTTTGTTAATAAAATTGTATACAATACCATGGATAAAAATATAATTCCTTACGTGTTATTATGTACCACGTGATTTTTTTTTGATTACAACTTTGGTATCGTAGTTCATATCTACAAAATGTTCCATTATTTTTTTTCACCAATTTATTAGAAAATAATAGCCAGTTTCTTCTCTTAATTATTCTACCGTCAATTATACATATTTATTTCAAATATATACAGCGATTCAAAGTTAAAAAAATGAAAAGCAATTGCGTCAGCTATTAAAATCATAATTTACATGATCACGAAAACAATTAGTTCCACCTTTTATGTAGGCATGGAGTGTTTTTATTACTTACTCATTTGGTTATTTACTGTGCGATTGATATTTAAAAGAACATGTGAGGTAGACTATTAAAAGGTGGAGTTGATTAGTCATTCAATTTTTATGGTTTGAGTGAAAATTGACAAACAGGTCTCGTCTGCTCACCTAAAATGCTGCACAACAGCATATTAGGGTTACTGATAGGGTTTTGACTTGGTATTCCTGTTACTAAGGTAGGTTACACCCACATAACATAACCTCAGCGCGACCCTCATTATTGCTGGGATACCAAAGGTCCATCATAAAGGGAATATTCACTCATGCCACTATCCCCTACTTCGCTTAGCTTTCCAAACTTTAATCAACTACAGAAAGATAACACTTCTAAAAATAATTCCCATTTGGATGGATCTCGTTTATAAGACGTAATCCAATTAGTCTTCCCCACTCTCATCCTCTGAACATCTTGTTAGTCCTCTCCTAAATTCATCTTGCAAAGCCTACAAAATTCGTTCTTAGCTCATTACCAGTACCAGGAGTTCGTATTCGGGCCCATAATGGTATTCACGAGCGCGGTGCATGCAAAATTAGCACTGCAGCATTTTTGTTCAGCACAATGATGCAATCCTGGCTGTGCCGCTTTGTAAGGGAAATACATGCGCGATTGTGAACTTTGAATAAAGCCTGAATCTCGTTGAGAGCACCTACAGATACGTAGTGGTTCATTACGTGACACCCTTTGACAGACACTATTCCAATGCTCTACATAAAAAAGCAATATTTTAAAACCCTTCTACGAGCCTTTTTAATCTCGCTCCTATGTGAGTGAAATACGAGCAGTCGAGCATACGAATTTATTACAATCTGCGATAGTGACAAATGCGTCTGTTATCGGTGGTCAAAATCGATACTCGATTATCGCGAAGTTCATTGACAAAGTATCGATTACAATAGACACATTATTCGATTATTCAAATCGCGCCTAACGAGTTATTGGGTGCGTTCAAGGAGTAATAATGACGAAATAATAACACGACCATTCGTGGTAGTCGCTTGCGTCAACCTTTTGTGATGTCAAGTTGAAACCATGGGAATGAACCAGAACAATGTCTCGGTAATGGTTTTACCTCACATTTATATGATAGCACATTATACAGAATATATAAAATTTGAGTAACTTGAGACAATCGTAAGAAAAGTTTTACAGAAAATGTAAGAAATACAAAAATTTGATGCCCTTCTGAATTATAAATAAAGTCGTTTTTATTGATCTATTTAACCATCTTTTCTATGAATATTACAAAATAATTTCGGTTAGTATCGTATGAATTATCGTTTTCCTCTCGTACTTAATTCATCGTTAAAATCTGGCATACATGAATTAACCTTACAATTGGTCGTAGTAGTAATTAACAATAGTCGTGTTCAATTAAACTGTTAAATGTAAATACAAGATAACAATTCTAATGCAATATTTCCTACAACTGATATTCTTACACCTATCAAGAAAGAATGGAACATATTTCTTCCTGAAGACGCGAACAATGGCTTCTTTCTTAGCATCCCATTATTAGCCCAGTTTGTAAACAATGAGTTTTGTTAATGACATCGTTTATACGAAATCTGCATAAGACAAAGTGGTACTACATTTTGCAATAAGATCAATTAAAGCCAAGTAAGCAATTAAAAAGAAATGAAAAGATCCTTATCAAAAGACAAAACATGGTATCGCAAACGGATGATAAATTTCTTTATTCTAAATAATGAGGCCAAATTGGTGAAACGGCAAAGAAAGGTAGGTAAACAAACAGACCACTGCGGTTCGATGTAAAAAAAGACGAAACTGATTAAAGATTGCAACGCTCATTTGCCGCTCCGATAAACGCAATTACTCTCGGGCACAACGCGACGAGAGATAGGCAGTATCTCAGCTTCAATATTCCCCATTTTGAATGAATTATGAACATTCCAGTCTTTCTGTTTCATTCAAAAATGTTTCCTATTGTTTACTCTGTTATGAGTGTTTTTCATATCTCGTATATACATCTATAAATCCAAAATCCTGTTTTCCATATTTGTACACTTTAAAGTCATGGCACATAGTAGTAATTTGGATTTAAAAACATATCAATTAGGAGGTTATTTTACATGGTTTTCACATTAAATTTACATTTCACTTGTTATTCATATTCATTATTATAAATCCTTTATTGCAAAAGGTGATATTATCTCAAACAGAGATCTCTTCTGGCAGTTCCAGCCGACCCTAGCTTTAGTGAGACTATTGAATATGTTAACTATGATTTTATTAATATTTATGTTCCAATTTCTAAATTTATTGATTGTATTTTATTGTAAATAAATAACGTTTTTTAAAAAAAAAACTATGTAATACAAAAATGGCCCTTAATAAAGATTCTTTGACACCCATATTTACTGCGTCAAAATTCTAGAAAGCTCTCTTATGCTCTTATGTACGATTTTAATACCATCAGCAAGGTCTCAAAATTTTAAAAGCAGATTCTAGTATCACCTTGTTTATTATTTTTATCTTGTTTTGTACACAGGATAGGACACACAGGATCAATTTCATTTCTGAGCTCATGATTTTATGTCAGAGAGAGTTAGAGATTTGTTTTATGATCACATGTTTGTTGATTTGTATTCAGTATTAATTGACTTTTAGTTTAGGTATTTATTATAATAGGTATAAATACCAAACACTAAAACAAACAAACCTAAAAATTGGTTGACTAGTCTATCTAAGACATTTCACGCTGATTTCTATAATTTTACTGGCTTAGGTACTAATTAATGTAAAATTAAATGCATGAACAATACAGCTAATGTACTCCTACATGTGCACATGTATGAGTACATTGCAATGTATTTATTTTATGTAGTAGGTAGGTACCTATTTTTTCTTTATAGAAAAAGTCATATAAACAGTAAAAGGCACCTATTACGTGATGAATCAAGTAACAAAATTTGCTTTTCAGAAAATATTATCATATCAAATAGAACAAGGGTGTTCTTCAGGGTACCCTATTGGGGCCCGTTGTGATTGTTCTACCTTCATTCAGCGTAATGTGATGCTAAAATAACGCTTCCATTAGAAACTGTATTCAAGCCACCTTTATCTCTGAAACGGGCAAATGGTGGAGCAATATCGTTACTATCTGACGCAAAACAATGGGAACACGTAGACACTCCCTCTCAGTTTAATGAACACGAGAAAACCCCGTTACAGTACGCCTAGTTTTGTTTTCGCATTTGTGAGATGTTCCTGTAAAGCCGTTTAGATTACTTCCTTTGCTTGAACATTCTGAAGAGCTTCGGACGAACGTTGTTTTATTTTTAGTCAACAGTTGAAGGGAAATTATGCTGTTGGGGTTGGTAGTCGTGGTCTTACAATGCAAGTTACTTAATTTCTTTCAAAACTGCATTTACTGATATTTGTTTAGTAATGCGGTTTTGAAAGAATTTAATAAACTTGCATTCCTTCTTGAAATTAGAACATTTTGACTATAAGAGGTGAAAATATTTTGTGCTTTTAGCTTTGTTATCGATTTAAGTAAAACAATAATCGCTTTTCCGGTACTAGAAAGAACTAACCTTGGTACAAATAGCTATCTATGAAAAATTTAATTTTTTTTAATTACTTAGGTTTTTCGGGAAATTTGAGTTTATTTTTCTTTGTTAATACAGAGCTACACTCTGTTATTTCTTACTAAAAAATATGTTTTTTTTGTTTGTACTTAACTATTCATTTAGTATTTTAAAATGTTTAAGTTATTTTGCATAATATGCGAAGTGATAGTGCTTTTATGTTAATGCTTACTCGTGCATGGACAAGCTTATCTTTTATCATATTTGAAGTGAGATAGTGGTATTTAACTTTGGTGTTGGTACGCACCAGAGAACACGATTCCGTTACACTTTGCCATCTTAATTATGCTGCTATATTAATTTAGAAACTATTTATGGTACATTTGGCTTTTTTAAAATCATTTAATAAAAAATATTTACAGTATTTTGATTTCAATTGCTGATTTACTTGCGTATTTATAAATTTATTTCTAACTCGATATTTCAAGTTCACCTTTAATAAAAACGTGTAGGTTCAAGTTATCTCAACTCAAACTTCAAGCCTATTTTCGCTTCTATTTTTAACCAAGCTTAGGTTAAAAATAGAAGCGAAAATTACAATTAGGGTTTATAAACAGTTTTATTGTGGTTATATTTTATACGTATAGAATGAAACTCATCTGATTTCTCGTTATTCATTCCTAAGCAAACAGTGACAGCCGTTAACAGCTTTCGACATTAAATTTGACGACATTGCGGCAAGTTGTTCCTTACTGTAAACATGAACCGCATCGGAGCAATTTACTTCCCATCACAAACCAATCATCGCGGCCGCCATTGCAACGTTGCACGTACGGTGAAATTTGGCGTTTTAAATTTAGAACGTGTTGGTTGATTTGGTCGCTTATTTTGAAAATTGAACTTTTTTTTAAGAACGTTTATACTATATAATGTGGAATTCTAAATGGTTGTCATGTGTAAGTTCGAATAGTAGTGTACTAGTATTTATACTGAATTGTATCCCTTTTTGTCTTTTGAAGGATTCTTTATTTGATTCTACTACCAATACTCGCACCTTAAGGGTCAAAGTATGTAGTTATTTTATTAATAACTACATACGTAAATGTGCCTCTATCATTAAATTTTTGCTCTGTTATTTCATTGCGATCATTGATATTTTAAGTTCGCTCAGTCTTACGAAAATTTCGAATATATAATTAGAAGGTAAACTTCATTATGTTGCTGCAATCAGGACTTTCAAAAATAATAAAATTTTATGTAAATAAAAATGCGGTAATTGTATGCGAAGGTTGAACTTTAACTTTATTTCGATTTGTCTCATCTCCTTTTATTTTTAGTACCAAATATTATTAATATAATTGCTTCGCACTGCGTATTGACAAATTTTAAAAGGTATTGAAAGTCCTTTTCTTTAGTCTCTGTTTGCGGAATGAAAAATATATAAAGCGACCATCAAGCGGTTTATGTTTCACTACATTCTTTACTTTATCTTCAATAAAACATGCAGCTACACTTCTAGTTGTGATTCTAATAATTCAGCGTATTTAGAAATGTTTTTACATTTTTAATTAAATTATATTGATCTATTCCAACTTTTTTACGAAGTTCAGTTACACCATCAATAGCCATACAATTAATTCCCTGCCACGTCATCATGTGATCATTAATTTAATCTCGAAGAACATTTTTGTAACAAACACCCTTACATTTTTTCCGTTTTCCTAAGATAGCAAACAAATATTCATTTTGAATCGTACAATTTATACCGTAAAAGCATTTATGTATCGTTTTACGTAGACAGATAAAAATAGCATAAGTCGATTAATACAAGCTATAAAAAGTTCTTCCGTATTTTGAAGTAATGTTTATAGTCTCTCAAATAGTTGTTCTTTGTGGACAATGTATTATTCGCTGATATAAGTGGGTGTGATTATGCAGAACATTAGGCTAAAGGGTATATATTCTAGAAGTATATTTGATATTTTAAGTATACTTTAACTAAAATATACTTCGTGCTTTCTTTCAAATATTGTTTATGTTTCTTGACATCATTGTGGTTTCAAAGTTTTCTTCTTTTAAATGTTTGTAAGTATATTGTATTATTTGAATACAAGCTTCTGGAATGTGTAAATCCTTCCCATTCGAGTTAAATAGATAGTACTAATATAACTCTTTAAATTCCTACTTCCTAGTACATCTTTTATATGACACGTGGACTTACCCTATTTAGAAAGTAACAAAATATCAATAACAATAGTAACAAGGATTTGTATGGTTCAGTTCGACAAGAAGCCTCACAACGCTTAAAACTCCGCTACACACATCTACATACAAATACGCAGGCGTGTAACAATTTAGCTAATTGCAATTTTTCGTGCGATTTCAATGTTTGTTCCGTTTGAAAATGACTGACAGATTTCATTGGCCGTAATTTACATAAAAAACGATGGCCACAAATTGTGTATTAGCATTATGATGTTTAGTCGAAGCGTTCAGCGGATATTTATTATTATTATAATTACAGTCAAGTGAAAATTTATAATTCCATTTCCTGCTTATCTTTTAAGTACCAACTCTTAATGTTTATGAGATCATAGCCCGTTACGTGTGCTACTCTTTCGTATTATTAATAGGTCATTCTAGTTTTATCTAAGCCGAATATAGCTGACATTTACATTAACCTACAACATTAGACGTTGTTGCTTCCTAACAAGAGTAGGTAGCTGCCTCTTTGATACGAATCTAATTAAATATCCTAACATTAACATAATAATAAGTAAAATAATATATTAATTGTAACCAATGATCTTATCCAAATTAAGTAGTTACTACTAAGAACTTGTCCTTATGGATCCTAAGAACTTGTTCATAGATAAACAAAGATGATAGACCACGCTACTTAATTTTATGTCTATTTGGAAATTCACTAGAATTAAATTAACGAAGTATAAAAGAGCTTCCGTAATAGCATAAGGCGTACATTGAGAAATGTTCCATTGACAGTACTCATGTTAAAGAAATAATATTTGCCCCCTACACTATTTCGTCGTACATCATTATATTAATATATGTCTTTTAACTGTGTATCTTTGTCTAATATTTGCATTTTTTATATGTTATATGTATATCGATGGGATGTTATTGTGTCTACTGTCAAGGGAATTTTATTGAGAACGACTGACATTTACAATCTTCTTTTTTGTTATTGCAGTATCACCTGTTTTACGCTTAACTACAGCGATCAATAACCTTTGAACTCGTATTTTATCTTAATAAAACCAATTAGAAACGCTTTAAGGGTTAATCACTTTGAAACGACATTGTTGGTTGTAATTTGAAATTAGTTTTTCCTTTGTTTCAGTGAATTAAACTCAGACGCTTAAATGTATTTTACTCTCAAGAGCCAAATTATTATTTTATTACGCCAAAAGTTTGTTTGAAATTGTTGTTCGGCTAACGTATACAGTTTCGACATTATCTAGTGGTAAATTTAGTTAGAGTGACGTCAGATATAATTTGATCAAAGTGAAAATGGGCGGGCGTTTTCCTTGATATTTGTTTCGAGTTACTGTCAACGACTCCGCTAATGCTTCCGCTGACTTCCAGTTTTAAACTTTTGATGGTGTTTACAGCTTCGATTTATGGGTCGGCCGATGTTCCGGCATCGATTCCGTAGTATCAAATTCTTCAAGCGACACCTGGAAGTCGTTTTCGTTCTTAATCATCAAACTTTAACCATTTAGCGTGAATGAAGTTTTGTAAAACTTTTTGATAATACAGAATGTTGTAAGTTATGGCTGATCGTCTTTCTGGATTAAGTAAGCCTCAAGAGAGTTATAGCTGGAAAAAATAGTAGCCTGTTTGAACTTGGCTTCAATTTAAAATTGCTTTCAATTACAAGCTTTTATTTAGTTGCAAAGTTTGTATGAATGATGTTGTCAACTCTTGCAACAGAATTTTAAAGCAGCGTCCGTCAACCAATTGAGATTTTTTTAGCATCATGTCGTATAATAGTACATACTGACTTCTTTAAGCAGTATCGCTGAGCATTGTAAATACATAGATCAATTTCCTTAGACTGATAATGATTTTGGGTGTGAATAAACTTCTCATTCCAAGCATATCCATAAAAGTCGTGAAAGGAATTAAAAGGGACAGTGAATGTTCTCTCCTTTATATGTCTATATATTTACACCGTCTTAATCTATAGCAACTCGTGCGTTAAGTTTTTTTTTATTCGATAAAACCACGATTAGACTGACTATCGTAACAAATATACCTATTGATTTCGGCTTCACCACGATTCGAAATTCAATTTATTTGTGTGGAGATTGGTGCCTCTACTGAGAGCAAGCACGTTCTCTAAACGGCTGGAGAATGGATCCACCGCAAACGATTTGTGCGGGTTGGTACTGTTACAGTGAAAAGTAACAATGCTATCCCACGCTTTAGGTTCAACGTTCTCAGCTCCGTCACGGTGCTTTGATACGCTACTATACTTCACTTCACCCTTTTTAGGGTAACCACAAAACTGTCTACGAGATACATCAAACGAGCCAATTTATGCATTTCAACAACGGCTAATGTGTCGTTTGATTATTTGCTCGGCCATTGGGGAACCGATGCGAATGGCATTAGTATCGTATGAATACATTATGCCTGCAATAACCCGTCTAATTTGCCCCTCTTTTGTTTGTTGAAAATGACTGGTTTCATATAGATAATTGAGCGTTAATGAGCGTCGCAAATATAACACGAAAATAATGACATTCATAACTATAAGCATTTCTTTAATTGGGTATATTCTGTTTACATATAATATAGTATGTTTACTATATGTAAACAGAATATACCCAATTAAAGAAATGCTTATAGTTATGAATGTCAATATTTTCGTGTTATATTTGGTCGACGCTCATTAACGCTCAATTATTTATTTATATGAAACCAGTAATTTTCAACAATATCTAAAATTTAAATTAAGACAACTATTTGAAAAATATTGGAACAGCTATATTCCATCAGTCTAATGGTGTTCTATTGTAAGTGTTAGGAAATTTTTAGTGCATTATCACGGTGGCCATATCGATCAAACTAGTTCGAGGACAAGACATTGCTCAGGCCTCAGTTGAAGTTTTCAATTAATTTCGTCATTTGTTGCAACTGGTAAATTAATAAATCATAAATTTTGTTAATGAACTCAACCCAAGCAACTAGAAATTGTTATTTTTGTCCTATTACTGCGATTGACTTAAGACTTAGATAGTTAATAAGTAATTCTTCTTAAGTTACACATATAACTTTATTTGATATCAATAATATTGGCGTTTCCTTTTCAGGTGTCAAAGGAGAACCGTCGGTCGGCGTCAGTGGGAGGTAGTGGAGGGCCAGGAGATCGGCATCCTTACATTGATAGCCGAGTTCCAGCGCCCCATGGGCCACCACCCTCGCCTGGTGCAGCGGCTGCGCAGAGAAGGGTAGCAGCCGCTTGCCAGGCCAGTCGCAAGCTGCTAGAAGAAACTCTTGCGAAACCTGGTAAGATCGTATTTAGTTCTCGTTTGCTATTAACTCCCAGCAGGGACAGACTCAGAATTGGCACTGCGTCAGAGCATCTTGCATCTGTAATTCCCACAAGATTAGGGTATCTGCTTATTTCATGCTCCGAATCGTATGCTGGTTCGCCACCATATGTCTTTAAAAAAACGAAATATTAGGAAGTGAGATCCATGAAATTTGTTTTGCGTTCTTTATTTCAATGGGAGATCACACTTTCATATCAATTATTATTGGTATGTAAATATTATTTATTGTGATTGGAAAGGGAGTAAAATACTATTAGCTTAGAATTCAGGTTAAGCCCATTTTTACTTTCTCGCATACGTAGTATAGAGGAAGTCTTGTTATCGTAAAAAAATTCGACCTCGAGATTTTGACGGATTTACACGTTTTGGACCTCACTGAAATACCGTTTTTGGAATTACGTCTGTGCGTTAGCACGATTACTCGAGTATGCTTTAACTAATTGCAACCAAATTTAACATGCATGTATGACATCAAAATATAAGGTTTGTATCAACTTTTAACTCGTTTCCGGTATACGAAAAAGCCAAGGGGAGTCCATTTCCGATTTGTAATTCAATTCCTCCTCAGTTCTTGTTTAGAATAAACAGATTTGTTATCATATATTTAAAACAATTTTACCCAGATTGCCAAAATGCGATCTTCGATATTTAAGACTGAAGTTTTCTAGACTCTGTTATCAGATTGTGGAAGTTTTTGCAAAACGCTTAATTTCAAATTACGACCAGCCATACCATAATCATTACAGTTTAAACCATCGTTGGAGTTGCATAAAACTTTTAAGTGGTTAGTTCGTAGCGTTATATAAACCGGCGAGTCCATCTCCTTGATTACCTAAAAAACTTTTATGGAAATATGCCAAATCCAATATTGGAGGATCTTTTAGAATTGATAGAAGATCAACATTAATAGACAATTCTTCGAAGATACTAATCTGGCTGTCTTAGTTTTAACATCGTTTTAAATTCGACTTATGGATAAAAATCCTTTTAATAAGAGTTCTTTTGTCTATAATGTAATTAAAGATCTCGTGAATACCTCTGCGAAATTATTCTTGTCACAAGTGTTCAGCTGATTTAGGTAATTTGGGATTATGTTCAATTTATTCCACAGACATTGAAAATATCATGTGGGAATTACAAAATTGTATGTAGATGTCAGTTTGTACGTCTAATTGTTTACACCTAGTAAAATAGTTCTTTATAATATGAGACAGCTTAGTGTTAAGCGTTCGCTACTCAAAATAACCGCCGGGGAAAGAACGATTTCGCAATATTAAAAAATTAAATCTTACCACCTTAGGATTCTATTAGTTGGCAAACAGCCGGCTCTATCGAATTATAAGACGTAAGAAGTTGTCACGTCAAAAATTATTTTGTTGTTATTTAAAGCAAAAATTCTGCATTTGGTACTACACTAAACTAAAAAGCACGATTGGTATACGAGACAAAAGCTTTTTACAAATGACTGTATCAAATACCGTGTGTATATTACAATGGACACATTTCAATGTTTTGTCAAACTGGTTATTAAAAGCTTCTCTGATATCAAATGAGTGTTATTATTCAATTAAACAATTTTTCTTTGTTAATTGGCAGAGAAAGTATGTAATAGAAATGTTGAGAACAGAAGAGTGAAAGTGTGTTACAATTTTAGTTGAGTTAATTGTAAATGTTGCAATACGAATCAAATTCCCAACTGCACTTCTATTGAATTTATCATGTGATCATGAAAATGTTAATATACTGGTGAATGTTACAGTTTGTTCACCAGTGGAATTCACTTGTTCATTTATACAGAAACTAGTGAAAAGACATTAGACGAAGTTTTATGTAGTTTTGTCACACCATCTGCCACTAGAAGTATATTCCCATGAGCAACTAGGCGCCGAAGCAAAATTACGTAGCTTTGAGTAACATTAATAGTAACGTTGGAGATCTTGTGTCATTGATTGACTGATATTGTTGATCTTATTTACAGTTGCGTGAAACGTTCTTACAAGATATACTCCCTATTTTCATACGGTATTGGCATTATTTCACGTGACTGCTTTTAGTATTATCTTCGTTTCTGTATTTGTATGTTCTATATTTAGTTGCCGATCTTCTAGCGGAGTATCTATTGTCAGTTAGAAAGCATAAGTGAATTTAGATTCAATAATATTTAAAGTATTATTATCTTGATATTTAAATGGTTCTATTTCAACCTGACAAAATTGTATTCGGAATTTCAATTAATTTAATCTTTTGGAGTATTAAAATGTAGCAGCCGCATATCTAATACCTCTGTCGTCAGGACAGTAATTTTGTGCTATTTAATTGCCATCAATATTTTTATGTTGTTATTATTACAAACTATTACCTATAATTGACGAGTACTTCTGGTGAATTACGAAATTGTATAGTTTCTCTATCGATAAGACAATAAATTGGTATCATTATTTCGTAATTTTACGGTGATGTCAATCTGTGTCATGGAACAATACGTCAATCCTTTCACCTAAGGGCTAGAAGTACCTGACACCCACGCGTTTCGTGATTGTATTGTTGTTGAGAGATGTCGTGACGATTATTAGGGTTGTAGGGAATTAGTTATTAAAATCGAATTCTATTGTGGTTGTAACATCACACAACTTATCATGAAATCGATATAATTACGAATCCAAATATAATAGGTATAATGTTTTGAAATTTGGAAAATGGTGGGTTTTTAATTTTGAAAGCTATAAATGTTTGAGCAGATTTTAATTTTGCTTATTTTAAGATTTAAAATATACAAATATAGCTACGATTTTTACAACTGTTGAATTGTAAATGGTATACAAATGGCAACTATAATTTTTTCAAGCGAAGGTTTTAAACGTATAAAGAAGAAATTGTACTCAGATGTAATTAAAAGAAATCTAAATTCTTTTTCCCAACCACATCTAAGAAGGTTTCAAAGAAAAGTTTCTACGTTAGCTAATTAAATCATTAATTAAATTAGACGTACACAGTAGGGCTAATCTTGGGAAATCTGGACTCTAGTTCTCTCTGAGAATAAGGAATGCCGTTGAAACTCCTGAACATGTTATCTGCTTTTTTTTATCAAAAGACACATTTCATTTCCTTTATCAAGAATACTAACTCTTATTTTTGTATTCTCGCTATGTTTACATGAAAAATGTTGTAGTTTACCAAAAAACAAAAAGTGTAAAATATTGTTGTAGAATAGACTTGATAATGTTTCATGCTTCCGACGATGACTCTTTTAGCTGAACCAATCAGAAGTTATGAAAAAATTATGTTTTAGTGCAAATCTATAGTATCTAACTCGTCATTAACTGATATACGCTAAAGAATGTCAAGTATTTCATCAACAATAATTTGAATTCAAAATAAAAAGAGTTCATATCACATCGTGTACAATTTCCTCTGAGTACAAGTTCTTGACTTATAGAAGGACCAGCTGCTTCTGAAACTAAGCCACATTTTGGTTTGATGCAAATAACTGAAATTGAAAAATCACAAATATACATTAAGTTTCAGAATAACAAACTGAACTTAGTATATTTCGAATACAAGCTCGGAAGTTCACGTTCCCATTTTGAAATACAGTTATAGTTTATCTAACAATAGAGTCGCCGCATGATCCTGAAATACACGTTCGTTGCTTAACTTGGCGAGACGTCTGTTGGAGTTTGTTTTGTATGATCTATTCAATTTGATGTAAATATTACGGATGAAAGTACTGCATTTCAATAAGTTATGATAATATTTTAGCCTATTTTAAAAGTTTGTCAACCAACCATTACGGTTTGGTTGATAGTAAGCTATCTCCACTAACTGTATTTATTTTTGACTGTAAAATTCTTAGTGTTGCTATTTTACTGATATCTACATGTCCTCATATTTTGATTATCCTCGTGTAGAATTATGATGTCCAACTCAAGTGTCCAATTAAAAAATGTGCAAAAACTTAGGTCTATTGCTGGGAACGCGATAATATCCAAAACCCGATTATTTCTGTTTGCACTCTAACCTATTGCTGTATAGCTCGTAATCATTATAATTGCACGGAATACAGCGCGACATGTTAACAAACAAATTAACTGTTTAAACAAGTGACAAAGCTAAATTTATTTCTGTAAATATGCAATATTTCATTAGTTGTCTCAAGAGATTGACTCTTGTACTGTAAAACATAAAATATACATATTGTCTCGCTAATATACACGGAGCATTTGTTTGCTCTCACAAAAACTGTCCTGTGTGGAGCTTTGCATACAGTGAATGCCGTGGGGAGCTTTATGAGACGGACACACGGACAATACCATCCTGTTGGAGGACGCTAGGATAGCTACATTTTACAGCGACTGGGATTATTTTTTGACAAATTTTATACGTTTCGCAGCTAAAAGTCTAAGTTCTAGAAGTTAATTTAATAAAAATAGTTACGATGGGAATTCAATGATTTTTTATAAAATTATCTCAAAATAAATTAATAGAAAAAAGTTTGGAACATACCCATCTGTTATGCCTGCTCCATGCCCGTAAACGCTATACCTAAATTGACTCCACATTTCCACTCCTTTTCCATTTTTATATGAAGTCTTCAAAGCAGGTGCGCATCTGTGAATATGTAGTGGGCATTAGGTTATTAAATATTACAAAAAAGGATGTTTGTTAACTAAGTGCGACTTAACTGTAAAGTAAGCTATATGAAGACTGTATCAACCATAATAATAATATATTAGTAAAAGATCAAAATTAACTATGATGTTTTATAAATATAGAATCTTTGCTATCACAAAGGTGGCAAATAATACGGTCCGCTTGATGATATGTAATCACCAAAACCTATAGATTGTACACTATTAATACAAGGGTATATTATCAACTAAACCATATCATCATTAAATCTGTAAGCTAGATATCCTACTTCCTTAGCTTCTTCTTTGCGCTCCCAATTCGCTGTCTTATCTTTGAATAAAGTTCTAACATAATTTAAACTTAAATAAACCTAAGATAATTTACCTGTATTACTGAACAACCCTCCTTCGTATTATTCACACGTCAATCAGATGACAGAAAACTATTTCATTGTTGTTCAAGTTGATTACGCCGAGGTGCCAATTCTACCTACACCAGTCCAACTTATTTATCAATATTGACAATAAAGTTAAAAGAAAATTATCCTACTTAGATACAAAACGTGGGAATCTGAGTCAGAGGTCCATATTGAAAGGCTTTGAAAATACGCCGGACAAAAGCTAGTCTAGACAAAGATACTCCTTATTTAAAATTAGTTGCTTTAGTGGAGGACGGAGTACTTTCTGATTAGCCTGTTATTACTCGGCAGGCTAATAAACACGGTCTGGATCCTGTAATTATAGGGACGGTATAAAAAATATCGTGGAATTGTTTTAAGGATAACTTTTCTCATAAAGAAGTTTTTAAAACATGGTAATGAGTTCTTAAAAGGAATAACCATTTTTTATATTCCACTGATAAAGTTATTAATACTTTTGAGGGTGTATATTATGCCTTAATCTTTTGCCGAAATTTTATCATCATGATAATCAATTGTCAAATAATAAGTTGTCAAATAAAATTATCATTAAATTGAGACCTTCGCATAGTAATTCTTCCGATCTTGTGATAGTCTAATTAATTAACTAGTCTCTACCTTTTAGAATTATGGAAGACTCCTTCAAAGTGTAATATAACGTATGTAATATCGATTTTATTTTCGCTGTAACAATTAAAGACACTGATTTATTTAACATCTTTTAATGAACCGTATTTTTTCAAATTTAGATTTGTTTTATTTACAAAACTTTTTAAATCCGTAAAAACTAAAATATTTCTGTATGGATGTTGGAGGTGTAATTTTAGGTGTCATATTTAAGTTGTGTTAGTAATCTTCTGAAAAGGAAATTTAGCGAAGATAAAAATATTCAGGAAATTATCTAACCCTTTAATTAATTCCATCTATTTGTAAAACAGACTCGCAAAACAGAGACATCACCAACCTTGGACAAATTGCTAAGTTGTCTAGAAGGTCGACAAGTGTATCTATTGTATTACGTATGTTGATAACTAAAAAAATAATTGCCTTCGTGACTTCCTAAATTTGTGCATTTGTGTTTTCGGTACAAAAAGCGAATGTTTCATCATTCTTAGTCATGTTCATGTCTCTATGAAAGTTTTGTAATGAGGTTCTATTGTTGCGTTCCTTCACGTCCAAAATGAGTAAATCGTGCTATTTACTACGTATTCAATTCGATCAGTTGTGGCTTCTTTGTCATTAGCAAATATTAGGCTGTCAACGTCGACCAAGTAGCCTATTATTTTACTGGATTTTCATGTCTCAATTTGGCTATCCGCAATATAAAGCCCAACCCGCCTAGCATGAACACCGAAACACGATATGATATAGCCATTTATCGCTTTAAACTGTCAAAAAAAAGGGATATAACTGCTAACTTGAAATTTTGTCGAAACTACGAACTTGTATAAGGCAGTATCGATAAAATTTTAAAATTGCGGTTATATCTAATGATTTTTGACTATTCAAAGCGATAAATAGCTATATCATATCTTGTTTCGATGGTCATGCTAGGCGGGCAAGAAGACTTCTTGGAGTTTTCTTTTTGGAACTTCGGAATAAGTCGGAATTGATGAAAAATCGGAATAAGTAATTCTTCTTAAATATTTTTTTTTTTCCCGTTAACACAATTTTCGCTGAAAAGTTTCACGTTTTTTGTATGAATTATGAGAATGGCTTGGTATATATAATTTGGTTAAAAAATACAAAAGCAAAATATCTAAATCTTTTTACAATACCTTGATTTGGAGGACAAGTTTTATTCGTTTCAATTTTGCATCAGTATCAACCGAAGCTGAGGATCTATATCTTTATTTTGATATACATGAAAGTTATAAGAGGCTATAAATGCACTGTGATGCTTACTCGATTATTTTGATATTGTTGCAGGGACACCACCGACAGTAGTTCAGCCTCCAAGCGGCAGTTATTGGGTAGACGGAGTTGATGAAGGACCTGATGGAGAGGAATCAGAGCCAAGAGCTCAGCAACCGGGCACCCCCAGACAAGTTACCAGGCGACACAACATTGATACCGATGACACCGCCAAGTATTACAGGCGGTTCTTTGTTGGAAAGGTAAGTTCTGGAATTATCTACACATAACAATTAACCTCTCAATTTTGTTTTTTGTCATTTATACTACAAAATACCTACAAATATTTACTATCCGTACCTAGACTACGGTCACGAAGCAAAGATAATTTCGTACAATGACCATTCAGTCTACTGGCAGAATTTATAAAATTATGTAAAATTTTATTTTTTTAATTACATTCCCTATTATTAGTATTATTCACAATGTTATGCAGAGCTCGGGCTTGTGATCAACTAGCCATAGCTATTACCGATGCAAAGAGGCATTTGCTGATATTTAAGAGATAAAATACTTACTTTACTTAGTGATTTATTTAAAATTCTCCAAATGAAATTAAACGGTGATTATTAAATTATATTTATAATACTTTAGAGAATTCTAACTCGCAACTTTTATCAATCACGTTAACATCGTATTACTATGTTCAAAGAGTTTAGAATCTCTAAAAGGGGCGGTTACTATACCTGTGTGAGCGCGACAGCAACATATTGCGCAGGAGGGACAAGGATGCGTAACGTGGTGTCAATGTACGAAATTATCTCTGTTCGGCGACCGCACTTTAATAATGCACTCCCCGACTGACACACTCAAAGAAATATTTAGGATCCTCACACATAGGCTACCTTAAAATGGTGGGAAGAATCAGCAGGACCCAAATCCGCTGCCTCATAGGTGCTTTCACTCGCCATTTTGCCACTAAAAGACACCTGTGTACAATAAGCAAAGCTGGTGACCCCATCTGTAGAATGTGTGGTGAGGAGGAAGAAAGCATGGAGCACATACTATGTGAATGCGATGCACTAGCCAATAGGCGATTAAAGGTCCTGGGTTTAGGTTACCCTAAACCAGAGGACTTTATAGACCTTATTCCCACCAACATCGTGAAACTCATACAAAATGTTTTCGATGTTGGCGGGGATGGGAGATAAGGAAAGGGGAAGCACAAAAGATCCCATAGGGTCGAAGTGATCTGAGACACGGTCTCAGCCCCTTGCATAAGAATGCACATTAGACGAACTTATCGCTTAGAGCGATCTCTTCCAGGCCACCTTTGGATGGACAACATTAAAACAAAGAGAATATTATGGCGATGCAACAACAATAATAAAAAGCTCGTTAATTACTTCTAATAATGTGTATTAATTTAGCTAGTAAAACATGCCAAAGACCTTGACAAAAACAAAACACTGTCGATTGTTTAAAAGACTCGATTGTCGAGTGATTAGGGACTTTACCAATCCCGGATACGCTTTAGTGTTACAAGTATTACGAAACAGGGCCAAAAGCGGCCGCCTTGACATTTGCGCGCCATACTGTCTGCGGAGAAATGAAACGGCTGTTGTTGCCAATGGGCCGGTGCCAAACGCGATTATGGGGGAAATAATTTGATGGCCTTTTTTCGTGTATATTGTAATATAATAAAAATTGAAAGGTTTGGTGCTTCGACGTTTTGAGCCATTTTTGACTCAAAATTTGGTCTTGTCTCTTTCGTTTTTATATAGAATTCAAAGGATTTGTTTCTCGTTTAGTTTTGCTATAACGTCTATTGTATGAATCTGAGAAACTATTAGCATTATTAGTTGGCAATGAAAACTATTTTATAATTTTGAGAAAATTATTCATGTTAGTCATTAAACAGTCCATTTTCACTAGGCAACACTGTTTATTAACATAACATTAAAAAACTCAAAATTCAAAATACGAATTTACTACCACAAATTAATAAGATTAACCTTAAATGAAAACAATGTACTAGAGGTACTTACTTTTTAAAGCTTAAGGTAATAATGTATTTTTTCCTCTAAAGAAATTAATTATGTTCTATTAAAAGCAAGCTCCCCTTGACATACGCACTAGCTTATTCCCTTCACGGCAATGACATCGACCTTTTTATGCTGACCTTACAGACCTACCGATCTGATTCTGATTCATTGTCCTATTTGAGTTTATGAATTAAACATAAATATAAAAAGCTTCGCTTTATACAGTGCAGAAGTTAATGTAAAGGACATCGATATAACCAGACAAGATCATGAATGTGATACTTCAACAGATAATGGCTAGGGTATGTAAGCTTTTCGAATGTGAAAAGAAGAATGATAGTATTTAAAATTTATTCTATATTTCAGTCACACAGTAAAATAATTCTAGAGAATGCTTTAAATTACCAAAAATAAAATACAATAATTATCAGAAATGTAAAAAAAACTGATTTTCAATTTGTTACACCAATGTACTTGTTGTTAATTGTTTTATACAATGAGCCGATTTGATCTAGTCAATGTCATCTAAGGTTGTGCTTACATTAATTAGTAATACTGACCAAAATACTTTTCAAGATAAAATCAAATTAATATTTATTGACATTTCTATAAATAATTATTATTTGAAATTGTGACGAAGATAACAGTCACATAGTTATTTTATTTTTTCTTCTTGCTTGATTCTGGCTTTACTCAACTAAGAAGTTTCCCTTCTTAGTTACTCTAAGTAGTATATAACTAATAGATACTCTTTTTGGGCGGACAAATGTGTTACTACTCGAAAAAAAAATTGGATGTCACTTCTAGTATTTCTAGGTGTCAGATTAAGAAGAAGAAAATATATTTATTTCTTCCAGATTATTTCTTCACTCATTGTGACATTCAAATGATAGAATTTTGCCAACATGGCGAACCGAGAGCAAGTTTTGTTGAAAATTCGTCAGATTGGAAGCAGAGTGCGGCGTAACTAATATGTAAACATCGCAACGTCTTGAGTGTCTTTGACAACTGTTGCTCTCGTTAATGTTAATTCGCTAAACGCTGTCTCCTAAGCAATATGGTCTCAGTTTAAGGAAGCCATTGGTACAGTTATAAACACGTGTGAATTTTCCCATACCCACGCCTTATGTATGTGCTTTTTCTTCTTTTTTCGTGTCATCTCGAATCCCCTTAATTGTTGTATGAAGTGCTTTATTTATTTGATCTTTCATATCGCTTTAATCTATATAGAGCATTATACTATTTTATTTTTCTAAGAATGAATAGGTTTATGAGTGAGTTAATGTAGTGAAAAATAACGGACATGAGATTTGAACCTTGTCTCAGATTTTATTAGTCATAAACACTCGTAGATTATACATTTGCTTAAGGTTTTTTTTATAGAATTAATCGCTTAATTAAACGCAGTTCCTATGACAAGAATACGGATACAATAGGTACTTGATAGGTACATTTATGGAAAAACCATTGACTAAAGTCGCAAGTATATGCCCGAATAGTGAAATGGCGTTAGCATTACACAATTAGCTTTATCAGAGGTCTGTAGTCTACCTAAATAGTTGTAGCCAAAGTTCAGACAGTGTTAAACTAAGTTAGAAGTTATCTTATATTGGGCATACCTTCTTCGTCTAACATGTATAATAAAATTTAGTCCGTAATATTTAAAGAAAATCTCTCAAAATCTTTTAGCAAACTCATTTTATTTATGTAAAAACTACATTAAAACAGCCCTGAAAAATGTAATCGGCTTTAAAGTAAACTGAATTAAATTTATATTTTTAAAAATATAAAATTCTACGTGCGCGCACCAATTAAAACGACGCAGCCGTGCTTGTTAAGGGCCTAACTCACTCATTATTTAGTGGAAAAAGAACCTGCAAATGATAGTGGGAATGTTCGAAGCTCAGACCGCGGAACGGGTTGGCTTCACGCCCAGTGAACCAGGTTCTCACTCTTGTAGATCGAAACGATTGTGTATTGTGGGGCAATTTGAGAATAAATAGTGACGTAGTTGTGGCGGTGGAACAATGAATCGATAAACTAATCGAGGTACGGCACAACGGACGAGTCGCTCGAATTTGGAGCGAGCTAGGGTAGTACCTCCACCTTACAGAAAATAAGTGTCAAATAATTTTACTTTTTTGTTGTATTGTATTTCTGTTGGTGAGTAAGTTGCCATATCTCTACGGGGTAGGGGAGGGGACTAAGGCTGGCAGCGCGCAAGTGTCACGTCAGCGTTGCGACCTTCTATTGGCTGCGGTAACTGCTTGCCAATATCTTAAAAACTGAACTGACCCGCTATGTCATCATTATCTTCATGGCAAAAGTGGTCGTCTGTTAAACATAAGGCTCCCCCAAAAATCTTGAAACGAATCGGTCCAGCGACTTCCCGCGACTTGTGGGGGCACATTGTGGGGCTCTGTGGGCTCTGCCGAATGTCAATCAAGGTTTGTAATTCTCTGGGGAATGTCGGTGAATTTAACTGTCGCCATGTAGTTATTTTTGTAGCATTTACCTAAAGGTTTTTGGAAAATAAGAGTGAAGCTTATGACCCGGCGTCATTGTGGACGGGTATCTCATACCCGACGGTTTTAAATAATATACCTATCTACATACATGCAGAACGAACGAGATAATAATATTCCCTATTAAAGTTTATAGATGAATTAATGATTCAATTACCTTATTTAAGTTCCTGATTAAAATATTAGATACTAAGTCAAGTTTTAATGGAATTTAAAAAAAAAATCTATATCGATACATTTTTGTACAACATACACACATCACTAGACTGTTTCGTCTGTCCATGTTATCGTAAACGCATCTTTCATTGTTCAGAATTTCTTCGAGAGTAAAAAGTCTTATTTGAAATCTGTTTTCTGCGTAATTTTATACGACTAACATCAGCATTTGTTTTAAGCCAATTAGTGTTTTGTGTAAATGATAAAACATTTTATTTTATCTCTAGTTCTATAGTTAATAAACCTTGGCCGCGATCAATAGTACCTCTTAAATAGAACAATACAGTCCTGACTGTGTAACATTGAAACTTATTGTGTAACTGTAGTTGGCACATATAGTATGTAGTTTAATACCTCGATGGTATTAACCTACATACTATATTTGAGATTTATAATAAAATAAAACGTTAGACATGAAAAAATCCAGTCGTGTTAAGTCTTACGTTTTCTATTTGATCTGGTATAAATGTTAAACAAACAGATTTTTGCATATTTTACGATGGATTACGATACGACCCTTATGTCTTGGAAATAGTTACCTATTTCGTAATAAAAAGTAGTGTTTTCTTTCAAAACAGAACTTTTGTTTAGTAGACCATACCTATGTGGTTAGCTCAACTATTTCGTAACGTGCACAGATAATGTGACATTCTGACGTTGTTACGAACGGACGTGTCTTACGATCGCTCAGCTACTTGATTTGTTTTTTACTTACGTATTACAATTATTTTTGAGTATTTACTACCGCAATCTGATTGAACTACAGATATGTAATAAGTGTAAATTACAATGTCTAATAAATGTAGTGCCTGTGATTCCATAATATTTAATATATTATTTATGGAATGTTCAAATGTGAAGTGCAAGAAATTGTATGACTTGAAATGTCTCGGTATAATTCAGGAGGATTTTGACTCTTTACCCCAAGAAGAGAAGGATAATTGGATTTGTCCGGAATGTATATCCGGCAACCCGAAAAAAAATAATACAGATACGCCGGTTCGAGGTAATTTTCTGAGTTTGAATAAAACTTACACTCCTTCTAACATCAACACAGTACGTGGAAGTAATAACCAGAATGAAAAGTTAGATATGACCGACTGTGATGACAGGCAATTGTTAATGGAGCTTCGAGGGTTTAGAACAGAAATGCTATCTAAGTTCGACCAACAAACCAGGCAATTTATGAAAGTACAAGAATTATTGTGTAACACCGAAAGTGAATTACGTATTATACGAGAAAACATGAAGGTAATTCAGGAAAAAGCAAATAAAGTGGATGGACTTGAACAAGAACTTAAGCTGTTAAACAAAAAGAATGAGCATCTAGAAAATTGTTTAAAAACAGTTATGCTTACATCGAAAAATGAGGAAGGGGTGGGCAACATACAAAGAGAAGAAGTTCTTCCATCATCAACTGGGTCTAAACAAAGCTTTGCTCATGCAGTTCAACAAAATATTAATGAGGGTACTTCTAAAAAAAATGTTACTAAAAGTGGGGCCACAAAAACCGAGTCTACAATATCTAAGCAGAATATAATCGACACACCAAAAAATGGAGTCACGAAAATAAGTGAAAAGGAAGAAAAGCAGGATGTATGGACGTTAGTACACAGCTGATGGGGGATTGGTGTCGGTGGATGCGTTTCACCCGCCGCTTGACGTGACAATGCAGTTACGGTCCGCAACCTTTGACCTTTGCCCACACTCGGCTCCTGAACAAGTGTTCCACGAGACGATGGAAGACGGTGCTGCTGCCGACGCTGACGTTCAAAATAAACAGAGTGAGTCACAACCAATTCAATCTCGATGGAACTTTTTTAGGGCGAATTTTCCTATGCTATATTATAACTTATCTGCTATAAACTGGTCTGAATTATATGATATTAATGATTTGCAAAGTTCCTTAAATTTTTTTTATAATACAATTAATAATATATTTGATCAATGTGTGCCAAAGAAACGACATAAGGTCGCTCAAAATAGATATGTTTATCCAAATTGGTACACAAAAGATATAATTCTAGAATTAAGAAATAAGGGCAGGTTACACAAACAGTACAAATCAACAAAATGTACAAAAAATTATGAACTATTTTCCTGTAGTCGAGCAAAAATAAAAAAGATGATTAAATTAGCTTATCAACAGTACACATACCGTATTCAGAGTAACTTTGTAGAAGATCCTAAGTCGTTTTGGAATTATATTAAGTGTAAAAACGAACAACGAAATAAACAAACGATTATTAAGGATGGAAAAGTATTGACAGCGGAGGAAAGCACTATAGAATTTGCTAATTATTTTCATTCAGTTTACGGGACGAGACGAGCCGAACTAAACGTGGACGCAGCGATTTCTACAGCACAAAACGCGAACGATGCTGCACGGATCCATCTGTCGAGCTTACAGATTACCGAGGTTGAAGAGGCTTTGATGCGAATTAAGCCCAAAAAATCAGCGGGACCGGATGGCATTCCGGCTTATATCTTTAAGGACTGTCGCATGATATTCTCTAGACCTCTTCTTCATATATATAATATCTGTTTAAGAATGACAACTTTTCCAGATTGTTGGAAAATTACCAGAGTTATTCCAGTGCCCAAAGGAAAAGCAGGTACGGATGTAAAAGGCTATAGGCCTATTGCGGTACTCTCAACTCCGGCGAAAATATTTGAATCGGCATTGCAAAAATCTATCCTCGCGCAACTAACTCCACAATTGTCTGACGCACAACATGGTTTCGTCCCAAAACATAGTACAACAAGTAACTTACTCACTTATATGTCCCAAATTACGCCCGTGGTAGATCAAGGTTTACAGGTAGATGCCGTGTACTTCGATTTTCAGAAGGCATTCGATCTGGTGGATAATGACATCTTGCTGGGGAAGTTAGCAGCAGTTGGATTCACACCACAGTTGCTTAGATTTTTTGCCAGTTATATGAGGAATAGGTACCAGTATGTAGATTTTGCTGGTTATTTATCTCATTTATATGTGACCCTGACCGGGGTAAGTCAGGGTAGTAATTTGGGGCCGGTGGAGTTCATCATAATGATAAATGATTTGTCACGTGTTATAAAAACTGCGAAACACCTGTTGTTTGCGGATGATTTGAAGCTGTTCTTACCAATAAGAGGTACTCTTGACTCCGAACTATTGCAAGCGGATATTGACAGAGTGGTAGCTTGGAGCAAAGGAAATAACCTACATTTCAATAAATCGAAATGCTTGACGATTTCTTTTACAAGAGTAAAAACTCCCATTTGCTACAATTATGTGGTGGATGATGTACCTATGAGGCGGGTGTCGGAAGTTAAAGATCTAGGCGTCATATTAACGTCTACACTTACTTTTCGGGAATACATCATAGATATTTGTAAAAAGGCATTCAGCAGGCTTGGGTTCATATTGCGCACGGCTAGTGGTTTCAGTAATGTCAAGGCTATTACCGTTTTGTACAACACGCTGATTAGGACTCAATTAGAGACAAATTCAGTAATATGGGCACCCCATGAGGTTAAATATACGATTATGCTGGAACGAATACAAAGAAAATTTTTAAGGTTCCTGTATTTTAAACAATATGGAGTATACCCTTTCTACCCATTAATGTATCCCTCACTGTTTATCTTGGGAATGGTGGGGTACAATGAACTAAGAGTAAGGAGAGAATTCATGCTGGTACGGTATGTTTTTTCCTTATTGATTGGAAAAATATACAACGCAGAGGTGTTGGCCAGCATACACCTAAACGTACCCGATAATTACGCAAGTCGACGGCGCAGACCGCGGCTGTTGGCAGTGCCGCACGGCCGGACCAACCTCCTGAAGGAAGCGCCCCTAACACGGTCGATACATACGCTTAACTCGGTGGCAGAATCATTAGACATATTTTCATGTTCTCTGAGTGAATTCACGAAAAGTACATTGTACATCATATGTTATAGTATATAGTTTTTTTTTTAGTTTTGCTACTTTATCGCATTAGGTCTTGATACCTGTAATGATAAATTATTGTGAGAAATAAATAAATAAATAAATAAATAATGTAACAATGCAAATCGCTTAATAGTGAACATATTATCTTGTTTTCCCACACTTTTGAAAGCATTGTAAGTACTGACCGTTATCTCTGCAAGGGCTTCCAAATGTTTATTATATTTAGTAAAATAAGATCCAGTGGATAAGAGAAAACAAAATTAAAGCTAATTGCTTTTATTGTTGTATATTTTAAGGCCGTTCTCTTATTTAGGATTAATTTAAATTTCTATCTTTGTTTGTGTTTGTTTATTGCCAGTATTATTAAAGTACGTGACCGTCTTTTAGCAAACAAGAAAGGGTACTATTAATTAATAGTACATTATAATACAAGTGAGTAATTTTTAACTGCTCACGAGTGTTATACGACGTTTTTCAACACCATTGCGAGTAATTAATACATAATGCAAAATATCTACTTGCAAAATAGTACTGAAAATTGAAAAATGGCGCGCTTTTACTTTTTCATTGATGGCTTTGTGCGCGAAAGACTAAGGTACCGACGCTTATGCAGCCAAAACAGCAAATTATATAATTTTTACAAAATAAATATATTCTTTTAATATTTATGTATGACTTCTATTTAATAGTTGTAATTTTAAATAAGGTTTTTATAATTGTATATCTTTAAACAGAGTGTTTCTAAACGCCAAACTAATTTAATTTACAAAAATGTTTCAGCATTTTGCATATAAATTCTCTTTTGTTCCTATTTTTTTTTCTTATAAATAAAAGCGTGACTTTTCTTTACGAAACTATTAACTTTTGATTACCAAACTGTGCGGTAATCGAATTTGAAATTCGAATGATATTATAAGTTAGTAATATGATGAATTGTGAAACTAAAATTGGTGTAGTTACATACCAATTACGAGCAATGGTGTTGAAATAGTAGATTGTATAACAAGGGAGCAAAATAGTATTTTTATGACGAGGGCGCTACTTTGAAGCACGAGCGAAGCGAAGGTTTCTACAATAGAAACCTGAGCGTAGCGAGGGATTCTAACGTAGAATCCTGAGCACAGCGAGGGATTCAAAGTACACCGCCCGAGGGAAAAATAATTTGCTCTCGAGTTATATACTCTACTTTTCATCCCCTTTCTATGAGAAAATAAATAAGAGACGCTGTTATGTAATTAATGAATATATTAATTTAAAAGAAGATATGTGAAATGAAGTAAAAATAATTACAAATTTATATTTATATTGGATACGCTAGCGCAATTATTAAAAGTTATTGTCACTGTTATATTTGGGATCGATATTGTTGTCGATTCATTTACATTTTGAGTATTTGTACGACGTTGTTAGCTTCTACAGTTAATGTTTCGGGAGTTAATGCATTATCACTTTCATAACTCGAGGTAGTAGAACTCATTATTTTTGCAAAATACAATAAAATATGTACTGAGGTAACAAGAACAGAAAAGTAATTCGCGCTATTTTTTTTTTTTACTTAGTGCCGTGCAGCCACACGTACCAGCCAGTAATTTATACAATTTGCGTTCGATTTCTATGAATGATATATGTTCTAAATTCAAATCACTTTTACGCCCGGTAAAAAGTTCTTATCGGAAAAGAGCTATTTTGTTCCCACTTATAGAGGAACAAAGCGACACTTTTCGAATAGAAGGGATGAAAAATATATTTTTACAAGGTGGGCCTGCAGGGCTAAATCCTAAACTGTAAGGAATATCGAAAAATGCTCAAGGAGTCGCGAGCCCGATTTTGATGAAAACAAAAACTGTATCATTGGATTTTTGAACAAAATAATGATAATCGCTTTGATTACCGCTTCAACTGAGGTGGAACAAGAAATATTTTATTAAAATTTAACATTTTCCATTAGTTTCCCGTATATCATTACTTCCCAGAAATCGATCCTTATTAACAACACTGTCGAATGGAATACAGGCTGTGTTTTTTTTTTCAAAATCATTAGGTTCGATTCCTGGCTATGATTATTGATTTTTTAAAAATCCAATGATGTTTTCATCAAAATCGCGACTCTTTTGAGCATTATTCGATATTCCTTATAGTTAACGATTTGGCCCACTTGAAAAATTCACATTGCATATAGTCTATTTTGTTGTAGAATTTGAAAGTGGGGGTATGATTTGCAACATAGTCTATTTTGATTTTAAAATCATACAAAAATAGTTCAGGCCGTGCGCTGTCTTAAGCGGGTGCACGGCGCGTCACCCGTCGCACGCGACGCCGGCATCTCTATGGAGATGACGTAAATCAGCCCGCCGCGCGGGTGGGTGTTCGTCGCGGACACCCGCTTAACGCAGCGCACGGCCTCAGAGTTCTGAGGCCCTAGTACGAGTTTGTTAGTTTTCGAGCTCGATCAAACGTATCGTCTCTTTTCATACATTGCCCACTAGCGCCCCTAGCGTAAACTATCAGAAACAGTGGCCAATGTATGAAGAAAGACGATACGTTTGATCGAGCTCGAAAACTATTAAAACTCATACTAAGGCCTCTGCAACCCAAGAGTTTAAACGAAAATATTATATGTGTAAAGGTGAATGCAGACCTGGCCGCACCGCAGTCCCCCGTTTGAGTTCTTTATATGAAGTGCTATGCTTTAATTGCCTCGTACATCCACCCGCACCACAGTCGCCGCAATACCTGACCTGACGTGGCCAACGCTGGCCCGCCCGTATTGGATGCTGCGGTTGGTGCGGCCTGGATGACGTCATCCGCCTCCACCGCCGGGGACCCGAAAGAAATACAGTGCGATGCGTGCGGTGACTGCGGTGTGCGTCCGCCTTGACGATAAGGACCGCCATGATAGCGAAGAATTCTATAGTTTCTACTAATAATCACGTTGATTCTACTATAAAATCATTCGCTTCGCTCCGGAATCAAAACAGCGCCCCAAAAATGTTATTTTGCTCCCTTAATCCCTTTTGATACAATCTACTATTAACGACTTTGCGTATATTTTGATAGAATCGGACACCTTCACCTTACCTCCCATATTTCAGTTGACAATCACCGCAATCCTGAAACGTGAGGCGTTCTAATGAATATCGTTTGCATAAAATATTAGAATCATTAAGAGAGGCCGGCCGTTTTCACCACCGAGTTAGGCCAGACGAATGCGAGGCTCGAACGCTAAGCCGATAGCAGTTTAGGGTTGACTCGCACATACGTCACCTAAATCTCGAAAGCTTGTACGAAAATAGACGTTAATTAAAGTGTTACACGTGCTGGCTAATTAATACGATTAGCGTTTCCAGTTTTTGATGAAAGGCGACGTCGCAATGTTTTCAATGCGATCCCGTTTTGAAATGTCTTCATTTCGGAGTTGAATTTTAAGTTTTTCTTTTTCGTCCTACGTTGGTCTCAATTTAGTTGAATCTTCATTTTCAATTTCTGTCGTGCTGTCTTGTAATTCGACACACAAATAATTTATAATATTAGAATAAATATGATTAAAATATTTCATAATCAAAATTTCAAACTGAATGCTTAGATTTTTTGTGGAAAATGAGTAAATAAAGTTGTCACATAATCATAAAATAGTCTGTTTATATTTTTTATTATCTACAGTTTTGTTATTGTTGGAGCATATTTATTTATTTTCATTAAATCGGTGAATATTTATCCAAAAGTTGTTCTTATGGCTTGGAATAAAATAAAACAATCGTTCTTTATAAACACTATAAAAGAGAAGGCAAGTAAGAAACCGATTGGAATATCAATTACTTAAAGATGTTTCTTGAATCCCAACGGTGGAATCTGTAAACCAAACTTGATAAAAAATATAAGCTAATTTGGAACCTCGTTACACCAAATAATCAACTGTTCGAACTCCATTCATCTTATTAAATAAAACATCATCAAATATCAATTTATTTTTCGGCCCATCGACCTGACGAAGACAGATGCCGGCTCCGCACAAAAGAAAAGTGGGAGCAATAAGCAAATGCCTTTTTTCATAACGCCGAATTGGTGTGAGGACAATCAGCAGACGACCCTTGGAGTGATTGCTTGTGAACGAGCTCTGCATTTTGGAAAAATGAACTCTGACTGTTGTTTATTAGATTACTTTTTGATTAGCAAATTGAGATAAGATTTTGAAAATTATCGAAGATTAATTTCACGATGAACAGAATGGAAGACTGTAACGTAACATTGTATTAGTTTGTTTTGCGTAAAAGCAATAATTTTAAATACGGCTTTGTTTGATGAGACGGGACGAGACCAAATTTACGTATCACTATTATTTGAGTTATGGATACTAAACAAACGGAGAATTGTACCTAAATAATAATTTGGATATGTATTTTTATCAAGAAACTCAAATATTATGCCAAAAATACCAAACCATGACTCGTGAAAAAAAAATTCTAACAGGAACCCTAACCGGGCCGCTTGATGTGCCGGTAATGTTACTAACCACTCCGCCACGATGGCGAGAATGATTTCATAATAATATAAACAAGAAGCATTCAATAATAATATCATTTTATCCTTCACTCGCCCCAATTATCTCGCCTAAATTAAGTACCTATCATTAGAACCTTGTGTTACTACATAACGGACAAATATAATAATAATATTTTTTCACACTAACACCAATTATCTAGCCCGAAGTAAGTATCATTAAGAACTTATGTTACGGATATACTAGATAACGGACATTTTTTTTTAATATACATGATATTTTAGATGTTCACGACTCGTGAATAAATGTTCATGTTCATCATACAAACATGTGCCGCTACAACGGACTTGAACCCAGAACGCCCGATGTGTAGACAGCGTTACTGACCACTCCAACTTGTAGGCGTCTAATTAATTGTGTTTGCGTATTAATTGTATTGTGCCGTACACCTTGAGAACATGTTTTAATTCTCACCAGTAAATAAATAACAATGTAATATTGAAAACATTATTTATTAAAATAGAAACAATTTAATGTAATATAGCTATAAACTACAGTCGTTATCCTTGTAAGAATTAGCGTTGTTTTGGTACTAATCCTTGTAAGTTAACGTTTATTTACCCAACACATTAGTTGAAATCCCAATGCCCCAAATTACTCCCCCATTAAGAGAGTTCGCCACTAATCCAATACTAAAGGTCGTCGTAAAACTTAGTAAATATTATTGGGACCTTCGAGGTTATATTTATAGGCTTATTTAAATACTTATACTTACTGTTTCTGTTATAGATTTTTCATCTCACAAACGTGGGTTAGCCATGACTGTGTAGAATATGTTGTAAGGAAATGAGGAAATCAGGGATTTCACGAATCCTATACTCCGAAAAATAAATCTGAACCTAAAGATCACACAAACAATTAGTTTTTTTTTTTAAATTAGCCTGTATCATCCCATTGCTGGGTAAAGGTCTCCTCCAAACTCTTCCACTGATCCCTATGATCATCTAGATAGTAAATTAGTTATTTATTTGTATTACTGAAAGATACCACTATTACTCTTCTTCTTATTTTAAATAAATGACAATCGCGACACATAAAGATTACGCATTTCGCTAATGCCAAGTGAAAATATAATTTTAGTAACAGACAACAATAATTATATGTACGGTAGATTGAGTTAAAAATGGAGTCCAGCGCACAGAAAACGCCCGGATTGCCGAAGATGCTGGGTTCGATGTCGCTTGAGGCATGTCGATTTTTTTCAGTGTATTTTTTCTAGTATTAAAAATATTTACGCGTTTGTAAACGCAAAAATTATTACATAATGTAAGGTAGTTTCATCTTAACTGGGCGTCAAATATTTGCAAAAATATTTCGTTCAGATCTTAGAAGTGCAAATTTCAAAGATTTGATGAAACAATGTTTACCATAAAAATGTAAGCACCAAGCTTTGACAAATTTCGACAGCGAAAGCATTGCCTTGGTGTGGCGTAGTGGTTAACGCAGTCGCCCGGATTTCAGAAGATGCTGGGTTCGATTCCCGCCTGAGGCAGGTCGATTTTTTTCCAGTGTATTTTCTAGTATCTACTAAAAGTAAACCAAATACGAGTAATTACATTACAGAAAATAAGTTTGAAAAATATTTAATAGAAGCAACATCTCGTCTCTATAATTTTGCTGATGCAATTTTACGTAAATAACCCACTGATTTTAGTTTAGAAGAGACGCGTGTCAAAGTGCCACCCATTCAACGGGATGACACGACCTACTTACTCTGCATCTATCAATGTAATCTTCGTTCCTGAACAGACATTTTCACTCAACGACGTCACAAAAAATTTCCGGCAGGCTTTCAAATGATACCATCCATCAGCGATTCGAAAGGGGCGATGACCCCTCGTCTTCCAATTACCATCTTTAGCTTTCAATTTGCCTCTTTGTGGCAGCGGTGAAAAGGACAACCGGTAAATTCGAGGCATTTTTCAGGCGTAGCTTCCGAGTGTAATTTTTATCGTAGCTTATGACTTATTACGTCCTGTTCAACTTGGATAGGATTTTGCTCACATATAAATAAGAACTGCTTTTTGCGCTTTATGTATATTGTGTAGGTAGGTATGTTATATTCTTTTGGTAGAAAGAAGTTTTGAACATTATAGGGTTGGGATGGACAAGATGGAAAAGGTTAAATATATATAAAATTAGTCAAAACTGCAAATAGACAATATAGTGAAAGGTGATACGTATGTTATATGAAGGAATGAAACCCACGTTAAAGAGTGAAGGATTTGAATTGACGGATGGAGAAGAAGAGGATTTGATGGCGGCTGCAGAAGAAGAGGAAAGTTGCACAAAAATGGATGCATTTTATCAAGACTTGATATACCTATATTAGAAAGAAATAGACGATGAGGTGACAGCTTATCAGGAAAGATTTGAAGGAAAAGATATACCTACTGCAAAATTGATAGTTGCATTAAATGCACCGACTATATATAATTTCAAATTATACTCACCTCAGTTAATAACATTCTATTCAATTCTTGCTCTTTGCAATACTCTCCAGACGTATGACAAAATCTGAATTTAAATTAATTAGCAAATCGCTATAACAATATCCTGACGCGCATCCAGGATTACTTACGAGTGATTAAAGAAATTTGAACTCTATCCTGAAGGATTAAAGATTTTACAACTTTTTCAAACAAAGTGTTCACAATAGGAAGTAGTCTGCACTTAGCAGTGGGTCACGTAGACAGAGCAATCATAGTCTCGCTCGTGCTAATACTACGTTGTGAGACAAGGAGGTTAAGGTTTTACTTGTTTTAATCGTTCATTGTATGTTCTTTTATTCATAACTTACTGCTAATTAATTGCTTAATTTAAATTTATTTGTGTAACGAATTCAAGAAAAAACGCTACACGGAATAAAAAGAATTGCGTAGAACCAGAGCCTTATTTTATTATTTATGAAGAGTCAGAATGTTTCTCTTAAAAACCCATAAAATGAGTTCACATGTCCATGTGAAACAAGGAATAAATTACTTTACCCATTGTTTTTATACCATCCTTCGGAAAGGTCTTCTTATGGGAATAAAAAAGGGACGGGCAAGGCTGACTTAACAATGTTAGTTACTAATTACCATATCAATGGTGATTAACAGCTCATTGTTTCTATATGAAATGTTTGTTTGACCCTCGAACTTGAAGATGTGAACTCTATTATAAATTCGATACGGTTCCTCATTGTTTGGGTAATGCGTTGTGACTACTTAGTTGTAAAAAGGAAAATGTACCATAAATGGTAGATGTGTTTCGAGCTATTAAAAGAGTTAACGAAGCAAATAGCATCAGTTACACGGCGTGGCATTGAACTCGAAATAATTCTGAACTATACGTAGTTCTTCCAAAAAATAAACAAACACAGTTTGACTATCAAATTATCTTTAGGAGATGGGTCTATTATGAGATCACCAGTTGGTAAATGCTCTGATTCATACAATAATTTGTATTGCGTCAGAAGTTATAGTGCTATTAATTGACGAGAATCAGACAACGTTTGGCCTGATTCAGAAACTGATTTTCATTAAGTTCACATTATATTCATTCATTGCATTTCTAAAAAGGAGAACGATGTAGTCGCTTTAAACCTCCTGGAAATAACTTCACCTTAGTGAAAAAAAATTACAACTTTTAAGGACTACGCGTGCTGGCTTACGGTGCCATCGACAAACTGTGGTTACCATTCCAACGCGAACTAAGAAATTTGGCCAATCATTTCTTTGTCGCACAATCGGGAAAGAGGCGTGAAGAAGTACCTTGCAGGTCGGAAAGGCAAGGGTAGATAGCGCGGCGGTTTCTCTCTCGCACTAGCTATCTTCGCATTTGGACTCCACTTCTGTTTACCATCAGGTAGAATGGATTCATTTGGTAGAGTTTTTTGATATAACAATTTTCGTCGTGTTATATTGTAGTTAAGTAGAGTATATTATGGTAAGGGTTGGCGATATAACCCTATTGCAAGGGACCACTTACTATCAAGCAGGTTGTACCCTATATTTTCTACACTTCTGCTTCTAATAATTAGACTGAGTTCCTATTTATTTGGGGTCTTAGCATAGTTTTGTTGGCACTTGAATAGGCTTTTCCATAACTGCCGGAACCCTCCCTGGATATGCTGTTGTGTAGTAGGCCGTTTACTCCAGTGGCGATTCCTCTAACCTTTGGCGAGGTTGGCGCCGCTAAACTAATTCTATCTATCTAAAGACTAATTCACACCTCCCTTCCACTCACCCCATGTGCAATTTTAATTTTAAAATAGAGAAAAACCTCCTAAACTTAGCCTGAGGCCAACCCAAAACTACGCACTAAGAATTGCCACTGGTTTTCTCTCTCGCTCAAGCAACTCCTTCGTGCGATGATCTGTACGGGGATCAGAAACAACCTCAGTCGGCTTATACAATACCCACAATATAAAAAATTTTAGTCCTGTTCGTTACTGGGAATCACAGCTGTATTGTAATATAAAAAATCGGGAGTGGTCTCCCCTTGACTTTCTCGTATACCGGAAATGACTCAAAAGTTGATATAAACCTTATATTTTGATGTCATACATGCATGTTTGGTTGCAATAAGTTAAAGCATACTCGAGTACACACACAGACATAATTCCAAAAACGATATTTTTGGACTCGGGGAGGTCCAAAATGTGTAAATCTGTCAAAACCTTGAGGTCGAATTTTTTCCTCTATACTACGTATACGAGAAAGTAAAAATATACTTAAGTCATTGAATATTAAGTGACAAATCAATAAGCAAGACAGAAAGGTAATTAACTATGATGACTGTACTTAAACTAATCGTGGTTTGGCTCTAACGATCTACGATCTTGCCCATTGAACATAAAAAGTCCATTAATATGAAATCATTGCCTTTGAATATAGACTAGTTGCTATAAATATTTCGTCTATTGCGATTTTATAGGACTAGGGCGTGACTGATAGCAATTTTACTGTTCTCAGTCAACATTCGCTACTTATTACCTACGTCCTATCTAATTCTATTTGTCTTTGTTTAGAATTAGGTAATTATCAATTTCATTAAATCCCACGCAGTCATATATTGTCTTTGTAATTTCTAAAGACTAGAGCATAAAATTTCAACAATATAGTCATAGTTTCCACTTCTAAACCTATTCTACTGCTTCGACCTTACTTCTAAATTAGTTGCCACCATGTATGAATGATTATTATGACAAGGTACTAAAGTGTTAAGCTACCTTTGATGCTGTCCGTAACTTATGTAAATTAAATTTACACACACTACTCCTAACGTAACTTAATGTTGCAATGCCTAGTATCAGTGCTTTTATAATTAATTCACGCTTTTTGTCCATAGGAGCACAGCAACTTGGTTGGTTTCGATGAGAATTTGGGCCCTGTGGTGATGTCATTGAAGACCGAACATGTGGCTGGGCAAGACCATACGAGGATACTTCTGAGGCTCCGTACAGCGACAACGCATGCACTTACACCTACTACAAGTGAGTCTGAGTACCTATAACTTATTCCGTAGAGAAGGTAATAAATAAGTGACTTACTATCCCTAATTAACGTATCTTTTCGGACTGAAACTGTGCCGAAATTATTATAAAAAGTTTTCTAACTCAAACACTTTTTTTATGATTGATCAGAAAAGGATTGTAGGATAGGTTGGCTTCAAATAAGCCCTACCACCAAACCGAGCTCAAAATTGCAATATCCTGGCCATCGAACCGGAGACCTCTGGATTTAAATACGGCGGTCGAACTACTAGACCAGAGGCAGTTAAAAGTTACATACAGCTTTTAAGTTACACAGAAGAAATTAAGAAGACGAATACTTACACTGAGAAAATTTATTGCCGTCTGTATTTGAAATCGCGGGCAGTATTTGCATACTCAAGACAAATTTCCTATTTTAAGCGAATACGAAATCGGTACTAAAACTTTTTTATTATTTTTAAAGGATCGTCCTCGCCTCCCAAAATGGCGAAGATGCTGAACGAGCAATTGAACGTAGACAACTTTATGGCTGTAATGTGTCTGAATGCGTCCCAGCTGATCGCTACGTACGATGAGCATGTACTAGTGAACAATTTCAAGTTCGGAGTTCTCTATCAGAAGTATAGCCAAACGACAGAAGAAGAGCTCTTCGGAAACAACGAGACTTCTCCAGCTTTCGATGAGTTTCTAGAAATGTTAGGACAAAGGATCAAGCTTAAAGATCACAAAGGTTTGTTGTAATTGAATTATCTTCTATATTTTAATACTTGACGAAAACGTGCCCTTTTTAAGCATATTACGTGAACGGAAATATTTAAGATTTAGCATGAAAAATGTTCATAAAATAGCCAGCAGTTTTTGCCGACTAATCGACGACTAATTATAAAAAAAACTGTGTCTAAAAGTAATTTACGATTTGCTTTAAAGGAAGATGTTTGGATTGGTGATTATGATTTCCTTGCATTTACAGGCTACCGAGGAGGATTAGACATCATGAATGGGCATACCGGCACAGAAGCTGTGTATGAACAACACTACAACCGAGAAATAATGTTCCACGTCGCTCCTCTGCTCCCTCATACCGCTGGTGACGCGCAACAGTTACAAAGAAAACGACATGTCGGCAACGATATAGTGGCGATTGTTTTTCAGGTTAGTACTTAATCAAAGATTTCTTAATGTATATTAGTCAGAAAGAGTGGACTTCTCTCGGATGGCACATGAGAGTTGTGATTGGATGATTAACAACGGTTTAACGGTTTTGGATAAAGTTTGGTAGATCATAACGATGTGGGATGAATTCCCTGTTTTACGGAAAGACGACGTACGCGGGTAAAGTTGCTAACAAAAATTTTAAGTTTATGTTATATCCGCGATGAGCTAAACAATCAGGGGTTACTTGAACGACAATTAGGGGTTACTTGAAAGACAATGTCAGTAAACTCTTTTTTACAATAATGTCTTATTCGTAGTTCCTAAGAAACTGACCAAATGGTTCACACATAAAAGGTATTTTGTTTTCCATAATTGCAGGAGAAAGCAACACCGTTCACACCAGACATGATCGCTTCGCATTTCCTCCACGCCTTCATTGTCGTCACGCCTGTAGAGTCGGTCGGCGGGGAGACCAGGTAAATATTTTTTTTTCATACAATATTTCCACTTAAAACGCCTACAGTTCATTGGGAAGCCAAATTAAGAATAAGTGGCAGTTTTCAAGCGCATCCCCAATGAAGTTAGGTACTTCTTTGAACAAAATTTTAATCCTCGAAGTGTATTGTATTGTGTTTGTAACGCTTTTTAAGTGCAAAGAGCTTTAAGAAAACTAAGACGATCTTAGAAAAAATATTGTATCACAAAATTGAACATTGTTGATGCACAATTGCGAATGTAATAACCAATGTAGGGAAAAATTATTAAAATTAAGCCGCCGTTATTGTTTGATGCTATATTAAAAACTCTAACCTCTTTGTACAGCAATTTCATCCCATTTCCTTTCGCACTTACGTCATGTTTTAGCGTGTTCTAAGAGAAGTTGACGTCATAAAGGCTCTCTTAGGGACCAGCGTTTATTTTTATTCATTGCTTCACATTTTTATTCTTAATTCCACCGAGTTTGCTCGCTATTATTACTTCTTTCTTGTCAAGTGACTTGTTTAACATAAAGTTTGTGTTACTTTGCAACAACCGAGGCATTATTTGCATGGTGGAGTAGAGGAAATGGCTTGGAAAGTAGAATGGAAGTTCTTGTAATTTATATGCAAATAGTTGTCTTTGTAATTATTAAGGTTTTTAAAGGAAGAAAACTAATAAAAATACACTGGATTGTGGAAAATATAGCCCAAATATTGAATAAAAATGGTTGATCATACTGCTGATGACAGGAATGATGAATGATTATTAACTGAAGAATATAATACTCCGAATTATATACAGCCTTCGCGATCCGATATTTTCGTAACGAAAATAGATCTTAATAACACTTAATAGGGTTAACAGATTTCCTAAGAAATGTGTGGGTATTTCAATGAAAACATGTTGTTTTGATTATGAAGTCTTAAATAGATTTATTTTGCAGATCGGTCTTTTGTTATCTAATTGGATAAGCAAATCCGATTGCAAGAAATTGTGAAAATAGAATGTGAGCTTTTATTAGCCGAAAGCTAATGGCGTAAGTAACTTAAGCGTTTGTTTGTTTTCGTCGTTCGTTCTTGGTTTTATTTACTCGGATATTTATACGGTTTTCGTATGCTGGTGGCTCGAATAACTAATTCTATTTCGTGGGGTATTGGTTACTTAAGAAGTACCTACAACCTACATCTTGTGTTTTTATTTGGTTTTATAATGTCGTTAGAAGTTATTGAGAGCTGGAGTACAAAACTAAAGTAGTCTAGTGTAATTCGATAATAATTAACCATTTAGTTTACAAGTAATTCGTGTTGCGTATACCTACTTATTAGGAAAATTACTTCCTGTTTTGTGACTAAAACGAAAATTAATAAATTAGATTTTGAGTCCAGTGGCATCAATCCTTGTTAATATTTTCCAAGAAAAATGCTTTAATTTGTTTTTGAAACGACCACTACAAAACATATCGAAAATTATTCACATAGTGCTGTAAAATTAAATAATGTAACAATTTGAATATTACATTATAACTTAAATTTAATTACATTTAATTTTAATTTAGAAGTAAAGAGGCAATAGTTGCCACAACATGTTTGCTGTGCCCTAGCAGGGCGTCAATTTTTCTATTCCTTTAAATTATGTAATACCTGTGACTTCCAATAATAAATGAAATGAAATAAAATTAGATTTCATTGATTCAGTCGATTATTCAGAAATATGTCATAAGTGTTTTAGAATGTCAAATGTAACTGGCTTCTTGCTGGCCTTAATAATAATATTAATTAAACATTTATTTCAGACCTGTTATGTCCATAGATAGTTAGTTTGTTAGTAACAATTAGCTTGTAATTATGTTAGTACCTATTTAGTTAAATTAGTATTTTTTTTTTATCTCACGAACGCGGGCTATTCTTTTGTGAGAGCTGAAGCGCATAGTGCGGGCACACCAAAATTTCCCTACTTCCTACTCTTTACATACGAATTAATACCTTAACATCACTTACCATCGTATAAGATAGAAGCCTAGATACAGCCATTGAAATAAAAGGAGCAACAAAAAGTTACTGATTATGGATCCGGATTATGGATATTTAGAGTTATATCTTTTAAATCTATTCTTTGCAGGTACAAAGTGGCCGTCACCGCACGATCGGACGTCCCATTTTTCGGGCCGACTCTCCCGCAGCCGCCTATATTCAAAAAGGGGCGTGAATTCAAAGAATTCCTCTTGACCAAACTGATTAACGCCGAGAATGCTTGCTATAAGGCGAATAAATTCGCACAGTTGGAGTTGCGGACTCGTGCGTCTTTATTGATGAGCTTAGCTGAAGACCTCAAGAATAAGACTGTGGAGTTCCTCGGTGCTGGTACGAGGATAGAGCCCGGAGCAGTCTCGCCGCAGCCTGAGGGAACTCCGAGGCAAGATGGTGGGCCGGGAGCGCGCTTTTTCGATACCGTGAAGAAAGCCCTCATCTCTAAAGTAAGGTAAGCTAAAAATAACGAGGTTGATTTAATTATTAATGCTATACAAAGGCCACTATATTAGGGCACTGTGCTAAAATTGTGGACGTGGAATTAAAATGTCTCTATTTCCCCTTTGAATCACGACTTATTTTTACTGACAACATTCACTATGTATAATAATATACTTATAGTGAATATTGTCGATAGTTAATTTTCGGAGAAGCAAGGAGTGTTAGTTTATTATACCTAATTTGCAAATTTGGTAATTTTCATTTCGTCGATATAAATAAATCACTGACAAGCACAAATATAAGGAATTTGTGTTTTTATTGATTTATATCAACGATTGAAAATTCCCTCGCAACTTCTTCTTGTTCTTATATATAACTAATAATAACACTTAACTGTGATGGTTATAGTTACTTTAACACGTAAATTTTCATTATTTCCAGATCCCCTAGCGTAGACACGAATCTCTCTGGCGATAGTATTAAGAATCCTGTCAGAAACAAAATATCTGCACAAGAAACACCAAATGTAAGTTCTCTTTTAAACATATTTCTTGCTGTATACACTACATCAACTATAACTCTGTGAGCTTATAGCGCTGCTGCCTCTTGTATATAAAACTAATTATATTCGTCACGAAGTAGCATCGGCAAAGTATTTCCCTAGAGTTTATTTTATTTATTTCCAATACAAAACTTTATAATACACGTCATATTACATACCTCGTACATGGAAACTTGTAAAATTATCTGTTCAGGTAACATATATTTTTTTAAACGTCTGTATATTTTGTGACAGGTTATTACTAGTAGTTATAAGAGAGTTTCTAAATTATAATTCTAATTTGAATATTAAATGTCTGCAAAATTTATATTAGTGTTTATTTCCTATTTTTCTATTGTATATGTAAAATCTATTACACACGACACGACAGAAACGGGTATATGTCACAATGTTATTCCGGGATGAACTCGGAAACTAAGAATCCGATTTTAACTTTTTTTTAAATGTGTGTTATGTGTGTTGTGTTATGTTCCTAAAAAAGCGACGGTGGCGTAGTGCGTAAGAGCGTCGTCTCCCACCCGGGAGGCACTGGTTTGATCCCCGCCACGTACCAATGTGTTTTCAAATTTTGAATTCATATGTAGTTTAATCGACGCTTTTACGGTGAAGGAAAACATCGTGAGGAAACCTGCACACACCTTTAAATTCTTAGGTTGTGTGTGAAGTCGACCAACCAGCACTTGGCCAGCGTGGTTGACTAAGGCCTAAACGCCCCTAATGTGGGGTAGGCTCGAGCCCCTCGGTGGGGACATTATATGAGCTGTTGATGTGATGTGTTATGTTCCAACTTGAGAGATAGGATAGTTGTTATCTTCATAAGTAGTCCCCATTTTCTTTACTGAAAATTCAATGTTATAGGACAGTAGTATGAAATTACCACAACAACGCGTAGCCGGGACAGCTAGTATGTTAAATAAAATAAAACAACTTCTCTTTATAGAGCACTCGTTCAAAGTCATCAATACCGTCGTCATCTGCCAGTGCCGTATCCGTGCGGTCAGCGGGCGGCTCCGGCGAGTCCAGCCCGGACGTGACGTCACGGGCGGTTCCGCCGCGCCCGCAGTTAAACGACCACAGTGACGACTCCAGCTTGAACTCCGTGGATTTGGACCCGCTAGGTAAGAATTAAAAAGCTAATGACAGCATATTTGACCTCTATTGTGAAATAATACCTGGCGCCTTCAAATTTGTGGCGTTTGGAAGCGCTGCAGTGGCATCACCAGTAGCGGATTTACTAGTAGGCTGAGTAGACGAGCCTAGGGTGGCTGATTTTAGGGGGCGGCAAATTTGGCCCATTTTTTTATTATGTAAGTACAGAGAAAACGAGCCCCCGAAAATTTTACTTTTTTAATAAAGGGAAAAAAATCTGATGTAATGAGGAACAGTAATGTTGCAAATGTAATTAAATTATGATTGTGAACTGGACATATGGTCGATAGAACTAGGGTATCGAACTTCAGAAGTAAGTAGGGGCGGCATAATTTTATTAGAATACTGGCGGCAAAAAAATATTAGCCTATTCGCGGCAAATTTGTAAATCCGCCATTGGGCATCACAGTGGGGCGCTAGACGCACCGCTACTAATTTTCTCACAATATGTAGAATAATATATTAAAATTATACTCTGATAATTTTATATAGGTACTAACTTAGTGTCAAGCAAATGCACAATATTTTTAGGAAGGCGAGATCATTACTTATTTTATTTTACAATGTCTAGTTTAGCTTGAAGTATTTATTATTTATATTTTAACTTGATAAAACCTAAATCGTTTAGTTGGGGCCCCAGTTTATTTTTGCACCAGTGCCTTTGGTTACCTTGCTAATAAGTCTCTGGTATTGGATTTGGTTAATACGCGATAAACATCGCGGTTATGGTCCCATGTGTTAATGATTGAATTGAATTTTTTTGCCCAATTAGATGACAAGGACTGGCTGAGTTGTGGTAAAAATGCTGCAGGTTAGTCCTAATAGGTGTTTAGATTCCTTAGAAAATGTGTGTAGTAAATTGGTTTAATTTCGGTAGAGTTGATATTCCTTTGTTTTTTGGGTATTTTTTGTGAACAGTTGTCTTTACACTCTTTTTTAGTTGCATGTTAAACGGATTCTATATAGTTTTAGTTTTTCTGTAGAGCTGTATATATAAGCGTGGATAGATTAAATTAAGGTCACTATTATTTCCACTTTCGTCTGCCTAATTTAACGCGATAGAACCATAAAATTTTACCTTAATAACGCCGGTAGACGTGAGCGAGGTAAATTGTAGTTTTCATCTCTTCTTAATTGAATAAAACGATGGTTATTGGTTTGTTTGGAAGCAATATCTCAAAGTTAATTGTGTTAAAATACTGACTTCAATTCTTAACTTATGACGGCCAATATTGATTTATGTTAAAATCGTATTATGTTCTAGATTTTAGTATCATTAACAAATTACTTTGCTTGACATTTTTATACCGTGTCGCAATATCATGACCTGGAAGTGTTAAAGTGAATACGTGATGAGAAGGTACTAAGCTACAAATAAATTTTTGGGGTCATCTAGTAACTTCTAAGTTGTAAAAAGCTTCCGTAATAGTATTTTTATTTAATTTAATAGTATTTAGGTAATCCATGACTGTTTTTGTCATAGATTTAGAAACTGTAGATCGGACATTTGAAAGATAAAGAGCATACTAATGCGTATATTAGAGCGAGATAGATAGAGGAGACCATTTCACGTACGTGAAATGGTCGACCTAGGCAAGCAAATTTGCTGTCTAGTCAGTTTGAATAGACAGCAAATATCGGGCTGTACTTACATAGTTCAGTAATATTTGTCACACACACTCATACACACATATTACTCGCACTTTAGTGCATTACCTATATCTACAGATAGCCATGTCTCACTCGCGTTCGAAAGATAAAACTATTCTGACCTCAAATTATATTGGAGTTCTAAAATATTTATATTCCACATTCCACAAAGGATATGTTATTAAAAGGGTTCATTTTTTGAAGCACTATCATGTGTGTTTTTTCTAGTAGAAGAAATTGTATAGGATATATTTTTACACTCACGATGTAATATATTTTCACACTCACAACAATTATCTAGCCCAAAATCATTTAGAACTTGTGTTATGGATACTAGATAACTTAAAATTAATGTACATAATAAATTAGACATTTATATGAATACAAATGACCATGACTCGTGAACAAATGTTCGTGTTCAACACAAACATTTGCTGCTACTAGGACTCGAACCCCGACCGCTTGGTGTGTAGGCAGCGTAACTGACCGTTCCACCACGATGGCATCAAAAAAAACCTATTAAAAGCTTTTTATATAATAAATATTTTTAATTCACTTATTCTTTAATGTAATTTTATATTTGCACAATGTGTAGTGTATAATTATTTTTGATATAATTGTCTATCTTTGATAAAGTAATTTATTATTCTAATTATTGAAGGTATTGACGAACCGTCATAATTAGCAGATGCAACTTGCTTGAATGTATTCTTAAGTCTTCTTCTTCTTTAAATAAATGTACTTATAGTAACAGACAATAATAATTGTATGGTAGATTGACGTTAAACATGGAGTCTCTCAACGCGCGTTTTTACAGTAAGAACTCGGGAGAAACTCCATTCCTAAGTCATTAGCTTGAATAACGTTGTCGTTGACATTGATAAGAGATCCGTGTGTTGTCAGAATATTCTGGGTTACTTTTCATTCTTAAAATTATGATTGTTTAAAAGTTAAAAAATAATAAAAGGGAGTTATTAAAAACTAATAATGTAAAAGTTTCGTAATTTATGTAATTTCATCTCTTTTCACTGTAACTGCAACTAAAAATCATAATAGCCTTGATATAAAAATATAACACGCCCTTTTCTTTAGTCAATAAAGACTTGATTATTGGCTGTGCTTAAAGCGTATCAATATTATTTAATTTTTCATATATTTTAGGAGCTGTATACGTGGACAGCGATACAGGCCTCGAGTCAATGTCTTCGGCTGAAGCCGGCGCGAACACGCACGGGGACCCGCTAGCAGTACCGCGAGCGGACGCCGACCAACTCAGACAAGAGGTGTGCCGGTTGAAGAACGACAAACTGGACTTATTGAAGCAAAATATTGTAAGTAGAACTGTAATAGCAAAAGAATTTCCAATGTTGATATTAAATAAATCATAGTCTATCAAGACTATGTCTATCTCTAGACTAGTGGTTCTTAACCTTTTAGTTCTGGAGTACCTACCATTAGACAAAATTTCCGTGGACTGCCCAGTTGGTTTATTAATTTGGAGGTAATATTCAGTAAATACTAAACTGAGAAGAGACGGCGGTGCTGCCGTATGTACTGTTCACTCTGTCATAGGCATCGCAAGTGTTCTCCCTCGCATTGGCATTCACGCGCCTCGAGACGCCTGTATATTTAACTCTATGCTCGAGTCCATTCGAGTGGCAGTCGTGTTACGCGCTCGAGTTCTGTTGTGTGGACTCTTATCACTTGAGATGAGGTCACCGATTGATCACCGAGGTATGCCAATAAATTGGCATACCTCGGCAATTGGTCCCACTTGAAATGCTTCCAAGAAACACTGTGGTCCGCGGATCACCGGTTTAGAACCACTGCTCTAGACTATCATTAACCTTGTCAATTTTGGCATGATAATTATGCTTATCGTCGGGCTAGAAGCAGATTTGGCGTCATCTTCATAAAATCATACAGGTGAATGATTTGAAATGAAAGCAATATAAGTAATTACTGACCGTTACTTGGACTACGAGGTCCTTACATCATAATGCCATAAGAATTTATCAAACTAATTTTAGAAATAAGTAAAGAAGTACCTATTTATCATTATGTTCAATATGTCACGTAGACCTCTTGTTTATTCCTAATTATGAATAATTGATTATAGGATGTATCTGTTTATCCCTAACCGACAGAAATCACGCGCCAAATACATGCCTGTTAACAAATAAGGAAATAAATAAATAAATTATTGCAAATACGTACATAAGCACTCATTATCCCAAAAGGGGTCGAGCAGAGCTTCAGGTAACTTTTGGATACACACAAAGACATATCTGGCAGTATGGGTCATATAGTACCCCAATATGTGACAGGTTTCTAGCCTGTCGCCTTGACAAAAAGGGTAACCAAACCCAAGAATCCAACTTAAGCCAACGACCAGGCAGATCCTATACTAAAAAATATCCCAGCAGTCTGGGTATAAAGCGCGAAGAATTATGAATATCAAATTGTTATAATACTGGGTGTAAAAGACATGAACAGTCAAACGAGAACCATGTATTCTATACATCAAAATAAGACATACCTATTTCAAAAAAAATATGGCTGGGAAATGATTTTTATTTTTTGGTGTTAAAAAAATTGTAAATTTTATCGCGCAATGTAAAGGGCTCAACTCGCACGGAACTCGCAAAACCGCGATAATTTTGCCAGACGGAGGCTCCGTTCGTTAGTGTCCGTGAGCATCGAGTGAGCTACATTGAAAGCTTTGAAGCCATTTTTTGTTATGAAATACTAAAAAAAATCATAATGTTTCTTTAGACAATAATTAAGAAATAACGTATAGAATACGTTTTCATAAAAAAATGAAAAAAAAAATTATGACTTTGACCTTCAATAAAATCGTAACTACAAATTTCCCAGGTATAGTCTAAAGGGAGAAAAATGTTATGATGGTGAGCAGAATACATGGTTCTCGTTTGACTGTTCATGTCTTTTACACCCAATATATTTCAAATATATTGTTACGAATTCGTAAATTGCCGTAGAAATCACGAGAAAACAATAGAATGTTTAAGAAAGTAGTCGAAGCTTCCACCTCGACTAATTCGACGAGACTCTTCTAAGAACGATGGGAACGTTCGAGCATTAATGAATCTACAATCTTACGATATAAGGTTTATATTCGTCAGATGAGCTTTGTTGTTTGTTCGAGATAATAGTCGAACATTCTAGTGTTTGCGCGATTTCATTTTGCGTAGTATAAAAGGACTGTTGATTGCAGCGTATGGGCATTCTAAGTTTAGAAGCGAACAAGTGCAGATCAAAGCTATACTCTTATCGATATACCGATCCCTAAGTGATATACCGACTAAGGCGAATACTACGGATTAAGTTAGCATTGTGATTGGACTTTGTTGTTTGGTTATTGTAAATCTTATAGTGGTGTACGGAATAAAGTCTCGTCAGTACCACCAGGTGTTTCTATCCAAATTAACGAACCCCTAGCTCGTAGCAATATTATAACAATTTGATATCGTATGAAACCTATGTATCGAATATATCGTATGACATTGCTGAATTTAATTTTTTACCGATATCCTATACAAAATATATCGTAGTTATGTTATTGAAACCAGTCATATAACAATCTCTTTTCTTACAGACATGGCAAAACGAGATAAAATGCTTGCGGGAAAGAGAGATGTCACTAAAGGCAGAGTTAGCCGCTGCTGCGAGAGAACTGAGGCGACTTCGAGAACAATCGACTAGCACTACCATACCCCCGCCATCTTCGCACGAATCCAACGCTTAAATCTTCCAAAAGATTTTCAGGGAAAATACACTCTACTGTAATACCATAGAGCAGAAGCCAGCGTGAAGCTAATCTCTTCTTCATCGCGACCTCTATTCTTCAAAACATGTGCAATAAATTTTATACGCGACTATAGTCTTTATTGCAAGACGAAGAATTGATGTTACGGTAATTTCTATTTTGCAATTGCGAACAGATCTGAAGTCGTTTGTTGATAACAGCGTAATCGCAAGGCTGATTTTCTACGAATGTAACTATCTGAACGGCTAAACAAATTGATGTAGGTAAATCATGAATTAGTTAATCATGAATATTTCGAAAACAACATGTTGACTTGAATGAGGTAGGTAGTTCATTTTCATTGTAGCACCGCTCTTTAGAAGTGCCTTTTACGTACATTGATGTACAAGGCTTTATCGTGTCTTTATGACATTATGTTTGTGTGCAAATATGGATCTTATAGCAAAGTGTTAGCAAAAAGTTGTAATATTGAATTCTTCCTATTTCTCTTTGCTTTAAGACCAGTATACCTGTAATTGTGCAATAGTTTGTTTTCGAATCTTATTTTTCTTATGACAGTGAAATGTCTTAGAGAGTGTAGAAGTGACTAAGTAAATGATTTAGCATGCTGTTGATGTAACACGCTATTTATTTCTAATCCTTCTGATTTTTATAGGTAACTTGCTTTATTTATTTTTTATATTTGATTTATCCCAGTACCATGGTTTTGTGACGGCTTGACTGAAAAAATAATAAGAAAAATATTACTATACAAAATACGAATTTCATTAGCTATATTAAAAGAAATTATAATTCGAATCTTTTATATCGTCGTTATACAAAAACTAATTTGTATATGTCTACAAGCTGACCGCTTTGTAAATGTTGTGATAAAGTAGACATAATTCTTTATAAATCTTATGTATTTATAGTGACCATAGTAATTATTTATGTATGGAATATTATATACTCACTCTAAGTATGGACATGAATAATTATAATAATGATAGCTAATTTCTTCGCCACTTTTGCACCGGTTAGTTAAAATGACTTAGAGATATATAAAAAATGTTTTGGAATCACCGACTTGTAACTATGTATTAGATATCGTAAATTCATGCTCTTATTACTGTACAAAAATAATGTAATAACAAACAAACGAATATAAGAGATCTAAATGTCTAGTGAATTAGTAAACGACCACTTTTGTAATAATTATTGTTTGTTCAGTTCTATTCTTAATTCAATTAATTGAAATCGCTTTACACATAATGAGGTTCCTTAAATAATTACCGAATTTAAATTATAGCATGTCCTTTAATTTCTATTGAAGCATCAATCGGAAACGAATCTGGCAACCACAAGCAAAATATTATTGAAAGTATTTTTTTATTTCTACAAATTGTGCATTCTTAATATGTGTATAGCATAAATTGAACCATTTGTATAACCAAGACGCACTTTAAGAGAGACTCAGAGAAAGAATAGAACATTTTGTGTAAAAATTGTATGATTATTTTTTCCAAGCTTGTAAGTTGTTAGTTTAAATTTTAAATTTAAATGTTTTCTGTGTTAGAGTATAGACTACAAACGGTACCTACCACTTAGGCCTTGCGTATATGTTAGGGAGCCTACCTAAACACGTATACTATGGTGCATTAGAGAATTCATTATTTAAAAAGAATATGATCTTTATCTATGTTATATAGAAAATTTATAATGTATAGAAATCTCCCAGTACGTTTATCTCAATATAAGAATATTTACTTTAATATCATCGCCGCACAGTGCAATTTACATCTGCAAAGTTAAAAAATATTAACGTAAAAATGTTAATTTTCCATTTAAGTATACAAATTTTAAGTTGTACCAGTAATTGTAAATATTAGACAACTGGACCTTAGGCTATTCATTAAACAGTATTTTTTTTTTCTAATTTATACTTGATTTAAGTCTCGTTTACCGAGTGTCTTTGAGTTTGAGATATGTTTTGTTGTTATAATTAATATTTTATACCAAAGTTAACATTCCCCACTAAATAGTATAGTTTTATTTACCATATAATTATAAAGCAGTATTTAATCTTCAACATTGTCAAAAGTAGAAAACAAGGAAAATAAATATATGATTATGAAGAAATCACGTCGGGGGTAGTTGGTAAAATAATTACCCTTGACGCGCACTGCTAGTAAAATATATTTGTTTTTCTTGAAGTATGCAATGGATTCACGCAAGGTATTGTCTGAATGTAACACTTGTATTACAGTAGACTTAATCTATGGTTTTGTTAAAAACAGACTTCTTCCTTTTAGATTATGTTTAACTAACCATTAGGTTACTTTTAACTGTATACCAACTTTAGTGAACGGCGTATTTAGCACATCTACATCTAAGTGTACGTTTAGTTTTTACATTAAATGTATTCCATTGGATTTTGTTTGACTGTTGATTATGAATAAGTAATTTGATTGTAATTAACACTAACTGTTGATTCGTCTTCACTTAGACTTAAACCAAATATTGCGAGCGCGGAGCGTTAGAGGAAATAGTTTATAATTAAGAGATACTATTGAAATATATGAATAGTTAATAATACATGAGCAGTGTTGTTTTATTAAACCTTTTAACTTTTTTTTATTAAGCCTTACTTGAAAGTTACTTACTTACTTTTATTCAAATTAGTAAACAGTGCACTCGGCCTGGTCATAAAAAAAATAACCCTAACATTTTTATTTAGTTAGAAATGGTTTTAGAATACAATTTAATGTGTAGTCGTTACTAAAATTGCTAGTACTATTATAATGGTAGATTTTTGTTTTTTTGTTGTTCAGTATCTTTTTTTGATACGAGACCTTGGGATTTTTTTGGGATCGATGTCTTTTTTGGTGATATTTAACCCCAAAATTATTTTATAATCTTTATCGAAAGATTTTAACATACTAGAAAAATGCACTGAAAACAATCGACTTGCCTCAGGCGGGACTCGAAGCCTCAGGCGGGACTCGAACCCGCATCTTCCACAATCCGGGGGAATGTGGAAGATGCGGGTTCGAGTCCCGCCTGAGGCAAGTCGATTTTTTTCAGTGCATTTTTCTAATATTTATATTTACGCGTTTGTAAACGCAAGAATACAATTATTCCATGATTTTAACATAGTTTGTTATTATGATTCAACCTTCTCCGTGACCTAGTGGTTCCTTCATTCCCCAAGGAGGTAGAAATATTTCCCTAGTCTCTTAAAAGACAACTGCATTGTTTTGTATTATTTATTCATAAATCGACTAACACTGCCCTTATGACTATCTCAATGGGACTGCAAAGTGCAAACTGTTTTATTAAGAAAATGAGCATTTGGTAATCAACTTTTCTCGTGGGTAAGTAGATTAATTACATCAAGACATTTGACAAATTAGCCAATCTGAAACAATAATGTAGGTACTACAAGAAGCTTTTATTTTACCTATAGACTCATGGTCGTGATGAACTATTATTTGTTGTGTGACGACAAATTGGATCCGCAGTAGTGACATCTAGCAGAGTTCTTCAAAATCAAAAGCTCCTGTGTAAAGCTCTGTGCCCACCGAGAGTTGCGTGACCCTGTTCCTTGATAAGTTTACTTGCTTCTCTCATAGATGGCACTATAAACATAAAGAGAGGTAAAAAAAGGGACTGGGGCCCAAATCTGATAATTAACAATTGCCTCGAATGAATATCAATTGAATGCTATTAGATTTTTTCGACAAAATTGGTATGTAGCAGAATACCAATTGTGCCAAAAAATTCTATTGAAATTCAATTGTTGTCTCAACCCTGGAAGGAGGATGATATTATCTATGCTATGAGATTAATGAAGATCCAATAAAGAACTGAAAATAAAACGTGTTACCTATTATAAGAAAAGATATTAAGATTGCTGTACGTACCTACAGCACTGTTTATATTCTCTAGAAAGATTTAATAAAAATAACTACAAACTTGAAGAATTTTTCAAATATCTATCCTAACAGAAACCTTATTTGCCTATGAGATGAAATTATCCACAGCAAAATAGAAAATTTCTTACAAAATTCACTGCTTGTTTTTTCAACTCGGCGTCCTAGATGTCGAACAACTGACCGTGATAAGATTGTTATAGTTTATTCGAAGTTAATTTAATTTCTACTTGGAACATTCTGTTGGAGATGAAATTTTTCAATCGCCCTTTACAAAATGAACCTTACTACCTAAACTTTGCAGTTTTTTTTTATTTTAATAGGTACTGTGTATTTTCACATTTTTACAAATAAAGAGCAAAGTTGTGCTTAATAAGGTAATATTAATTGAACACTACTAATGATAATGTAGTTTACGTAGGTAATCAAATCAATATCTCGGATCACAAAATAAACAGAGTAGGTGTAAATAAAAAAAAATAGTTTTGACAAGGTTTTGACGCCGTCGTGGTGGAGTGGTCAGTTTAGCTGGCTTCACATCAAGCGGTCTGGGTTCGAATCCTGGTAGCGGCAAATGTTTGTGTGACGAACACGAAAGTTTGTTTGCGAGTCATGGTTGTTTATATATTTATTTAAATTTATTTATAAAAATATCTAAAATTAAAAAAAATGTCCGTTATCTAGTATCCGTAACACAAGTTTTTAATGATACTTACTTCGGGCTAGACAATTGGTGCGATTTTTTTTAAAAAAAAAAAGGTAATACATATAATAAAAAATATGTAATCCATAACGACCGGTAGTCGGGACACTGATCTTCCTGCCGATAGGGAACTGTATTTTTGTATTTTTAAATGTTTTGTATAATTTTTAGAGGTTCAAAAATTTAATATTTAGAAATATATTTTTTTTATGTATTTTAAATGAAATAAAGGAGCTTAATTTAACCCTTAACACCACTGGCGGGGGACCTAGCTCCCCCACCGTCTACTTTTTTTCGAATAACATAATTATTTAAAATGCGCCGCGGTTGCGGTCCGATGCAGCGTTGCCAGAATGTTACTTTTGTAACATTTTACGTTACTTTTGACCCTCTCATGTTACCTCCATGTTACACGACTCAAAGTGTTACTTTTACGTTACTTTTAGGTCAATTTAATTTTTTCTTCACACCAATTGAACTAGAGCCAAAATTAAATATTGTCCAGCACAACAAAAAACAATCGTGAAACGGAACGCATCCAAGAATGTAAATCGTGTTTTTGTTATGTCATGTTGCCGCACTTGATTTTGTGTTGATTTTGTGGCACAAATGGTCCAATCACGAAGCAAATGCACTGGACGCGACGACCGCGCGAAAATCTGTTACTTTGTCCTAACGCTGGATTTCTTTTCTAAAAATTCAAAAAAAAACGAGAAACCTTTTAAACGCAGTATTATATTATATGCTGTGTTACTTAATTGGTTGGTATATTACTTACACATTATTTGATTATTATTCGTGTTTTTTTCTTTTTCAGTATCAGCGAATAATTCGATCAACAGATGAAACTTTTTATTTTTTGTGTAATAAATTGTCATAATATAGTATTATCTGCTCTTAGAGTATTATAGTCCGCGCAATATACCTAAAGCAGCGTCCCCACTAGAGCCGCGCGGCCCGGCCTCGCGAGGCTTCTTTGTCATACTGTTTTAGGCCTCGCCCACGTACACACTCACGAGGCTTGGCCGCGCGGCTGGGCCTTATGGAGCCGCGCGGCCCTAGTGGGGACGCTGCTTTATAGGCTCGTTTTGACAGATAGATACGTCAGTAGAATGTAACTGGAACGCAATCAAAACAGACGCAAGCAAAAAATAAAAAATATATTATTACATTTTTCAGTAATACAAATACAATAATATTTTAGCGAAATAAATAATATGATATAATAAAAATAAAAACTATTTTTTCTCGCATAATATTTAAAGTTAAATGTAATTTTCTAATCTTCCGAAACTTCATAAAAAAAGTTACATTCTTAATCTTTTTTTTCTTTAGTGATAGTGCAGTGACTTAAATTGATCGTTAATTTCACGAATAAATTCGATGCAGTATACGAATATATTGTATCGAAATGGAAAAACAAGATTTCTAGGTTTCTAAATTAAATTAGAGTTAAATTATAAATTGCAATTTTCAAAAATAGCGAATCGCATGTGTTTAATGCAACTGTATATGATGAAAACAGGGAATTGATCAAACCCCTAGTGATTTGATCAAACCACTGCGGATGTTAAAATAACAACATGATTTTATCATTTTACTAAATGAACGTCTACACGTGTAGGTATGTAGGATGTTTGTTACGTATGACCACGTGAGGTGGAGTATTTGTAAAAGAGTCTCGGACCAAAATTCAGAAAAAAAGTTACGACCGAGCATGGTTTTATAGATATGTAGGCAAGGCGTTCTTTCATTATAATCATGTGTGTGCGTGTATCCGTATAAGTAACTCTTTACTGTGGGGCTGTCCACTAACGAGCGTCTAGGCGTAGTTTTTATTTATTGGCCTCAGTTCCAGCTGGTTTTAGCAGAACTCCTACTTCACTTTTTATTTGGTCTGAGGAGAGAGCAAATTATCTTAATACCTACATATTAGAAGTGTACCTAATACATAAAAATTATGTACTACAAAAACTCGATTTGTACTCGATAGTAACTCATTATATGTCTTCTTATTTCAAAATTTCGTTATTTGTTGTAAGTAATTGCGAGTAATTTTCTTAGTGAGCGAGTAAGTTGAAGTTCCATACAAAACAAAATAACTCAATAATATTCTAAGTCCTGGTTCCATACTAAATCCGTTGAATTTCTTTAAGTCCTTTTCTTTAGACCCCTCTGCTAAACAGGTGAAAAAAATAAGTCAAATATCATGCAAAATCTTTCTCCATACCTACTACATCACTTGGTTTTCTTTTTTTTAGGTTTTTTTAAGTATCTCTTTTTGATATTTACTATTTTGGCGCCAATTTGAGAAGAAAAAGTTAGAGCGTATTTATGATGAGCACCCCTTTTGCGTGATCCAGGTAAAGTGAATAAAAAAAGTGTGTCCAATTCACACACGGCAGAAGTGATACTTCAAAAAAGTAGCAAAAGTGATTTCAGTAGCAATAGATGTTTATATTGATGTCAAAATATTGAACTACAAACCGTCAAATTTATCTTTTTTGTTTCCTCTAATTTTCAAGTCATAACTCACAACGGTGCTAAAGTTTCATCTAATTTTCAAATCACAATTCACATTAGTGCTAAAGAAGTTTCACTACAAAATATTTAGAACCGTATTCGTAATTTTTTTATTTTTATTCACACATCATTTCCTTATTGCTATTTTTACCCAAGTTTTATTGTGTTCTTATTATTATATTATATTCTCAAATTAACAACATTAAATAATGACGATTACAAAGCTCATATAATTATGACTCGGATTTCTCATGTTAATCGTGTAAGTAAATAATCAATTATTTTGGTCACATCACCACTTAAGATATTTGTGTCAAATCGGGCCTATTATATTGCGCGGACTATAGTGTCATTTTCCCATGGAATTATTAATAATTCCATGCATTTTCCACATCAATTAAGGTAATGTTACTTTTCTCGCGAAAATGTTACTTTTTGATATGTCTCATGTTACATTTGACTATATGCCACTGGCAACACTGGTCCGATGTATTCCCAGTGACGCCCGAGAGCTAGCAGGGGACGAACGTGTGCGCTGTTCACGTTTGTGGTTTGTGAGGTACGTGCCGTTACGGGACCTAAGTCCCCCACAAGTCCTATTGTGATTTTTAATGTTCTTAGACTTATTGAAGAGTTTATGTTTGTTTTTGTTTATAGGTATATTGTTTTATTAGAAAACAGTTTTTTTTGTTTTGATATTCTAATTTTCAATATTATTTGGGGTTGTGAAAAAAACACTATAAATGTAACTTGTTTTTAGTAACTTTTTTGTTTGTAGCTAGAAATAATATTTTTTTATGTTTAAAATACGATTACCTAAACCTGTTTTTTCACTTAAATATATGTTTCTTGTTTATTTTATGAAAATTTATTCTGAGATATTTCATGCTAAATTACTTTAATATTGAATACAAATAGTGGGGACCTAGGTCCCCCACGAGTGTAGATGTGTAAGCTGAAAATACCAAGTGGTGTTAAGGGTTAATAAGGTAATATAACAGTTTAAGTAAGTATAAAAAAATATATACCTACCGACAAAATTAGAAGAACATAAAAAAAAATATTGATTTTGAAGACAAAACAAGAAAAGAGTCCGAAGAACCTCCCGGACAAAGGAGGGAAGGAGTAGGTGAATCCTACGGATACCCGAAGGCTGGCCCTAGTGTTAAGTCGGACTCCCACCGACTAAAAAACCTCCTTATTGCATAGTGCCAAAATCTATAAGGCTATCGGAGCAGCCGCGTCTCAGGAGAGGAGGTGGAAGTGCAGTTCATGGAGTGTTGGTGTATGGCAGGCGTTAAAATATAAGGGTCCCCTAATGTAAAATCTATTGTCGACACATACGGCCCCAACCCCAAATAAATAGGGAGCAGGGTAGGAGAATTAAAAAAAGTAAATTAACTACATATGAATAACTGAAATATATTTACGAAACATTCAACAGAAGGCGAGCAGCGAATGCCTATTTTATTGAAAAATACAGGGGTCGTTGAAAGTTACATCTATTTTACCTGCATGTTATTTTCAACGCTAGTCCTCTAGCTTGTAAAGCCGGGTCCAGATATGATCATTTGTCCGATCCGATAAGCGTATCCGTATCAGCGTATCAAGTATCAAGCCCCGTATCAATTTGTGGACGCCTCGATTTGCTCCGTATGACAATCGTATGAAACCGACATGACATGGGACGGCCCGTATCATAACGGCGTCTCAAAATCGCGTATCATCACCCGTCCACATTATGCGATCATGATACGCGTCGGCGATACGGATACGCTGATCGGATCGGGCAAATGATACATATCTGGACCCGGCTTTAGGCGCACCTACCTCTCTGGTAGCATCTTCCGCGGGGACCCTCGTTATTGATTTATTAGAGTGTATAAGGGTGTGTGTACGAGCCGCAAAGGTAACATATTTAAGCTATTTAATATGTTACACAAGAGTCTGAGTCAGAAGTTGCAAGTCTTACGAAAAAAAAATTAAGTTTAGTTTTAATACAAAGGAATACCTACATAGCAATATTATCTTAAAAAAGCTTCAGCGAAATATTACGGCGAACATCACTAAATAATCTGAAACTATATTTGATTAACGAGTACACCACATTAATTCAAAATTTACCTATCCATGATTACGGACATGAAATTCGCAGTAATTAACGAACCATAAAGTAAATGTGCCTAGATACATAACAGAGTTTCAACTCCTCTCAAGTTTCTCTTACAAAGGAATTGAACAATATAAATTAAGTGAAGTTAACAAGTGGAAATTTCTTTGAACTTCAGTCAGAACTATTGTTTAGAAAGCATATTTAAAATATGTAGAGGAAGTACGTACAAAATGACATAGTATTTTTTAAAAACATTATATATTTTAAATTAAAGTCATTACAATCAGTCTTTAATTTCAATAATCATTTTGATCATTTGTCTTACAGTAATTCAAACTTAAAAATTACTAGGAACCATAATAAAGGAGATCTAGAGCTCAATCAACAAAAAGTAGAAAATCTATTTTGTCCATATGGTACGGGTAAAACGACATATTAATTAAGGACAAAATGACATACCTACTAAAAAAATTCAAGCTCAATGGAAAAAAGTCAAGCACAAAGTTCCCAAATATTTTTTTGGTTTCCAAGGAACATCAGCACATGATGCATGAGAGCCCAGTGACCACATTTCATGCATTTTAACCAGTCTTCTCCAGTTTTTGTACGCGAAAAAAGATCATTACAATAAATGCCAGCCTAGTCTTCATCCTCATCTTGGGTATCAACCGGAAAATCTTCTACGTCTGAATAGTCAATATCTACCTAGACCTTTGGTGTTAGGAGGTAAAGTTTTGTTTTTTTTCTAATGCAGGGCACCGAAAGTTTTTGATGCTAACAGCCATCCCATCTTGTTTTCTTGAATTGCTTCAATTGCTTTTTGCATTAAATCACGACTCCAGGTTTGACGCTGACATTTTCTTTGGTAGTTCCGCGGCATATTACCTGTAAACAAAAATTAATAACTTCTTAAATCAATACGGACAAAATGACATACATATGTCGTTTTGTCCGGAGATCAAGTATGTCATTTTGTCCAACCATATGTGAGATGAATCCAGAGTTCAAAACTAACTGTAAACACTATTATCAAATATATTTTTTACCTACATCGCAACTTAAGGATACAACGCAGTACTTAAAGTTATAATATTGAAAGAAAATAACGTAAAACTTACCCAAAACCCGAAGTAGTTCAGGAGAAAAAAAAATTTGACTCGATGAAAACACGTTTGTGCTGGTTACTCCGGCGCAATTGAGCCAAGAGAGCGGAGAATTTGGCAGGTTGGAAATAATAGCAAACGTTTCGTTATACGCTGTTGAAAACACCTTGTTCCTGCCCACCAGTTTTGAAAAAAAAACGCACTGTGTCATTTTGTCCATGTATGTCATTTTGTACGTACTTCCCCTACTTAGTTAAAGTCTTTAATGTGAAGGGTAAGCAGAACTTGCGCCACTAATAGATTTTATGGGATGACTCCGCCAAGTACTTACCTACTCGATGCTTTGGATAGATTGCAGCGTCGCAGGACCCGCATCATTGGCGACGAAGAGGTAACCAAACATCTTGAGCCTCTCCAATTGAGTCGCGATGTTGCGTCATTGAGTGCGTTCTATCGTCTGTACCACGGCGAGTGCTCTGAGGAGCTTTTCTCTAATCCCACCATCTCCCTCCCATTTAAGGACTACGCGTTCTGGTTTACGGCGTCACCGACAAACTGTGGCTACCATTCCAACGCGAACTAAGTAATTTGGCAACTCGTTTGTTTGTCGCATAATCAAGAAATGGAATTCACTGCCGGCACACGTGTTCCCTCCTTCCTACAATCCTGGGTCATTCAAAAGAGGCTGAAAAGCACCTTGCAGGCTGCTATGGCGAGGGTAGCTAGCGTAGCGGTTTATCTCTTGCTCTAGCTATCTTCGCATTCGGACTCCACTTCTGCTTAACATCAGGTGGAATGGAGTCATTTGCTTGACCTTTTAATAAAAAAAAATCAGGGCGGCCGCACCTTAACGGTAAAATTTTTTTCGTATCACACTAGGGTATAAACTCTGAACAGGAACGTTACCGTATCGGATCAGCACGCGCGCCGTCGCTCTTTCAATCAGTTTCAAACCTGCAAATTCAAGACACGTGTTGCCTTGTGAATGAAAGCCCGTTCGGCAACAGTAGTGTGCTGCAGGCAGGCCGCGGGAGGGGTGAGGGGCGATGGCCCGCGATGGACGCGCTCACGTCTCTTCGTCCACAATGGTGGACGAAGAGCGAGGGGTCTGCAAGTTGACCACTCACCGCTCACCGCAGCGCGCCGTCGTTTGTGAGCTTGTCCTGAGGCGATCCGATGTCGTTAAGTTACTGATTAGGTAGGTAGTGTGCGTCAGTATGGAGTTTCATACAAAGAATACTAAATGGCTCGAGTTGAGGCGGTGCTGAGCGGTTTCTTTTTTTAAATATCAATGAGCGTCGATCCTTGGCGACCGCGACGGGTTGATAACTGACGACGCGGCGTGCAAATTGATGCAGCGCTTCGTGAGCACGTCACACGTGGCGCGGCCTACGTATCCCCTCACGCGGGCATGAGAGCGACGGATCCTGCAACAGACCGACAGGGCCCACCGCGAGTGCCCGCGACGGATGCCGATTGATGCGCAGGGAGCGTTACTAAACACTCCACCACGGTGGCGTCAAAATTAACCGCCTAAGATTCAAAATATATTTAATTAACCGGATAAGATTTTAGGGAAGTCTATTCTATTCTTAATTATTGGCGTGGCAACGCATTTAACGTACGCGTTTTGCCAATGTGAAGTGAAAATGTAACTGTACGGTTGATTTGGGTTAAGAATGGAGTATCTCAACACGTGTTTTTACAAAAAGAATTCGGGAGAAACTCCTTTAGGAAAGTCATTTACTGATACAGGTACGAAGTTTTTTTTTTTTAATAGAAATGTCAACCAAATGACTCCATTCTACCTGATGGTAAAAGGGTGTTTTCGTAAAATTGTAATACTCTCAGAATACATTTGGGAAGAATCCCCGTAGCAACGTAAGTTGGTAGGTACTGTGGCGGAGTCGATAGGTACTGTGGCGGAGTTGATTTGGGAACGCGATCCGCGGGGTGACGTCAGAGAATAGGAGTTGACAGTTTTCACATTAGATGCACGACCGCCGCGTTGTACCATTGTTGTTAATATTTGAGATTCACTATAAAAGAATACAAGTCTTATAGTCATAAAGTATTTTATTTTGAGCTACGCCCTAGACGATCCCGGCGGTCGTCACATGGTGGAGGCGCCGTTGGCTTATCGGAGCTGAATTGAGAAGAAAAAAGAAGCACGAAAAATCGCAATGCAGCGCTACGACGGGCAATCTGGTGATGTTTTCGATTTTTTTAGTCAATTCGAAGTTATTTCGGCCGTCAATAGATACGACGAGGTAGCGAAAAAATTAGTGTTGGGCGCGTACCTGGAGGGCCCGGCGCTAGCGTTCTACAAGAATGTCGTTGTAAGCGCGGCGTCATTCGACGATCTACGAACGAAGATCACCGAGGAGTTCGCACCCGCTAGCAACCCGATAGCGGCGTTCTTCGAACGAAAACAGCATTTCAAAGAAGATCCTTTGACCTTTTTTTATGCTCTAGACGAATTGGCGGCCAAAGCGGGGCCGATAATCGACGAAAAATGCTTCATCCAACATTATTTGAAAGGGTGCAATATGTATTTAAAAAATAAACTAGCTTTTCAGATGTATCTCACTAAGAAACAATTGAAGGATGTCCTGAAACAAATGAATGAGCTGTTTGGTGGGGGTGAGACGTCGGCACAAATAAATCTGCCAATGGAAGTAAGAAATGCTGTGCCTTTGTCCACGCCGCCTCCAGTAAGACAGGTTGAGACTGGAACTGGGGATCAACGACTCCGTTCACCACCGCAGGCGCATACCGTTCCTGTGACATCATCCAATTCCAGACCCTTCCAATCAAATCCTCCTTCCCGAACGTTCTCTCAAAGCCCTTACAATTTTAGAAGCAGAGCAAGCCGACCCGAACAGCGACCGCAGTACCCAAACGGACAGAGGCGCTTGATGTAATTGGACGGACCGTCAAGCTGCCGCCTCGAGAAGAAAATTCCCAAAAGTGTGAGTCCGTTCCGTTTCTTAGTATTACGTGCGGTGATGAGAAAATTCTGACTCTTATAGATACGGGTGCATCGGTTTCTGTGATTTCGAAATCATTGGCCAATAAGTTGGAAAAGCAGTTCGATTCATGCAACGTCCATGTGAAAGCCGTCAACGGTGCGAGATTGGCAGTCATCGGGACGATGAAGTTGAATATTTTGATCGAGAGTGTGGTATTTGTCCAGAATTTTTATGTAATAGACAGTATTGGTCAAGATATGATACTGGGTCAGGAGTTTTTGTTTTGCAATGGTGCAATTGTAGATTTTACAAATGGACAGTTACGTGTAAAAAATATGTATTGTAACTTTGTTTCAAAGTCGGACATGTTGAATGTAAATAATTCTATAGAATGTGTACGGTCAGACACAGAAGTCTTATCGAAATGTGATTATTTATATTTTTTAAAACAAATAACGGATAATGATAAGTATTTGTACGAGTCATGCATAGCGGTCGCAAACATGAACGTAGAGTTTAATTTGTTTAAAGGTTTGCAACAAAGCGAGTGTAGCGATTTGAATCGGTTACTATTAAATCATCGGTCGCGATTTGCTTTCAATAATGACGAATTAGGGGAATGTGGACTAGTAGAGGTGAAAATAGATACGGTCGATGAGATCCCAGTTCATAGAGCTCCTTATAGGGTATCTCGCGAACAGCACAACATTATTTTGGAACAAGTTGCGGAAATGTTGAAAAATGGCGTAATCCGGGAGTCTAGAAGTCCGTATGCGTCACCGGTGGTATTAGTTAGGAAGCCAGATGATACGTGGCGATTTTGTGTTGATTTTCGTAAGCTGAATAAAAAGGTTGTTACAGATTCTTATCCTTTACCGATAATAGATGATTTGATTTCACATTTAAATGGTGCAAAATATTTCGCTGATCTTGATTTAAATTCGGGTTATTGGCAACTGAAGATTGATGAAGCCGATAAACACAAAACAGCGTTCGTTACACCGTCCGGGCTGTTTGAGTTCAACGTTTTACCATTTGGGTTGAGAACAAGCGGGGCTATATTTCAACGAACGATGGATAAGGTTCTAGCCGGCTTGAAATATAAGAATGTGATTGTTTACGTTGATAATATAATTGTGTATGGAAGGACCTATCAGGAGTTCCATGACGCTTTGGATCAAGTCTTATTACGATTGAAAGAAGCGAATTTGACCTTAAAGCCATCTAAATGTAGTTTCGGGTACGATCGAATCACGGTTTTGGGGCATACAATTTCCGGGGATGGAGTTTTGCCCGACGAAAATAAATTGAGAAAACTAAAATCGGTCAAAATCCCAAAAAATACGAAAGAATTAAAATCGGTATTAGGATTGTTCTCATATTATAGGAAATTTATTGATAAATTTGCGGAGCTGACCGTACCTCTAAATAAATTGTTGAGGAAGAATGTCAAATTTGAGTGGTCTATGCCACAACAAAGAGCGTTTGACGAGTTATTGTCAAAAATTCAATCGCCGCCGTTATTGAAACATTTTGATAATAGTGCTACGATAAATACGAGGTTGTTTATTGACGCGAGTGAGTATGCTCTCGGTGCATGTCTCATGCAGGGCAGGGACGAAATGTTATCGGCATCTACCCGAAAATCATCGTCTGTTAATCTCACTTCGGCATCAGGACATGGCGCCAAAGATCTGTTTGATACGGTCGTTTCTCTTCCGTCAGGTAACCTTATAAAAGAGTAATCCGGGTTACTTTGAAGGAGCTCTACTTCCTCTACTGCCGGGTCAAATTTTGAGTTTCTCACATTCTTTCTCATCAAAACTGGACCGGGCGTGAGCATCCATGTCGGCATAGATTGTCCATTTGAGGTTCTCCGTGGATGGTTGAACATCCGTTCATGCGGTGTAGTGTTGATTCCGGTGGACAATAAAGATCGTATAGAGTGAAGAGCGACTGGCAACGCGGTCTCCCATTTGTCAATTTCCATTTTATTTGAGCGCAGATACAGCTGGATCGTCCTCCATAGGGTGCCATTTAAACGTTCCACCAATCCATTTCCACGTGGGTTGTACGGGGTAGTTCTGCTACAGGCTATCCCAAGATTAGTTAGAAATTGTCTCAACTCATCGGACATGAAAGATGTTCCTCTATCGGAGTGAATGTATGCTGGCATGCCAAACAAGTAAAATAATTGTTTGAGACAATTGATAACAGTGCTAGATGTCATATCCTTGCAAGCAAAAGCGAAAGGAAAACGGCTGAATTCGTCTATTATCGTCAATATATAACGGTTCGAGGAGTGAGAGGGGAGCGGTCCCTTGAAATCTAAATTTAGCCGTTCGAATGGCGCAGTTGCTTTGATAAGTATGCCTTCATTTTTTAAAAATCTTGGTTTTATTTCAGCACAGACGGGGCACCTGGCCGTCATCTGTTTAACCTCTTCAATTGAGTAAGGTAAATTCTTTGTACGGATCCAATGTACCATTCTTGCAACACCAGGATGGCACAAAGAGTTGTGCAATTCAAAAAGTTTGTCAGATGTTGCATTCATGTGAGCGCAGACACGTGACAGTGCATCGGCGGCATGGTTTTGTTCCCCAGGTCGATAAATTATATCATAGCGATAACAAGAAAGCTCTAGACGCCAACGCTCTATTTTCTCGTTCTTGATTTTGCTAGCATGCGTCTGATTAAACATGAACGCTACAGATCGCTGGTCCGTAACAAGCAAAAAGTGTCGTGCGATTAAATAATGACGCCATTTGCGAAGAGCTTCGACTATCGCGCTAGCCTCCTTCTCGATAGAGGATTGCCTCTTTTCTGAATCATTAAGTGTGCGAGAAAAAAATGCTACGGGCCGTCCTTTTTGCGACAAAGTAGCTGCAATGGCGAACTCCGAGGCGTCAGTTTCAACAGTCAATACTTCTTTCCCATCGATAGCAGTCAGGGCTGATTTAGCGATATCTAACTTCAAATTGTTGAAACAACTAATTGCGTCTTCTGAGAGCGGAAATACTGCTTGCATCAGTGGTCTTATTTTAGCCGAGAAATTAGCAATCCATTTAGAATAATGGGCAAACAGGCCAAGTGTTCTTTTGAGAGTAGCTGTATCTGTTGGAGTCGGTAGGGCTAGCAACGGTTCTAGGCGAGACTTATCAGGTTTGATTGTGTTTTGGTGTATTGTATAGCCCAAGAGACTGATACTTTCTGTACTGAATTTACATTTGTCTGTATTCAAAGTGAGGTTATACTTTTCTGCGGCTTCCATGAATTTTTTCAGGTTTTCATCATGGTCCTGCTTATCCATTCCACAGACAGTCACATCGTCTAGATAAGCGTACGTTCCTGTAAGACTTTCAGTGTTAATAACAAATTGCAGTGTTCTTTGAAATGCTGCTACTCCATTTGTCACACCAAAAGGAATCCGAGTAAAGTGATAAAGATTACCACAAGCTTCAAATGCTGTGTACTTCTTTTCTTTAGGTAGAATTTTGACCTGATGATACGCGCTTTTGAGATCAATCTGACTAAAGTACTTGTATTTTGCGACTTGTGAGACAATAGAGTCGATACTTGGTAATGGGTATGCGTCCAGCTCTGTGTATCGATTGATGGTTTGCGAATAATCAATAACTAATCGTTTTCTGTGGTTGCCACCTCCAGCAACAAGGACTTGTGCACGCCATGGTGAAACGCTTGGTTCGATGACTTTGTCTTTCAGTAAGTTAGAAATTTCGTTCGAGATGAATTCTTGATCTTCATCAGAGTGACGCCGAGAACGTATAGCAATTGGTTTGATATTAGGCGATAGATTAGTAAAGACAGACACAGGCGGGACTGAGGCTTCAAGCACACTACAAATCTTTAATGGTTCTTTATCTCCCCCGAATTGAAGTTCTAGTGACGAATGATTCTTCAGGAGATCGTGTCCTATGATGACGTCAGCGCATAGGTCGCTAACAACGAGAAGCTGTTGATTTTTGTAAACATGTCGATCGATTTGTATCGTAGCATGACAGAGGCCGTCTACATACGATATATTGTTAAGAGATGCGAGGGTTACTGCTTGTCTACATGTATTCTTCTTAAGTTTCATCAGCCGTGCAAGATTACTATCAATAAAACTAATAGAACTGCCCGTATCAACCAATGCTTCTGCTCGATGATCGTTTACAGTTATAGGTATAGTAGCTTTGCGTAAACTTGAAGGTGCAGCCGCCAAAATTGTTGACAATTGAGCGTCTCCAGATAGAAAATTAGCTTCTGTAGTAACAGCAGCGTTTGCGTCGTGTCGCTTTTGCCCAGAGCTGCGACACACAGTAGCAAAATGACCTTTTTTAGAGCATAGTTGACATTCAGCGTTGTAAGCGGGGCATTTGATTCTTTGATGGATGTTCCCACCACAAAAAAAACATTTTCGACGTCTCTGTGAGTTAACTACAGCTAAATTTTGGGCGGGCGATTGTTCTATCAAAGTTGGTTCTTCGACAGTAACATTATTACAAGCGGTAGTTGGGATTGACTCTAGGACATGCGATGTTTGCTCCGCACTCTCTAATGTCATTGCTATATTCAGAGTTTCTTCTAGAGACATGGTGCAAGTTTCTAGCAATCTTTCTCTTATCTTTGTAGAATACAATCCCGCAATGAACGTTCCGCGAATCGTTTCATCTTGATATTCTTTGGCCGAAACCGCCTTAAAGTGACAGTCGTGTGCAAGTAAAGTAAGCGTTCTAGAATATTCTGCTATCGACTCTCCAGGCTGTTGTTTCCTAGTAGTAAGGCGATGCCGAGCTAGGGTGATGTTCCTCCTTTTCTCGTAAATATCATTAAGAATTAAGATAGCTTCGCTATACCGAGTACATTCCCGAATAAAGTTGAACAAGGTCGGTGAGATATGATTCACAAGAAGTTTATATTTCGTTGAATCATTCGCAGAAACAAATTCTTCAGTAATGAAATTTTCAAAAGAATACCTCCAGTGAATCCACTTCAGGTCTGAACCAGCTGCAGTTGGGTCCACATCGAATCGCTCGGGACGTAGGTATCGAGAGATGTGAGAAGACGGCTGGGCCGTCGCAACTTTATCTTCTAGGGACATAGCTTCGTTATTCGGTTAATAATTTAATGTTGAATAAATTGATACATGCTTGAAACAAACCATTCGTAAATATTGGCTTTATTCAACATTAATTTTGCATATTTACGATAGACATTACAATGACAAATTGACAATAAAGAAAGATGACAATTAATAATAGAGTTATAAATAGAAGTTGTAAATGAATAGCAAAGAGATCCGTATCATCTCTATAGAATCGAAGTTTCGCAACTAGCAGCGGCGCAAGAGAGTGATCAATTTTGTCAGCAGCAGCGACGTGCGGTAGCAGCGAGCCCTCGTAGCAGATATAAAGGATATTTTGTGTCAAGTGATGTATTATATAAAAGTGTGAATATACGTGGTGTAAATAAAGATTTAGTAGTGTTACCGAGACCTTTATTTAGTGAAGTGATGTCCGAAATACATGATGATCCGTTTACGGGTGGTCATTTTGGGTTAATGAAAACCTTAGCGAAGTTCAGATCGCGGTATTTTATGTTGAATGCTGACGTAGAGATCGAGCGTTATATTAAGAGTTGTGTGAGATGTCAGGAAAAGAAGGAAGACAATAGGATCGTCCCGCTACAGCCTATAGTGGTCGATAATTTATTTGAAGCGGTAGAGATTGACATAGTCGGTCCGTTGAATCGATCATCGGCGGGGAATAGGTATATTATTACATGTATAGATTGTTTTTCAAAGTATGCGATTTGTAAAGCTGTTCCTAGGGTTACGGCGGAGATCGTAGGTAATTTTCTAATAGAGGATGTGTTTTGTAGATTCGGAGTGGTACGTAAGGTCATATCCGACAAGGGATCTGTTTTTACTTCTACGTTGGTAAGAAATACAGTTAGACGCTTTGGTAGTAGTCAAAGTTTTGCGACCACTATGCATCCTCAAACGGTAGGGTTAGTAGAACGCTTTAATCAGACGTTATTGCGGATGTTGTCTAAATATGTACGGCGTACTCAGCGTGATTGGTGTGCGCAGCTGCCACTGGTTACGTTTGCCTATAATTGTTCGAAGCAAGCCTCTACGAAGTTTTCTCCATATTTTATTATGTTTACTAAGGAACCGCAGATTCCGTCTGACTTGGGATTGAGTCGCAATATTCAATCGGTGAGTAACGTAGAGAGGCGACGCTTACACACCTACTGTGTGAGAAAGGTAAGACGTAATTTGTATAGAGCTCGAATGAAGCAGAAGAGATTGTATGATAGGAAGGCATCACCTATAGTTTATAGCCCTGGGCAATTAGTTTTGTTGCATAGTCCCAAAAGGATAACAGGAGTGAGTAAGAAATTAGCTCGCCCTTTCAAAGGCCCATATCGAATTATTAGGCGTTTTGATAATAATTATCTAATAAAGAGTATTAGTAACTCAAGAAGAGTACTAGTATATGTAAATAGGTTAAAGCTGTTTAGGCTTAGGTAATAATAGCTGTAGAAAGGGGTAATTGAAATGCATGTATGGGGTAGGTTATGTGGGTTTGTTTGTATTGTTATGATAATTCTTGTTGTTTTTTATGTAATTTTTCACTTAAATTTTGTTATGTTAGGTTGTAAGGTTTTAGAGTAGTGGTTAGGATTTCTTGTAAATATGTTCGTTTTGTTGGCAATTACTAGAGATAGGATGACTTTAGATTAGGACTTTGAACGGTTCATTGATGCTTTGTAAATTGTTACATGATTCCTGAGTTGCGGTTTGTGAGCTGTCATGATGTTGCTGTGAGATGACCAGACCTGCCTACCATTTTCTTGGAGAGAACCAGATATACGTCCACAAGAGAGAAAAACGATTAGCTAGGTCAACAAATTGTCGGGGAGATAGGAGCTAGGCCGTCATCGTGCCGTGGGCTAGTAACGTATGCTAAAATCCGTTAGTTCCTATGGGAAACGATGGATGTCGGATTGGGTTGTCTGACTGGTATACTTACGAGTCTATTTCGGTCTCTTTATGAATGAGTGATTGTTTTTTTTTTTGTCTTACTAATTTTTTTTTTTTGCGCAACACGGATGTTGTCCTATATTTCATTGAATGCGATTGACTATTTAATATTTTGCGGGGCTCACTCATTCATGTTCTCCCTGCAAATTAATAAGAAATTATTTTATTACGATCCAATTACATATTCGAACATAATAATTTATTATTGTGGACGTGTATCGGATTTGGAATGTTTTGAAATGGTTCTTGTAATTGTACGGTGAAAGAGATTTTCTCATGTCTCCATTCCTCATGTTTCTAAGGTCTGTCACCTCACGTGTCGGGAAGGGAGAGTCACTGTTTGACAACTCGTATTTTGGGGACTCGTGTCAAGTTTTATTTTGAGATTAAGTTGTTTATACGAGTATTGTATTCGTTTTTGGGGGTTTGATTTAAAGATCGCGGAGCTATAAACTGACAGTGACCTCTTGTACCGATCATAGATTTGGTCTTATTTGTGGAACATGATGTATTAATATTTTATTTTCAAAATTTACTTTTATTGAATTGTTACTTCTCGGTTAGAGTCTTACATGGCGTTCGCAAGCTTTTTCGGAGGTTTTTGCTTGCATGGGGTTTTTCCCACCATTATCCCATGATGGATGGATAAGGTGGTAGGAGCCAGTCTATCTTAAAGACCGTCATGAATTGTAAACGATGCCCTTCGTCAGGTAGGGTAGTTTTAAGTAGTAGAATGTGTAGAAGGTCGTGTCGTTAGTTAGGTAGGAAAATTTATTCATTCGACTTGTCGAATAAATAAATTTTAGTTGTACGGGGGGAATGTGGCGGAGTCGATACTCCTTCGCCACTGGCACGTTGTTTGCCGATTTATAATTAATAAATCGTATATATTTGATTTGGGAACGCGATCCGCGGGGTGACGTTAGAGAATAGGAGTTGACAGTTTTCACATTAGATGCACGACCGCCGCGTTGTACCATTGTTGTTAATATTTGAGATTCACTATAAAAGAATACAAGTCTTATAGTCATAAAGTATTTTATTTTGAGCTACGCCCTGGACGATCCCGGCGGTCGTCACAGTACCTACCCTTAATTCGATTGTGGCTTCGTTGCTCTCCGTGATGAGGCTGGTGAAGGTTATACTGCGGCAACAGGAAAATGTAGCAAATGTGAGACGAGTTATTTTAGACACCCAACATATCACAGGTAAGGGGAATAGGTACAGGATAAATTGGTAGATGTGCGAGTGAGTGCTTTAATAGGCATTGATTACACATAAACATAAATTATTATCCAAAGGCAGAAAATTAAAATATTTTCGGTACTTATAAATAAGAATAGCGGTCTAAATTAATGTTGGCAGCATCTTATTGAAGTGGCCAGCAATAATACCCGCCCACCAATAAGGCCTAGGTTTATAGTTATTTTGTCACTTTCATTGCATTTGAAATAAAATTTTCAAGTTTTTTCTGTCTGTAATAAATAAAAAACACGCGAGGTGAAACAGAAACATGTGTTCCCGTTTCGCCTCGTGTATTGTCAAGGCAAAAGAGCATTTTTTAAACATTTTTTAATTAAGGAGAAAAATAATATTGGGGCAAAAGAGGAATATAATGTAAGGCGAACGCGGATTCTTTTGTGTGGCAAAATTATGTTATGAGGCGAATGTGGAGTAAATTTAAAACACATAAAAAAATAATCAACCATTTCATTCAAATTACAAAAGCTGTAACGAACATAATATGTCAGTAAGTAACTTTTAAAACAAAATCTCTGTTCTAACCCGATTTTCAAGATTTTAGCTTTCCATAGGCAGTTTTTCAGTCACATTAATCTCTGGGGACTCATTTGTAACGAGGTATCGAATTACGATAATTATGTAATGTAATGCTGGCAATAAAGCATTACCAATATAATAACTGTGGAGGTGTACCGAACGTAGGCATTTGTACCAATGACCAGCTATTATTTCACACAACCTATTTTTAACAAAAACTCTTTAAAAACAGGCGCTGCGGACGGGCTGCTAACATATTTTGCTAACATGTTTTGTTAGAAAATTGGCACAACGGATCCGACTTTAGAGGTATTGGCAGCAGGCGTCTGTGGCGTCGTTCCACCAGGCCCACGGTATCATGCGATTTATCAGCTCGGAACCGTAACGAAAAGAAAAATGCGCCACGGTCCGTAATCGTTTCCAAGCCGTCGTTCCGTAGCGTTCATATAGGAACTAAGAGGCGTTCCTTGGGCGTTCCCTTTCCGAACTGATATAAATATAAAATTAGGGAAGAGAAATAAATTCCGCTCACTTTTTCTTAAAATAGGTAATAGCCTTCAAGAGTAATTAATAAGAAAGTGAGTAAAAAATTATAATTAATGACGCTTTGTGGACTGGCGCGCACTTTTTCATTTTGATTGGGGCTACGGGAGAGCAGAATTTTTTCTCGACGTAAGCTTTTGGCCTTCAACTTATCCGAATTGATGTGATGATAAAGACTGGTGGAACTCCAAACGGAACCCTTAAGGTGGACGCACATTTAGCCGAACTGAACGAAACCAAACCCGCGGCGAATCGTGCCAATCTGAAAGAATCCCGGAAATTCGAATGACGTCACCAGATTCGGCGCGAGTGATGCGGACATTCTATATTCTATTCACATATAATTACAGTGCAACGATTTCTTTGGCGCGTTCGGCTCGGCTAAATGTGCGTCCATCTTTATGGCGTCCGCACCGTTAAGGAGCGGGGGTAAACGGTTTTCTTTTTGAAAATGAATTAGATTCCGCGTTAAAGGTCTTACCACATTTAACAGCTCGGAAAGGGAACGCCTCTTTTCTTATTATGAACGTTACGGAATGGCAGCTACGAAACGGCTATGAACGTTAAGGAATGGCAGCTACGTAGCGCATCGCCACTTTTTCATACTAAAAAGAGGCGATACCGTTCCGAGCTGATAAGTGTGCTACGACCTTAACGCAGTGCATGCCCTTTACCACTGAGGGACTGACTATTTTATTATCTATTCTATTCTTAATAAATGGCGTCGCGTTGCATTAAACGTACGCATTTTGCCAATGTCAACTGAAAATGTAACTAAAGTAACAAAAATTGTACGGTTGATTGAGGTTAAAGATGGAGTCTCTCAACACGTGTTTTTACAAAAAGAACTCGGGAGAAACTCCTATTCTATTATCAACTGTCGGAATAAAACAATGTTGTTTTATATGTCATTATTACTGAATGTTTATGGTAGATCTCCATCTCACATAAGAATGATCTTAATGGCAAGCGATGAATTCAAGACAATAATTTTAATTTGCTAATTTACCAACTATTCGTTTACTATGATGGTGACTATTTCATCCCTCTTATTTTTTTGTTGTGATATAAAACCTTATTTGTGTTTTTATAATAGTATATCCAAAATATGCTGTCTATCATTTTTGAAGTTTTAATAAATCTTGTTGATTTTCGTCTCCGATCTTGTGTGTTTCATTAGGTTATGGGCCTTATTTAATGAATTATTATGTCTAGTCTCATAAAAATGGACCGTCAAATAATTGAGAAGCTGCAAGGATCAGAAAATTGGTTAACTTGGAAATTTGATACCAACCTACAATTGTCGGTAAATAAGCTATCTGATATTGTTTCGGGCGTGGAAAAATATCCTTCGTTGCTAAGAGACGGAGCTTCAGAAGATGAAATTGCTGCATATAAAAGGTCGCTTAAACATTTTGAGGAATGTGATGCTCTTGTGCGGTATCTGATTGGTACTAGTGTTGGTGCTGAGCCGAAGAGGCATATCCTGACCTCCAAAACTGGTAAAGAGATGTGGGATATTTTGCACTCTATTTATGAGCAGAAAAACGATCGAAGGTTAGATCTTTTATATTGTCAATTATTCACTTATACTAAAGATAGTTCTGATGATATTGCTACACATGTTTCGAAGCTACAGACGCTGTGGCAGCAAATTGATAGACAGCATATTTTGGATATACTATTATAAAAACACAAATAAGTTTTTATACCACAACACTCCCCCTATATCCAAAATCACTTATCTACATTAAAAGCTGACACTCCCAACCCTTCTCTTCCTCTTATAAAAGCTGGCTTGGGTAACGCTTTAGTAAAGATGTCAGCAAACTGATCATTAGACTTAACATATTGTACATCAAAGCGCTTCTTGCCGTATAGATCTCGAACAAACTTAAATCTCGTGTCTATATGCTTGGTCTTGAAATGAAATTGGGGATTCTTAATCAATTTAATCGCGCTCTGATTATCGATGTTCAGTACGGGAATAACTTCATCACCTCTAATCTCTTTATATAAGCATGATAATGGTTATACAGAATTTGCTGACAAAAATAAACGAATTTTTAAAAATAAGGATGATCAAACTGTTGCTATGAGTATTAGAAATGGCAATCTGTATTATTTAGTCATGCGTGTGAAAACAGATAATGTTAGCATTGTAAAAGACGGCGTTAGCCTGCAAGTATGGCACGAGAGACTGTGTCACCAGAATAAACGTCATGTAAAACAATTCTTGACTCGCAATGGAGTTGCATTCTCTCCCGATACGGTTGACTGCGATGGTTGTGTTTATGGTAAAATGACAAGGTTATCTTTTGGTACGAGGTTACAAAGAGGTACAAAGCCAGGAGACCAAATAAACGCTGATGTCTGTGGTCCTATGCCCGAATTATCAATTGGAGGATGTAGATATTTTGTTGCTTTTAAAGACAATTTTACAAAATTTAGAAAAGTTTATTTTATGAAGGAAAGGTCAGAAGTTTCGACTAATTTATCTAAGTTCTTAGCTGAGGTTAAAAATGTTGGGCATACTGTTCGTGAGTTATTGACTGATGGAGGTAAAGAGTTTTGTAATTCTGAGGTGCATCGTATTACTGATGAAGCTGGATTGTATCATCGTATTAGCATGCCTTATACACCACAACAAAACGGAGCAGCCGAAAGAGAAAATAGAATTCTAGTAGAAAGTGCTAGAAGTATGCTATATTCTAAAGAGCTACCGAAAAGATTGTGGGCTGAAGCTATCAATACCGCCTGTTACGTGCTCAATCGAACTGGACCAACGCCTGTTGCCGGAAAGTCGCCCTATGAACTTTGGTATAACAAATCAGCTTTTATAGAACATTTACGGATTTTTGGTACTGAATGTTTTGTTCATATTCCTAGTCAAAGACGTAAGAAGTTAGATAAGAAAGCCGTCAAGGGATATTTAGTCGTATATTGTGGTGATAATGATGGGTATCGAATTTGGATTCCTCATACGAACAAAGTCATCTTATCGAGAGATGTAAGATTTAAAACAGAAATAGTTTCGTCAGACTTCTGTAATTTACCATTTATTGTTTCTACCGAACAAAACGAGGTTTTGGATGAAACACCTCAAGATGTTGTTATTAATGGAGCGGAGAGTTCAAATACTACTTAGAATGAAGTTGTAGAAGTTGATAGTCTTCTTGAACCTGACCGTGACAGAATAGTCTATAATTTGAGAAGTAGGAAAATTATTTCTAATAACGACATTCATAGTTGTTGCCTGTGTCGAACTGAACCTTGCAATTATCGGCTTTCATAGAGTATTCTGTACAAGGCTTCTTCACTTCAAAGACATGTTTGAAGCATATAGTGATGCTAACTTTGCTGGCGATGGTATGACTCGAAGATCTACTTCAGGTTATGTATGTCTGGCCGCAGGGGGAGCAGTGTCATGGCTTCGAAGCTACAAAGATGTCTACAACTGAAGCCGAGTTTGTGGCGGCCATCCTGGCTTGTCAAACAATTATTTGGCTGTCAAGTTCGAGATGTATACAGTCAGAAGCGCTTTGATGTACAGTATGTTAAGTATAATTATCAGTTTGCTGACATTTTTACTAAAGCGTTATCCAAGCCAGCTCTCATAAGAGCATAGGAAGGGTTGGGAGTGTCTGCTTTTAATGTAGATAAGTGATTTTGGATATAGGGGGAGTGTTGTGATATAAAACCTTATTTGTGTTTTTATAATAGTATATCCAAAATATGCTGTCTATCATTTTTGAAGTTTTAATAAATCTTGTTGATTTTCGTCTCCGATCTTGTGTGTTTCATTATTTTTAAGCTTATGGATATGTATGGAGGTGCGCGCACGTTATGACGTGACAATTGGATGACATGCATTTGGTGCATATCGACCGCAGAACACAATATCGACCTAAGACGATTTATTCCACGAGAACTTAATGAAGAGAATGACAAAAAAGTCACCCTGAAAAAAGTCGCTATATTCTTGATAAAATGACAAGAGAGTGCCAGTGCCAGTAAAATTTTATGACGTGTTGTGACTCGTTCGGTCGTATTTCAAGACTTAATTCAATAGAATTTTTATAGGTAATTTGATAAATGGGCTGTGGGTCTAAACTTTATATTATGTTTGTAATTTAATCAAAGCCATAGAAATATTAGCACTATGAAAGATTAAATCTAACATTAGGGTGTCGCACTGTCGCACGTTGGTTTTACTCTAACTACTATTATTTTCAGAGACTAATAATATTTTATGAGACAAAAACTTTGTCACTCAAAAAATAAAATAATAAAGCGTAGACCTCGAAGAAGATAATAACAGGCACTGAAAAAACATTGCACTAAAACAGGACCTTTTTGTCTTGGTTACAATCATATCGGTACCTAATATTTAACTAAGACTTAATTATAAATCTTTATGTAAACTTCGCATAGAGTACGTACACTTGGTGTATTTGTTGTTAGCTACAAACTTTGCAGGTGCTATATTGACAAACATGCTGGGTTATTTTCATCAGTATTTTATTTATTTTTAACCCTTACGTTTTTTCAGTGGCGATGGAAAGGAAACCTATTCCTATTAGGTATTTAGACACCGAGATATGAGAGTACGAAAATGATATCTTTTACTTTATGCTCTACTTTTCGATTGAATATAAGGAAAGTAAAAAAAAATAGGAAAAAAAAGTGTCGGTGGCGTAGTGCGTAAGAGCGTCGTCTCCCACCCGGGAGGCACTGGTTCGATCCCCGCCACGTACCAATGTTTTTTCAAATTTTGAAATCATATGTACGTTTAATCGACGCTTTTACGGTGAAGGAAAACATCGTGAGGAAACCTGCACACACCTATGAAGTAATTCTTAGGTTGTGTGTGAAGTCGACCAACCCGCACTTGGCCAGCGTGGTTGACTAAGGCCTAATCGCCCCTAATGTGGGTTAGGCTCGAGCCCCTCGGTGGGGACATTATATGAGCTGTTGGTGATGATGATGATGATGAAAAAAAAATATCATATTTGCAAAATTTTAGGTATTTGATTGCGCATTCGGTTTTGTATTGGGTTGGCTATTGGATTCAATGTAGGGTTGGGCATTTAGTTTGGCATTGGGTGCGGCATTTTCCACCCTAGTAACAGATCTTCCGTAAAAACTCCATTACTAAGCAATATTTCAAACGAAATCTTTATAAATGGACGAAATAAATATACGAAAAGTAGCGTTAAATTATATAAATATTTACCACATATATCCAACTGTGTATCGTTTCACCGCACATTACGTCAGCTCAAGTAAGCCATACAACCAACTTGAAAGCTTAGATGGAAATATATCGTAGTTGCCATGCTCATAAATCTACATAAAGCGCCGTCAGCAAGTTAATATTCTTACATTTTTTTCTTAGCTAATAGAAAACTTCGTGCGAGCTGGCTTAAACTAGTGTGAAGTAATTTTGACTTTCACTTATTATTATTTTTTCAATTCTTACACGATGTCAAGCATCATTCTTCCTTCTTTGTGGAAAAGTCAAGGGTATATTTCTAAAAGGACCCCAGAAAGATGTTATCGCCCGCAAGGCTATTGCAACTGCTGTAATTAATTAATTAATTATGCTGTATGTACAGTCGAACCAACTGAATCATGACCCACTTGGCCGATCATTCCTTTACAATCATGAATTTAGTTAGGTTTTCTTCGCTATCATGCGTGTTGCACTTAGTACGTTTTAAATATGAATAAAAATGCGTCATTACGGGTCAGAGATTTATGCAATTTTAATCTTTCTTATCACTGCACTAAAGTCTCAATTGAAATTTTAAATAAGATGTTGTTCATAATCTAAACTCTTTTCACTACTGAGAAAATGGAATAACTATTATATTTTTAAAAATAAAATGACGTTATGTGTCAGATGTCAAATAGTAGTCTTGAGTAGTCTGAACAAATTTTAAAAAGCCATATTTATTTGACACTGTCAGTGTCTAACAAATTGATAACAGGTTCGTTACATACATTCAAGCGAATTTCATCCTACTTTGTATAGAGTGACTGTAGGAAAATGATCTTAAGGTGGGTCATGATTCAATTTGGTCGACTGTACCTATGTTGAAAATGCCTATGATTATCCAACACATAGTACTCACGAATGCATTGAGGTCTTGTTCAGTTAAATGCGTCAACCACTCAACGTCAACTGGGAAGGTAGGTAATTAATTCAAATTGCTCCGAGGTTTCCAACGTCTCAAGCTTCACTTTAGTAGATTTATATCACTGTGTCAGTATATAGAACACAGAAAGGTCTTCACCTACTCGTATGCTATTGCTTTATTTATATAAGACTAGCTGTGGCTGCGACTTCGTCCGCGTAGAATTTACCAAAAGAAAAAAAAAGTAGCCTAAGTTACTCCTTATTACACCAGCTACCTGCCAAAAAAAGTCCCGTCAAATTGGTCCAGCCGTTTCAGAGATTAGCCGGAACAAACAGACAGACAGACAGACAAGAATTGTAAAAAATGTTATTTTGGTGTATGTACCTTATATATATTCATATGCATGTAGTAAAAAACGGTTATTTCAATATTACAAACAGACACTCCAATTTTATTTATATGTATAGATAGATTATAAAAAACCGGCCAAATGCACAGGTTTTGTTCAAACTTTTATTTATGTATGTCTTTCATAACAGCCTTTATAATTCGACCCAGTGCTAGGACATAGGTCTCTCCTTGTTATCGAAGGAGTTTTAGGCAGTAGTCCACCACGCTTGCCCAATGCGGATTGGTGGACTTAGTTAAGGTGATCAATACCCCTTTTTCGACCCATTAGTCGCCTTCTACGACACCCAATGGAGGATATGAGGTGATGCTATTCTATGCCGGCATCACATGGCTAGTATTTATTTTTTTGTGATTTAATAAAATTATAAATTTACGTATTTTGTAGCTTGACTATTCTATTCTATTCTTAATTAATGGTGTAGCGATACATTGAAAATGGAGTCTCTTAACACGTGTTTTTACAACAGGAACTCGGGAGAATTTCCGGATCTTTACAGACAAGCCAATGTATTATTTTCTTCGATTTGCGCGTGCACTAATTACACATCTTAACTAATATTATAAATGCGAAAGGAGTGTTACATTATTAGGGAGTAGCATAAATTGTATTTATAATTTTTTTATTTGATATCCCTACGAAAATTACTGTAGTGATTATTTGACGTGTCCTGTCATTTTGTTATTTTTTACAAAATGTATTATTGCCTTGTTTAAGGTCGGACGGTATTCATTACCATTAGGAGGGCCGTCAGCTCGTTTATCATCTAGTTATATGAAAAAAAAAAATACGAAATTTGCCAGTCCAATATCGGGTGATATTGGGCCGGGCAATTGAAAGGCGGGTTAGGCGGGTACATATTTTATACATTTAAATTGCTCTGGATATCGTATCGGCTGCTGATACCGATATCGGATCGAATAATGCGAAACCACTCTTAACATTTTAATATTAATAAGAGGAATGTTTGTATTTTTCTAACGATAAACTCAAGACTAATTAAATAAAACTACTTACGAAATTAAAATGAGTATAATTGGGTTATTGTTATTATTGCCGGACTCTTCGTTGCTCTTAGAGGCGTCTCCGGGTGACCACAAACGCTGCAAAGTATTATGAAATATCAGCCAATAATAACAATATGTCCCAAATACACGCAAGTTTTAATCAGTAAAAGTAGTTTTATTTATGATAGACAAACGGTGTAATACTAGATTTCAACTGGTTGTATTTTCCTTTCCTAAATGGGTATATATGAAGTGAAACAACAATTTGATGGTTTGGCAGTACAATGTTTATTTAGGGTGGACAATATTCTGTTTGTTGCACTAGAAAAGTTATTTACTTACAATTTACATATTCCAAATAATACACCTTTGTGAGAATTCTCTTCCTTGAAAATACCTAGTGTACACAAGTTAGATTTTACACAATTTAGACCTTCTAACTTATATATCTAATAGTAAAATACAACCATAAAAATAATGAAAGGTAGGGTCCTGGAGTCTGCTCTGATCGTTAACGAGTGGAATTTGGGTATTACTATGTATAAATTATTAGTAAACGCGTTATGAGACAACCTTCTGCAGAGTATTTGTAGAACTCTTCGACAGTCAGCCGCTACCGTTTGGTTAGTGTAGTGTACCTGGATCAGTGCGTTGTGTCTTGGCTCTGATAGATCAGCCACTAGTTAGCTCTCTCTATATATTGTAGTTCACCGGTCACTTTTCCAAATTGATCTCACACCTCCAAACTCTGGTTTTGCGCAGGTCTCTCTACCAGGCGACTATATTTGTAATGGAAATTTGGGTCTCTAAACCCGTACCGACGACCCTTTCGGGTGAATTATTAACTCCTTAACGGTTATTTATCCGTTCCAGGATATTATGAAAATACGGAATTATCTTCCTTCCAAATTAGAAAATAGTTCTCCTTCGTTAATATAATCCTCGCATATGTTATTATCACGAAGATGTTTAACGTTCCTCAAAAATAAATTCAGCCTTGAATTTGAAATTCGAAATGCGAATGAATAATCTGACAAGCAAAAACAAACGTCCCCGATTGGTCGGCCTACCTATGGTTTTTTTAACGTCTGAGGCAAAGGAAAGTGAGTCCATACATCCGAATGAACGAAAAATTCTTGTCAATACGAATCTTTGCGAATAACTACTTTGAATGAATTTTGAACAACTAATATGATCCCCGTAAGCCTAACGTCACCTAAATAATGACGAGACTATAGAAAACGCTCTAACGCGCCCCAATTCAAAAACAAAGTGCAAAAATTCCATAAAGACGACCACAATCTCTAATATCGAACTGAAACATGATACCACTTACCAAGACAAGAAACTTTCGTCTGAACTATTTCTTTTTTTTTTTTTTTTTTTTTTATAAGTCGCTGGGTATAGAATTTATCACTTTGCCTAAATGTCAAACTTAATGCGAAACGGAACGTAATGTCACTTGTCAGATGACGATGTTGACTTTGAAAAATTGATAAATAAACAATGCTACAACGGTTTCTTTTTTACCTATTTTAATATAAAAAAGCTTTTGTATTAGATTTAAGTTAATCGTGGTGGATAAGAAACCATATTGTGAAATTTGGTAATTTGTATAAAATGTTGACTTAGGTAAAGTTCTATTAATTATTTTCCATGCATCTCAACATGATTTTATACCTATGAGGGTTGGCTTACAAACAAAATTAATAAGTTTCAATTAAATAAATCATAAATCTGCTAACTACAAAAGTGGCTAATTTTAAGATAGTTTAGTCTAATTAGAATGACGACGTGCTTTCGATTCCTTATTTTAATATGAAATAATGTTCATTTGTACTTGAATGGGTAAAAAGAAATTGAAGTTCGAGTTCCATTTTTTATATATTAGATCAGAACCAATATTTGCTTACGACATTAAAAAATAATTTCCTGTTGTTTTTTGATTTCGTTCGTCTTTTAGATCCAACGTGGATCCAACACATACCTACATCGGAACAAAACTCAGTGAGTCGTGTCGTATCGTAACAACACCATAAATTCTAGATAATCTTTCGGTAGAAATAGAAGTCCACTTTCCATGTAAGTGTCTAAATTTTTGCTTGATTCTGAGAATACTTGTATTATCTACTAATTTTTAATCAATTATTTGTAAAAATATTCTATGCTGCCAAGGTTGGTAGTTAAGGTGCTTTTCATAAGACAATTGTGCAGGAAAACAAAACAAAACTGGCAAAGAAAAATTCAACCAAAACCACTAAATCCTCTAATTTAGTAGTAAGACCACCTGACATAAAATTAATAGGTAATTCGATCTTAAAGGGAGTACTTTGCGCTTAGTTTGGTGGGTGTCTGCTTGTGTGTCTGGCTTCCGTCACCTTATAGAGTCTTTCGCCATAATAATAACTACAACTTAATCTGGCGCTGTATGCTGAAATACAGGTAAATTTTTACCTAGTTCGGCAACAGATGCTGTAACTTAAAATGTTTAAATTAGTATACTATTTATAGACTTCAAGTAATTGCAATGTAAATCTTTTTGGTCAAATAAATTATTTTGGTAAAATCTGGCAGGTAACCGCATAAAATAGGCGCAAGTCTCGCATTCAACTATAACTTCCATAGTTGTTTTACCCTGATTTTGTAACCAGAGCGACAAGGGTCATCGAAATATACGGTCTATGAACTTAAAAAACTCCCGCTCAAGGCAAAACATTAGGTTCAATTTTGATGAAAGTTATTTATGTACACGAGAAAACATTACGTAAAGTTTTCCTAAAACAACAAACAAAAGAAACAGGAGGAGAATACCTACATACTGAAATACTCGTAACGTACTTAACTACATAATATCAAGAGAACTCGATACGAAACAAATTAATTGCCAGCTAACTATTCTAAATGAAGACTGGCATCAAATTACCTATAGCAAAATATATTACGGCTTATGTGTACGTACGTACATACCTAAGTGTTATTTCGGGAATGCGTAAAATAGTTGCTTTATACGTAACTTTGATTCAGTCGACTAATCAGAAGTCAAATGTCAATACAAGACCCGGTTTCAACTAGAAAGGAGACGGGCAGAGCATAATGACGTACTCTAAACATTTACTACGAAGTAGGTAGGAAATTTTAAATGTATGACACATAAATAATGAAATCCGTCCAACTCTGTATTTAACATCTACTCTGCGTTTCTATGGGCCTAAAGTTTACGCTCCACTTTAGACTTCATGTTTATACAGGATTTTATTATAATAAGACAGTCCTGTCTGACCATGACGACCCAATTACGAGCGCTAATACTTTCTTCCCAACTCATCCATCATTCAACACTACAGCACACCCATCCACAGTTAAGTGCGAAGTGTCTGTTGACACACGTCACCTCTTTACCAGGCAGAGTCATCTGCTTAAGTGTTTATCTGCTATTCTTGAATCACCACCTAAGGACACACTTTAGTCTATGTCCGAGCCCTGACGCATCCCTTAGGTCTACCGCTCAATTTGGACTCAAAGTTTCTATTTAGAGACGTTATTGAGTCTCTCTTGAATTTCGCCGTATATAATTAGAGGATTCACCAAATAATCTCGCCTTCTTAAGATCTCCGGAGATGCATTAACATTCAACGGTGGCTAGCTGCAAAATTAAATAATCCATAAAAACACCAAAATATGCAGCACGGAACCCATTCCGCTCGCTGTAGAAACGACTAGGAACTTAAGTACACTCTTTTCTCTAAGGTAACGAGATAAGGAATTCAAGACTTTATTGCAATGCGCAATTTTGTATAGTCAACAGAAAAGCATGGGAATTTAAGATCAGAATTTCAAATTTTAATACATATAAAAGTTTTCACAAACAGAAAACTATACTGTGACTTTATTCAGTAGTCTTGCTTCATACGAGCGCAAATAATAAATATTGCGGAAGTTTTTATGTATTTTCCACATTTTGGAACATCAGATGGAATAAAATAGGCGGAATTAGTACTAATTGAGAACGGTAATAATAATAACTTGCAAACAAACAAATAGCCTTAGGTAATTATTTGAAACTAAAAATAAGCAAAAATTTTACATTTCTTCCAGCTGGAAGAAATTCCATATACCTACAGCCGAAAGAGAGACCTGGTTCTAGTACTCTACGATTTCATCAATTTAACGAGGCCTCGTGAACCGGAAGAAAAACGTATGAATGTCTTTTCGCTCCAATGTACGATGCATTGGACCGGTTCGATTTTCTGATATACCTACACTGCTACTACTAAACTACACTAAAATTTTGTGACAATTTTTTAAAATAAACATGGCTCTCCCGTAACATACTACTCATACTGCGTGATAAGGATTTTGTTTCGGTTACAAATCCTACAAATTTTACACGATCATCCAGAGCAACGGAAAACAGATTGTAGCAACGTGATGCGTGCTTTAATATATTTGGAATGAGTCACAAAATAAATTTTAATATAGGTATGTTTAGTTTATTTAAATCTTTAGATGAATATCTATAGTCTACTACCGACGTAAAGCAACCCTTCGCTGTCCAGCCAACTACACTTTTATATCTGAGCTACATAGGTAGGACTGGGACAACCCGACGAATTTGTTCTAATCTACGAGTATTATTCCTTAGTTGTACGTCACAAGCCGCCTCTTGTGTCACTCTTCAATCACGATGAGATTTCTTTCTAGTTCTTTCGTTTATAAATTAAATCAAATTCAATTTGGTAGGTTTTTCGGACATTTCCAATCATGGCAAATAAATAAACATTTTAAGCGTGTTTTCGACGCGATAATGTAGGCCAAGCCAATTGTAGATCTTTTATTAGGTAGGTAATTGAATATTGACCGTTTTGATTGAATTTGAACGAATCTCTTTATTTATTGATACTGCTGTAAGACACTGTTACGTGAAACAGGGGTGAAAGATGTAAGTAATCTTCAACAATAGTGTCGTTTTCGTGTATCGCATTATTAGACGTTTTATACATACATATAATACATACTAATTACGCGCAAAATCCCTACAGGGGTTAAGCAGAACTTTAAGTACTATTGGTTACACATAAAGCCACAACTGACAGTATGGGCCATACAGTAGGTACCCCAAAATAGTGACAGGTTAGGTTGCCTGCATGTCGCCTACACAAAAGGAGCACCAAACCCAAAAAGTAACAATCTGTCAGTAAACAATAAAACAAACGCCAACGACCACAGATGTTCTTCTATTTTATTCTTCTATTCTTACGCAAGGGCTGAGGCTGTGTCTCAGAGCACTTCGACCCTATGGGATCTTTTGTGCTTCCTTATTACCCATCCTTGCCAACATCGAAAACCATTTTGTATGAGTTTTACGATGTTGGCGGGAATAAGGTCTATAAAGTCCTCTGGTTTAGGGTAACCTAGACCCAGGACCTTAGTCGCCTATTGGCAAGTGCATCACAGATGTTACACTCAAAATCATCCTAGCTGTCCGGGTCCTAGAAGTTTTATAGATTGTAAATATTATGAAGTGAACGCAGGTAAACTAAATAGCTATGTGTATGGGTATAATACACATAGCCATTGGTTCACCCGCGTTCGTGTCTGTGTTAGTGCCGGCACAGGGCGCTCAAGCACTGACGCACACATAAACATTGTGTAGATAATGTGTATCGCATACATAAGATACTCAATGTCAATCTGCGTGTATATCTACTCAAGTAGTTATAATTCATACGCTCCTGAGATAAAAATATTGTAAGTAATTAAGAGCTAATGTAGAAATCCTCGACAAGCATATTCAAAATCATGTAAAAGAAACTTTTCTTAATTAACGAATCGTTCGCTTTATTTTATCTAAGATTCTGCTTTTAGAAGATTAGTAAAGTTTATGAAACTTTCTAAATGTAATTTTAAGTCCTGTATTTCAATTACTTACTACAGTTTTATGAAAGGTTATTCGCTGCTTCTGCTTCTAAATTAGGTTCTGTCTCGAGATTTCTGATGATTGTGTGTCAATAGCAGCATTGTTAAAGAAAATTAATATTATGGAATAATTTTTGCGTTTAAGAACGCGTAAATATTTTTAAAACTTGAAAAAATGGGCTGAAAAAAAATCGACTTGTCCCAGGTGGGAATTTTTTTCAGTGCATTTTTTTCAAGTTTTTCAAAATTAATATTTTATTATAAAATATAAAAGTAACGTTAAAAAAGACCATGCTTCATATATTGATATAAGTATCGCTTACAGTAGTTCAGCCTAGTGAAGTCATTAGAGTTTCATTATTTTTCCTGTCCTGCTCGAATTTTTGGGGCATAGTAATAATTATGTTTTCCTCTCCCATAAATTTCATCTCGGTCCGTCACCTTAGCATTAACTCTCATCTTTGCCATATTAACTCTCACTCAATCTCTCTATATTTTCTCCGGTCTTCCTCTCTGTTCATCACCTTCGTTTGTTACATGATTATCATCTCTTTTCATTACACGCTCTACCAAGCTATTCGTTTACGCCCCATTCTTTCTGATTGTTAATTTTATAAAATATCAGCGGAGGTAGACGTTTCAGACGTTTCTATCCAATAATTCGTGTTTTAATTACTAACTCCAATAGTTCTGTGACAGAAGAGTACTCTTTTATTGTGACGGATGCTCCAATCTTGAATTGCAAGTCCACTATGCTCTATATCTACTTTAATCAATATTAATTTATAGTACCGAGAAAGAGAAAACAAAAGTTATAACAGAACACAAGCGAACGCCACTCAGCTATAACTTTTATCTCTCTTGTGGATAAAGTGGCTGGCCCATCCCTCTCTTGTGGAGGCCCCAGGGCAGTAGACCCCGTTCTCCTTAATCCGGCCCTATTTTCGAAAGTAAACGTTTTATACTTACCTTTGTCGAGAATAGGGTCACGCTAGAGTTAAGTGGCAGTGACCAGCTCTAACAGCATACCAACTAAAAGCTGTAGGATCTCTTCTCTCAGCAAGTTGACGATTGAGTGGGAGCATATTTATATTCATCCGCATGCATTAAATTGCGGTTTACCTCATTGGTATCTAATGGTGTAAAGAGGACATTCCAGGTATCTTGTATGTCCTTTTAGTGGCCAGGACATATCTTAGTTGCCAGGCCCTAAATCTTGCCCTGCGCACTCAGACAATATCATCATCATTTGTCTGCAATGCTCCTAATTTTTTTCGAAATGTGCAACAACGGAAGAAGATAACATATTAACTAGTGTTGTCTTCTTTCCACATTACAAGAAATATTTTGGCTTAAAAGTTTACAAACGAGAATGCAAATAAATAGCTAAGAGCTTCTCGTATATATGTACTTGTTTTAATTAAAAAAATTATAACCAACATACAGTTGCGACTTTTCGCGGTGTATTTAAAAAATGTAAATAATTAAAATTCATACTTAACAGTTGAGTTAACGGTTCATTAGCTTTTGACGGACAATGTCAAATATATGGAAGAAATTGAAGAAAACGAAACAAAAGGTCAAGTGCTATCAAGAATCATAGACCCCGAGTAAATTAATAATCGAATAGAATATCGAATGATAATTTAACAAAGTTAGTTATTAGAACTAACTAGTCTTTGATTAAAGCAATTCGAAAACAACAATTATTTTTAAAACCCGCCCACATCTCTATACAACAGGGGTCAACTTGATTACACCCAAGATCTACTGTCTTTAGACGCACTCCTGTGCGGTCTACTGTGTCATGACTGGTGTCAGAAACAAATGCTCGAATCAGCGCCCCTCTATGGGGCTGTTTAGAGTAGTACATATAGTTTTTTTATTTCATGAATGCGGGTGAGGAGGTTGATGCCACTGCGGTCTTATATTCGCCGTAACGATCACGTAAGCTAAGCTACTAAGTCGCTGTCAGTACTCGGATGGGTGACTGAAAATTTTTCAACTCGATTTTCCTCCGTATTTCGAAAGGCAAGTTAAGCTGGTGGTTTCCTGCTGTCTAGAGATAGCAATTATTAATCGGATAGTAAGTATGATAAATAGCTGCCTCAATGCTTGCCCTGACGCGTTCTTAGCAGTTTACAGGATTTCACGAGCGCAAACCTGCACGCTCAGTCGCACGCGATTCTTTTTTACCAGTTCGCGCGCAATTGCGTGTGCTCATTTTTTGACAACGGAAAGAGCGTCCGTGTAAAGACTCACTGGTGATGGATCGTGCAAAATTGGCGCGTGTTGGAGTGTGTGCATTAGCACTGTTTTCTCAAGTAACGCAGCACACAAAAGAGTATGGGTAAGAATTTTCGCACGACAGATTAACAAGGTGTGTGCTCTTTCCTATCCAATCGGACATCCTTTTCATTGACGTTTTCGGGTGCAATTTGATCTTCGCGCGTACGTGTAAATGCATGTAAGTATGTGTGCATGACGTGACTTAAATATACGCTTAAATATACGGTGAACTCTATCAGTAGCTTAGGTTGTGATAAGCAATGTTTTAGTGAAATAGCGCACACTATGTGCGCCGTTCCCAAAACGCCCCATAAGGGCTAGGCTACCGGTGGGTTTTAGCGAAGTAGGACCGGCGCTATTCCGCGCCGGTCCGCATACGCCGTACGCCCAGCCAGCGTGCGGTATGGTCCGTAAATGGATTTCCCATCGTCACAAAAAAAGGTTGTGATTAGCAAAGCGAAATAAAGAATCGTTATTTTAAAAGCGGTGCAAACAATTTACGTCGTTCGCGCACAAATAAAGCGAAACAGGCCAAATATATCACGAGGTACCCACGTTTTTTAGACTCCGCAAACCGTTAAATCAATGATTTTATTGCGTACCCAAATCTAGGTCTGGGCACTATTTTGCGAATAAAGACACCTACATCTTTTTATCAAGGCACAAGCCTTTGATTTCTCTATTGTGAAGGTATTTCTAGAGCCTTTGTATAGAAGATTGAATTGTAAATCATTTGGTAAGTAACAAAATAAAATATTTTTAGCAAAAAAAATAGGACAACCGACTTCAATGCGTACAAATTTAAACTAAAAAGTAAGAAATAAATAATATTTTTATGAAGTAGTTGAAAAGAGCGTCATAGAAAACCAAGGAAAGTATTGATACACATTTATAATTCTTTATTTATAATTCATACTCCGATATATTTGGAGCCGGTGCCAGCTAGCCAAGGAGGATAGTGTTTCCAATTTTCGAACTTCACGGAGCGGCGGATTATTTCTTATCTTCATCATTCATTATTATGTATAGTTAATGGATTAATCAAGCTCGTATCTATTAGGTAAGTTTATTTTGCTTAGGCTGGCACCGACTCCAAATATATCGTGCCCGTCTAGACCAATTGGTGGCCAGCAGCCCACAGGGGCTACCGACTGACGTCAGCCACCAATGAAACAGGCCCTAAATTATTATTATATTTTATTAAAACGTTACCCAGATCTTAAAAAAAAGCAATAAAGATATAATAAAAAAAAATACATTTCTTCAAATTGTTTTAATGGCATCACATGGTGATAGCTAGCCATTCAGTCAGCTATACCAGACAGGCATGTATGCCATCATTGTTGTATATAAAATCGGGAGTGATCTCCCCTTGACTTTCTCGTATACCGGAAAGGACTCAAAAGTTGATAGAAACCTTATATTTTGATGTCATACATGCATATTAAATTTTGGTCACCCATCCGAGTACTGACCGCACCCTTAGTTGCTTAACTTTCATGATTTGGCTCAAAATGATTCGGCTCAAAATTTGACAGATACCTTATATTTTGATGTCATACACGTATGTTAAATTTGGTAGTAATAAGTTAAATCATGCTCGAGTTATCGTGCTAACGCACAGACACACAGACATAATTCCAAAAAAATATTTTTGGACTCAGCGAGGTCTAAAACATGTAAATCCGTCAAAATCTCGAGGTCGAATTTTTTGACGATTACAAGAGTAAAAATAGTGAGTATGCTTACCGCGACTGATATACTATTATCATTATAAGCCTACATAAGAAATTATAATGCTTGATTTCTTATGAACATAAATCAAAAAAAATACAACTAGATATTTGCATATAAATTGCAAATTTAAAAAGTGTTTTCATTCCAAAGTTCTAACCATTAAGTTTTAATACCATAATGAGAGGACACAGCTTACCCATCTGCCAAATTAGCAAATGAAATTCTAAATGAGACTCTGACATTAAATAGAATTCCGGCTTGCATTTTGAGTGAAATGGTTATGAAAAGTAGGAAGGAAATAATATTTCACAATTTGGCCTTTCACTGTAACCACGCAGCCGCTAACTGAGTTTTGTTGAATGTATAATCTTTTTAATGGCATATTATTACCGTTTTGGTTGAAATAGAGGTAAATAATTTTATTTAAAAAACCGCCTTCAAAACTATAAACGGAGTAATAAAAATTTTATTTATAAAAATCTAAATGTGTTTCTGAGGTTTGCACCGACGTCAAAAAAAATGTTAACAACATTTTTATTTCTCTTTTTTATATTTGAAGGTGGATTTTTTATTTAAAAAAATATTTTTCGCTTTTTAGGGTTTTAAGTAGGTATATAAATTTTCAGGAAACTATCTCGAAATCTTTTTGACAAACAAGTAATAGAACTATTACGATATTATCGACGTCAATTAAATAGGCATTATTAGGGATAACTCAAAAGCACCAGCTTCCAAAGACTGAAAGAATCTTCAAAATCGGCACACCCAGTAAAAAGTTATGATCCAAAAAATAACAAATAAAATTAGAAACAAAAATAAATTTGCTTTAGTCGGCTTTTACGAAACCCACGGCTACTCTCATTTCAAGTCAAGTCCGTCAGATAGATTACCAAAAAACATGATACACGTTTTTTCTTCATGAAACCAGTAAATATTTAAAAAGATAAAGAGCATCTAAGTTCAGGTGTGGGGGCTTGTGACGTCACTATTCAGTAAAAAGTGAACGAAAGCGTGCCGTCACACGAGATTTCAACGCACTGTACGTCGTCATTATTTGCTTACGTGATAAAAGAAAAAATACGAGTCCAATATTTTATTGTAATCGTACCTAAGTGGAAAAACATAATTTTACAGTCATCATTCCTATTAACATCTTTCACAGAGTATGCTTTGCTTCAATATCAATAAAACATTGTCATTTGATTATTTATATTACCTTATCGAGATTATTTTCTTGTGTATTTAATTATTATGTATTAAACTTTGTCGAGGTTTTTCCAAACGAATACAAAACGACAAACGGCTCTATAAAAACGGTATAAACAAGTTCCTACAAAATCAGCAATATACCAGCAATATGACGATATGCTTAAACGCAGCCAATTTGCAATAAAAAAATATTAAATGATAGGTATAAGTATCATTATAACAAAAAGTATAGGTGTTTGCTTAATACGATAATTATGTAATTTTATTAATAAAATATTTCCCACACGCTTCCTTGAACTTTTATAATAACATAATTTCATACAAATCTGCTGCCGCAAACTCTGACAACACAAATTCGACCCAAAACTTTATAACCAAAGTTATTTGCGTTCCCTTTGATAAATGTCAGGGAACAATTTGGCTTAACAAAGATGGTATCGTGAAAAAGTTGCACGCTTTTGCAAATGAGTCTTGCCCAGCAGATGTAAAATATATGTAAAGATAGATAGCTTTTAAGGTTATTTTCATAGTAATAATCTAGACACATGAAACTTTTTTCAAATGTTATTATATTATTTAAGCCGAATAGTTACTATTGTAAAATATAAATATATTCAGCATTAGTTTAAAGTTTGAATAGAAAAAAAAACAAAAATGGTGATTTCATTTGTATTTTTCAATATGAAATAGGTATTAATATATATATTAATACCTATTTCATATTGAAAAATACAAATGAAATCACCATTTTTGTTTTTTTTTCTATTCAAACTTTAAACTAATGCTGAATATATTTATGTGTATGTTTAAAAGTACGCGTAATTACTTTTAAACATACTTTACTTTTAAACATACATAAATATATTACATATTTTTTACTTCAAAATGGGTTCACTCTTGGCAACACTTGAGAATTAAGATGGAGTATAGCCAGAAGATGGATATTCAATCGAACCTTACGCCTTTAGCACTCCTCCGCCGCGACACCATAACTTGTCCGTTGTAAGTCAAGCAAAAAGAAATAAAATCATATTTAAATGTATGCGTTTGAAATGGCAGTTTCGCTTCTGTTTCGCTTGTCTTACAACAGACAAGTCATGGCAGAACTAGTGCGGTTTCTCTGCTATGTGTTCGCGGCGGAACAGGAGGTGTCTACAGGCATTTTTTGTCTACCCTCAAATAAAGTGCGTGCCTGGCGATCCACTAGGCGCTACTACAAGTATTATTTGCTAATCCCTTCGGACGAAGCCTGAGTATAATGCGCTAGTACATTTGTTAATAGTAGTACATTATTAATTTCCTTACACTTAGGACAGTTGTGACATTCTAATGTCCGGTTTCAATATTCAATTCACAGTTACAGAAGCATAACAGTGGTTGCTTAACCAAATCCTGGTAGGGCTACCAGGGTTTAGCTAAGCAACCTCTGTTACGGTAATTTAACTTTAGTAAGTCTACTTTTACTAGCGGGTAGATTACTCAAACCGGTCATAAAACAGCCCAGCAGTTTGGGTATGTAGGTAAACTACAACACGTTATATTTATTTTTCTTTTTCTTTATATTGTTGTCAATCATAATAATAATAAATAAATCTCATGCCATTAAACAAAATTGAACTTACAAAGGTAAAAGTTTGAAATTAATTAATTTGTTATGTAATCATACCGACCGATTGACCTACAAACCCGAAAAGGGCAAAGGATTGATAAAGAGACGTTTTCAAATAATACAGTAAGTTTAGTGTAAAGTAGATGTAATAAAACGTCGGTATCTGTTAATTCAGGTCAAGAAATACATTGTTATGGAAATCAGTTTACAAAATAAATGAATATAATTATGTCTCTGTGAATATTATTGTGATAAGAATATAAACGTGGGTAGCATAAATTGCCTTTTAACCTTATCTGCGTTATTTTAGTTAGACTAGTAGTTTGTTATTTATTAATACCCTTTATTGCACTTGAAAATAACAACAAAACTTGTGGCATTTATATCTTTTTATACTTTCAGTACGCAATAGAGATTAGCATGTTAGGGAAAAAGAAATCTGTCAGAATAAGAATAAGAACTACTATCAAGAAACGCTAGACTGGAAGATATCATACAGAACAACAGTCAAAAGATTAAAGTGGAAATGGACAGGACACATAATTAGCGGAACAGACAAGTGGAGCAAGATAATTACTCATTGGTACCATAAAAGCAAGATAAGGAAAAGAGGCAGGCCCTTCATGCGCTGGGTTGATGAAATGAAAGCAATGGCAGGCAGTTTATGGACCAGGAAAGCAGAGAATAGGATGTTGTGGAAACAGTTGGGAGAAGCCTTTGCCAAAGGCCAAACAGATAAATAACTACCTACATAAATTACGGATTTGGTGTATTGTTGTCATTTCTATGTAAGAATATCTTTGTCATTTCTATATAAGGCTATTATTATTATTATACTTTATCTAGTTATTATTTTATCCGACCTAGAGTTCCCGGGTTCGAGCTCCAAAACAGCATACATTTCAATCGAATTAATTTTAGGGCGAACTTGAAAGTGAGTTGTGAAACAGTTTCGGTCACCCATCCGAGCATCGACTGCGCACTTGGTAGCTTAGCTTTTGTGATCGTTACAAAGAACGCACGACAAACTTAAACAAGTACTTTGTTCTCTTTCAAAAATATCGAGGTTATTAATTACCCGACTCCAAGAAAAGAGTCGGTGTCGTAATGCATACGAGCGTCGTCTCCCACCCGGGGGGCACTGGTTCGATCTGCGCCACGTGCCACATTGGTACGTTTTCAAATTTCGAATTTATATGTACGTTTAATCGATGCTTTTACGGTGAAGGAAAACATCGTGAGAAAACCTGCACACACCTACTTAGGTTGTGTGTGAAGTCGACCAACCTGCATTTGGCCAGCGTGGTTGACTAAGGCTTAATCGCTCCTAATGTGGGTAGGCTCGAGCTCGAAATATATAAATAAAATAAATAAATTTATAAAACTAAAAAACCTGCCTGCATAAAAAGACAATAAGGCAACTGAAAAGATGGAAAAAATATCAAACATTAAAGGTATTACAGTGCATTTTTCTAGTATTAAAGGTAAACTTATAACATATTGATGGTAGTAGACTTTTGTTCAACATAATAACAGCAATCGCAGGCACATAATTTAATAATAAGTCAAATCATTCATAATGTCATGCCTCCGACTGCATATTACCACAGTCTATAGAAGTCTTACGTCCGTATTCACAAACAATACTTATCATAGTAACAAACAATGCTATGCAAAATAAGCGAATAGCGAGGATTATTAAGTCTCATAGTGCACTTGGACGCATAGGGTCGTGAAAACCTATTCATAGACAATGGGATCGAAACTATGCGTATTTTAAAATGAACGCACAGCTTATTAGCTACCTTGCTATTCTATGTTGTAAAATATGTTTTAAGTTTGGCTTTAATATTTGATCTGGTTTCCATCTTTTCATTAAAATAATTGTCTTTTGACGCAGGTGGGTTTTTTTATGTAGGTAGGTACTTAAAAGAAAGCTTCTGCCGTAATTTTTTTCGCATTATCAATAAATTTCTCTTTTTCGTACATTTTTATTGCTTCGCTATCTTCAAACAAATCATTTATGACGATGGCGTACTAAAAATATAGAAGCCGAAATATACAGATGTACTTATATAAGGCGTCCTTCCATAACTTTTGTAGAACTTACGAGTATATATCTTTAAGCGAATACAACTTTTATACCAACAGAAATAAAGTTCTATTGACATAAGTTTCTTTATCACAATTATTGCTCCATAAAACTTACAAGCTAAAGTTTTAATTAAATACCTACGTCTCAAGTTATGTTCACTCCACTTAAGGTATCGAAGTACCTAATATACGGTCCCTTTCCTATACAGGTGAATTTTTCAAGTGGGCGTGGATGGCCAAATCAGAAGCTATAAGTAATAGCGAAAACTATTCAACGGAGTCTCAGGCCCGATTTTGATGAAAACTCAAACTGCATGATTGGATTTTTGAAAAATCAATATTCCTAGCCAGGACTCGAACAGGTTGATTAAAAAAAAAACAAAACCTGTATTATTGCACCATTTAATAGTGTCGCTAATAAAGAACAAATTCTGAAAAATAATAACATACGACAAACTTAAGGAAATGATGCAGTATATTCCTCATATTTTCAGATTTGGTCATCTACGCATACTTGAAAAATTCATCATGTATATACCACAAGTGAAAAGTTACATTTAGACGTGACCTTGTGCGGAGTTTTCTCTCTTCGGAGTTTTCTGGCTTCCACTCGGTTTTAGTAGGTATTATAATAAAATATTTTAAAACGTTTTGACGACTTCGTGCATTCTCAGTACTTATCTTAACAAAACCTTCTTTTATAAACATGACTTTTACATCAAGGTCTGTCTTTAGTGCCATTTATATATAAGTATGAAAGAAAATAAAGAATTATGAGGAGTATGATAGTAATAGGTTTATGTGTTATAAATAAAACAACTTTTACGGATTTAACTCGCGTGTAATTAGATTTTACATGATGTTATTATTGCCCGACGTTTCGTAACACTTTTCAGCGTTCGTGGTCACGGGATGACGTCGGGCAATAATAACATCATGTAAAATCTAATTACACGCGAGTTAAATCCGTAAAAGTTGTTTTATTTATAATGTGTAGTGCTCGCGCAAATCTAAGAGAACATTATAGGTTTATGTGGTTTAGTAATATGCCTTACAAGGCCAAACTAAAAGAAATTTCGTAGAATAGCTTTCCTAAATAAAAACTATGAGTATTGGCCTTCGAAGGACCAAAACTGTTGGCGTAGATTCGGCTCTCGAAGGTCCAAATGCTTGTTGACGTGGAGTGTGGACTGTATATTGGGAAAGAAAGTCACAGCTATTTTTCGATGTTCTTTATTCCGTTTTTGACTACTTGACTAGGCTGCTAGACTACACTATTTACAAAAATGGCCCTACTCTTATACTAAGTAACGGCTCGCAACTAGCGGCTGCTTAACGAAGCGCATCAGACGAGTCGCCTGCGCGCGGTCGCCCCGCTGCCCCCCGCGCGGGGGTGACGCCAAATTAATGCCGGCTCCGCCATTGGTCGGCGCTTCTGTATTGCAGGCGATGTGATTGGTCGCGGTGGCTGTGGCTCGGCACGGCGGTCGTCTACATCCTCCCCCCGGCGCAGGAATCCTCTCCGCAGCCTCCAACTGGGTCGACGTCCCCGTGCCTGTAGTGCAGCGCGTCCCTTCCCGCTGGTCCGGGGAAGGTGCGGATGTTGTCAACACGATGAGTCTGCTCGTTGGTCTTCTGATTATGCCCCCTTTTGTTTTTACTTCCGCAACTCGCACCACGCCGTCAGGTCCTGGGATGGTACGGGTAACAATACCCTTGGGCCATGTGTTGCGGGGCAGTGTAGAGTTAGCGATGATCACCGTGTCACCGATCTTTGGGTCTCGTCGGTTTCCTTGGTTGAGGCGAGGTACGAGCGTCGGTAAATACTCGCGTACCCATCGTCCCCAGAAGTGGTCGGCCAGTGCTTGTGCCGCTCTCCACGTTCTTCGGTCAGCTTCGGTAGTAGGTCCCGTGAGTGGCAGTCCTCTTGATGACCCCAACAAAAAATGGTTAGGGGTCAGCGCTTCAGGGTCTTCTGGGCTGACGGACACATGGGTCAGTGGGCGAGAGTTGACCGCATGCTCCGCTTCGGTGAGCAGCGTGGCGAGCACCTCTTCCTTCGGCGCCCTCTCTCGTAGCGTCGCTTGAAGTGCGGTTTTGACGGACCGCACTAAGCGTTCCCACGCACCACCCTGGTGCGGCGCGCCCGGCGCTATATACTTCCAGGCTGTCTCTCGGTCCATGGCGTAGCGGGATAATTCAGGCAGCCATTCTTCGTATGCCTTCTTCAATTCGACATCCGCTCCCTTGAAGTTGGTGCCGTTGTCTGAATAGATGATGGCTGGCCATCCTCGTCGTGCCGCCATCCGTCGCAGCGCCATGAGGGCAGAGTCAGTGGACAGGGACGCCACTAACTCCAAATGCACCGCTCTTGTTGTTAGGCAGGTAAATAGTGCGCCCCACCGTTTCTCTCTCCTCCGGCCGATAGTCACTGTCATGGGGCCGAAGTAATCCAACCCGCAGCAGCTGAAGGGTCTTTCATAGCTTTGGAGGCGTTCCCTCGGTAGGTCTCCGATCGGAGGGTTCTGTGGTTTCTTGTTTCGGAGGCGGCACATGGGGCAGGTGGCCGCTATCGTCTTCACCGTAGGACGCAGCTTTAGCACCCAAAACTGCTGTCTCACATCGTTGACTACTCGTTCACAGTTCGCGTGGCCAGCTCTTCGATGCTCCCGGGCTATCAACAGCTTGGTTAGCCCATGTCGCCCGTCCAGGATGATTGGTTTCTTTTGGGTGACTGGTACGTCCGCCTTTCCAACGCGCCCGTTCAGCTTCAGCAGCCCGTCTTCCCACAAGATGTCGAAACGGTGAAGTGGGCTGGTCCTCGGCATGTTGTGTCCCTTCTTGGCGCAGTCAATCTCCGTAGGAAAGGAGTCCTTCTGTGCTTGTTGTAACCATAGATTCGTAGCCATCTTCATGTGGTCGTGGTTAAGCGTGGTCGTTCGTTCACGACACCGTTGTGTGAATAATAATACGCGTGCCGTGGTCCCAATTAGTCGATCGTAGTTGGAGAAGCGCTTCAGGTCAGGTAGGGCGGCGTTTTCTCCATCGGTCGTCGTCGTGGTTACGTGCAGCACTTCGGTTGGTTCTTCTTCCACGGCGCTCATTTGTGGCCATTCTTCCTTGGGTCGGGTAAGGAAGGCAGGCCCGGTGAACCATTCGTCTTCGTTGGTTGGAGTGTAGCCCGTTCGTGTGGCTACGTCGGCTATGTTGAGGTGCGTTGGAACCCATCGCCAGTCTTTGGGCTCTGAAGTCTCGGTGATCTCGCCGAGACGATGTGTGACGTACGGCGTGTATCGTCGACTGCCATTTCGCAGCCAGTGGAGGACTGTTTGGGAGTCCGTCCAGTAGGTGGTGTGATCGACACGCAGCCGGTGCTCTGCACGGATCGTGTTTGACAGTCTTGACCCGATGAGTGCGGCTTGTAGTTCTAGTCGGGGCACGGTCTGTGCCTTTAACGGGGCGACCTTTGCTCGCGCCGCTACAAGTGCAGTCTCCTGGTGGCCGTCGGCGTACTTGATCACCCAGTAGGCCACGGCGGCGTATGCTTCCTCGCTGGCGTCGCAGAAGATGTGTAGATCGCGGCGGCGTACTTCTCTCCCCCCGTGGTAGCATCGAGGGATTCGTAGCTCTCTCACTGTGTTCATTCCCGCCAGCCAGACGTCGAATTCCTCGGCGATGTCTTCAGGTAGGGGTTCGTCCCACCCTGTCTTAAGACGCCATAACTTCTGCAACGTGATCTTTGCTGTGATGGTGTAGCAGCTGAGCAGGCCAAGTGGGTCGTAAATGCTCATGACGGTCGCGAGAGCTTCTCTTTTCGTTGGTGGTCTTTCCCTGTTTTTCACGGCCAGTGAAACACGGTGTAGCGCTGTATTGAAGCTCAGATGGTCAGTGTCTGAGTTCCACAGGAGTCCCAGCATCTTCTCGGTGCCTCCCAGCGGCGTGGTGAAATCTTGAGCTCGATGTTCGGGGTGCGTTGCTCTTCGTAGGTCTTCATTATTCGTGTGCCAGCCCCTTAGCACGAAGCCGGCGTTTCGATGTACCGCGTCGACTTGCTTGATCACTTCGCAAGCTTCGTCGATGGTGTTGAAGCTATCGGCGAAGTCGTCCATGTAATGCGCTTCAGTGATAGCTCGTAGCGCAGCAGGGTGAGTGTCCGCATGCTCTCGGGCGTTGTGGTTTCTCACACTATGAGCGAGAAATGGTGAACTCGACGCTCCAAAGATCATCGACGTCATCTTCATCTTCTTTGGTTCTTCATCTTGTTTACAGGCTCGCCACAGGAACATTTGTGCCGGCTGGTCTTCCTTTCGTATTTTGATACGCAGATACATTTCTTCAATGTCGGCGGTCACTGCGTAAATCCCTTCTCGAAACCGGAACAGAATTTTCTGAAGAGATTGTAGTAAATCTGGACCCTCCAGGAGATGATCGTTCAGGCTGACACCCCTAGACTTGGCTGCCGCGTCGAAGACCAAGCGCAATTTCCCGGGCTTGTTCGGGTTTCGCACAGCGAAGTGTGGCAGGTACCATGCGACCGGGCTGTTGTCTTCGGTGCCGTCGCATGCCTCGGCGTACTCCTTTTCAATGAGGTTGTCGATCCTTCGTTGATATTCTTCACGTTCACTAGGATTTTTCTTCAGTCTGTTTTCTAAGTTGGTCAGCCGGCGTAATGCTGAGTCGTAGCTGTGAGGCAGTCTTGGGTTGTCTTCTCGCCACGGCAGACCTACTTCATATCTGTCGCCTTGTTGAGCTACCGTGCGTTCGAAGGTAGCAATAGCTCGCTTATCTTCTTCTCGAATGTGTTTTGATTCTAGTGACACCCCCAGAGAATCGATGTGAAAGTGTCGATCGATCAGCTGTTCTAGCCGGTCTTCTTGTGGCAGTCCCGTTGCCACGATGTGCAGCGTTTGTTCGTCGCGTTGCATCCATTTGCTTGGAAGTGAACCATGGATGACCCAGCCGAGCTCCGTTCTTGAGGCGGCCGGTTGCCTTGGTCCGTTTGACAGCAGCTCGCGAGTGATGATGAGAGGCCAATTGTCGGTGCCAATGAGTATTTCGGGTTTGGCGTTCTTGTAAACTACTTCATCACGGTTGAGCCCACGGAGATGTTCTAGCTTCATTGATGACGCCGGTATCGATTGAGGCGTGAGGTCCAAACCAAACATAGTTCTGGCGACGATCTCGTGTTCCACTTCTTCGTGAAGGCCCTTGATCTTCAGACTAATTTTACGGCTCTTCATGGCTTGGCTCTTGCGACCGATCCCTTTCACGTTCAGGCTGGTGACAGGTCCTTCGGCTTCAACACGTTTTGCCAAGTTATGGTCAATTAGCGTGACCGTGGAGCCCTCGTCGAATAGTGCGTATGTCTTGTGACTGCCCCGTTTCCCGGTTATGATGACCGGACAGATTTTCAACTTGACGTCCATGTTTTCTGTGGCGCTTGTTGTCGCTACTGTGGCGTTTTCAGCTTGCTCTTCTTTGTGAAGCAGACGGTGATGTGGACGCTTGCATCCGTTGACCCCGCAGCACTTATGTCTGCAGTTACTGCGACGATGTCGGTTCACTATACACTTGAAGCATAGCCCTTCTTTCTTCACTGCTTCCCAACGTTCATCAATCTGCAACTGTTTGAACTTCTGGCAGCCGGGAAGTGTGTGTGCTTCTTCACATGTGGGGCATTGCGGTGTCTCTTCTGTTGTGGTATACACTGGTTTCTTCCTTGCCTCCGGTCGGGAGGCGGTGGCGCGAGGCGGCTCTCGCTTTGGTTGTGGAGGGACGGCACCAGAAGGCGCTGGTGCGAAGTCGAACTTGAGGGCGCGGTCGGCCTCCCTCATCAGGAATGATGACAGCTTTATGATGTCGGCATCCGGTCCAGGCTGCGATTCGGCGAAGTCGTACCACCTTGACTTGAGGTGAAGGTGCATCTTGTTAAGGACTTCTCGCACTAACATTGGGTTGTAGAGGTAGCCTGGTTTCACGTTGTGTAGCACGGCGACAGTGTTCTGCACCTTCACTGCGAACATGTTTAGTTCGTTCGCAGTAGTGCCTATTTTCGGTAGCTTCTTCAAGTCTTCTATAGCTATGTCAACCAGGATCTCTGGACGGCCGTAGCATTGTTCAAGGGTTTTCATGATTACATCTGGATGTGTCGCGGAGCTGAGTAGCGAGGCGACGTTCTCGCGAGCTTCCCCTCGTAGACAATTACGCAGTCTTGCAATATTCTCGATTGGTGTGAAGTGGTATAGTCGTGTTGTTTCCTTCATCGCAGCGGAGAACTGGAGCCATTCTATCGGCGAACCGGAGAAAATAGGCAGGTCCGTAGCTTGACGTGGCGGCGGTCGTGACTTGGCTATGTTGTCTAGGACGGAGGCTAGTTTCTCGAAGCCTCTTCCTCTTGATATCGATCGTCTTCTTTCTTCCCGTTCGGGGAACCGTTCAGGCTCGGGATCGGCGGCGACTGTAGGAGCGGCGCGCTCCCCCCGTACTGGTTCGCAGGGTTGGGCACCCGCGTTGGTTTCGTCGAGCCAAGCGAAGACACGGTCTAGCTTCTCTGTTGGTTCGGGTTCTTCAGGTCCACTATCGTTATCTTCTAGATCAGCGATGTCAGCAGCCAACTTCTTTTGAACGAGCTCTGCTTCAATTTGTAGTTCGCGCCGGCGTATGGCAGCCAAGCGTTCTTCTGCTTCAAATCGTAGTCTTGCCACGGCGCTTGAAGTGGACTTCGTGGAACGTGCTATTCGAACACGTGTGGTCGTCGGTACCGCTGACGGCATCGCGGCGGTTGTTGATTGCAGGCCAGTAGTCATTGATGCCCTTGTTGGATGACCCTCTTGAAGGCGTGCTGCGCGGTCGTCCGCTTCGTTCCGCGGTTGCGCAGTCGAAGCCGAGGCTACTCGTGCGCCGGGGTTCCCGGTGCGGTTCGCAAAAGTCACGAGTTGCGAGCCTGTGCGCAGATTCTCCTCGGCCGCCGTGAGGTCGGGCCGTTCGCGTACTGTGGGTGTCGTCGACGGCGATCTTGGTGGTTCATTGAAGACACGACGTTGATCTTCGTCTTGGCCGGTCTGGCTTCTTGTAATAACCATGACGATCTTCTAAGGTGGTGTGGATCTCGAACAGTTCTTGTTTAGATCCGGCGCTCGATGGACCAAAACTGTTGTTTAGATCCGGCTCGAAGGACCAAAACTATTGGCCTTCGAAGGACCAAAACTGTTGGCGTAGATTCGGCTCTCGAAGGTCCAAATGCTTGTTGACGTGGAGTGTGGACTGTATATTGGGAAAGAAAGTCACAGCTATTTTTCGATGTTCTTTATTCCGTTTTTGACTACTTGACTAGGCTGCTAGACTACACTATTTACAAAAATGGCCCTACTCTTATACTAAGTAACGGCTCGCAACTAGCGGCTGCTTAACGAAGCGCATCAGACGAGTCGCCTGCGCGCGGTCGCCCCGCTGCCCCCCGCGCGGGGGTGACGCCAAATTAATGCCGGCTCCGCCATTGGTCGGCGCTTCTGTATTGCAGGCGATGTGATTGGTCGCGGTGGCTGTGGCTCGGCACGGCGGTCGTCTACAATGAGATTACCTACAATTTAGAAAGTTACCGTCAAAATAAAGTTTCAGTAGGTCGCAAGAGGTTGTAAACGAGACTGCAATCATCATCATTTCAGCCGTGAGACACCCACTGTTGGACATAGGCCTTAGTCGCGATTCCTAGTGTGTAGCCTTGGGTTGACTTCAGACTAAAGTTGGTTGATTTTGTAAGAAAAACTAACTAGGGGTCTTGTTTATTGGCTCCGATGTAATCACAGTTGCGAGTGGCACTGAGCGGCCCTGCGCTGCTCGCATCCAGCGGCTTCCCGCGACCTTTACCAGATCGTCGTTGTGAGGGGCCTACCAATTCTGTGTCTCCCGGTGCGCGGTCGCCACTCGAGAATTGTTCCACCCCACGGCTGTCAGTCCTCCTCGCAATGTGCCCTGCCTACTGCTACTTAAAGTTCACAATTCTGTTGGCTATATCGATGAACTTAGTTCTCCTGCGGGTCTCAACGTTTCTGATATGACCACGCAGATGAACTTCGAGCATAGCCGACTCCATTGCCCTATGAGCACGTGGCAGTGACTCTTGTCACTCAAACAGTGGTGCAGTCTGGATAGCGTCGATACAGCTTCTTCAGTTGTGTTGTGGGAACTACCAAATGTCGTTATGGTTGCGTTGTCGATTGTTTTTGCGTTGAGGTTGCGTTTGACCGCAGAATGCGATCCGTTTGAATTAAACTATTGATTTTCATATAAATGACCTCTCGCCCACGTGTTGCGGTTGTGTTGTGGTTTTTATCGACGTGTGGCTGTGTTACGTTTGAATACTCCTTAAAGCCCACAGTATAGTACATATTAAGAAATAAACGAAGGCAAGATAAGGTGTGTCAATTACTTAAGTGTAGAATGGAACTTGTTAAGCATCATTACAATTACATAGCACCGATCCTCTATAATAAGGTAAATAAAGAATTGCATATATATAATCTAAATTTATATCAATGTAAGACCCTTTTAACTAAGTGGCTTCTAAGTCTTGATTACGATGTGGTAGAATCTATAATTAAATAACACACACACACACACACACACACACACACACACACACACACACACACACACACACACACACACACATATACATACACAAACACGTGTGAGCGCGCCACACAATGTACCTAAGTTAAGTTAGTTAATAAGTTATGTTTGTAATTTTTTCTTAATGTCTGAAACATCTGTCCTAGAGGTGGGCGCTAATGACTGCGACACAGTCCTCGACTACTGCGGTCATTAACGCTTCAATTGTTTTTGTAAAAATGTTTTGGGTTTCAAATAAAGATTATTATTATTATATTATTATTATATGATTTGCAACACAGTATGCAATGTAACATTCAATGCAACATTTTTCATATATTTTAATGATGTGTTCGCCACTGCGTGCACATTTCGTTCATTCGTAGCGTGCTCGTAGGTTAGCGACGATCGACGTTTTTCAATGCTTAGAGTGCGCGTAGTGTGATTTGGATATTTGGTTATTCGCAACAGTTCTGCGCACTGCGAACTCCACAGCCCCATGGAGTGCGCGCTAAATGCTGCCGGGAACTTTAGTTCTGAAATGATAAATAAATAATAAAATAATAAATAAAATTGTTTATTTCTTCAACAAATTTGTACAAACTATCACCGAGGCTGGGACCTACCTAGTAAGTATATAATAATACCTGTGGTAGGAGGCCCCGCTCTTCCTTAACAATAGGGTCATTGTGTGAGAAGAACAACAATTTTGGAAAAGAATTTAAAATATTAAAACAAACATTTTCTACAATGAAAAAAGCAAAAATTCTGCGAGTCTCACTAGTGTGTGCGTGAGTGTGTTGTGTGTGTGTATGGGTGTGTGTGTTTGTGGTGTGTTTGTGTCTCTGTGTGTGTGTGTGTGTGTGTGTGTGTGTGTGTGTGTGTGTGTGTGTGTGTGTGTGTGTGCGTGTGTGTGTGTGTGTGTGTGTGTGTGTGTGTGTGTGTGTGTTCGTGATGATTAGATTCTCTAGAGAGTTTCCGGGCAAAGTTCACTAATCGACTTGAAACATTTGGACTATTATTTATGTCTATCTACGTCACCGCTCCATACGACATGATTGGTAGGAGACTTTGGATGAAGATTTTTCAGAAATTTTGGGTTAATAGGAGACGAAGTTTCATAAACATTAAGAAGTTCGTATATAGGTACTGTTCTGTATTGCTTCTGTATTGATTCTTTTATTATTAGGGAAAAACAACTTTGAGCAATTAATTAAGCTTGCTTGTCGGACATCGACTCAAACCATTAGACGTACTTCTTGGTATAGAATTTTAGTTACAATCCAATATCTAGCTAATAATATTTAGGTAGGTGTACACATTTTTTTACAAATACAGCACGCACCTATAGAAATGTCCAAATGTTCTCTACATTAATAATAAAATTTGAATCACACGGCCTCCATAAATATTCAATGCACGGCCTATTTGCTGATTAATTTTCGCATGTTTTGAATATTTATGAGGTACGATAGACAGATATATAAATAAATTGTAATTGTATGTAATTGAATCAATTATGAATATTTCTTTTTTATTAAGTTTACGAGTATGGATTAAGAATCTAGAGATCGGTACAACAAAACCGCACAGGGAATGTGTCATTATGACTAGAAAAATTAAGTTAAAAATAACATTGGGCTAACAAAGTTTTAAGGAACTTTTAAGAAGACGCCGAGTTAAGTGAGTCAAAGTCAAAGTCAAAGTCAAAGTCAAAATTTCTTTATTCATTTAGGTACAATTTGTACACTTATGAAAGTCAATTTTGATGCCATCGGTTCGAGAGTCTACCAGGAGGCCTTGTTCTGAGAAGAACCGGCAAGAAACTCAACAAGTTTTATCCTCCCTTTACAGTTTTCATAGTATTGATTTGGAAAGAGTCATAATTCACATTGTCAAGTCTTTAATAATTAGTCATAATAATATAATAAAATAAAGACTTATAATTAAACTTACAATAAATAAATATATATAAAAAATGTGATTTAAGACATCTTTCCTTACAATATTGTCAATTAGAGAATTGAAATTTTGCACATTGATATCTCACTAGATTAAAATGGAGAATCGAGCACATTTGGATGTGTCCACACATTTTTGTCGTCTATATATTCCTGAACTTTATAATACGCTTTCTCAATTAAAATTTGTTTAATGTGAAGCTTAAATTTATGTGACGGAAGTTCAGTTACATGATGTGGGAGTTTATTATATATTTGTATACATTTCCCCATGAATGAGTGACTAGTTTTATGAAGTCTGAAACTTGGTACAGAAAGTTTATTTCTATATCTTGTGTTTAAATTGTGATAATCACTTTTCTTCAAAAATGTATGTAAATTTTTATGAACATACATAATGTTGTCATATATATATTGGGAAGCAACCGTCAATATATTGATTTCTTTAAATAACTCTCTAAGCGAGTCACGAGGTCTTAGTTTATAAATGGCGCGTACGGCTCTCTTTTGTAATACAAAAATGTCTTGAATATCAGCTGCTGATCCCCACAGCAATATACCATATGACATAACACTATGGAAGTAACTGAAATATACAAGTCTTGCCGTCTCAACATCAGACAGTAATCTAATCTTTTTAACAGCAAAAGCAGCAGAGCTAAGTCTTCCTGATAGGGTAGTAATATGAGGATTCCATTGTAGACGTGAATCTAAAGTTATTCCTAAAAATACTGTTGAGTCAACACATTGTATAATTTCCTCGTTAATTTTAATATTTGTACTGACCTGCTTGACATTTGGTAACGAAAATTTAATACATTTAGTTTTATTTGAATTTAGTAACAAGTTATTATTAGTAAACCAACACATTACTTTGGAAAGGGCATTATTCACATCGTCAACGTTTTCTGATTGTCTATTCAGTTTGAAAATAAGGGAAGTATCATCTGCAAATAATACCGTCTCACATAAGTTGTTTACATAGTAAGGCAGGTCATTTACATAAATCAAAAAAAGTAACGGACCTAATATCGAGCCCTGCGGCACGCCCATGAGAATAGGGGCCCCTGTAGACTTCGCTTTATTTATAACTACTGTTTGTAATCGGTCACTCAAGTATGATTTAATTATTTTACTAGAGTACTCTAACTAAATTTATGTATTGCCAACAAGTGTACGGTCCGCTTGATTATAAGGGGTCATAATAGGTTAACACAAAGGTATCAGCGTAATATCTAAAACACAAACAAATATATAATCATAATAGCACTTTTTATCTACTCAGATTTTAATACGTTTCTTACTACTTTTGCCACAATACAGCACACTTTTCCACAGTTATTTAAGAAAACACAAAACAAAAGGCTTTATGTATTTACTTGTAGAAAAGTGGTGGGTAATTTATCATAATATTTGGGAATCATAAAGTGGAACGAATCGTAACAGTAATGAGAAACGCTAAAAGACAAACGTAACAATTTATTTTATAAAAGAAGTTGCCGTGTCATTGTAATTTTAATTGTTAGAAGGAATGGAATAAAAAGGTGTAGGAAGAAAAGAAAAACGGTAGTTACCGAGAAAGTAGTCTAAATATTAATTATAACAAATTTTAGAATTAAAAGAAAACATTTCCATATTTCAAGGTACTCATAATAAACGAGGAAAGGGTTTCACTGTGATTCCTTATTCAAACCCAGAAGAAAAAAGAGAGGTTTTATAAATCTGGCGAGTACCTATGTGTCGATGTGTCTGTCTCTGCCTGTGGCAGCGTAGCTCCTAAACGAAAGGATCGATTATGTTTTTTTGTTTAAAGCTGATTTGATAGAGATGATTCTGAGCTACAATTGATGAAAATCTGTTCGGGCGTTCCAAGGTCATCAGTTCTAGCTGTCTTTAATAATATTAAGAAAAATCCGCGAGTCATTTAAAAAAAATGAAATAAATTTAAGTGTGTTTATTTACTAAATGTTATTATTAAATTTTTATGATTGAAAGATTTTGGTCTTCTCACTCGATGGTAAATATTAATAAGGCCGACGGTAAAAGCTTGGCTTTACTCGGAACCCTCAAGTACTGGCTATTTTAAGGAAAAGTTGTGTAATACAGAAAGTTACTTAAGTCGTTTTAGGTGTCAGTTAGTACCGTTAAAATAATTTTCCAGACGCTGGAAAACAATTTTACAGTGATTCCACTCCTGCCTTTGATTTCGCTAACAATACTGTTACGTAACCTTTATTAAAGTTCTCCCAACACCCTTACGTACTAATTGGACTATCACGAATATTTTCATAGAATACAATATTATTGCGAATATTTCTAAAAAAATATAAATAGAAAATCCTTAAAATACAGTCATGGCTCACCCGGGTTCGTGATATAAATAAGTACCATTAACTATTATTTAGTGATGGGCCGACTATAGTACCTATTTGCCATCTAGCCGACTTATCGGTTTTCCTACTTGTCGTTTTTCAATCTGATTTAATGAACAGGTACATCTGATTTAATGAATAGGTACTTACTTACAATTGACATGTTGTTTTGGTTACTCGATTAATACTTACCAATCTTACCATTGTCATGTCATTTAGTTATCCATGTGTCATATTTTGTTGATTAATGATTAGTTTAATTACTGAATGATTAATAGGTTCCTGTAATGTAAAGACTGTAACTTTAGTTACCTACTCTAAGTAATGTTTAGAAATTTTAAGAGCTAGTAAAAATTATTAGTTTTATTTAGTTTGCTATGGGCCGATTATAATCGGCATATTTTGCCGACTACAAACAATGCCGAATAGTCGGCTTTTCTGCCTAGTCGGTGACTAGTCGGCCAATCTCTACTATTAATGAATACTAATGTCTAGTATCATGTTCATAAATCCCAAATCGGTTTCAAACTGATGTAGATGCTACGTGATTAGAACATGATATATTATCATAGGTAGGATTATGCGACGGGCTAAAGACTTTCAATCTTTTTTAATGTTTTATTTTATGTTATATATTTGGTAAACAAGTATGGCCAGCCTGATGGTAAGCAGTCACCGTAGGCAGTAAACGATTGTTATGCTGATGTGTCATTTCCTATCCCTTGGGAGTTCTAGTAGCCGTAACAACAGCGGTATTAGGCCATTTTTGTCATTAATGATATGTTGTCCATTGTACTAACTTCTGACATTTAAAATCCTAACATGGAATTGGAAATTCAAATTTCATTTCCTATCGCGTTACGTGTGTAACATCAACATTCAGGAAAGTTCAACGGAGATGTAACATTTTAACCGAATGCTTTGTGTACGAGAACGAACGCTGTTTGAATTTGGACGTAGCTACCTTGAAATAGAATCTATGTTGTTCATATTAGACCTTTAAATCAAAGGTAATCGTTTCATACATAAAAGAGGTTTACTAGATATAGAAATAATAACTCTAAGCATTCCATTGATTCAGCGTGCAAGTGCCAAATTTATGGTGTTGAAGAGAGGAGAGCTAAGAGCAATGCCTGGGACTTGGATCCAGGTGAAGATTTAAAGGGCTTCGTTATGATGCATCAGCTCACCTTCGCTACCTTGGCTTCTCTCTCTGCCCAGCTATACTTGGTACGATTCCGCGAGAGCTGCTTAAAATACCTTTTTCAGTACAGATTTTAAGGAATTTCTAAACAAGCCGGGGTTATTTTATTAATCTATACTGAGATATAGCTGATATACTCAAAACCAACGATATAAAATCAAGTTTAGTCGAGGTAAGCAACCTACCTGCTCGAATCTGGAGCACTGGAACAGTGGTAGTATGCATGCACCTCCAGCTTACAGAAGACCAGAGTCAAATGACACTCCAATTTTTGTGGTGTTGTGTTTCTGTTGGTGAGTAAGGTCGCCACGAGAGAGAGAGCTCCACGGGGTAGGGAACTAGAGCTGGCATCGCGCACGAGTCTAATAAAATCGTCTTAAAAAGAACGATTTATATTCTGAACAGCATTCAGTTTTATTTAAAGGGAAATGTAAAATTCTTATTCGGCAGGAATCCCGTCAATACTAATGCCTACTTAATGTAGGAAAATAGAGACCGGTATTCTCTTGTTTTCCAATTTTAAAATAGCATGCCAATAGATACAAAACACAGAAAGATGCAGTACCTACCACTACAATCAGTTTGAAGTGCAAAATATATCACAGGCGTAACTCCAAAAGGATTGAGCTGAGCTTTAGGTAACACTAGCTGTGCCCGCGACTTTGTTCGCGTGTTATGATGTTTTATAGCCTATAGCCTTCCTCAATAAATGGACTATCAAACACAAAAATAATTTTTCAATTTGAATCAGTAGTTCTTGAGATTAGCGCCTTCAAACATACAAACTCTTCAGCTTTATAATATTAGTATAGCTTTGGTTAAACAAAGCTACACCTAGAATGAGCCATGCAGTACCTTAAAACACTGCAGATTGATTATAAAATATATTCCAAATATTGATGAAATTTTTAAATATCAATGCACTTTCATGGGCGAGTTTTCTTAAAATTCTTGAGTATTTTCTCATACACTAACATTACGTTTTGTAATCGTGTAATAAGGTTTTCTATGTATTAAAATATTTTCAAAGGAATAAGTAAATCCCACCCACTATGTCATAAAATCATGCATTAAAGATCTAAAGCTGTCTGAGTCTAGATTTTAGAGACATTGACCTTGAGATTATAAAGATTTTTTTTCCAATGTTATAAGGATGTCAACTAACCGCGTTCCTTGGAGACGCTGCAAACTCTGATTTACTTTGTACCGCACCGAAACTAACTTGTGCTTGTGTGGAGTGTGGAGAGTAGCGATTGTAAGTATCTTCTTCTTTTTCGTACTCTAGTCCCAAGGGTCAATGCAATATGTCACACTGTGCTATAGGTTTTGATGCCCAAGTTTTATCGGCTGACATGAAACCTCCATAAGAATGTTGTTGTGGGTAGGTTTACTCGCCATAGCGCGTGTGATCCCTTATGGTGGGTTTTAATAACTACCGATAGTTTCCATGTAAACGGTAGAAATTTGACATAATTTGTATAGGATCTGTCAAAATCTTATGCCTAGTAAGCGTAAATTGTAGTTATTGAAGTTATTGAAACCGGCCATTAGTGGTCGTTACCGGCGACGACGTTACGTTGTGCCAAATAATCACAAAATACCTAAAATTGATTCAATAGTCATATTTTTGGATATCGTAACAAGTACCTACCTAACAACGTATGAGTCTTGCGTACATATCATCCGTATCATTCTAATCGAAATGAACTATAAAAAGTCTGATCTTACTCTCTGGTTTAGAATCACAAAGTCAATATGTAACTTAAGTCCATTTATGTAGATACTAATTTAAAGTGTAAATACCACTTTGTTAGCTAAAACAGCCTTGATAATATATTGAACTACGGAAACATAAATTTGGTTGCAAAGCTTTGTTTGTTTTCCGTGCTTTCGATGTGCAAATTAACTACACCGCTTGTAAAGCCGAAGGGATGAACATTGCATAGTCTGTTTGTTACACAATAGACTCATACAGTTGTTGCGGAATACGAAATTGTTTAGTTGTGCTTGTTCTTAGTTGTAATCTGTTAAGTAAACGCTTTCAATTGGGTGTTGTTCAATAAGAAGTAGTTACTTTAATCGACCTCTCAAATCATTACAAAAATTCTTAACTTAGATAAATAGGATATATTTTTTTAATAAAAAGATATAAAGGAATTAAAACACGCAAGTCACGTTGAGAATTTAACTTATCAATATGGTGACCAGAAATGTAGTGTCAAATCAAACCTGCTTATAGGGTTGACAGCGCATTGCAAGGAAAATGAGGGTTGGATGTACGTATATCCATACACAAGCGTAGTTTGTAATTAAAATTAAAACTAAACTCAACAAAAATAGAGCATATTTTAGCAAGCAACAATTCGAGCTTAGAGCCTCAGCGTCAGAACCTTTTATGTTCAAAAGAATATAAACCCTCTCAGTTGTAAACACCAATTAGCTTGAGCTAAGAGTACCGCTGTTTATTTCAACTACTAATAGAACACTCGTTAAGCACAGCAAAGTTTCTGGTGTCTGCTAGTAAATGCCAGCTGTACAGGGAGTTATGATCAAAGCGCTAGTGTTAAATAGCTAATGCAGTTACATACGAGACAACTGCAATATGGCTTTGGAACCATCGTGACTAAAATGTATTGCTTTAAAGCTAGGTTGACAATGATGTATGCGTGGTAGCTACTAGGCTAGAAAATACACTGCTATGTTGTGGTATGTCGTGACGCGTCACAGGCACGTCGTTTTTACAATAAATCATATTTCTTAATATTGATTAATTTTTCTTCTTAAATACGAAGTTAGATAATGGAGTGGACAGTGAATGTTAGAAAAATCACATGAAGTTTAATGCGAATCTAAGAGTACATTGGTGAACGAGTAACCATTGGAAACACGCAGGATATCTAACCTGCTACTGCAAGACCTCTTTTAAAATTTTATTCCTAGTCCTTGAACTCTTTTTTTGTGAATGAGTGTAAATTTTGGGTTTATTTCTTCTCCGAATTCTCCCAATAAAAGTCGGGCAAAATTTATTGTCTAATTCAAGTCAATACTGTATGAATACAATGAAAGAATTTACGATAACTTTGAGGGCAGTAAATTCGCTCATAAGTTAGGAGTATTCTTCTTTATGTTGGAACATAAATAATGATATAAAGTAGTAATAGATATCAATAATAATATAAGAATGGCAATCAAAATGTTAGAGACTTCTTAAGGTCAGACTTTAATAATTTTCTAGCGATTTTTTTGATAACTAAACGTAAGAATTCAAGTAGATATTTTGTGGAATAGTTCAAATCTTATGAGCAATTAATATAATTCGTGTCCAACACAACTTTCTTTAAAAATTTCGTCTTTACTTTTGCGCTGACAATTGAACTGTCATATCTTAATGAACGTTACATGCGTTCTCTTCGGTCTATGACTAACAGCTTTACGAGGTACGGTGGGTTGACGGTGCGTGGTATGTTAATTTTTAATAAACCTTACTCAAATAATGCGTTATCTTAAAGCGTGGGAGAAAGATAATATTATTTTCAATACTGAAGCAGTGCATATCTTATTTTTTCCACTGCGAAGATAACGCGCGCACTTTAGTGAGTTTTATTTAAACACATTGTTATACGTATTATACCTAACAATGGTCTTTTACGTTATATTTCAATGCTCGCTTTCCGCAATGAGCGAAGCGGGGAGTACAGAAGAAACAAATTTAAAGTTTATTTATTTTTAATAATAAACCGGTTAAATACAATTACATAATTAATTACATAAAGACGTCATAAAAAATTTAATGAAACATTAATTACAATGTCAAAATTAAAATATTTTTACTAAATATCGGACAACATGGTCTCATTGCCTGGCTAGCTACATGTTCTAAACGTCGGTCAGCATAACAATAGCACAGCCTATTAAAGTTTTTACGCTGTGATAATATGAAGATGAATCGAAGGCATCCGTAAAGTTATAAAAGAGTTAGGTTTGATTTGAAAGAGTTCAAATCCTAGAATCCTTCGCTTGTTCAGGTTTCAATACAAGTACTCGCGCAAAAAAACAACTTTGCGCAAGGCTGCAAAGTTGTTTTTTTGCGCATATAATTAATGTTGATTAATCTGAACTTAGTTTAAAGAGATTCATAATTAATATATTATGAAATAAAATTTATTTAGCTTATTACGTAAAATACGCTCTTTCTGTACTTCATTAACAACTACGTGAAAAGGTAAAAACTTAGTAAAAGAAAGGCCAAGGTCTTAATTGCAAGTCTCTGTATAATTAAACAATCGAATAAATTTGTTTGTTAATGTGTGGTATCAAACTAAATTGCCGCTCTATATCCTATGGCGTCATATCACAAAGACGATTATGTAAATTACGAGTAAGTAACGTGTTATTTTCTAGCTCAGCAGACTTGTTGTGAGTAAACAAATCGAAGTCTCGTCTCCTTCTGCTTAAAACAGTTATTTATTAAAATACATACAAAGGGACCATCACGCTTACAATCCCAGAAAGCAGTTCGGACGAGTGTAACGTGTAATGTAGACAATGTAGTATATCGTATAAGGTAACGTGAATTCTGCGTGTTGACAGAACTATGAGCGTTACATGTAATGCTCGTAGCATCGCCTAAACGCAGAATTCGCGTTAACTACCAGAATAGATCTTATATTCTAAATCACCGCAGCCGTCCCGACTTCAGGGATCATGGAAATGATGGTGAATAAATAAAATAATGCAAAAATTTGTCTCCATCTCTAGCAGCTCCACAGCATAAGGAAAGTCTAACGTCTGTTACCTTGTTAAAAAAATATGTATTTATCTGAAATAAGGGTAAGGGTTCATATTTGAAACTTTAACACTATTTATTTCCTTTCAAATGAGTATAACTCACTAACATTAGTTCGTCATTATCATTTCAGCCGAGAGTCTGTTGGACATAGGCCTCCCCCAAGGATATCCAGCCCGGCCAGGTCTTTCCAGCCATGACTACGATATCATCTGCAAAGCGAAGGTGGGTCATATACTCGACATTTATGTTGATACCAAGACCTCTCCAGTCCAGAAGCTTAAACGCGTTCTCCAACGTTACTTATATAAACATTAGTTACTTTAACTAAAGACGTAACTTTTAGCCTGAGACACGACATAAGTTCTAAGAATCTCCACTTTGAAAGACAAATGTTTCCCTGAGGTACAAATTCCTAATTCTAGTCGTCTAGGCGTAGAAATCTCTAGATGCTAAGAACAAGGCCTGTATCCATGTTATAATTAATTCTTTCGGAAAATAGAAATTACTTAGCTCTCCAGATCATAGCAAGAGAAATTATATGCTTAACGTGTCATAAATTAAGTTGACTTTTACTAATTTATTGCTGGAAGTAAAAGTCTAGGGATATTTCCTGGCGTTCAGTTGCAATGAATAATTCTATCTTTTAGTTGAAATTTTATGTTTAACTAATGCTCCACCCGTGAGCGTTATATTCGTTATATTCGCGTATATTTTTTTTGCAATTATATATATGTCAGTGAAAGAATAGCATTCTAATCGTGAAATATTTTTTAATATTAGTCCAGAAGTTTTTGACCTTATTCGTTACAAACTTACATACACATATTTTCGCTTTATAATAGTGTATAAGTATGTCACAGCCGTATTGGATAACTTGCCGTATTACAAAATACGAAATGGATTTGTAATCTTGCAAATACATACTATGAAGTTTAAAGGGCAACCTTTAAATGCCACTGAAAACTTCAGACTCTAATCTACTGCGGATATGGAAAGCAGCTGGAAAACTTTATACGAGAAGAAATTTATTGCGTAAGTACTTTCTGATAACTTTTCAATTTAAGGCCAGGTGTGTAGCTGTGATATTTATGCTTAGGGAGGATATTTTATTAATTAAGTTTCATTATTTTAAAAGTCGAAATCGTAGCGTATGCTAGCGGCAGCCGCTAAAGAAGGCTATAACACAACTTTCTACTTACGGCTGTCGTAAAAGTTGATTAATGCTGGGATTAAATAACTTAACTACCGCCACTTTTGCTTGATAATCATAAGATTTAACAAAAATCCAATACATAAAATGTTTTAAAATCCTACCAGTATAAGTCAGTCTGTAGATAAGTTATTGCAACCCAGCCTAAAAGCGGGTCCAGATAATGGGACATGGGACGGGCCGTATCATAACGGCGTATCAAGATCGCGTATCATGATACGCGTATCATCACCCGTCCACATTGCGATCATGATACGCGTCAGCGATACGGATACGCTGATCGGATCGGGCAAATGATACATATCTGTCACGAAGTCATACCTCAGGATAGTATTCAAGAACAGTGCTTGCTATTGTTGGTTCCACCCACTAAATAGGGTTGGTTGATATTTGGCATAATAATATCTCTATATACTAATATTATAAATGCGGAAGTTTGTCAAGCTATAATTTAAACTAACCCTCCGCAGACGCGGTCGTGGGCAGAAACTATTGCATGTGAACATATTATTATTTTAAACAAGTGTAATTATAGCAGACTAGCTTCTGCCCGCGACTTCCTTTGCGCAGGATTAATACAAATCATATTTATTATGATATAAATCTATCTCCATTATTATTTGCAATTTTCATAAATTCTATTTCCAAAAATCTGTCTTCATTCTACCACCTTTATGCAGATGACTTAAAAATTTACTGTCAAGCATCACCAGGTCAATTAGCGGAGGCAGTTATAAAAATAAACTCTGATTTAGCACATATTTGTGAGTGGAGCAGCTGCTACGGTTTGACATTAAATCCCTCTAAAACACAGGTTATTCTTATTGGTAGCTCGGGAATGACTTCGAAAATTGACTGGTCGATGACACCAAACGTTATTCTTGATGGATGTCACATTCCATTCAGTAAAACTGTTAAGAACCTAGGTCTTTACTTCGACAATAACTTGTCTTGGGCTTATCAGTTGCAAGAACTTAGCAGGAAACTGTTTGCATCAGCAAGTTCCCTTAGAAGGCTTCGGAACTTTTTACCTACTACTACTAAAATTGCGCTTGTTCAATCTCTCCTTCTCCCAATCCTCGATTATGCTGACTGTAGTTTTCCTAACTTAACTGAAGAACAACTAAATAAGCTTGAGCGACTCCAAAACTTCTGCATACGGTTTATACCATGTTTCAGAATTTCGTGTTAAACTCAAGTGGTTGCCTATTCGTCTTCGCCGGAATGCACATATCCTGTCCCTTCTTTATACTGTCCTGTTCCATTCCAACACTCCCTTTTACTTAAAAGATCGTTTTAATTTTCTTAATGATACGCATTCCCGAGTCTTGAGATCATCGGAGAACCTGAGGTTGGTAACACCCTCTCATTTCACAAAATTTTACAACAAATCTTTCTCGGTACAAGCTGTTTTATTGTGGAACGATTTGCCTGTGCCTATAAGGCAAGCCCAGACATTACACAGTTTCAAAAAGCAAGTAGCAGAGCACTATTTGTCGCTATGACACCTAATTTGTTCATCATTCAAACTCAAACTCAAACTTATGTTACTATGTATTTTAATCGGTACAGTATTTTATTTACATGTATAGATATCTATTTTTTATCATATATAAAATGTCATTATCATGTATTAGTAAGTATTAATTATTCGTATGTAGTGTATTTATATAAGATGTATTAAGTAATGTGTAATTAATATGATAATATTTTCACGTATTAGTATCATAAGTATGTAATATTCGAATGTAGTGTTATTTATATTTATATATGTATGTATATATTGTGAGTTATACGTCGCCATCTTCCCTCGAGTACATATCTTTGAATCCTGTCCATCCTAAGGTTGCTTGGAAGAGATCGCTCTTAGCGATAAGGTCGCCCTTTGTACAAATAATTTTAATTACCTACTCTGTATTTGTATTTTATTTGGTCGATGTACAATAAAGATATATTCTATTCTATTCTATTCTATATGAGCTAAATTATTGTTAAGTTTTATTAAAATCCATTCAGCAGTTTTTACGTGAAAGAATAACAAACATCCACGCATACATCCATACATACTTTTGCGTTTATAATATTAGCAGGATTTCATTTTTCAGGTCGATAGCGCCACGGTTGTGCCCTCTTCGTAACAATTACGAAAGTTAATTTACCACGCACGTTCGGTACTCGGATGGAGGACTGTAAAATTTTCAACTCGATTTTCCTCTATCCTTCTGAAGGCACGTTAAGCTGCTGGTCCTAGTCAGAACCAGCAGTCTTTCTTTGCTGATTTTCTTTGTTTCAGAAGACAGTAGTCTTCGGTTGTTGATTTTCTTTGTTTTTGAGACTACAAAAGCTAGTTTTTTTAATAAGTTGAAAAATACTGTTAGCTCCGTACTTCAATTGTTTATAAGTTATAAATTTTATTTTTCATAAATTTTGCATTTCTGGCGTAAATTATTCACTAACAAAAAACTACATAATAATAAGTACATTTTACACACATTTACTTTACACACCCCATGTCGTAACCAACGCAAGTCTAAATAACGAATATAGTTAAGGGTTAGAAAGCAAAATTATGCCGATTTCAAATGAAATTAGTAGGGCCGGAAAATTATGATAATTTTAAGCGTCAAGAGTGTAGGTACAGGCGAAGGCAGATCAGCTAATACAAGCTGCTACATTTCTTCTATAGACTTTTAACTCTAGAATCGTGGAATAATATTGAAAAGTTATTCAAAAAAATTGAGAGCTCTAATGGTTTTTAAATTTCAAAGCAAATTCGTGGTCACGGATACAGATTAGTATAATCTATTCTTATTACTTATAAACATTGCTTATAGTATGGTACCTATATAAAAGAATACGATGGTTAAGGTTAACAAAATAATATCTTTACAAAGAAGAACAATTGAAATTAACTCTAATAAAAACACTTCGTGAAGTATTATAGCCGTAGCATTTAATTTCAAAGTCACTGAAAGTAATTATTATAACGGATTTGTTTTCTTTCCAAAGTATAAATCAGTTGTCTCAATTTTCAAAGTTCGCTTGGCTACTCGTTATAGCCTGGAAGTAATAACAGGATACAACATCGTTCGTTATCTAAATTGATGGAGTGGGCTCTTCATGTCATAGAGCGTTATTATCAACGGACAAGAAGAAACTCGGCCTCTAATATTATTGGAAAAAAATACATACAGACGAATACAACTGAGAAAAATGATTGGCAATTAGTAACAAAATTTTAAGTACCTAGTTATTAAACACTTTAGTAACTTTGGTGACTACTAAACTGTGTAGCTACTGTTACTAAACTATTTCAGTTGATTTTATTTAGCTACTATAGCTTTATGTTAAGTAACGGTTGAAAATAGCTAAACTAGTTTGGTAATTTACAACCAAGTATTTGGTTGAAAATAGCTAAACTAAATTTTTAGATTAGCAATAACAAGCTAATCTCTTCAGTAAAAAGCTTACGGTCTAGCGGTTTAACTAAATATTTATATACGGGTTGCAAAATATAATTTTGCTAAATTTGCTCTGCGTCCACAGCTAAACCTATTTAGCTGATGTTGTTAAACTTTGGATATTAATTACTAAAGTTAAGCCACAGAAGTATACGCTTCCTGAAATTTGATTGCTAAGCAATTATTGTTAAATTACCAAAAATATCAGCGGTCACTTAGCAACCAAACTCTGACAATGTGATATCTAACTGAGAATTGAATGTTGAAACCGACCATTAGTTTGCTATAGATTTTGTATGTGTATTTGTTTAGTTACTTTTTGGGTTTTTAAGATTTTTAAGTAGGCTACAGGCTGGCAACCTGGCACTATTTAGAGGTACTGCTTGATCACTAACCAATTACAATTAATTTTAACACAAGCTCTGCTCAGCCTTAGCGATTATTAGCGTATTACCGAATGGAAATTGATAGATGGAAAATTTTAATTTGCACCCTCCCACCCACCCTCGTTTACTAAGATAGCAGTTGTTAAAGATTTTCTTGCCAATTAATAAATAAATATCTTGCGGTCGTTATCATATAAATACTGAATTAGTGCTTTCAACTGGAATAATATGATAGCTAAAGAGCAGTCTCGTCAGTTTGTAAATAGAAACACAGGTAAGCATGCCGACGGTAACAAAATTAATCATTAACGAAATAACCCAAAACATTTCAAATGTCCGTCACTTTCAGGTAAAGGTGTGGGTAGGGGCCAAATGAATGAGGACTGAGTGACAAAGACAAACAGAATAATTATTTTGATTAATTGATATTCAGGCTTGCAATAAATCTTGATATCTATAAGTGATTTTAATGGAATAATGTTTGGGTAGTCACTAAAAATAGCCATGATGAATTTATTTCTGTCAAAAAAGTACCAGGAAAAGATCAATAATACACAAAATGTTAGTTATTCATTCAAATTTATTTGATCACCTTCAAAGTGCGCTCCTTTAGAAACGATACACATACGCCAACGAATAATCAAAATATCAAAACATTTTTAAACGCTGTTTCCGGAATTGAGGTTAGTTCTCGCCACGAATTCTCCTTTATTTCTTCTAACGAAGACACTCCGAAGCTTGTTGACTAGTTTGCATGTCGAACTCGTAAACCCACGTCTCGTCACCAGTAACAATTCGTTTCATGAATGATGGGTCGGAATTGACTCGTTCTAGCTTGTTCTCAGCGACTCTCATGTGACTGAGTTTTTGGCGAAAATTCCAGCGGCGACATGGTTTCATACCCAGATCAACTCATGAGATACAGAAAGTTCGGCAGCTATCTCTCTCAAAGTTAAATGATGATTTTTAGTCACTATTTCCTTCATTTTTGCGATGTTAACTTCAGTTGCAGACGTTGATGGCCTACCAGAGCAAGGCCAATCTTCGACCGCTTTTGAACACTTTCTACACTCACAGGCACGTGTTTTTGGTAAAATTGATTCACCGTCAGCCCTCTGTAACATGTAACATTTACAGTGACTCCGAACACGAAATTCCATTGGCGATGCAAAATTTAAGACAAACTGTTCGATGTTTTTGTCCATTATGAAATTCGCAATACACACTAGATGATATAATTAAAAACAGCACTGTATTTAATATAAATTACAGATGCAACTCAAATTCCGTCTCAAAATGGAAAACAGTTGTGCCAATCTAACAGCAACGAAAAAAACAAATGATTTTGGAATCCGTTCGCAGCAAGTTCACCTAGCTGCGTGCTCGGCTTCTGACGGTTCAATAATACACTTTTGGGATAGGACAGACGAGAAATTTGACAGTTTTGGGTACGATGTATGCTCCGAATATCGATGTATCACGCGAGTAATAATGTTATGCTAGCAGAACATGGGCATAACTCATCTGTGGTTAGCCACATTTGGCTGCCACACTAGTCAGAAACATCACGACGTATCTAGTTTTAATGTCAGTATATTTTTGGTGACGTGAAACGAAGACCAACATTCGTCGTGTGTATCTTGTAAAATTACTTAGCGACAACAACTGTTTCTTATACACACTTAGTACTACATATCTGTGGTTTAACAGAAGTGAAACTGAAGCAAGGTTGAACCTATTCAACAGGTCGTCTACGGTTCGCATCGTAAAATCTAACGTGAATAGCCAGCGCCATTTATTTTATCACTCGTCTAGTTTTATAGGATCAACAAAGCTTGTAGTTTTAAGGATGATTGAATTAATAAATAATTCGGTGATAGTCGTTGTAAACGCCACGTGTACCTAATAATTCGAATGGATAAATATAATGATTTAGTTACCCCGTAGAAAATGGTTTGCCCATTCCGTAACTATATCAAAAGACGTAGTTTTAAAAACGTAGTATTAAAATTTTGTCTTTAAACATGAGAACAGTCTAGAACGGTGGTGGCGCTTATAAGTTATAATTAGACAAATATAAGTGAATTTCAACCTCGAAGTTGCATGTGGTTAAATTTGTGCTTTTATTCTAAACTAAACAGTAAGATCTTGATTAATAAATTTCATGATATATTCAATGCTCGTAAATTTTCGCTACTTAATGAACTCTAATAAGAATTTAAATTAAACTTTATTTTACGAAAACCCAAATTCCGTTTTCATAAAATTAAAACCACCCTTGAAGACGCTGAAAATACCGTTTTGACATGATATGAACAGTGAACTTATTGCTTAAAATTTCACGGCTATGTTATTATTAAACCCTCCTAGACATACCTAACGAAATTTTTCATTGAGATCAAAAGGAAACTTGGCTTTAGTCTACAATCTTATCACAAATGTACGTAGGTTTTATTTCGTAAATACTTTAGTTCAATGTCCAATTAAGGTTCTAAACTAAATCTTAATTAAGAAACTTGGCTCAGTCTGTTGTAAGATCAATACGTTAGATATGTCTGTATAGGTACGTAGGTACTTAATTCGAGTAGGTAAAGGTAAGTTCTTGAGGTACTAAGTGGGTTTAACAAAACGGTGCGTAAATAATTAAAAACTATCGTCTTATTTTAATTATTTACTCATTTTTGCCTTTTTATTTTATGACCGTTTTAGAACACTTACGACCGGTTATACTTTAAACAATTTCGTAAAAAATACATATTTTGTAAAAATGGAACGACCCGTTCCTATAATGAGAAATAAGGTGACTTTTACGTTAGTTGCATGAGTGAATGACGGTGTGCTGGTTCCAACACTTCTGTATGGAAGTGAAAGTTGGGTATGGGAGAAAAGGCATATAAGCAGAATAAATGCGGTAAAAATGAAAGCCTTGAGTTGAATGGCTAAGAGAGAGATGTGGTTTAAAAGAAGAATTGAGAAAGGGATGATCAAATGGTTCGGTCATGTAGTAAGGATGAGTGAAAGTAGATTAAAGAAAAGAATATGAATGTATCGGAACTGAATAGAGATGCAGGACGAGGAACGAACGTTTATCGATCAAATCAAATCGTCTTGAAAAAGGGCCAGGTCAGAAGTACTCGAATATAATTATATGAGGAATGTACTGAAATTGGATGAAAGTGAAAGAAATATGCAACTAAGGATCGTAGCAAGTGGTAACAAGTGATTTCTTGCCTACAGGATAAAGGCGTGACTATATGTACTATCGACGAGTTGGGAACCTTAGCATCTGACAAAATTTTAATTTGAAGCCCGTCGTTACGAGTCCTTTTTGTTGACGACGCCTTTTATTACAGTTGACCAAAAAGAAGACCCTATTTTATTAAAACTCATTGTTTGAGTTCATTACAACCAGATGTCTTTATGGCAAAGACTGATAAGACTGACAATTGTATTGCATCACACGCATCACACGCAAAGTCTAAGGGTAGTCGTTGACAGTAATACAAAAACGACCCTTAACGTGCTAAGTTTACCGAGTTTTATATAGTATGTGAGTTATCTGTTTTTATTTATTTTTTATATACAGAATGGCCAACTTGGAGGTATACAACTTTTTTTGCCGCCATGTTGTTTTGATGGCGGAAAATATGACAGTTGTTGCATGAATAGTAGTTTGTGTAGATACGGCAACTTTGTTATGGAGCGTTTTACGACGGAACAACATGTTAATTTTAATAATTAAAACGTATTACTCAACCCAATCATGTATTGCGGAAGCTCTAAGAAAATTGCGGTCAATTTTTAGCAGAATTCACTTACCTTTAGGGCTAACAATAGCTCGTTTAGTGAAAAAAATTGAGCAGTATATGGTATCGTGTCTATGGTAATAGGCCAGCGAACTTTCAGCAATTAAAACAAAATATTCGAGACACAGTCACTGAGATACAGCTGGAAATGTGTTAAAAAGTGATGAAAACGCGATGAAAAGGGTCGTATCTTCCATACTATTAGAGGTGGACATTTGTCTGGCAATATTTTCCATGTGTAATTGCCGACCCTAAAAATTATATTTCGCAAGCATTACTTAATATATTTTTATGTTTTATGGAATAAAATTTCAAAAATAAAGTGTATACCTCTTATTTGGCCATCCTGTACTTGCACTTACTTTTTCTGTATTCCATGCTTCGGAGATCATGAAAAAAAGTAGTCGTAGGAACAAGTCACGTCAGAGATTAAATGGCAACTTGTAAACTCTGACAGCAGGCTAACCCGAACCAGGTTAAACACGATAAGAAAAAGAAATACTTTTTTCCATAAATAATAATAAATCAAAGACTATTCAATTATTTTCCTACTTAATTTAATCGCCTTCGTGATCTAGTGGTTCGCCAACCAGAATTGGATGCAGAAGTCCCTGGTTCGATCCTCAGCGGCGTCCAAAATTGCGCTCGGTTTGGTATGAGGCAAGAAACTCATATTTTACTTCGTGGGTATGAGGACTTTTCTCAAGTCAGCCTGGCTAGACTTATCAAAATCTGATGCCTTAACTTGGCGTTTGTCAGGTTGGCTAATAGTGGACGTCATGACCCGTAATGATTTTACTCGTAAACGCGTCTATTTCAAATATTGGTTGGTTTTGTGCCAATTATTTTTAAGGTTTTTTATAAGTTTTCATAGAACTGTTGTTTATTTAAATATCAACCATAATTAGTTGTGAAGTCTTTAATCACTTAAATTTCTATCTCATTAGTAACCGCTTGCAAAGACTAATGCAACTTAGTAAGTTCTGAAGTGATTAACCTCGGGGGTTGTGCAAGATATTTTACTAAAAAATTGGTGGTCGGATGCGATGCCAAAACATGACCGCAACTGTCAAATATGCCACAATTTCATGTGTTCCAGGTGAAACTCGATTCCATCTTCATCCTTATCGTCACTTACCATCAGGTAAGATGAAGGCCAAGAGATTCCCTATCAAGAATAAAAAAAACATGTACTGCTTTAAAAAGCATTTACAGACACTTTGGTAAGAAGGTTTTTGTTATTTTGACATCTTTGATAAATTATCTACATCATCAACCGGCGAAATACTAGGCGGTTATATTTTTTTAATCAAAATTTCGGCGCATTCGTCATGCGTACAGTGTTGCTCCTCTATTTTTTGTGATATTTTTGTGGAAATGTCTCATTCCAGTTCTGTTTTTACTATAAAACTGATTATTTTGCTTACAATTTTGACCGTGCAGTGACGGTCAGTAACGATGTCAGTGCTAGCACCGAGAACTGACCACACCGTATACATGCAGTCAGTAAGCAAAAATATTGAAGTCACTTCGACACTGACGCGATAGCGCTATACTAGCAATCGATCAATTAACACTAGGACAGTGCCGAGTCAACACTGACTTTCCATGAATTTTTGTTGTTACTTACCACGAAATAATAATAAAGAGGATAGAAGTGCCTTAGACCTTGTCCAGAAGAGCGAATTCGCCGCGAATCTTTACGCGGTTCATAATTGTAAACTGTGGGCTTGATTGCGTAGTACAGTTTCGTTCTTTTGAGTTAGTAGTAGAGGGGATAAAGCGGCGACACTGGTTACGGTAGTAAATGCGAACCAAAGCAAATTCTATCCTATTATTATTATTTCTGTGTTACTTACCTTGTGTAAACCTGACTTTATAACCAAATCTAAAGCTCTGCTCGACCCCTTTCGGGATTATAAGCGTGATTGCATGTATGTATACTGCCAGATTAGCTAATGATAGAACACTAAACCTGACCCCAGTTAATATTGTAATGAAATTCTATTATAAGTCTCCCTGGAATAAACGAGTTTTCTAGGGGTCGCATACAAGGCAGGATACCAAAATTAATACAGTCAATTTCATTTTGCCTCGGGCACTACTTCCAAATTTGTATTTTAACAGGTAATTTTGCTTTATAATTTATATTGTTATTTAAGGTTCTTTTTTATTTTATCTAAATATGTCATGTCTGTAGGAACAGAGTGCCTACAGACTTTTTGTCTCATGAATACAGTGAGCCATGACCGTGTGTAGAACCTACCTCTCAACACACGTTTCCAACCATCTAGTGCACGTCAAACAACTCTACATATGTTACTGCACAAAACCCGAGTCAAATTGACGTGTTCACTTGCGAACCGAAGTCTAACTACTCGGTGCTGTCTTAGAAATTCTAGACCGATCATCTTGAGCTGATGTTCTCCTTACGCTCCACTGCCTGGCCAACGGGCATAACTGACTGTCTTCTTGTATCGTTTCAAAGCATATTGCACATTTTTTTCAATTGAAATACTGAGCTACACAAAAGTGTAGCTCAGTATTTCAATTTCAAGTCAGTCAATTTTCAATTGGTTGAAGTTTTTATTTCAAGTATTGTAAAAACATTACCGACTTGAAAATTTAAACTTGTTTGCTTTCTTAAATGTACCGTTGCGACTGAAACTTAAAAACTGACCCTATTGCACTCTAAACTCAAAATATTTAAAGAAAAGTAAGGAGGAAAACTCTCCGACGAGAAATGTCGATTGCATAAGCATGTGACTAATACTTAAGTAAATGTTTCCTGATTTTTTTTTTACACAGAATTAATACACCTGACTTTGATAATATGAATATTGGAGAGTGGCCTTTGTGACGCAAATGTACAAACGGGTTTAATAAATTCATATTGAAATAGAAACGGGTTCCGTTAGATTTTAATTAAAATACATAACGCCCTTTTGGATGTCAAATAGGAGTATAAAGTCAGCGTGGGAGTACCAGCATTTGTGAAGTTCGAATTGCAACTTTCTTTTATCTAAGTTTCAATCTGGTTTCAATTCATTTATGGAAGGAGACTAAATATAGTATCAATATTTCGAAGATTTCAATGTAATTAGGTACACATTTAACTATGCTTTTGGTTCTAACACAGTATAGGCAAATTATTGAAACCTCAAAATTATTTAATAATTCAGAAACACGTTGACTTTTGCTTTTATAATTTTGCAGTACACGTACTGAATTTGTTCTATCTCAATTATAATGTAGTAGTGGTATTTATTTATACGTACGGAAAATCTAAATAATAAATTGTCCTGCTACAACGGGCGTCTTGTGAATGTCACTCAAAGACCGATGAAGTGGCTATGCCGGAGTTTCTCTGCATGACCATAGTCATAAATGATTAGATGAACAGGAGAACAATTGTCACCGTCATAGCCCAAAGACCACCTTAAGAACCTTAAGTGCCAAGAGGACCGACGGCCGTTGGAGCGATAATTTTCTCGAATAGCGTTGGTAGGCCCTCCACAATGTGTACCGACGATCTAACAAAGGCCACGGACAGCCACTGGATACGGGCAGCGTAGTTGAGCAATCTGGTTAGAGAGCCTTCATGAAAGCACATTAATTATAAATACAGCAACATGCAACTATAAGCTAAGATAGTTATAATATGACTATACTAATAAAAATCCGTCTGTTTTGTCTCTCTAATCACAGCCATGAAAGTACCTCTAATCTCCATTTTATTGAGCTATCCAAAATCCTTTACCTATTATTAAAGCGTTTCACGGTAATTTCAATTCAATTGTTTCATTTTATTAACCGTCGTTAGAATAATCTTAAGGGATCCTCTTTATTGCTAAGTACACAATGTTGTAAAGCGGCTATTAAAATGTTATTACTTTCTAATTTACGTTTTATATACCGTAATAGTATACGAAGGTCGTAAAATAAAATACGTTTTGTTATATTTTTCCCGCTGTAAGTAGGTTAACGTAATTTTTTCATAAAATCATTCCATGCCACCTGGTGGTAAGCAGAAATGAAGTCCTATTCTGCTTAAAGAAGTAGTCAAAGAATCCTATTTCAGCTATTTTTAGAACAAAACATTTGGATTTCAGAATTTTAATATAATATTTTAATGTAAATACATGATTTTATCGCAGCCTTTGACGTTGAGAAAAAAAGCAGCTTTATTCTAAACAGCGTGTATGCAGGAGATCAGCGTCTACAAAACGAGAGCGGTAGTTTGGTATCGCGACTGTACCTGTTAAGAAAATACTGGCAGCTAAGAAGCAACATTTTCGCGCGCAATTTCGATGTATAATCTGTGGCATTGTAAAAAAGTTAGATAAAAATTATTGAAGCAAGAATATGTTTTATTTGCAAGAAAATTAGCAATAATTAATAAAATAAGACAAGTATATAATTTACACACATATTTTTGAGAATGTGTTTTATTTGCAAGAAAATTAACAATAATTAATTAAATAAGACACAAGTATATAATTTACACACAGTACCCCTGTCGTCCCGCGTCCTCCTTTCGATCTAGACGTGCTTGTTGCTTGACTATAAGAACTTCTATATATAGTGACTTGACTATTATTCACGTATAATATCTAAGAGAAAAACCACAGATATTTTTGTACATACATCTAACGAGTTAACATAATCCAATGTATATTTAATTGTACGTAATTCTTGACGTGTGGACAATAAATTTTGAACCAAATTACATTCACTGAAAAGTACTATTTGTCGTAGGTAGGCTTAGACTGGCGCATTACCTGCCTCTGCTGCGGCACGCTCGCTTCGCTTGCTCGTTTTACGCTGTCACAGTTTTAACTTAATCTGGTTAAGTTTGTTGTGTCATATTTGGTTGAACGTAATAGTAACTACCTTTGATCCACGTAGGTACTTAGCTATTTTTTATTGGGTACTTACCGTTTTAAAAACTGAACTACTGATGAACCCCACCAGTCAGTGGCTCTTTGGAGACATACATGTATTCAAAGACCAACTAGTACGTTTTTTAAACAAGTAGTAAAAATCTTCTACGGGCTACGTATTGAAAATCAAAATATCTACGCATGTTCAAATTTAACTTGTTTTCTCATGCCCGTCAGAAGTGGTCATGGTTTGTGGAGAAGACATCGGCTTGATAAAAAAGTAAAAGTAACGTCTATGTAAGTATCGTGCACTCTCATTACATATTAAACCCAATCTAGCCCACTGTGCCAATTAGGGAACACTTAGGCACGTATTATAGAAAGAGTCTCAAGAATCATCGCCGACTTGAGCGTCATACGTCTCTATCGCTTTGTGTTGGATAGAAAGTATACTGTACAGTATACAAACGATTCTGACATGATTGATTCTGTGTGTCATTCTGTAATACGGGCCTTAGTTATTGAGTGTAAATAAAAAAAAAACTTTTTTCGTAGTTATCTAGTTCTGTTATAGTATTAAATATTTGTAGTCAGAGGTATAGGTATACCTAATTTCTTAACTAATAAAATTGATTAAAATACTTAAGTTAAAAATTATGGAAAAAATCGTATTTTTAATATGCTTTAATTTTTATTGTAAATATTAAATACCCAGTCAAAAAGATTTCTGTTTAAATGTCGATACTTTTATCATAGCCTCAAACGTGTGTTAAAAGCATTGATTTATATTATTACTGACGTTTATATCTATGATTAAAAGGGAGGATAAATAAAACCGCTATTTTCCACCAATTTGGTGATACCGTTTATTTCATTTGCACAATTAGAAATTATACCTAATAGACACGTGTATATATTATAGCTATGTATTTTTATATTGGCGATAATTATTATTCTAATAATAAACATTTATAAATATATTCATGATTTATGTATACATATTTTGCATATGAGTTATTATATAACGTTACATTTATTTATTATAATTTTTATAATTATAGTTTTTGAGATGAGAAACGAGTTAAGAAAAGACAATAATATTCATTTTGTGCATATAATTAATTGGAAATATTTCAAAATTTGGAAGAAATAACATTTCTAAAAATCTATTTCATTTTAAAATTCACAATATACCGAATTGAATTCTCGTAAGTTTAGGGTGTAAAATGTAAATATAAAAATATTTGTGATTTGTATATAAATCTTACAATAAGTGGATATGTCTGCATTTATTTTTGATCTTGACGAATAAGTAATCTTTATTATATATTTCAATTTCGATTTGAAGCGTTTAAGTGCTCAGAATTATTGGTATGACAGTACCTACATAGGATAGGATATTAAGAAAATAGTTCGAAAATTGGCTCGATTAATTATCAGGGCGAAATTCTTTATTAATTTGCCCCTTTAATTCAATCGTTCGAAGTATTTTTGAATGGAATGCAAAATGAAATATTACTAGAATTAGCAGCTAAATCATCACATAGAGTTTATAACTAAATTACATTTAATTATAAAATCCTACAAGTATATAATACAAATCATACTGAAGTTTCAGACCAACTAGTACATTTGCAAAGAGATTGTATAAAATTGTTTATGTATTTAATGGTATAATATCCATGTAAATCCAGGTATAAGTTAGGCTATGTTCATGTGACCGCGCAGTGACGAGCGGTGGTTGAACTCTATAGAAGATGCGGCATATAACTATTTTTTTCGCTCCATTTCTCTGTGTTGGTTCATCTTGAACCGCGTAGATCAACTGAACAGATTGATACAAGTGTGTTGAAGTTCTTTCACTTTACAATGGGCTTGTACTTATTCTAATAATAAACACTGCTTAGTTTGAAGTTGTATGAGTCGTATTGCGCGGTGCCACCAAACAGTCATGTGAATGTAGCCTTAGTTATTGCCTCGTCGTATAAAACAAAAGAATATGTGTATTAATAACTACACAATACGTCTGATTTTACTACAACACAAGTACTCTGTAATATAAGGAATAATAACCATTTGATAAGTTCATGGAATCTTTTAATAAACTGTATTGATTCTCTAGGTTGAGTTTTTGTACTATAATTATCATGTTAAAATTATCTTGAAATGTTTTTTTTATTTGTGGAATTTCATATATAATTATGTGAGATACTTCATACGTTTGTGCGTAGCGGGAGAAGGGCCTTATATAGCCTCTTTGATCAATAACTATAAAAATTTGATGGAAGAACACAAAAAATCCCTATGGTCCATGGGGCCTCATAAGAAACTCATGGCCCCACGATACGATAAGTTAACATTGTCAAAATTCTGAACAAATCATTGTACCCAAAACATAGACATAGAGTCCTATCATGTTAAATTGAACTTGTGTTTACATAAACACAGATTGTTTTGTTTTATAGACGAGGGCTCTCGGTTGTCAGTTGTGAGGAGTTGGCAATGTTGTCTAATTAGTTTAAAGTTAATTGTTGAGCGGGTGCCATTGTTTGACTTGTTCCATGGGCGCGGCGAGAGCGGCGTTCCAGTGTTGTAGCGCGCGCCCCCTGGCGAACATGTACGAGCCGAGCACAAACTTGCCGAGAAGTCGATCTGAAACAATTTCGATAGAATATAGTAACCCTTGATTTATAAATTTTACCATGTATCCTAGAAAAACTCGACAATATTAATTTTGTGCTTTTATTCCAGTTTACTGGGAAGAGATACCTACTAATAAACTAGGTACGCCAAATTGCAAAATGTCAACGGCTAAAATTAATTATTAATGGCAGTCAAAAGTAAAAATGAAATCATAAATTTTATTTTTCTTTCCTGCGCGCTTTTTTTTGTTTTTCTAAAACATTTTAGACATATGTCACAAGATTCAAGAACCTCAGACCTTCCTGAGACCAATGATTGTATTGGTCTGAGTTAGGATCGCTTTACATCAATCAATCTACAAAGAATATACGCAATATAGTTCCACGTTCACACCAATTATCTAGCTCGAATTGAGTGTCATTAAGCACTATTGTTTCAATGTTATTTGGTTGGCAGACAAACACGGCCTGCCTGGTGGTAAGTAGTCACCGTAGCTTATAACTGACTGCAACCTCGTGGATCTCTGGCTCTTACTCACCAACATAAGCACAACACCATTAAAATCTAGTGGTAATTGACTGTGAAGGATATGGCTGGGTTCGCCACGTCTTCAGCGAAAAGGGATGATCTTCCGCCGAGCTAGGTGTTCGCTCGGGGACCATTTTTCTTGAATATTTATTTTTATTTATTTTATTTTAGGAAGACCAACACCGTATAAACTAAAAAGACATATTAGTAACAACTGAAGCCAATTAGAGGTCCCCACTAGTAAAAATATTATTGAAGAGAGAGCTGATGACTTAAAACTCCTGAACAGATTTTCATAAATTGTGGCGTAAAACCATTCTCATCACGTCAGCTTTTGAACAAGAAAACCGCATAAAATCGGTCCATTCGTTTAGGAGCTACGATGCCATAGATAGACACACAGACATACAGACACACAGATACACAGACACGTCAAAATTATAACACCCCTCTTTTTGCGTCGGGGGTTTTAACAAAATTACTTAAAACGAAATCAGATATCGTAAATATACCGTGCTTTCTATATGATTCCAAAAACACAAACAACATTCAACACAACGTCGAGACAAACATTTTCAAATTAAGTCTGATTCCGGAGACAGTTTCAGCGTATTGCTGGTAAATATACCAAGAAAGGATAGTATTCGTATGAAACTAAATATACAAACTCGTAGGTCCCTCGAGACATCTGTGAAGGGAACTGTAACAACAGAATAAGTGAAGAAATTTGGCAGAGCGTAGAAAACTTTTCAGGCGTGTCTCTTGATGATATAGACATGTATGTGACTGTCTCATCAGTGTTATATATTGCTATTCATATTTTATCTAAAATTAGTACACAAAATTTTGTTTTGTTTATTCTTGGCGTGAAAACTTTTTGCCTTCATTTGACATGTAGTAAGTAACGATTAGCCTTATGGCTGAACACTGAATTGAACCTCCTCCTCAACGAACTTTCTATAATAATTCAAAGAACTTGAAGAAAAATCTGTCAACTAGTATTTTTTTTTATTCTATACGTAACTAATTGATATAGTCGTACATAATTTTTAGACCAAGTTTCGTGTATATTTATACACGAAACTTTAGAAAAACGTGAAATTTTGTCAATCGAATAGTGATACCACTAAGCACGAGTCAAGGTGCACCGTGCCGCCACCGGGCTGTGGGCTGAGTAGTGGTGGCTTTTGTATGAAGGGATTCATGTTTTATGACATTTTTAAGACATGGTTTAACGTGAATCAGGTATTTCAATTCATACATACTGCGTAAATATTTGCAATAATAGGTGACAAAAATGTTTTTATCAATCTGCCTAATTATTACCTGATTTAAAAAAGGAGGTTATCATTCGACCTGTAGGTATAATAATAATAATATAATAGGGGTTAAAGTATGAAATTGCCGATTTTTTCCTCATTATTCATTAGTGTATAATTCCTATAATACAATAGCTATGTCCATTATTCTTTTTTCTTTTGAACTTCATTACAAGGACTTTTATTTATGTATAAAATTTTATTCTTATTTTTATTTTTTTACTAGAAATACATCTTCATAAACAGCTCGTCCTAAGAGGTGCCCGTCTCCGTTATAAAAATTAGAATATTTTTTTACAGATATCAGTTCTCAATTTTTTTATCTATGTATCCTATAGCTTAATGTTGTCTAAATATATCCACAAAATTACACAAAATTTTGACTTGTGGTTCCTTAAAAAATCGCAAATATATTTGTATGGAAAATGAATTTTCGTTAAATTCTCCATACAAAACGGCAATTTCATACTTAAACCCCTAATAAATATTACCACGCTCACACCAATTATCTAGCCCAAAGTAAGTATCATTAAGAACTTGTGTTATCGATACTAGATAACGGACATTTTTTTTAATATACATAATATTTTTAGTTATTTTTATAAATTAACTTAAATAAATATATAAACAACCATGACTCGTCAACAAATACTCGTGTTCATCACAAATATTTGCCGCTACCAGGACTCGAACCCGGACCGCTTGATGTGTAGGCAGCTATACTGACCACTCCACCAAGACGGCGTCAAAAAGGTATGTATGTATGTAGAATTGCACAGTTCTTGTAAATGTTTCGTCCTTTTCACGCAATTGATTGGTGCTACATAGGGGTTACAGAGTGAGTTATTGGTAATCGATCGTCTTTACGGCAAAACGACTATTTCAAGTGATAGAAAACCGTTCTCGGTAGAAAAAACATTGATTGGTTCGTCGAAATTGTTTCTGTACAATTTCTACTTATCAATGTATTTTCTATCACTTTACATTGGCGGAAATAATCGTTTCGCCGTAAAGACGATCGATTGCCAATAACACATAAACTTGAAGTTGAACTATAAATAGCTAAAGTTCCTATAAATTGCTGAGTGAAGCAATAAAATCAAAAGAAAATAAACACTTTCCCAACTTATTTCACTTTCTCATATTATTTTTGTCGGGAAAATATTGCTCGATCAAAATTATGGTACAGATTTCTATTCGGTATGTTATTTCGAGCATATTATTCTTATAGCATATTTATGTTTCCCAAAAGAGAAGTGAAATAATCGACGTGTGCTCGCTTTAGGAGTAAAAGCTTTCATATTCTGTGATATCACTTTTACGATAGGATTTACGAGCTCTGAAAGTGCATCTCCTTAGTCTGAATTTCTACGACACTTCTAATACGTAAAAATAACTTAGAAAATATATTTTTTTGTCTATTTCTGTATTGAATTTTTATGAAATATAAACTTTCATAAACGAATAAAGTTCTCGTAAACATAACGAAAAATAAAGTGTCTTCAGCCAAAAATCAAGTGATGATAAAGCCACAGAAGTAGACGACCTTCACTCTGATCCCGGAATGTTTTAAATACAGATATTCCGCTCTATTTAAGAATTATTTTAAGCGAAAGAGTTGAAACAAAACTATCCATAGATTACGAAATCATATTCATATTTAACTTTTATAAAGAAAAAAATCTAGAAAAAAAATATATACAAACGGCTGTTCGAAATAGATCACTTTTCCCAAATACTCACTGCAGTGCCTCGACGTCTACATTATATTTAGGCTCGAAAACTATTCGACTGTATTTCACCGGTGGAATAAAGTTAACTCAGTAAATTGATTATGCCGTTTTCATAAAAAAAAATCATAGCTAACGAAATCGTCAGCGGAGCGCTAATAAATAATATAACTGTTAGACATAAACAACTAATGTGTGGTTTGTTCTAGATTATTCGTAGTCGCGAGCTTTATAATTTAGGGCGTATACATAAAGAAAGTATAGGGCCTAGAAGAGTGGCCAATCGATTGCGTTGAACGCTTAACGAAAAGGATTTAATATATGAAACCATAGATTTACAATTTCTGACGTTTATAGATTGGCAATGAATCGACAAGGGCGAGACCAAAAAAACGCACCAATGTGTGAGTAATGCGAAAAATATTACTGCAGTCTGACAGGTCCTGTCTTTACGACGTGCTTGACAGGCCGACATTGGCCGCCTGTGTGTACGTGAAATGGTCTCGTCTATCTATCTCGTTCTAATGTACGTGTTAGTATGCTCTTTCTCTTTCACATTGCCCATCTACAGTTTTTCTATACTTATCTATGTATGAAACTGAAATAATACTGAGAAAAAACCAAGGCGATCGCCGTGTCAAATGTTAGAGTTGACATTATTAATCGTAGAATTGATTTGTATCGCTTGCCACTTTTCTAATTTCTTGCTAATCCAATAATGACATCGTCTTAAGTTGTCGTTAAGACATTGATCAGGGCAGTCCAATGAAATATAACAAGTCCAATTTTTTGTTGGACTGTCATAATGTCTTGGCTTAGTCATAGTTATGGAATAATTTTTGCGTTTATAAACGCGCAAATAGTTTTTAAAACTAGAAAAACTACACTGAAAAAAAAATCGATCTGCCCTAGGCGGGAATAGAACCCAGCATCTTCCGCAATCCGGGCGGCTGCGTTAACCACTACGCCACCGGGGCCCATTTTTCATTGTATTTTTCTAGCTTTAGTCATAGTTAGTTAAAGGAGGTCGATAACGACAAGTCCGTGCGATATTCGTAACGATCACGCAAGCTAAGCTACCAAGTGTGCGTCGGTGCTCGGATGGGTGACCGAAAATGTTTCGACTCGTTTTTCCTCCGTGTTTCGGAAGGCACGTTAAGATGGTGTTCCTATCCACTGTGGAAAGATTGCAGTCATTCCCAAGGAGGAGAGTTGGTTATGCAGGCGGCTGGCCGTAAAAAATCGTCTCAAAACCTGTTTCTGAAACACAGAGGTATGGTTGAGGAGCTATAGCAGTATTGTAGGTATCAAGGCATACTGCATCGAACCCAAAATTGGAAGCAGGATAGGTGAAATAAAAATGTCTTAGCTTAGGAAGATGACATAGAACTCGAATCGAGTTAACAACTGCTATGTCAATTTTGCGTGGAGATATGGACTCGCTCGAATGTGTTGCGCAACTATCTCGTCTGTTTGTGCCTAATAACTACCTACGTATTCGATCCACTCGTAGGCATCGGCTGTTTGCGCTTTCGCCGTGTTGCACGGTGGCACGTGCGCAATCACCGCTATGTCGTATGCATCATGCACTTAACGCACTCCTTGGCTTACCCCGATTTTGACGTCTTTTTGGACAGCTACAGAACTTTTAAAAACAAATTAGATATAAGCTTGTGAATCGCTATTCATAATTATGTAATTAGGTTAACCCCGTGTAATTATGTTAAATTAAATAAATAAATAGAAAGCGGCCTGAACTCAAAGTATATTTCGATCGTTGGCCACCATAAATTTTATCTTCACAGCGCCGCCGCACGCGGGGCGCTTCCCATATCATCTCCCTTAGTGGATTGTCTCAATTCGCCTCTTCCTTTCCTAACAGCCTTTATAATTCGACCCACTGTTGGGACACAAGGCCTCTCCTTGTCATTGAAGGAGGTTTAGGCAGTAGTCCGCCACGCTTGCCCAATGTGGATTGGTGGACGGAGTATGAGGTGATCAATACCCCTTTGTTGATCCATTAGTCGCCTTTACGACACCCATTGGAGGATATGGGGTGATGCTATTGTACTCTGCCGGCATCACACGGCAGATCTCTATTCGCCTATTATATAATAACTAATAATGTGAGCATTTTCTTTAAGACTCCGTAATCTATGTTTTGAAAACGAACACCGGTGCACCTACTGGAGCACTGGCGTCAGCTGCTTATCATCAGACTTTTACTTTGTTCAAAAGAGTCTATAATTAGTCTAATTAATTTGAACATTAAAAGTGCTATTTATCTCAAAAACAACTGTGTGAATTGATTAGTCTCAATTAGATAAATTTCAGTTTCGAAACGTGCTTAAAACGCTGATTTACTTTTCATACTTCTGACAGGTGGAAAACGATTCTGAAATTGTAGAATTGGAAACGATTTGATTGATTGATTGAGAGGAATTGCGGGGCATAATCGAACAGCACGAAAAGTCAATTTAAAATAATGTAGCGTTCATTTCTTTTGTGAATATATGAATTTTGTGGGATACGATTATGCTTTTAGATTTTATAGGTATTTAATCGTCGTTGTTCTCAAATTAAGAGAAGAGTATTATTTTAAAAATAACTACACCAATGTCATTTATACACACATCTTGAGCAAAGTAATAAGGACAGAATATTTTACTTAAAATTTAAACTTGACGAGCAACTTCCAGAAAACTTGTCTTGGTATTTTGTTTATCCGAAGCTTTAACAGTCCTTGCCCTCATTTTTGTTGTTATAACTTGTAAGTTCTTTGAAGTGAATTTACAGGTTATAGTGTGGAAGTAACTTTTAGAATTAGAAATGGTTCATGAACCACAGATATGATTCTATAGGTTGCTTCCCCCCTTTTTTTTACTTTTATATAAAATTCTTCGTTCGTGTGTTTGTCACTGAACTCGTCAAAAATGATTGGACCGATTTCGATGAATTTATTTGTATGTGTTCAAGCGGATCCGAGAATGGTTTAAATTCACAATTCGGTCCGATAGCACATGGATTCTTTTCTGTTTTTTTTAACAGTGTAACGCCTGTCGGGCCACAAGTATCAGTATAATATTTAACCATTTCGTCCCTGGAATGCATTGGCACCGTCCTATAGGTCATATGGCGGTGCCAATGTTTAAGACAGTACAACACATCTTTAGTACTTTTGATATTTATCTAAAGTGTACTCTCATATATATATATTTATCTTATGAGCTCTAGCTTTTTTCCGATTGAAGTGAGGACCGGTGCAGCATAGAATATCGTATAAATAAGTATTAGATGTATCATCCTTTTATTCTACAAGAATACCCAATTACATTTACCTATTAGCCACGTGATGCCGGCAGAGTAGAATAGCATCACCCCATATCTCCAACGGGTGTCGTAGAAGGCGATTAATGGATCAGCAAAGGGGTATTGATCACTTTATACGCCGTCCACCAATCCGCATTGGGCAAGAGTCGTGGACTACTGCCTAAACCTCCTTCAACGACAAGTAGAGGCCTTGTGTCCCAGTAGTGGTTCGAATTATAAAGGCTTATGATGACTTACCTTTTCAAGCATCGGGATGTATAAAGTTGCTGTTAGTTTAAGTATATAATTAAAATTACCTTTCGCGTATGCAGAATGCGGTTGCAGCGCTTGTATTGTGACACTGGTTGTATGCAATTCGTCTGCTCTCAGTCTGAAGTGGAAACATTCGGAGACCAGTGCACTGCCGTCTTCAGCTACCTCCACGGCCGCAGTGCGACGCGCGCGTACTCCTCGGCACGCTCTTTCTTGCGTCACGCGAACTACCATCTCGCGCTTGCTCGATGACGGATCCATCTGCGATTATATTTTTAAATGAATTATGGGTTCGAGAAGAAAATTATGACCAGACTTGGTTATAGGATATGGGAGCTGCTATTGTTATGAAATATCTAAATGGGTAGTTCTAGGTGGTAGACTCATATGTAGGGTCGTCTGGGTAGGTACCACCGCCTTTCTTATTTCTGCCGTGAAGCAGTTCGCTGTGTTTCGGACTGAAGGGAAAGGTAGCCAGTATAATTACTGGGCATGGAGGGCATATCGACGTTGGAAAACAGTAAGGGCGTATCCCATTAAAAAGTCGTAACTAGACTAAGCATAAGGTAATTATCAGCTTTTTTTTCTGCGTCGATTAGTCTGGGTCTGGTTGCTCTACGACGACATGAAATTCAAAAATAGGACAGTATTTTGAAAAGTGTGTTTAATTTTTTGGGTGTAACTCCCACAAAAACAGCGTATTTATACTGTTTGGCGATACGACTAGTAGAAGTTTGTGTTTTAAATAAAAAAAATAGTTACGCTGTTCTTGTTTTTATGCACCACAGCGGTTACGACTTTTTTGCGGGATGCATTTTTTATACTTCCTTGCTTACGACATTTTAGCGGTTCATATTTTTATAAGGACAAAGAATAACTTCTGAGATACTACAATTTCATGGGTGATTGAAATCAACCCAAACTATGATAAAACCATATTACCACCATCAATATTTTTTACTGTGTAGTTAATACGAGTAATTTCTGTAATATTCCGGTTTTTTCTAACATACGCCCCAGGCAAGTTACCTTAGTCGCTGCGCGTACGGACTCGTGCTATGGCCAAAACAAAATAAAACAGTATTGAGTATGCTGCGTTATGCATTATTTTTTTTTATGTTTGATAGCCTGAGCGTTTGGCCACAATCTCACCTGATGTGAAGCGAAGATGTGGCCTAAGACGGTACACGCTCGCCTAGAAGATGCTTGTTCACTCTGGCCTTAAAGATATCCAGATTATATTGATCCGGGAAAACAGACCTTGGCAACGAGTTCCACTCCTTAGCTGTGCGCATAATGAAAGAGGAAGCAAAGCGCTTCGTGCGGATGGGAGGTATATCTACAACGTAAGGGTGAAAGCCTTCGCCGCGTCTGGTCGTCCGGTGGTGAAAAAGGGGCTGGGGGGATCAAATTATGAAGAATCTCCGCACACTCTCCGAAATGCAACCGATAAAAGACCGAGAGGCAAGCTACACGCCTTCGGTGGTCAAGGCTCTAGAGATTCCTGCCTCAGCGAGTGCCTCACTGCCGATGAGTCGCCTCGCTCGGTGCTCCACCGAATCCAGTGCATCTAACTGATAACGTGTAGATCCGTCCCAAAGGTGACAACAGTACTCCATGCAGGAGCGTACTTGGGCTCGATAAAGAATTAGGAGCTGCTGAGATGTAAAATATCGTTTCACCTTTGAAAGAATGCCAAGTTTTTTGGCTACAGTTTCAGCAATGGATTCGATGTAGCGACCGAAATTGAGATTGGCAGAGATATCTACACCCAAGAGGTCCAGATGGTCATTAACCGGAACGGAGACATTTCGGAAAGTCTGACTCAGATGAAATGGAGTCCGTTTCGCGGAGAAGAAACATGCCTGCGTTTTGGACGGATTGAACCCAACCAAGTTGGCCTCACCCCAGAGGCAAACAGCTTCCAGGGTTGAATTCACTCCCTCCACCATCGCCTCCCTCAAAGATCGGACGAATAGTCAAAATTTAGAAGTTATCCAGATTAATTATCTAGTTCCTGGTCATACGTATATGCCAGTAGACAGCATGCATGCTGTCATTGAGCGGTCCATCAAGGATACAATGATATGGGCACCTTCTCATTGGCCAACTGTCATTACAATATCACGAAAAAACCCGTCTCCATATAAAGTGGTATCGATGGAAGGAAAGCAATTTAAGGGATTCGAGGATATTATAAATAAGTCATTTAAAAAAACAGAGAAGTGCTCTGTAAAACGCTCGATGTCAGCTGAGGCTGAGTGTACAGAAATAACTCTAAATACATTTCAAACAGATTTATCGCCTGAAGATAACCTTTACCCTAATAAACTGCCAATATCGGCACAAAAGTATGAATACCTCAAAAATCTTACAAAAAAAGTCATACCGGCAGTATACGCTGATGAGTATTTAGGTCTAAAGTATAATAGTAAGAGAGTCGACTGCTTACCAGATACAGATGAAGAGGATAATGTCTGAATTTTATGATTGGTTAAGGTAAAGAATTGAATTTTCTCATAAACATTCTGTAAACTATAATACAACCACCACTGTTTTTTTCTAGCCAACATTTACTTCAAACGGATTACAGGCAATAAAGCACGTATTTCTTGTTTGATTAGGATCAACAGCTTAGTCTGTATTACTTTTATTGTAGTTGGTTTAATTTTATAATTAATGATTTTTATAACTGTTTAATCTTGTTGTCTATGATGCACTAGACTTATATTTGGTTTTATGTATTTTCGCTTTATAGTTTATCCTATTTTATCCAATTTAAATTTAAATATTTACCTTTAAATATTTTTCTAGTGAAAAAGTATTTATCTCGAGTTACTATTATGTTTAATTGGTCACGTCAAGTGTTTTGTTCTTATATTAGTTAACATACAAATTATAATTATTGATCTCAAGTTTTTATTGAGATCAACATTGTATCATAACAATTATGATTCTCATTTAAACAGGTACTCTTAAGTACTTTAGTTGTGCGTGTCCCAAAAATTTTACCTGTTTGTTAAAATCATAATTACATCCCTAGACACTGTTGTTTTGTGTAACCCTTAGAGAGTAATTAGTTAATTACATTGAATGTTATTTTTGCTATTGTTTTCTTTATGATTTTCAATGTCTATTATGTACTTTCTTAATGTAGTACTACCTTTTAAACTCCGATTTCAACAAATTGTGCCAATTTAGAATATCATTTAGCACATGTAACTTTTTAAAAGTTCAATAAATTTAAGTTCAGAAAAGCTTACGACATTTTGTTAGATCATTGTGTTTCTAGAGGTTTAAATTACGACCAATTTTCTAACTATTGTATGCAACATGAATGTGTTTACACCCCGTTTCTAGCAGCAAATTAAAACGAACAATTGTTACGACCTTTTTGGGGTCAGCGAATTTCTTATAATTTTCTGATTCAGTACAAACATCATGTCTAGATACTACATTTTTGAGGTATGCAATGGCTGTAACTCGAATAATCTTATTTCTAGCAATATAAAGTTATTGGTTTGCAATCCACTAAATACAGGTTTTTATTTTATAGTAATGGTGTAAAAATCACGTTCACATGATTTACCGTTAAAAAGATATAATCGAATTTCCTTATTTTTTTATGTTTTTTGGCTCTGGTGTAAAGTTGGGTTTGGCCGGGTTACGCCCTTATTGTTTTCCGTCGTCGATATCATCTTGGTCCTCAGGATGGCAAACGCACGCTTGCGGTGTTAAGTGATTTACACTTAACATTGCAAGTGTCTATAGGCGGCGCCGGCGGTGACCACTTAACATTAGGTGGGCCGCAAGCTTGTTTGCCATCTCGTAACATAGAAAAAACAATTTGCTATTCTGTTAAACGGTTTATTAATTAGCTTATATCAATGATTCGTTGTCTATGCTTAAAATCAATTAGATTATAATGTATCTATAAATAGGTACATACATATACACGATCACGCTTATAATCCCATGACGGGTTGAGCAGAGCCTTAAGTAAAAGTGATATTTTGTTTTATTTGTTAGGGAAACAAATAGTATACATAAAAAAATTGACTTGCGTCAGGCGGGAATTGAACCCAGCATCTTCCGCAATCCGGGCGGCTGCGTTGCGAGAGATGCTGGCTTCGATTCCCGCCTGAGGCAGGTCAATTATTTTCAGTGTATTTTTTCTAGTATTAAAAATATTTACGCGTTTGTAAAAGCAAAAATTATTCCATAATTAAGTGCATAAAAATAATTATATAGCTTAGTTAACAAACAGACCAGATAGTTCCATTAAAATAAAGTATATTTATATGATTTGTAAATTATGTTCGATACATTCCAAAATATATAAAATGTAATCATGATCTAGTTCGTGTTAAGACGGGACATGATCATTACAGGACGTTTTTCTTGTTTTTCGTTTTATAATAAAGTCGATACAAATATTAAACGTTTTAAATCATGCCAATTAAAATTAAAAACGCATGGTTCATTGTTGAGTCCATTTCAGGTGCGTATGATCATTACTGTCCTATTTATTGTGAGAACGATAATTGTATGTTATACGTAAGAAATATATATATCAAATGATTCCATGTAGTTTAAAACCATCCCAAACAATGAAATACGCGTCTAATTCGAGACTGACGAACAAAGACTAACCACTCTGTCAAAACTAAATAAATCCAGTAGCCCAGTACAGGCGGGGGAATAAAAGCTCACAATTTACTTACAATGAGAGATACACAATTATATATTGTACGAAAGAAACATAGTTATTATATAATTGTATGTATTTAAAACGCTGACGTCACACCGCGGACGTCGACGGAACGTTGGCGTGACAATGAGCGTTGCACATAATATGTACCGCGAACGTTTATTATAATACAACTAGTACCTAATAGGTGGTAGACCCATATCACAGTATACCAAGAACAGTAATACGTCTTCATACAAACTGGCCGCTATCCAGTAGAATGTGTGCGTGCGTACCTACTCGGCGCCGTGTAAGCACGCAATGTGACGCACACATTGACATAAAAATATTGGGGCATAAGGTGGTCTCGCCGTCTCGGTGTGATCGATTGTTTTTATGTCATTGCACATTCGCTCGCCGCTCGTTCCCGCCCGGCACATTTACGATAGCCCTACGTCAACGCAAGAGTAGGCTAATAACTCGCCGACAGCCCGCAGGTAAACTACTGTTCTTGGTATACTATGCCCATTTGTAGGGTCATCTGGGTAGGTACCACCGCCTTTCTTATTTCTGCCGTGAAGCAGTTCGCTGTGTTTTGGGTTGAAGGGAAAGGTAGCCAGTGTAATTACCAGCATGGAAGGCATATCATCTTAGTCCCCAAGATGGCAACGCACTTGCAGTGTTAAGCGATTTACCCTTAATATTGCAAGTGACTATAAGCGACGGTAACCACTTAACACTAGGTGGGCCGCAAGCTTGTTTGCCATCTCGCAGTATAAAAAAAAACTTTAGCCTCACGCACACGCCGACGTTGACATTCCACCCCCTCCGCGGTGTGGCGTGAGCTTTAGCTATCGCATATATTGTATTTGATAAACATGAATTAATTACAATAAAATTAAATAAAAGTTATTATCCACGATATCTTTATTCTTGATTTTCTTAAGAAAGGCTTATAGGGTAAACTTTTCAGAATACTTAAGGTAAAACTTTTACCTAAGCCCTTTGAAGGTAGTCGCACAAAAGGATTGAAATTCACGCTTGGAAAAATATCGAACCGCAAGCTGAGATTTCGAATCCAATACACCTAGGTACTACGTCTAATGAGTTTGAAGTAAAACAAAGTCTAAAGTATTTCTACGTATTGGTTTCATGAAAACGTTTCTTGAAGGATCTTCATTGAGTGTTAGATTGATATCCTAACTTTCGTATATACTTAAACAAATAGAATTTGTAACTAAAGAGTTAGTGTCATCGCATAGATACGTATGGACTACTGAAATTGAAACTCTAATAGCATAAGACTGATAAATTAATGTCCTAATATGCGACCTCCAGACTCACGCGAGAAGTCTCGCCGAGACTTAACTCGAGAAATGTGGTGGTATCTACACTCACGCGACCTTCTCACTTGCGTTCTCGTTCGTTATGCGAAATGGACAACTTTGACAGTGCAGCAGCTTTGGTATTGTGTGCATAGAATACTACAATCTTGTGAATGTTAGAATGAAAAATAATATTATGAAAGAGGAAGGCCCAGGCGATGGTGGATGACACAAATTCGTCGAAATTGAACAAGGTTTGTGAATCTTATTTCAAACCACTCTCCACGTCGCACTGAAATCGGATGAGAATGTGATACGCTTCTCTTTTCTCGCCAGAGAAATCTTTTGAAGCGGGCCAAAAAACCGACACCGAGCCGAGAACAGGCGAGAGCGAGAACGAGAAGGCGGGACACTAATCACATTCACGCTTCTCGGGTGTTCTCGGGGGTTCTCGACGTGAGTCTAGAGGGCGCATAAATTATTCTTTCCGAACTTTTGACTGAGCACACGGAACTTCAGTTTATTAATGAGCAAATCTTTCTACTATACAAGATTTTTGGTATGTACCAAACATCTGGTACCCGCTTCTACTTCTACACCTGCTAACATTTTATATAATACTATGGTGATGCCAATTCAAAATTCAAAATTTTATAAATGATTTTTCATATTTTTTTTCTGGCAGAACTAGTTGTATGGAGATCAGAATTTGTTCTTACAATTTAAAAATTTTAAGTTTGTATTGTCATGACTATGTTAGCATGGCACGGGTACCCGATTGATGCCCCATGTACTAAACGCTCTGTATATATCAGCATCATCATCATTTCAGCCTAGAGACGCTCACTGTTGGACATAGGCCTCCCCCAAGGATCTCCAAACCGGTCGGTCCTGCACTGCCCGCATCCAGCAGCGGTTTCCCGTGATCTTTACTAGATCGTCAGCCCACTTTGTGGGGGGCCTACCAACGCTGCGTTTCCCGGTACGTAGTCGCCACTCGAGGACCTTTCCGCCCCAACAACAATTACAAGCGTCAAGACCGTTCGTCGAGCTCACATTGTAGTTCCACCCAAAGATTCATAATTACTGCTTTATCTTTGATTCCACCAGTCTTTCCCTATTGAGTGTCAAAGCTGACTTTCAGTGATGACCTTATGAACTGATCATCATTATTAACCTAGCAAACGAAAACGTCTTCTATTTCAACCAAACGCTTATATCACGTCACAAATCGAGTGTAAAAAGCGTATCCTTTCTTAAATGTAAATTCAGCAAACCAGCATAGATATATGTTTTGAACACGAGCTTCTAAATTAATCTATCCCATCTATCAATGACACGAATAGTCGCAATCGCAAAGAGTATTACGGTTCCTTTTCAAACTGGATTTCAGGCTCTTTAAATCTTCCACGTCAATGGCAGAATTGCAACTTGTTAATAAAATTTTGCAATTTACCAACGTTAGTACATTCTAACCTCTTTATAAACATAACTACCTAATTAGTTAACCTTTGTATTCCACTATTCGGGGCTCTATCCGTACACGAAATACCCACGGGATCCGGGTTTGATTTTTTAAATCTCTCAATGATTAATACTCTCATACTTATCAAGTTCTCATTTGCCTGCCCTGATGCCAAATTTTTCTTGAGAACGATGTAATATGTATTCTTGAAATGAAAGGAAAAAGCTGTTTATTTAAATGGACTTGGCTACGTACTTTTAAATCGTCTAAAGCCTTACCACTTCTCAATTCTTTTCTCATACTTGTCGATACGATGTTATGTTTAGGTAGATAAAAAGAGTATTCTTTACTGTACACCAGCAATAATTGAGAAAAATGATGAAAGCATTAGCACTTATCTCAGCCGTATCATCTTCCACACTATAATTTTTTTTTCGACCTGCCTCTCTATACACCACTCACCATCCATATCAATTAGCAATCCTAGATTTAATGATTTGAACTTTAAAGTTATTTATTTATTTTGCCGTTGAATGCGTGCAGCGCAGTACACATCAGGTGGGAGGGGTACCTATCAAAATACAGATTTTTTTGCCATCGAATTTCATTTCACCGAAAACTATTACACGATTTTCAATATCTATTTTTCTTGATTGATCGACTAGCTAATGATCACCGTTTCATATTATCGAATAAACTTTCATAAAAAAAATGTTTCAAAGTTGTGTTGCTTACCAGAATAACGGTCTATCGAACTAACATTTCATATAAACTATTAAGTTATCAATAACACTATTTATAAAAACATGTTTTAATATTTAACGTTACACATTGAAATGTTTCGTTTAACAACTTTCCATCGCAGTAACGTTTCATCGAACGATACATTTGCCTGTTGACGTTTGACGAAGAAAACTGTTGAGGTTAGTTCTTAATTTAAAAATTAATTCTTAATTGCAAGCAAGCATACAGCATGCAAGCAAGCATGCAGCATGCAAGCAAGCATGCAGCATGCAAGCAAGCATGCAGCATGCAATACAGCATGCAAGTAAGCATGCAGCATGCAAGCAAGCATGCAGCATGCAACATGCAAGCAAACATGCAGCAAGCAATATAATGCTCCGCTCGCTTCGCTCGCTCCACTATACTTGGTCACAAGTCTAACCTAACCTAACCTAGGTTTATTTTCGTATTAATGGTTTTTATTTATAGCGGGGGGCCTCAGGCCCCCCGACCCCCCCGGCAAGCATCTTGCAGGCATGCATACAGCATGCAATGCAAGCATGCATACATCATGCAATGCAAACATGCATACAGCATGCAATGCAAGCATGCCAGAATACAACAAACAATCTTCGATAGCTTCGGTTGCACCGCTGTTGACTGCCTGTTGTTCTAAATCTAACCTAACTTAATCCATAGGTTTTCTTTACAGGGAAACAAAAATTATTACGAGTAATTACATACAAAAAGTATTTTCGATGTACACTAACTTTAGTGTAGTAAAAATTGATGTTTCAACTATTCTGCAAACTGAAGCTTACGTGGAAACAAAATAATGGGTAACAAAACATCGATTTAACATTATTTCGATAAAATAAATAAAATAGGAAAAGAATTTACGATGGAATGAGCTTGTAGATAACAACTATTCGAAGAAATGAAATTGCGATGTAACCTGATTCTAGGAGTTGTTAAGTATTGTATAAAAAGATCTGCGAATAGTTTTATGGGGAATGAAAATCGTTGAAGTTCATTGTGATAAAGTGATGGGTTCCCTTTATTTCGGTAAAATTTGCATACTTGGGAAAGTCAAATTCTACGTCCGTTCATAACTCCAGGCCATTCGTGCATTGCCTGCTCAATAGTAAGAAACTATATGAGGTACTTCTACAATATTAATATTACTATTTATTACTTCTATATTATAAGGTAAGTTCATTTTAAATAATAACTAGCATACTTATGAATTGATTAATTCTAGACTTTTGAACGGGCATCTAAAGGGACGCACCTCATAAATAGTATAAATGATTAAATAACATTAATAACAGAAATTGCTTAATACACATGTTAAATAGATCTTCTGAAGTTGAACATACTATAAACATTAAGAACCGAAAAAGTGTTTATAAAAGGAGCCGAGAGAAAAATAAAGACTTCAATAAAGCTTTGTTTACATCAGAATACTTGTTAATCTTATATATAAAATTCTCGTGTCACAATGTTCGTTCCCGTACTCCTCCGAAACGGCTTGACCGATTCTCATGAAATTTTGTGAGCATATTGAGTAGGTCTGAGAATTGGCTAACATCTATTTTTCATACCCCTTAGTGATAAGGGTTGTCCACCCTTAATTTATTTTTAATTTATAAGGCAAAACAATGTTTGCGGGGTCAGCTAGTAATTTATAACATTATTATATTAAGGCTCACAAGATCGAAACCGAGTAGGTATTAGGTACAAAATGTTATTGACTGTCTTCGAATTTCAATATTTCGATATTAAATAAAGATCATGTCAAGCGACCGTGCTGAGATATGTATGTTGTCAGATCAAAACATATCTTTGCTAAATGTAATTGTAAGACAAAGCTGATAGAATCGATTTTGGCTTGATCGCAAATTCACCTCTTTTCTCTCTTTGCGGTTTCAATTCTTTGTCTACATTTCACGAATATTTTTTATGTAAAGTGGCTTAGTATCCATTTCTTATTTCTATTATAACAATATCCGATATGAGTAGAAAATATTGTAGCAAATTGGAAATGGGGAATTTTTTGAAGTCGTAATTAGACTCACCTTTAGTCCTCGGGCTTCTATTACGGTTACGGTGAGTCGGTGAAGGTTCTCGTTATAAAGGAGAGAAACTAGAAGCTCTCCGAGATCTGAAGTGGGTTCTTGCAGTTCCTGAAGAGAAAAATTATGTCAGAATAATCTTATATATACAATTTCCATGTCACAATGTTAGTTACCGTACTCCTCCGAAACGGCTGGACCGATTTTCACGAAACTTTGTATGCGTATTCAGTAGGTCTGCGAATCGGCTACTATCTATTTTCCATACCCCTAATTGATATATTATTTATTTTATATATATATTTTTTAATTTTTTGACGAAATTTTTTGTTTTTATTTTTTTATTATGTGGCATTAAAAAATACATACAACCCTAAATTTTTACTTTTTTATCACCAACCCCTATATTTTTATACCCATTTTAGTAATTAAATCATTTTTGTAAGGCAAAATAACGTTTGCCGGGTCAGCAAGTAATACCTACTTTCCACGCTTAAAACAATTATCCATCGCAAAACTTCTAAACCCCCGAGCGACATCCGGCTGTCGCGCTCTCCCACTTGACTATACACCTTGTCTTACTCAGTTAAAGATTACTTTAGTATGAAGAAGTTTGGTGAATTTGGTGAAATTTTTCATAATGCTTTTTAGTCCTATGCTTGTAATTAAATACGCTTTGATTTCGTTTTTATTTTTAAGAAATTGCTTAATACTTTAAAAATTACTGCTTTTTATAGCAAACTTTTTACTTTGCTTCTCAGTGTAATCTCTTCAAATTCTTCGAAATATGCCTACATTTGTATCCTTTATCCTCATTCTTCATTATTAATCGTTATCTACCATTTATGAAAAAAAAATGTATTTTTCTTCCTTTTATTGTATTTTAATAAAACTCTTTTAATTCGAATAAATCTCCCATTATGAAACTTAAGGATTTTATAATGCGAGATGTACAAATTCTAAGTCTAAGAAAACTATTTCATTTTAAATAGCTTATAATTAAAATACAACGATTACTCTCGTGTTACCTCTAGTCTTTGTATTCACAATACAATGTTGCTTTTGAAACATTTTCAAAACCAATTCAAAGCTGGGTCCAGATATGTATCATTTGCCCGATCCGATCAGCGTATCCGTATCGCCGACGTGTATCATGGTCGCATATGTGGATGGGTGATGATACGCGATCTTGATACGCCGTTATGATACAGCCCGTCCCATGTGATGTCGGTTTCATACGGTTGTCATACGGAGCCAATCGAGGCGTCCACAAGTTGATACGGGGCTTGATACATGATACGCTGATCGGATCGGGCAAATGATCATATCTGGACCCGCCTTAAGGCTTTCAAACCCTTGTGTTTTTTTTTAAAGACCATTGTGGACAATGGGACAAGACTTTGATGATTTCCCAAAATTTTAAAGAGTTAAGAATTTGTTCTTTATTGTAAAATCTGAAAATCTCAATTCTTGTAAAAATGAAATGGTTTTCCAATGAACGCATTTTTTCATGTGTGCAGGTAGGTACTAACCAATAAATAAATAAAAAATGTTTGTAAGGCCAGTAATTTCATACAAGATAATAAACTAAGTGGTATTCATTGCAGCAAGAAATCAAACCTTTTCAATATCCAGCTTATATAGTTGAGGCTCTTCATCAGAAGCCACTCCTTCCAATTCGCTTAGAGGCAGAATGATGTGACCAATCAGCTGCTTTCCTTTCCCCACTCTTCCGATATCAACCACGGACAACTTCAAGGTCAACCCCTCCAGCTTTCCTGGTGGAATCTAAACACAGAAGAAACACTTTACGTACATTTGTGTAGTTTAAAAATGCAATTGAATCAAGAAGACATAATAACAACAGTATTATTTTTCGCTACAACTTTTATTTTTATAAAGTATTCAAGTCTCCATTTTTAATTTCTCTTTTACGTAGTATAGACGAAATTTTGTAATCGTCAAAAAATTCGACCTCGAGATTTTGACGGATTTACACCTCCTTGAGTCCAAAAATATTTGTTTTGGAATTACGTCTGTGTGTCTGTGCGTTAGCACGATAACTCGTGTGTGCTTTAACTTATTGCAACCAAATTTTTTTTTTTAATGTTATATATTTCTAGGTTACATATTTATTTAAAGTTATTTATAAAAAATATATAGATTATTAAGTATTTTTGTCCGTTACCTAGTATCCATAACACAAGTTCTTAAAGATACTTAATTTGGGCTAGATAATTGGTGTAAGCGTAGAAATATATTATTATTATTATTCAATTATACGGTTATGCACCACAATATTGAGACGTTGACAGTAGGCCGTGATTAATAAAGAAAATATAGTTTTAAAAATCTATCTAAAAAATCCCTATTTAAGTAACTTTCTAAAGAACAAGAAGATTTATTTGGAGGACATGAAATGTGGCAAAATTCTCAGCCTCACCCATGTATAAATAAAATAAATTATTTAGATATGAAAAGTTTTAATATTAAATGCTGATAGGTACTATTATTGATAGACAGCGTGAGATTTATATTGATGGCAGTACACAATGAGTTTATTTCTACATACACATGAATACAGTAAGCATTCATTCGTATGTAGAAATAACGTCATCATAAAAAGCAATTGATTAATTTCGAATACAAAAATATTGCAACATTTTTTTACTAAATTAAAAGCATTTCTAAATTTAAAATACAGATACTCGAAATTAATTAGGTGTAGATTGATTTCATTGGAGTGTGCAATAGAAAATATTAATTATTCAGAATCTTTGAAATAGATTTTGTGACTCAAATTAAGCGCTTATAACCAACTTCGTGTCGCTTATTAGAATCAATTTGCCGTATTTAATTCTCTGACACGTTAAGCTTCAACGCTGCTTACAAAATAATAAGATTATTCTCGCTGGGTAACACTGCGAATGGTGATTTGCGGTATTAAAATATTCAAATGGGATATATGGAAATATGCCGACAGAACATAAAAGTTTATAGCTACTTGAATAAAAAAGTATCTGTTTACGGAATAGACTAAAAACGTTTAAACGTCGGTAAAATAAAAAATGCAGATTAAATTAAATATTAAATTTGTTTATACCAAATGAATAAGAAAATAGAAGACAAGAAAAAGTCATCTCATGATAAATGTCTCGTCTCAGGCTTTATCATGACAAAACTTCTTTATTTTACTTCATTTTCATTTTAATTTGGTCGGTTTATGGTTCTAAGGTTTATGGTATTTCAAGCATTTCAAATCAAATAACATTAGAAACAAAGTAAGTAGGTATATGTAATTTTTGGGCTCAAATTGTGAACTAATTTCATTGGTTGGTTTTTCCGAAAGAGAACATTGTCAAAAATAAACCTACGAAAACAAAACAAAAATTGAAACCTCCGTTTTTATTTAAAAAATCTTTATAGTTCATTTATTTGTTAATGTAATTTTATGTTTTCAATGTGTTTTAAAGCAAAATATTGTAAAATATCCTTTCTAAATCATTGAGCTACGATCGATTATCGAATTTAAAATGTTATAAAACTTTAATAATTGAACGATATGACGATATTGATTCCTTTGCCTCAATAGAATTTATAAAATAAATTTTACTCCTTCATATTTATTGTCCACCAGAGGTCCACCATTTCCGCTATGACAAGTTGACAACTATTTAATTGATTATTTTTGATATAATAACAGTCGATCTTTGATAAAGTAATTTATTTAATAGTACTAATTATTAAACACATTGACGGACCATCATTAATCAGCAGACTTTATATGAAACAATTATTATTATTTTGAATATTCAATTAATAGACACTTGCTTGACTAACGTTGTCGGTGACATGCAATCCAAGTGTTGTATGATTAATTAAAAATTAAATAATAATTAAACGTAGATTAACAAAATGATAATTTTATATGTAAAAAGTTCCTTCATTTATGTACTTTCCTAAAAATATAATTTCAGTTCTGTTTATTGCAGGTTCGAATGGCCCAGATCACATGTCAATTGAATATTTTCAGAATGTACGTGTAGTATACATAGATGTTAAGCTTTGTAGCGGAGCGAGTAAGATGTGCTATGAAGATGCGCCGCCGCAAAGTAGCTATGCGAGGAAGATGCGAGATATGCGATGCATCGAAAGTAGGGAAGTAACCAATAGCTCTCATTCATAGCACGCATCAAAAGCATGTATCCCTAGCACACACCTATAGCCTACAGCACACATTCTTCCATATACATAAACATACCATACTTCAACCCGTTTACATAAGTGCTGATTGATGGATAACAAACACATACATAGCAATGGTAGCATACCACATTTCTGGTGGAAAAGCAGCCTTGCCGGACAAAACTAAGTTTATTAACATTTCACAGGTGAAATCCAAGTAACCGCCAAAGTGAAATCTTTGGGTAATTAACACATTGGACCAATAGACGTACCATTGATGTCCATCGAAGATTGCGACCAAAATCCTTATACTGCTTATGTTTCTGACTCGTGCAGATAATCTCTTCTTTATTTTCAATTTGTTTAATATGGGAATGTTAGTGCTATGTGCAATCCACTGTATTCAACCCTGAGCAGCCAGGAACAATTCTCCAACGTCAAATTTCACGTTGATCCACAAATCAAATTTAGTATGTCTCGTAAGCAAAATTGGGAAAAACAAGTCTTCTAATTAATTTGACCTTTGTATTTTTGTGAAATGCTTGTTTTTCTCTATTCTCTTGAGCTTTCTTTTCCAGCCAATCTCGTAATAATACTTCTACGGATCTCGTATCCGCATTATCGTATATTGATAGTGGAGCCGAGGAATACGTAGCTCTGAATCACATCGAAAAATCAATTACAAAGAGGCCGAAAGTTTCAGCAAATTCGTTCTCCTGTCATGAATTATGTATCGAGGTAATGAACATTAGCACTCAAAACAGATTAATTGAATCACTCAATACCTTTCAGCGTATAGCTCGCAATGAAGGTCTCGTCAAAGCTTTCCTTATAATTAATGAACAAAGTACATTTATTGTGCGCCTTAGATTAAGAACATACAGATACCGTATCCGGGCACTCAATTTGGTGCAACCAATATTAGGCCTTATTTGGCACCATACGGAAACTCTATGCGTAGTCCTCGAGGTCAACGCACTCCGTACGCATCTCCAACAAATTATTAAAAAATGACGATTTGTGCTATTATATGGTGTAATAATCGAACTGAAAAAAATAAAAAGAGTGAGAACATTACTTTTCACACGTAAGTTTTTAATATTTTATTGTATTTTCACTTTATAAGCAATAAAAGCCAAATATTTTATTTTGTATTTTTTAAATACTGAGTGCTGCCAGTTACAGAAATTATTTTACCGATTTTAGTTGTTTAGAATTTAGTCGAATGCAATAATTTAATCATATTAATTGTTCTATAAAAAATACTAAGGACATAAAAAAAATTTTTTTTGATGATTAGATTGTTTTGACTTAACGTATGGACATTTTTAACCGCCTTAAGAAAAGGAGGAGGTTTTCAAGTCGCCTTAATCTTCTTTTTTATGTATGTTTCTACGCCTAGACCGGTTTTAAATAGTAGATTGTATGATGAGGGAGCTATTTTGCTCCCTTATCATACAATCTACTTTTACGTCGAGGGCGCTACTTTGATTCAAGAGCTAAGCAAAGGAATTCAAAGTAAATAATAACACAAGTTCTTAATGATACTTAATTTGAGCTAGATAATTGGTGTGAGCGTAGAAATAATTATCCCTACTAATATTATAAAAAGCTTTCACGTCTAAAGCACTGAACCGATTTTGATGAAATTTGGTACAAATATAGATCTCGGGGTGGGACATAGGCTACTTTTTATCGCGAATAAAAGGTTGAATGGGTTGAAATATGGGATGAAAGTTTGTATGAAAGTTCGACATGGCGGACGCGACTTTTTGATATAATATCAATATGGGTATCATTTTCGTGGTTTTCGGGGGTCCAGATTACGAATACAACATCTTTTTTGAAATCAAAGATGGCGGACGTAACTTTTTGATATAATATCAATATGGGTATCATTTTCGTGGTTTTCGGAGGTCCCGATTCCAAATACAACATCTATTTTGAGATCCAAGATGGCGGACACAACTTTTTAATATAATATCAATATGGGTATCATTTTCGTGGTTTTCGGGGGTCCCGATTCCCAATGTGACATCTATTTCTAGATCCAAGATGGTATTTGCGACTTTTTAATACAAAATCGACATAGGTATCATTTTCGACGTGTTCGTCCACGAAAACCACGAAAATGATACCCATATTGATATTTTATCAAAAAATCACGTCCGCCATCTTGGATATCAAAAAAGATGTCGTATTCGTAATCAGGACCCCCGAATACCACAAAAATGATACCCATATTGATATTTTATCAAAAAGTTGTATCCGCCATATCGGATCTCAAGAAAGTTGTTGTTCGCAATTGGAACCCCCGAAAACCACAAAAATGATACCCGTATTGATATTTTATTAAAAAGTTGTGTCCGCCATCTTGGATCTCAAAATGGGTGTTGTATTTGGAATCGGGACCACCGAAAACCACGAAAATGATACCCATATTGATATTTTATTAAAAAGTTGTGTCCGCCATCTTGGATCTCAAAATGGATGTTGAATTCGGAATTGGGACCCCCGAAAACCACGAAAATGATACCCATATTGATATTATATTAAAAAGTCACGTCCGCCATCTTGGATCTCAATATATATTTTTTTTTAATCGGGACCCCCGAAAACCACCAAAATGGTACCCTGATATTTTATTTAAAACTATCCGTCAAAAACTTTGGTGTGGCTTTTCCGTTTCATCGAATTTACAAATTACGATGTATCTATCGTATAAAAAGAAGTTTCACTTCAAAATCAGAAGTAGTATTCATGTTTTATTTAAATTACCTGGTTTTGGGGTGACGAGGTTTTAGTGACCACACCAATTTTTAGTAGTGTGCGTGTATCTGTGTGTAAGCGTTAGCACACATAACAATTTTTTTGCGTCAGTTTTGAAGCGGCATATTGTATGGAACTATCCTTCTAGTATGTTCTTATTCTAAGTTGTGCGCATTACTTTGAGAAGTTGATATTGTTGATAAGTTGAGACATCTTTCACAATTTTATAAGGATTTGATTTGGGGTTGGCGTAATTATATGAACATACATATTACTAACTAAACAAATTTACTAAATGCCCGGACTGCAGAAATGCTTGAGTGGAATATTTTTCCTGGTTGTTAATATTTGTTTGTTATATTACTGAAAGATTGAGCTTTATTGGCATAGGTGTCCCATTTGTGTAGGCAACATGCCGGCAACCTGTCACTATTGGAGGCATTATGGGCCACATTATGGGCACTGCATGGCCCATAATGCCAAACACAAATTAGTTACACATAAATCCAAAGCTCTGCTTAAACCTTTTTGGGAGAACAAGCATGATTTTTGTGTATGTATTACTGAACAAGATTTGGTTGCAATATAAGACCAGCTGTCTACCAGACGTCAACTTTCCTTGAGCATGCTATTGTTGTGTGACCTGGTGGTTGTGGTAGTAGTATTACCAATACCATCGCTACAACACGACGCCTCATATTCTTTACTGCCAAATGAAATATTATAAAAAAAATCTTTATAATTCAGATCTTTATTCTTATGAGAGCAACATTGAAAAGATTTTTAGCAACATTGATCCTTGATTTCTTAATAAAATTATCAAATTTATGTTTTTTTATTATTTTAATTTAAGATTTACCTTTATGTTTTACTTGGATTTTGTGACTTTGAAGATGTAAAATATTAAAAAGATTTGGAATAATTTAAGTCATTAATTTGGGTTTATTTTACACACTCATTTTTATTCAGTATAAATTATAGCGTCTTGGTACTTTTTAGTGAATAATAGTAGAGGTAAAGTCATTAGGGAAAAATTGACTTGTAGGATTTATTAAAGTAATTTTCAAGGGCCTTTTGAATATTTGGAAATGGCGATGTGATTATTAGTACCAATCTTAAGTGGAATTGAAAACTTAAAAACACATCCGGGATTTTTTATTACAACAGTAATTGTAGGTCTTTGCAAAGAAAATTACAACCAAATATTTTATTTAATACAAGTTAGAAGTTGCAACGAAGTATAATTTATTTGCTCTCTATTTAAACTAACCTACTCTTAAATTTATTAAATAATGTAATTGGTATAAGAGATATATTTTACGAGTGACGGTTGGCAGCTAAATTATGGGTTTGTAATATTTTTCACAGACGTTTACTGAATGTTATAAATAAATTAGGTTGGTATACGAGTAATTATTTCGAAACTATTGAGCCCTAAATATTCTTAACCTCATAAAGCCTTGCCATGTAAACTATTAAACATTAAAAGTATTAATTTACGCTAGAAAGAATTAATACTTCGGCTGACATTTTTAATCTTTTTATTCTACTGTAATGTCTGTAATACCCTTTTCACGTCCCTTTGTCGTAGGTTTTGGGTCAAGGAGTTTGTTTACGGCCTAATCCTGCGGGTTGTAATAAATTTCACTTACACCTGACTTTTCGTATTTGCAAATAACTAGGGTTTGATTTATTGAAGTTTGGACTAATCTAGTGCGGAGGCGGATGAAGATTAATGGACATTCGAAGTCATGGTACTAACATTCGAAGTTGCATGAATAAATTGCAATTTGAACTATAGCTGTAAATCTTTTATATTAAAATGTAGTTACTGAGCTGAGTTCTGCTGGAGAAGAATGCTTGGAGTCTCCTGGACTGAGTCGTACCAACATTTTTATACCTCAAGAACTCGGTATCAAGCAGCTGCTATCTCATAAAGTTTATACTTGTATTTTGAAAAATTCGAACACATTCAAGACGCGATGCAGAGGCTATTGAGCGCCACGTCGTGTCAGGCGATGGACCGATCGAATTAAGGCAGCAGTGGGCAGTCCCTTGCATAAGTGTACCAGGACACAAACAGAGAAAGATGCCTGGACATTGTGAGGTGAGAACATCAGCACCCAAACCACCTAATTGTCGACCACGACCACTCTAGCAAGAGTTTTCTTTCTTTTTTAATGCTTGACCGGGAAACTCTTCGCCTACATGTCACCTGATGTGAAAATAAGGCCGAAGATGTAATCGTGCGTCAACTGGACTCAATTTTATTATTATAGCGACAGATTTTAATAAATTATGAACTGTGAAACGATGGAGGAGAAGATACTGAGCGTTTTCTTTAGGTCATTATTATAATACGATTTTAAAAACAGCACTACTTTTTCAACCGACTTCAAAAAAGGAGGAGGTTCTCTATTCGACTGTATGTTTTTTTTTTTTTGTATGTATGTTCCGCGATTACTCCGTCAATTATGAATCGATTTTGAAGATTCTTTGTTCGTTAGGAAGGAGATACTCCAAAGGTGGTCGCGTATAAATTATACCAAAATTGGTTCAGTACTTTTTTGTTAAAATGATAATTTCATTGGGGATGAAATAATAATATCGTCCACGAACACAAAAATAATGTCAATTTTTTTTTTGATCTTGCCATTACCTAATATGCAATAGTGAAATTTTGGTTAGTAGGTCCAATAGTCAACACATAAACTATGACAAATTATTTTATGAACTTAAGTTAAATAACTAGGTTCATATTTCATTAACTTACTATTTATTGTGAATGAATGGCAGGCATTTGTAATGAGATATAGGTCTGAGACGTGATATTATTTGTTAACCGACTTAAAAAAAAGAGGAAGTTCTCTATCCGACTGTTTTTTTGTGTTTGTTACCTGATTACTTCGTCAATTATGAGTATTACGACTCGATTTTAATGATTCTTTTTTTAGGTACGTCAAGATCAGAGATGGCCCGTATAAATTGTATCGATATAAATTAGACCCTTTTTGAACAAATCAATAACAAAAAAAAACTTTTTAGTTAAAGTTTCCATTAAGTTTTAATGAGCGCTTAGTAGGCCTATCCGTTTTCAATAAAATATACTTTATTTCCACTAAAAACAATAAAATAAAATATTTTTAGCAAAAAAATAGGACAACCGACTTCAATGCGTACAAATTTAAACTAAAAAGTAAGAAATAAATAATATTTTTATGAATTAGTTGATAAGAGCGTCATAGAAAACCAAGGAATGTATTGATACACATTTATAATTATTTATTTATAATTCATACTCCGACATATTTGGAGTCGGTGCCAGCCTAAGCAAAATAAACTTACCTAATAGATACGAATTTGATTAATCCATTAACTATACATAATAATGAATGATGAAGATAAGAAATAATCCGCCGCTCCGTGAAGTTCGAAAATTGCAAACACTATCCTCCTTGGCTAGCTGGCACCGGCTCCAAATATATCGGAGTATGAATTATAAATAAATAATTATAAATGTGTATCAATACATTCCTTGGTTTTCTATGACGCTCTTATCAACTAATTCATAAAAATATTATTTATGTAATGAAAAGAATACGTAAAGTATATTACATAATAAATTCGTGTGTTCGTTCTCTGAAGGCTTAGTTAATTTTGGGTTTAACACCCATTTTATGTAGGCGACTGGCAACCTGTCAATACTTTGAGTCATTGCATGGCACATACTGCCAGCTTTATGAGCCATGCAATGACGCTTATATGTAACAAAATGTTGCCCAAAGTTCCAAACTTACAAAGTGGAGCAATACAGTCAAATAACTTTCTGAAAGTCTATTCCAGAATGATAATATTCTTGTAAAGTTGTTTGGCAAAGAACTGTCATTGAGAGCGTTTGAACTTTGTCGAATTAGAAATATTCATGACGGTATTCTTACCTCATTAATGTTGATAAATATTCATTTCTTGAATTAGTTAAGCATTGATTTACTTCAAACGGAAATTTTCAGATTTACTTAAGAACGAATACAATTCTCCTTAGAATTTAGAAACCTTAATAAGGGCATAAACACAATAAGGCATTATGGCGCCGCAAAGCCAAAATTAGCTGCATGCGTGCCAAGTCACTCTCAGCGTAATTACTTACGAGATGCGTCAGGGTAATCGGCGCAGTGCTGTCTTTTTTTGCATTGCGGCACCACTTCACTCTGTTATATTTTAGCTCTAATTTTTGCTAGTGTTGTTATAATGGCATGATTTGAAATGATGAAAGATGTTCCAATAAATTTTAGAGAAGAAAATGTAGATAAATATTGTCATGATATGATAATAATAATATAATAATTATATTTCTACGCTCACACCAATTATCTAGCCCAAATTGTGCTATGGATACTAGATAACGGATAAATATACATAATAATCTAGATATTTCATAAATAAACTTAAATGAGTATATAAACAACCATGACTCGTGAACAAATATTCGTGTTCATCACACTAACATTTGCCACTACCAGGACTCGAACCCGGACCGCCCGATGTGTAGGCAGCGTTACTGACCACTCCACCACGACGGCGTCGATATGCAATTTTACTTCACTTGAAGTGATCTTCTGTTGTCGTCACTTGGACTTTCCCAGCTGAACAAGCTTAACAAGACTGGGAGTGACCAACGAATTTATTCTAATCTATCGCTTCTTATTACGTTACAAGCCCTGACGCATGCTTGTAAAATCTTAATTTTATTTCATCTCTAAATTTAATTAAATGTTGCCTACATTGTCACAGATATTAAACGAAAGTAAAAAATAAATTCTTTAATGATAAAGCCCTGATATTAATGTCCCGTCTCAACATTAATATCAGGGCGGGTTTTTCCTAGCATTTTAATTTGGTACAAATTTCAATGCCAAATAAAATTAGAAACTTTAGGTGCCTAACGATATTATTAAAGGTTAAAATACATAATGGACGACATAAGTTACTTACAGCTTATAATGGCTATATCAATTGTATTCTACGTTATAAAATCATTCTTTGGAGGAAATCTATTCATAATTTATTCTAAATACAAAAACGATGTATACGGGCTATAGTTGGCATTATAAAAACTGATTCCTGTCGTCCATATTTTCAAAAACATAATATTTTCCAATTCCCTGTCTTTATGTATTCGAAATTATTATATTTGTATTTAAACATAAGTCTGTTTTTGTAAAGAAACACGACATACTTTTAATAGGTGGTAGACCCATATGTAGGCTCGTCTGGGTAGGTACCACCGCCTTTCTTATTTCTGCCGTGAAGCAGTTCGCTGTGTTTCGGATTGAAGGGAATGGTAGCCAGTGTAATTACTGGGCATGGAGGGCGCGGCGCGCTCGGAAATAGTCGTGTCACATTGCACAGATACGAAAAATTAATTCGCGATTGGCGCGGCATATAGCCGCTGCACGTGATGGCTATGGGTTCTGATAAACTCATAGCCAACGAGTTTTTGGCATTTGTTCAACATGCCATAGACACGATGGACGAGGTCAGCATCATGCAGATCTGCAAGTCAAGTTTTCCTGAAGACGAGATTTGCAGTGGTAAGAAGCTGCTGTTCGATACGCTCGGCAAGACCGCGCAGATGCCGTCCCGCAGGAGGGATGGAGGAGAGAGGAGTGTCCAGGACGTCATCACCTTATTGAAGGAGACCGATCCAGACGACGTGCCAGCTTTCGTGGCGAAACAGCTGCACAAGCTGCCCCCCGTCACATTCGACCACGTCGACGTCACCAGACTGCTGAAGGACATCACGTCCCTGCAAACCAGCCTGGCCGAAGTTCAGTGTAGGTTGGAAGTATCAGAATCTACTATAAGTGAGCTGCGTACCGAATTATCTTTATTAAAAAATAATAGTACTTCGGTATGTAGGTCACCTGAAACCGAGGCTTCCAACGTCAACACTCGACGTCGTGGAGCGCAAAATGCATCTGTCGGCAGTTTTGTGTCGCCGGTGTCAGCGACCGCTACGTGTGATGCATTATGCCCCGCCGTCACCGCCCGCTGCCCCGCGCGTGACGCGACACAGCTGACGCCGCAGGGGCGCGATATAACAGCGAGCCAACCGCGTGCTTATGCTGCTGCCGCCGCCGGGGTCCTACCACCACCATCTCAGCGGCCGTTAAAGGCTAGTAGCCGTTGTAAGCCTGCTAGCAAAAAAGAGCCTCCGCTTTTTCATCGGGAGGAGAATAAGTGCGATGAGGAGGGCTTTACCAAGGTGCAGAGGAGAAAGAAGAAGTCCGTCATCCGCAACCACTGCGGAACCGCACCGACTGGGGACAATCAACTGCGTCCTGAAGTTCGAACGACGCAGCTGTACTTGTCCCGTTTGCACTGGTCTACGAAAGTGGAGGAAGTCGTAGACTATCTCAGAAAGAAGACCACCTGGACGCTGAGAGTCGAGCGACTGGAGTCTCGCCACAAAGTAAACTTTTCTTCTTTTGTGGTGAGAGTTCCAACACATCATCTGCCGACTTTCATGAAGGAGGAATTCTGGCCGGAAGGAGTCGTTTTTCGACGTTTTCGAGGACGACTCCCTAACGAGCTGCGCTACACGTCGCCGACCCTACGTGTGCCTTAGTTTTTAAGTTATATTATTTTGTATATAATATATGTTAGTTTTTAAGGTATTTATCTATGGGCCCTTTGTTCATTTTAACATCTATGTAAGCATTGTGTTGCCTGAAATAAATGAATTATTATTATTATTATAATAATATCATCTTAGTCCCCAGGATGGCAAACGTACTTGCGGTGTTAAGTGATTCACACTTACTATTGCAAGTGTCTATAGGCGGCGGTGACCACTTAACACCAGGTGGGCCGCAAGCTTGTTTGCTATCTCGTAACATAAAAAAATCATTCACTAATAGAAAAATATGTTCTCAATATTTATGTAAATTACAAAAATCATGTGTAAAACTGTCTGTAGTTTGAATGAAAGAAAACGGGATTTGAACCACGTACCTTTGTTAATCCGATATTTCGGCGCAGTTACATGCGCCATGATATCAGTAACTGCGCCGAAATATCAGATTAACCAAAAATCAAAGGTACGTGGTTCAAATCCCGTTTTCTTTCATTCAAATGATAGTGACCACGTTAGCTTAAAACAATACACTGTCTGTAGTGTCAAGAAATGCTATTATTATGCATATATATTAAATGTATAGCGAATTCAAGAGGCTGATTATAATATGGTTATTAAAAACTGTTTTATAGCTTGAGAGAGTTTTTAGAATACAGACTATAATTTATTAGTTTAGTATTAAGTACCAGAATTAAGTTAAGAAAAATTTTTAAATTTAGAGAATGTGTATACACCTGTAAAGGTAGGATGTAGTGGTCTCTATTTAAAGCAAATGGTACTGCTCATTATGTATGTACCCAAATTTATACACAGAAAATTATTATTATTATATCTATGTGTTTTTATCTCAACAACTGGTTGTTGGTTTTAATGATAGGATACGGGATTATGCCAAGAATCTATTAATATTTTTATAAGTTATTTAAGCTAAAAATTAGACGAAAGTCTAATTCCTCCGGCTATCTCTCCGTTAACGATGTATTGTGGACCACATTTTTCTCGCTTCTATAAAATATATTTTTCAGCAAAACTTGTTCCAAGAGAATATCGTGGATCACGTTATAATGAGGTTGTAAAGAAATTGCCAATAAAAGAAACTGGTTTTCCGCTACATGCTTAGGTTATTTTTTCTCTAGTTAGGCCTTAAAGGCATATAATAAATTGAATGGCGTTGCGCTCTACGTAACTTTCGTAAGGTAGTGTGGTTAGTATTAGAATGGAGACCAAAAATTTTTCAAGTCGAAAAAAGTTATCAAATTATATTTTTTTCCTATATAAATATTATTGATCGAGGTTATATTGAAACGATAATAAAAACCTCGACAAAGGATTTCTCTCTTGAAATAATGTGAATAGTCGACAAAACTCAAGACGCGGGATGAAGAAAGATTTCTCTACATTTCTAAGACGAGTTGACAGTTGAGACCGACATAAAATATTTCCGCCACAGCTCCAGGAGTTGTAGAAGAACATTATTCTTCTACAACTCAACAATTTGTAGAAAAATTTTATTCTTCTACAATTCCTGGAGCTGTGGCGGAAATATTTTTGTTTATCCCCCTCAAGAAAGTCCAGTCTACCAACACGACGGACAACGAGTTACGCTGTCCAACTGTGCTCGGCATATCGACAAGGTCTTATTTCAGACAGAGATAAGTTTCTCGGTGTAGATACACGCGACTCAAGTCACGTGTCTTGTGCTACGGATACAGGTAATCGTGGTAAGTATGGCAAACTTAAAAATAAAATCTTGTCCAAGGTCAAAAACAGGGAATAATCCTGACCCAGGCTATTCTTAGCCGTAGCCAATCATAAGTAATAGATAACATAGTTTATTACTAACCTGATAAACAAAGGACTCGTCGAAGAATGGATTGCAAGTTTTCTTCTTCTGCTTAGTCTGCAAAACTCTTCTTTCATCGGGCATAAGTTGTAACCTGTGTAAACAAATACTATCTACAAAATGTACAAAATAAACCGCTCAGATTAATCAAAGCTTTTTTACGCACGAAATTCAATCTTCCAGAAAATTACCTATCGGTTTGAAACATGTCAATTCGTTTATTTATTCAGAAGGTCTTTACGCTAGACGTGAAATATGCTTACGAAACCTTTGTTAACCCAAAGTATTAGTGCTTCATTTCTTATGCATAGACGAAATACTTATGTGTGAATAGTAAAGGGATAAAATTTATCTGTCTCGCACGTTACTAGTGCCACAGATAATATAATACTATACTATATAGTCTATATTGTTTTAAGAAACGAGTACCGAAAATTTTGACTGCGTTGCTATTGGTCCACGTAATCAACATAAAGTCCGTTACACACAAACACTACAAAAAACCGGCCTGTATGATAAATGTGCTACGAACAAATATTGTGACGCCGCGAGCTCTTTTATCAAGCATCAAATAACAATACTTATAAAATTTATGAAGTTCGAACTCTTTTGTTACAAAGAGTAACTAAAGTGAATAGTCAAAAGTGGTACACATTGTGTCGATCCTCTGATAACCAAGATCGAAACAAAAATGAACGAAGGCGACAACAATGTAGAACATATGTTAGTTATCTAAGGTTACAGCAGTTAGTCCTTAAATCACGTGTCTGCAGAAAGTTCATCAGCAAGAAGTGACGACGATAATTTTTAAGATTACGGGAATTATATGCATGATAATTATTTGATTTATAAATTCTAGTGCATAAAATATTACTATATCCAATATTGTTTTATTGTTATTTATTTACGAAAATATCGTATTATCACGTGAACAGATAATTTTTGTTAAAGAACACAATAAGTTTAGAAATTTAATATGAAAGGGCCTTTACAATTTCAAAACAAGAACTAAGGCGTCGGCCCCGCCCGTAACATTAGCCATCTCACTCTGTCAATATCGGAGATATGCGAGAGACATACTCAGTACTCGTTTGTTAAAATAAACAGACTATAGTACTAAGTTCTTCTACAGCTATTTGTTACCCTGATTACGTCCCCTGTTACTCACTTTATGTAAGGATCGCATGCGTTCGCCAGGGCCGGAGTGCGGGATGGGAGGTGCTTAGCCTTAACAATATGCACCTGTAGCCTTTCAGTTCCTGACTCGTATTTCAGCGTGAACCACACTCGTCCCTGGGGAAATCAAATGGATGGTTAATTAAGGACCGCACTTCCAATGGTCCGCGATTTGCTCGGGTTTCAACGGCGTGACACAGCAAGTTGATTCTATTCATCGAAGCACTCAGCTATGTTCAAGACAAATCCTTTACCCATAATTACCGTTGTTAATGGCTTTGAAATGCGGTTAGTGAAATTCAACTCACGTATGCTTTACCCGCCCTAATTTGGATTCATGAAAGTTTCGTCCCGGAATAAAATTAAATTTTGTTGAACATCAACTATGAAGGGGCAGTCTTTACCATGACCCACCTCAAACCTATTTGATAATGACCACAAATTTATATGCGTTCATCACTACATAGTATAAAACATAGTCGCTATCCGCCGTCTATCTGTCCCTATGTATGCTTAGATCTTTAAAACTACGCAACGGATTTTGATGCGGTTTTTTTTAATAGATAGAGTGATTCTTAAGGAAGGTTTATATGTATAATACATGCATATTTACATAAGCATAGCACCCGTGCGAAGCCGGGGCGGGTCGCTAGTTACAAATATAATAAGATCAAATATATAGACTTTATATAGAAATAAACCAATTTCAAATTCCGGTGTAAATAAAATTTACAAATATTGAGCTTTCTAATGTAATAAATATATATTTTCTTCGCACGGGTGCAATGCTTATGTAAATATGCATATATTATACATATAAACCTTCATTAAGAATCACACTATCTATTAAAAAAACCGCATCAAAATCCGTTGCGTAGTTTTAAAGATCTAAGCATACATAGGGACAGACAGACGGCGGATAGCGACTTTGTTTTATACTATGTAGTGATATACGATAATATGAGTTTTATTTTTTCGATTGATGAGCTTATGAGGTTACTACATAGTATGGAGGCGGTATGACATGGCGATTTTTGTAAATGAAGAGAATTGTGATAAATTAACCCATGCAAGCTTGAATAATCAAAGGGTGGAGACATAAACAATTCTGTATTTAATTGCAATATCAGCAAGACAATAAATTTGTTAAGCCAATTGGATTAAATTTCTGTTGTCGAGGGAAATCAGAGAGATTTCGCTGTACTATAATAACCCAGATTAATAAATTTAACAATTATTTTCAGATGCATCAATTTCGTTTAGCCTTAAGGTAGCGTTTTCCAAAGTGGGAGGCGCGAACTAGTCTAATGGGAGCCGCGAAAATTGTGACACGTTAAAAAAATTGTTATCATACATTTTTTAATGATTAAATATTCTCAAGGGAGGCGCAGTAACATCAAGTTTGGAAACCACTGCCTTAAGGTGACGATAAGTGCTGGTAACCTTGCTCAGTGCGCGGAGCGTGAGCAGAGCATCCCGCACCTATATAGCACACTCAGAAAATACAGAAACGAAGAAAACTATTGATTTTTCTTAACAAGATGCTACTTTTACTCATATGTATGAATATTTAGTTAAGGAAGTTAAGATAGTTCCTGTAGTTTCAGTACTATAACTTTTTACTTTTATTTGGGTAGCACCAATTTCCAAGATTTTTTAAATACACAAACATACATACGTAGGTGTTTGTAGTCAGTGACGCTAAAATTGTTGAAATGTTTTCATAGTGATTTGTTTCGTAAGGGATCAATCAGATAGAAGGCGGTGAAGCGTTCAAGCGGGCACGTTCTGCGTTACGTTTCTACAGGTTGACTGGCACGGTTTGTGTAAGCATGTCTTAGTATTGATAAACAATACAGCGAACGCACTGACCGCTTGATCGCGTGACCGCCTCCTGTGTAATAGATCCCTAAAGCGCCGGCCACACATGCGGTCAGAGTTCAGAGTTCTGTGACTCGCGTTCACTGTAAGTTTTGCGGTGGCTCAGAATCCTACACATACAAAAGCGGTCAGACCACGACAGTCAAAAGTGCGAAATTGTGTACACGGAACGTAGAACTCGGAACTTCGACCGCTAGACCTCATGCAGTGGGGCCGCCCCTAAGTAATCTAGATTCATACGTCTATTTTTTGATGTGTGATAATCATTATAAAATCGGTAAATGTTGCGTGTTACTATTAACTCTTTATTGCATTTAATAATATAAAAATAATAAATAAACAGTGATGCAGTTTGCAAGGGCCAACTTATCTATATAAGTTACCACGTATCGTCCGTTTAGAGGGAATAATTTACATCTTAGCCTTAACAATTTACTTACAACATGCCCCTCGGGCCAAAGGAGATCTTCATCCAAACAGTCTGACTTGTACAATGAGGGATCCAGCACTCCAAGGTCAGCGGTGTTAGCTGAAACAAAACATTAATAATAAATATTTGAATAATAATTATCATTTAATGACGAATGACGATGAATAGAATATAAATAATTTACTCTCACAACACAAACGACGCGCGACACATACAATAAGTAAATGAAAGAAACAAAAATCATAACTTAAAGTAAGAATAAAAAACGAGGATAACACTCCGATTGCTGCTATGCTACGACATAATCGCAACGCGGTGTTGGTATTCAGTTTGGAGCCCAAGTAACGTGGACGCAAAGCCATACAAAAAATAGCCACAGAAAAATTAGCTCACTATGCGTTGTGGTCACAAATCAAAAGTACTCTCTACCTGGTCATAAAAAATAACCCTAACCTACCCATCACTCAGTCATGTAGGTAGGTGTATAAAACACTACTCTCCTAATATTGCACTCAGCCTAGTCATTAAAAAAAATTTGGCCAGCGTGGTTCACTAAGGCCTAATCGCCCATAATGTGGGTAGGCTCGAGCCCCTCGGTGGGGACATTATATGAGTTGTTGTTGATGATACTTCGGTCAAAGTCTATTTAAGCGCTTACAATCAGCCAACTCATACGTTTAGACAGAGCAATCGTGAGAGGACGCGGAAGGGGCGCGGTAGCGCCACCAAACTGCCATACACTCGTTTGGTAGACACAGGCCCACTCTATGTCTACTGCACGCCGTCTAGACAAAAGCGGCATATTCGTCAACTTGAAAGGCGTCGAACCACTATATGTTTTTAACCTGTGCTTCGCATGAGTTATTTTTTGTTTGATATTTCAGTTTTTTTGTAAGAAAATACTGATTATAACATGTTTATCCGTTATTTTTAGGTAGATAAAGTCTAAAAAACGATAAATTGGAATTATTCGGATTAGCACTGGACCATGGGTCGAATTTTGTTTGTTTTTATACATATTATTAGGATATTCATTTGAAATATATTTTAAATCTTTAAAATAAGTCGAACAAAATAAAATGAAGCGTCGAATAGCTTTTCATTGCAAAGAAAGGCTAATCCATGATAATATAAATACCTATGTTTTATATTTAGAAGAAATTATCAACACATTTCTAAAGCAATTCGCACAATTTATAAAACCAATATCCTATTTATACTTTGCAGGTAATTCAAATGTAGAGAATTTAAATGTATTATTACCCCTTAAAATTCAAATCTCCTTATGACACAAACTCTAGATGGAGATCGTACGCAACACTCGTGGCAACATTAAAGGTCGGATTTCCATGACAAAGTAGGTGCTTAGTTCTGAAATATTTCCCGTGAGAAATTCAGTTTCCACTTTAAATTTATCAAGCTCATATTTTTTCTTCGCAGGAAATTCACCCTAATCGCGTCTAAGAATTTTATTTAAAGAAAGACAGCTGAGCCGCAATTAATATTTTAATCTCCTTGATCGGTCCAATTAAAGCCAAGAATTTAATTAGGTAAGGGTGTATTAAAATGCTTACAGCAAATACTGCAGTATATTTAAAGTAATTAATTCATGAATTATTTAATGTATCATCCACGACCAACGGCTCATAGGCTTAATCGCCCTTAATGTGGGGTAGGCTCAAGCCCCCCGGTGGAGACATTATAATAATGTCTCCGTCGACCAACCACACTTGGCCAGCGTGGTTGACTAAGGCCTCATCATATCAGCCGAGAGACGTCCACTGTTGGACATAAGCCTCCCCCAAGGATCTCCAACCCGAACGGTCCTGCGCTGCCCGCATCCAGCGGCTTCCCGCGACCTTCACCAGATCGTCAGTCCACCTTGTGGGGGGCCTACCAACGCTGCGTCTCCCGGTACGCGGCCGCCATTCAAGAACCTTTCCGCCCCAACGGCCGTCAGTTCTGCTAGCAATGTGCCCTGCCCATTGCCACTTAAGGTTCGCAATTCTTTGGGTTATGTCGGTGATCTTGGTTCTCCTGCGGATCTCATCATTTCTGATACGATCACGCAGAGAAACTCCGAGCATAGCCCTCTCCATTGCCTTTTGAGTGACCTTGAGCCTTTTTATGAGACCCATTGTAAGCGGCCACGTTTCGGTTCCGTAGGTCATCACTGGCAACACACACGAATTAAAGACTTTCGTCTTGAGACACTGCGGTAGATGGGCCGAGAATATGCCACGTAGCTTCCCGAACGCTGCCCAGCCGAGTTGGATTCGTCGATTGACCTCTTTCTGGAAATTGGACTTACCAAGTTGGACTGTTTGTCCTAGGTAAACGTAATCGTCGACAATTTCCAGTGTAGAGCTTCCAACCTTCACAGGAGTGGGTACGACATGCGTATTCGACATAATTTTCGTCTTATCCATGTTCATTTTAAGACCCACTTGTTGGGAGACTCTACAGAGATCGTCGAGCATATTGCCCAGTTCTTCCAATGTCTCAGCCATGACTACGATATCATCTGCAAAGCGAAGGTGAGTCATGTACTCGTCATTAATGTTGATGCCAAGTCCTCTCCAGTCCAGAAGCTTAAACACGTCCTCCAGCGCAGCTGTGAACAGTTTCGGCGATATCACATCGCCCTATCTCACACCTCATTGGAGCTGTATGGGTTTTGACTTTTGGTCCTGAAGGCGGACTGACATAGTGGCGTTTTCATACAGTGACTGCAATACTTTGATGTACCGATAGTCTATTTGACACTTCTGGAGTGACTGGAGCACTAAACTGGAGGACTAAGGCCTAATCGCCCGTAATGTGGGGTAGGCTCCAAGCCCCTGGGTGGACTTCACACACAACCTAATAATTTCTTCATAGGTGTCTGCAGGTTTCCTCACGATGTTTTCCTTCACCATAAAAGCGTCAATAAAACGTACATATGAATTCAAAATTTGAAAACACATTGGTACGTGGTAGTACGTGGCGGGGTTCGAACCGGTCGGTGCCTCCTGGGTGGGAGACAACTCCCTAACGCACTACGCAACCGACGCTTCAAATGTATCATCGGTAAGTCTTTATTATTAATTATTTTAGTCGTTTTTTTATTACCAAGCGGAATGGACCTAATGTCTTTCTTTCTGTTTTTTCGCACTAACGTGGATCGCAATCTTCTAGCATTTATAGCATAAATATGCTTAAAATAAACAAATTGATAAAAGTTAATTGACTTTTATAGTACTTTCATAATATAAAAGTCATCTAACGTTAATTTATGTCTTACAGAAATTATAACGTAGTCCTTCCTTGAAGAGGATAATATTATAGAGACGTCATACAAACGAAGAACCGTTTTTTCTCCATTCGTGTCATTTTGTATGACGACGGTGCTCGCCGTACTCCAAAGACCGACAACACTTTGTGATTTCTATGGTTTTGCAGGTGACGAGTGTCAGGTAGAGTGCCAAGGTCGAGTGTATCGGTTGGATAGAGTATTTCTTTATACTACTTGATGGCAAACAAGCTTGCGGCCCACTTGGTGTAAAATGGTTATCGTCGCCTATTGCAATATTAAGGGTAAATCACTTAACACAGCAAGTGCGTTGCCATCCTGGGGACTAAGTTTCTATGCCTTCCATGCCCAGTAATTATACTGGCTACCTTTCGTTTCAACCCGAAACACAGCAAACTGCTTCACGGCAGAAATAAGAAAGGCGGTGGTACCTACCCAGACGACCCTACATATGGGTCTACCACCTAGTATTGTAGCTTCCACGCCTTTCTGTCTTTAATGTTGCCTACATAATAAATTAACAAAAAGCTCATAAGAAAATTCAGCAGAAAGGGAGGAAAATAAAGTTTTTAACTAAATATTGACATAGAAGTATCTAAGGATGTAAATATTCATTTAATGAACATATCTGGTAGCATGAAAGTTAAACAGCAAGCAACATAATTATGCGTTCAAAATGAGAGAAAAGGTAGATTTCTATTGTGGACTTTATCTTTAGTATTAATCTCATTTGCTTTCTTCTATAAGAGTAATATGTAAAACATGAAATTATGATAAATTAATAAACAACACTATCTAATTTAATATAGCTTCAATTTACCATAATTTGACATTTAAAATTTCAACTAAAAAGGTATAAAAAGAGTGTTTGGCGGGAAACTATGGCGTCTGGATGTCAATGTTTATTTCGATAATTCAAAATTGCTTCCGAGTGGATTTTGTGCAGTGAAAGTGGTGTCGTTTCGTTGTATAAGCATCCAGTGTTGATGAACAGTTATGAGGAATCATTGAAATAAAGGTTTTGTGTATGTGGCGTTGAGAATTGTATAGTGGTTGGAAATCCCACTATACAATTCTCATCAGTCACCATCATGAGGTCTGTACCATGCATTTATCGCCAAGTACTCCCTATATGCATTAAAATTTGTGGCACTTACATTTTATTGCAAAAATCAAGAAAGAAGATATGAAACTGAAGACTTGGCTGTATGGGCTTGATCCCTTTGCCGTCTCTCAACAGGGAAAATTTAAGAAAAAATGGTATAAAAATTATTTTATTTTAGACTTATGGCTGTACGCCGAGCTTATAACATTTCATACTAACACAGTAATGGTAGACAAATATAAATATTTATTTACTTAAACTGCAAGAAGTAATTATATAATTATGTGTCCTATTATAATATTTTAGTCTATCCATAACACAATTTTTTAACAATATTTAATTTACGCTTTGTACGCTACTTGAAAATTTTAATAATATAACATAGTTCATTTTATAGGTAGGTACACAAATTTATACATGAAAGAGTAAGGTCACTTTTATAATTACTTATTCACATGAGCAATGTTGAACACCTATGTGGATATTGCTATTAATGTAATATATCCCTGTTAATATATATAAATCTACCCACCAATCTTCAAGACCAACCCTCCTTAGATATACTGTTGTAAGTGGACTCCGGGATGCGATCTGTACAGTGTTCAGAAAGCGCCCTTAGTCACCTTTTACATCCACGGGATTAGAATATATTAGTTTATTCAAGACACTTCAGCTACTATGAATAATTCGGTTCACATTGAATTTAAATATATTCTATCATGTACATTAAAATATATTCATCTTTATATATCCAGCCGTGTGATGCTGGCAGAGTAGAATAGCATCACCCCATATCCTCCAATGAGAGTCGGAGAAGCGACTAATGGATCAGCAAAGGGGTATTGATACTTCGTCCATCAATCCGCACCGGGCAAGCGTGGTGGACTTCTGCCTAAACCTTCTTCGATGACAAGGAGAGGCCATGTGTCCCAGCAGTGGGTCGAACTATAAAGGATGTTATGACGATATTCTATTGTTTTACCATTACGACGATAACCATATGAGAGCTACTAACATGGAAGAGGGGAGGAGAGGCAGTGGATGACCACCAATGACCTGGTTAAGTACTATTGAAAATGACATGAGAGAAAGTGAAGTGACAATGCACAAGTGAAACACTAGGAGGTCTGATCCCAAATAAAAATGGGACCATAGCCAGAAGAAAGAAGAAGAAAAAGAAATATATTCTATCATTTACACCTTACAAATAAATATCATAACCTGATAAACATAATTATTGTTTCAAGGGGAAAAAAGGACAATTAAAATTAACGTAATGACATTTTCTTTCACGAATTGTGATTCACTTGAGAAAGTGAATAATGTTCTAAAGGATTCGTTTATTCCCTTTTAAGAACCGCTTGAATTGATGCTTTCAAAGGGATTTGTTATTTTCTTTAACAGACGGAGTACCTTTAAGTGAGGCAATAAGAAAGAAATCGATACTGTTATTACTTCTTGTTACATCTACAACAATTATTAAGCTTACAGTAAGCCTCATTATGAGCAACAAAAGTATTATAGTAGTAGGTATATTTAATTGATATTCCGTTACATAAAGAGTTTATCGCACACCAATCATCTATCCCAAATTAGATATTGAAGGAAACGTTTGAGTAGGTACTTACTTATGTGCCCGTCCGCCCAATTAAAAGATTTTACAATTAATTCTCTATTGCACTAACTCTATAAATATATTTAAATATTTGTATATAGCGTATATGTAGTTTATATAATGTATATACTATTATATAAATATACATATATTTTGTTATACGTCGCCATCTTCCCTAGAGCATTTATTTTTAAATCCTATCCATCCTAAGGTTGCCTGGAAGAGATCGCTCTTTAGTGATAAGGTCGCCCTTTGTACTAATCATTGTTTTACTGTGTTTATTTCTGTATTGGTTGATGTATGTGCAATAAAGTTATATTCTATTCTATTCTATTCTTACTCCTAAAGGATAGGACCAGGGGAGAAAAAAGTCGAGTCAGTACATTCTGTTATAACGACATTAGTGTATTACCTAATTATAACGGGCTTCATAAGCTTAGGATGCTTATTTGTATTTAAATACCTACACTATAAATAATGCCAGGGCCGGATTTAAAGGTCTGGAGGCCTCGGGGCAACAAAGGAGTGGAGGCCCATTAGCCCCAAATTATTTTTAAATAAAATGAACAAATTTTTTCAATCGAGTTTTTGGTTAAAAAATAGGCATATTTCTTTACGACCTTTAATCAACGAAAAAAATATGAAAGGAAAAGTTGTTTACTGGTGTTTACTAGTCTGAATTTGAGTTTTTTTTTCCGAAGTGTCTATTGTGGGGGCCCCTTTTTTGTGGAGGCCCTGGGCTGTAGCCCCGCTTGCTCTCTCCTAAATCCGACCCTGAATAGTGCTTAGCAATAAGAAAGTCCTTAAATTTATCGCAGTTTGATATTCATTGACTTTCCAACGAATTGACTACACAAACCTTTCCAATAAAACACCTGAATTATTTCCAAAGGTCTGAATAAGCAATCCACTTTGAGAGTCAATTTAATTTGTTAAGTAAGATGCTAAGTAATAATATAATAAGCCTATTTGGATCTAACAATACTTGAATATTTTTTTTTGTTTGCGGGTTGATTCAATAAGTAGCCGAGCTTTCAATCTTTTCACTCTGGTGATATGAAAATGAATATCGTTTTTAGTAAAATACTTATTCATACAAAAATGTTATTTTAAGGTAAAAAAATGTTTTCTATAAATAATCTTTATGTTCTCATTTTGCCGTATATTCCATTAGCGAAAAAACTCAAATGAAAAATTAAAGCTACCATTTCTCATATAGCACTGTACATGTTTAATATACATTAACGCAAATAAGGCTTTTACGAAAACATTAAGCTTATCATCAACCCGTGTAAAACAAGTAATGAACATCAAAATTAATGTGAGATGACATTTATAACACCAAAAGCTTCATAAATGAGCTAAGTAAGGTGCGACACTATTGTTTATAATAATGGGACCGCTTAAGCCGTGTTCATAAATATTGCGTGTGTAACGTTAGGCAGGCTCGTAAAATGGTTATAAGTATGGAACTAAAAGAGCCGTAAACTGCTCTTAGAGATTTATGCGATGGATAGCTTGCAGCGTGGATTCAGGTATTATCACTTTTCACTCTCGGGAGGAAAATCATGCAGTCTTTTAGTAACTTCTTCAGAAATAGCTCGGGTTAAACCTGGTTTCGTTTGAAACAAAGCTGCTAACTCTAGTTTTTAAAAGTTTATAATATCGAACTGCTTCTAAAGGTACTTTGATGTCAATCCCAATGAGTTGCGTTGTCCAGCCTCCATACCAAAGTCTATAATAGACTTTGGTATGGAGGCAACAGTTGACCTGACAAGGAACTGACTGATAGGACAATAAATATAAGACAAGTGGGGCTTGACCGAATACTCCGATAAAAGTGAAAAATAGTACTTGTATTTTTTTATTTTCTCCGACGACAAGATCATGCACATCGAAGGATGGAAGAATGGCATTGAAGAATGGTTACTGCAAATATTTGTACCTGAGAATCCTCATTGCATTAGCGTTCGCTTGAGTTGTTGAATGAACACGAGGTTTTCTCCAAACAAAAACAAGTAAAATTCTTACAAGATAGGCAATACACGTATGACACCCTTGGGTATTGCAAATCCATAAGCTGCGGACCTCTTACTATCCGACGGGCGGTTTTTACTTGATTGCCACCATAGATATAGGAAACCGTAGATGGGCAATGTGAAAGAGATAGAGCATTCTAATACGTATATTAGAGCGAGATAGATAGACGAGACCATTTCACGTACACGCAGGCGGCCTTTTTTTGCTGTCGGGGAGGCCAAATGCATTTACGCATCGTCCCTGCGGGGTGGTGCCAACCGCAGGGGATATGTGAGACTGGAGGTAAAGGCGTTTCCTCACTACCCACTAAACATCCTCCCCGGCCTGACCTTCTTCGCGCTTTTACAGGGCGGCTCGGGATCTGTGCAAGCACAACTAGCACCGAGACCGCCCTAGCACACGCAGGCGGCTTAAGTCGGTCTGTCAGTCACGTAAAAAAAAAAGCAACTGTCACACTGTAGTACTATTTTCTTAGACAAACATATTTTTCACGCACACACGTGCATTACACACACTTCTGTGCATTTTATGGTCACGCCCTAGTCGATTCATTGTCAATTTATAAACGTCAGTAATTATAAATCTATAATTGCCACTGATCTGGTAGAAAAATTAGGTGTAAGAGAATCATTAGGAGGACCGTTTTATAAAAAATATATTGGAAAAATAAAACAACTACTACCGATTTAACTCACGTGTAATTATCTTTTACATTGAGTTATTATTTCCCAACGTTTCGTAACACTGCAGCGTTCGTTGACAAGGGAAGACTTTCGCGACAAAAAAAAAATTGAAACTTTGTTTTGAGGAAAAAACTCAGCAAGTTTGTTCCTCGCTGTACATTTTTTTGAATAACAATCAAGAAACGGCTACCAATCTCCACCATTAGTATATATTCAACGACCTTTTCTCATTTCAGCTGCAAAGGTTAGCAATAATAGTTGTAAAGAAAAAGTCATTTCCCCAAAATTCCCAGCAAAACGAGACACGGAGCGACCTTAAGAGAACTTAATAAGGGGGATTCACGTAATTCGGTGTAGGCTTATCTTACGGGATCACGTGTGACTAGGCCACGGACGCCCCATTAATATTTAGAGGGTTGCGGACGAAAAATGTCGTAAGGCCCGACAATCGTTAAGAGTTCGCACGCGATGTAGCTGCTGAAAAATGATCATTTTTGTAAGTTGTAACTGTGGGTATTTTTAACTTGAACATTTTTTCGTACTCATTTATATTTTACGCGAACTTCTCGGATGATTTAGAGCTTAACATCAGTCCTGGTTGTTGGTTCACTGAAGATTTGTTACTTTTTGAGATTGGGGCTTCTTTTATGGAGGTGACAGGCTGGCAAACTGTCCCTATTTTGAGGCACTGCATCGCCCATACTGCCCGATGTGGCTTGATGCATTGTTGTTATCGACGACTCTGCTCATCCCCTTTTGAGAATATGACTGTGATTGTTGTTACAATCATATTCGTTTGATGCATTGTCCACCAAATATAAGAAAAACAATGTTATTGTAATTTGTCAAAAAAGAGTAACAACCGCAAGGCAATGTCGGGTGCAATTTGGCACGGACATATATAATTTACTAATTATAATTTTTATAATTGTAAGTTTCTGTCTAGATGTCTGGTGTAATGCTCTGTAAATAAATAAAATAATGCATCTATATTTTATAATATTCTATTATAAAGCTGAAGAGTTTGGTTGGTTTTTGGTTGAACTCGCTAATCTCAGGAACTACTGATTCAAATTGATAAAACATATTTGTGTTGGATAGTTCATTTATTTGAAAGAGGAAAGGCAATTAGCTATTTAATAACCGACATTAACGTGAGCGAAGCCGCGGGCGACCACCTAGTGGTAAATAAATAATAAAATTAATATAAATAAGTTGAGAGATTAGTTAAGATTGAGTTTGACAAATACGGTCTATTTTATAATTAGTGGGCATATTTTGGCTTTATTTTCCTAGACTTCGATTAGATAGCACTCGACCTAACTAACACTTTAGAAGATGAATCCAAAAGCATGCAATAATCAACCATCATGTAAGAAATTGGTGACTCTGCGCGTTACAAACTACAAATTTCATTATCACGTTGATCACATCAGAGCGCATCATTTGTTAAGCTACTTTGAACATTAAGCTAATTACAACAGTCCTTAAAACAATCCACTCCTTTTAATTAACACCTCAGTAGTTTCCGTAACGTAATAGCGAAGCAAATGCTGCCATTGTGATAAGTGACATTGTAAAAATTATTCTACAAGACTGCTTTAGTCGAATCTAACGTCGTCAGGCGAGGAGCTTTTACAGAAAATTGTCCATTAACATCATACGATGACTTGACACGGAGCAGCGATGGTTAAAAGCAAGATGACTTGTTTCAACGCCGGGAAAATGTTACCGCTTAGTAAAATGGAACGTAATTTAAGTATGTTTTTATGTACACTTTGTCAATCATTAAAATTTATTACCACATGGACGCACCACCGTCTCCCTAATCCGAGCATATATAAACAATTGGGGTAGGTGATTTGTTGCACTTCAGTCTGTAAAGTTGAGATAGAGAAGTTATTTCTATACTCATCACGGCCTAACAGTCTGGCGCACGCAGTGAGTGTGCAGCATAACTAATTCTACTAACTCTGTCATGATCAACTTTACTGACAATTTGGTTCGAAGTTAAAAATTCATACATATTAATTAATGAATTGAAAATAGCAACACGCAATAAGAATATATTACTTGTAAACCACAAACTTAACATTGTATTACATAGTTCAATTATTTTCCAGATAAATAAGAAATGTTTGAAAATTAAGTAAAATAAAAATCAAGATACAGTCTTTTGTTTGATACACAATTGAAATTTGGTTTTAATCAAATTCAGAAACGCTGCCTTTAAGCTTTGTCTTACCTCCTGCATTACTACAATCGACGACTGAAAATCGCCGACGACGTAGATGCTAAATTTGTAGAATGTGCAAAAGCCCTTTTTATAAAAAAAATCTTTGTTCAATCGTTTTTGGGTAGACATTTTCGCTTGGTATTCAACACAGCATAAGAAAATGGCTATTCAATTGTGAAATGAAATATCTCGCATTTGGAAAAACCTTCAAGCTCCTTTAGATTATACTAAAAGACGATCATCATCATCAGCCTATCGCAGTCCACTGCTGGACATAGGCCTCTCCAAATGTTCGCCACTTCGATCTATTTTCGGCTTCTCGCATCCAGCTGCTGCCAGCCACCCTGCGCAAATCGTCACTCCACCTGGCCTGAGGGCGTCCCACATTACGTTTGCCGAGACGCGGTCTCCAGACGATATGCTACAACTATTGCCATGTATGTATGATTTTTGCGATTAAATATTATTGAGGTGTGAAACTTGGGTCGGCACATTTCCAATTATAAGCACAGCTCCACTCTCTCCGCTCCTATGAACAGGCAGCCTTATAAGGTCCTTCAAAATCTACGTTAGTAGAGTACTACTTGCACCTTGGAAATGATTTCTAAGTAAAGATAATTATCAGTTTTGTGTTGGTAGCTCTTGACAAACATCTAATCTGAAGGCGTTCTCCATAGTACACACTAAACATCCTCTCCGGGCATCCTGACAAGACATACTGGGGCAGCAACCTACGAACTTTCACCGGTAAGCCATCTTTGCCCGCCCTTTCAGGCCTAACCTTGATGGATAGTTTGCATTCGATGTCCAGACATGGGGACCAGCCTCCACCGAAAGCCTTGCTCCGCTGGCTCTGAAAAGGGCCTTTTTCGGGGTCCCCCACAAGGTGCCAAGGGCGCCTTGGATCCTTCTCCCTAAAGGATCTCCAAACCGTCCGATCCTGCGCTGCCCGCATCCAGCGGTTTCCCGCAACCTTTACCAGATCGCCAGTCAACCTTTGGCTTAACAACGCTGTGCTTGCCGGTACGTGGTCACCACTTGAGGTCCTTTCTGCCCTAACGGCCTTCAGTCCTCCTCGCAATGTGCTCTGCCCACTGCCACTTAAGGTACGCAATTCTTTGAGGTTTGTCGATGATCCTGGTTTTACTGCGGATCTCATTATTTCTAATATGATCACGCAGAGAAACTCCGAGCATTGCCCTCTCCATTGCCCTTTGGGTGACCTTGAGCATTCTTATGAGGCTTTTAATTGATAGATTCCTGTTATAACATTTTTACGTGGTTACAGAAAAGCCTTTAATTTCGAACTTTGATAAGGCTACGCCTACGGTTGTGTTAACAATCAAAGGAGTGGCAGTTGGGCGAGTCGGTCAGTCACCTTTAGTGAGTTCTTATTTGCATCTCGCGGTGTTTTTGTAAAAACAACTAACATTGGAGCTTAATAATTATTAGTGAAATTAATTTGGAAAATCCTTCGTGACGTTTAAGCGAATATATTGATAACGGTGCCGTAGGGCCAATAACAGAGACTTCCTTCAATGAGCCGGAACCAAAGAAACAATGATATTGTGGGTATTCCCCGCATTTCATACCAGTAATACCACTTGAAGCTTACCGTTCTGGCCACTTATGACGGATTCCATAGAAGACGGATTCCATTTCGGACGGGTTCCACATTTGACGAAAAACGTATTGTCACATTCATCATCATTGTAACATCCTTTATACTTCCACCTGCTGGGACACAAGGCCTCTCCTTGTAATCGACGGAGGTTGAGGTGGTATTCCACCGCACTTGCCCAAAGCGGATCCGTGGACGGATTATAAGGTGATCGATACCCCTTTGTTGATCCATTAGTCGCTTTTTACGACACCTATTGGAGGATATGGGTTGATGCTTTTCTACTCTGCCGGCATACTAAACAGTCACATTGAAATAATTTTATTATATTCTGCATAGTCTTCCCATAACCAGTAAAACTATTATTAAATAGTACCAATAGAGCTTACAAACAGATGAGGCAAAGGACAAGAGCTGGACCGTCAAGTTAAAGTACCGACTTTGTTTTATAAATATTTGTACAATATTATTTAAGTCGTTTTGTTACGATGACAGTAACAGGTAAGAGGTAAAAGTTTTATTTATGGAATTACACAAATACTAATATAATTTTGGTCACCAGAGCTCCATGGGTTAGGGAAGGGGTTGATACCGCGTGAGTTTCACGTCAGTGGTACAAGCGTCTATAGGCTACTATGGCTGCTTGCCACCAGGCAGGTCATATGCTTGTCTGCCAACCTCTTAATCCAATTTTAAAATTACAATAAGAGAGTTTATTTTAGCATTGCCTTATTATGAGTTAATTATAAAGTGGTAAATTCAAAAATATACATTTTTAAAAATAAAACATTATGTGATTTTTTAATTTCCTAACCAACTGAGATATTTGAGACTTGGCAAAACTCAACTTTATGATACACCGTTTGAAGACCATCGTCATACCAGCTTTCGGTCCACGCGTAGGTGGACTAGATGGTAGCGATTTTGCTTTACATATTTCATTAAATACGTAGGACACCTCCAGAAAACATTTTCCAAGTCTATTTTCTGGAAATGTCTTACGAAAACAGTAGGCTTATAAGAGCTAATAACTAAATTATTAAATAGAATTCTATTCAGTTAAGTGGTTTTACCTGCGTAATCCTTTTAGTCCATAAATAATGTTAGGAGCGTGTTTGATTTATAGCGACTTCAAAATGTCTCCGCAAAATTTGTGTTCTTAAGATTTATTCATTGATACAGTAGGTGGCAGTCTTGTCAACTTTCACTTCTTTTTAAAATTACTTTATAACAAGTTGGTTTCTTAATAGAGTTGCTCCCCGGTATGCCTAATAAAACTTTTGAGAGTGCTCGTAAAAACACAAAAGATTGCTAACTATAAAATGGCTATAAGAAATTTTACTTTAAACACATAATTTAAAGTCTAAACTCCAGTGAAAAATGAGTAACTTTATTTGATCCTGAGCTCACCGTTTTCGGAATATGATTGAAACTGTTGTTCCGACCTTAAGTTACTGCTACTGCTGCTAAAATCAACGATTGATAGTCTAAGGGTGGTTAACTTGGACGGGATGTTTGAATAACTAAATTCTATCGGTTGCTTAAAACACATCTCCGCTCGTCTCCGCTTTGGTAGATACCGGACCTAAGTTCCCATATGCCTCTACTTCACAGATAGTACTTCTTTCTTCTTTTAAATGAATGGCGATCGCGACACATAAAGATTACGCATTGCGCCAATATCAAGTGAAAATGTACAACAGTAACCGACAATTGTACGGTAGATTAAGTTTAAAATGGAGTCTCTCAACACGTGTTTTTGCAACAAGAATTCGAGAGAAACTTCCAGATAGTACTTACATACATAACTGTTAACTTAACAACCAGATAAGGTGTCGAAAGATTTGACTAGTATCAGCATCTCCTGATATCTAGTCAGAATCGGTGACACTCATTGTCTGTCGCACAACCAAGAAATGAAATGCGCTGCCAGCACACGTGTTCCTTCCTTACAATCATTTTTTTTTGACGGGGAGGTCAAATGCATTTACACATCGTCCCTGCGGGCTGGTGCCAACCGCAGGAGATATGTGGGACTCGAGGTAAAGGCGTTCCCTCCATACCCACTAAACATCCTCCCCGGCCTGTCCTTCAGTGCGCTATTACGGGACGGCTCGGGATCTGCGCACGTGAGCGCAACTACACCGAGACCGTCCCAACGCTGCCCGTCTAGCCACTCCTTGCACCAATTGGTGGCCCAGCAGCCACTCTTCCACCGACGGCTGCTCCACCTGGCGCGTCATCCTGACGAGGACACCGGGAGCAGCCAACGGACCGCAACCGATACTTCGGGCGTGGTCGTGGCCCTGAAAAGGGCCGTCCGGAACTAGCCGTAGTGGGAAAACAAAAACAAGTCGACGATGGCACTGACTTCGAATGCCAAGGGGACACACTTGACATTAAAAGCCACACACCCGCCGAGAAAGTTTCCCACCGCGTTACCAGGGTCTGCCACGAGGAGGTTCTGATCTTGTAGTAAGGTATCGTAGCTTAAAAAAGGGTCGGTGGCGTGCGTAAGGGCGTTTCGATTCGAACCCACGTACCAATGTGTTTTCAAATTTTGAATTCATTGTACGTTTATTCGACGCCTTTACGGTGAAGGAAAACATCGTGAGGAAACCTGCATACACCTACGGAGAAATTCTTGGCGTGGTTGACTAAGGCCTACTATTTACAAGGTAAAGAATAATAACTGCAGCCTATTTTTTCGATTTTTATTTTGTAACATGTAAATGACAATATGATTTTATCTTATAAAATTCCAGTTACAAGAATCCTGAATATAAGTACAGAGTTTGTAATAATTTGATCACACACTACAGTTTCAAATAAGTTTTACTTCCAAATTGAAAACAAACATTTACTTCAGGTAAAATGAGTAAACAATTTACGAAGAGAAAATTATTTGTACAACTCCTTGACTTTAAGTGAAATGGTGCACTTGAAGTTGAGAGACAATTTGTTAAGCTGTTGACGCTCTTATCATGAGTGATGTAAGGTTCAATTTAATCTTGATGAACTGACGTACAAATATAGTTTTCCTCGATTGTCACACGATCAAAGTTCTTATTACGAGGACAATTAGCTGTTCGCTCTTGACTTCCCCATTGCCAATTGAATTAGAACTAACATTGTTATAAAAGTCTTTGATATTATATTTTATTCTGAGTAAAGGAGTTTTATTGTATAGACGTGGAGGCTGCCACGTATTGATTTTGATTTTGAAATTTTGTTTTCAATTTTATAATTGTAAAAAAACAAAGTTAATTACTCCGTTGTCTGTACGAGATCGGGCGTCAAAAATATAATAATAAATAAATAAATTTATTACTCTTCACAATTAGACACTTAAATAACTTTAGAAGGGATATTATAATTATTGGCCTCATATTATACAATTAATGACGCCATCGTGGTAGAGTGGTCAGTAACGCTGCCTACACATCGGGCGGTCCGGGTTCGAGTCCTGGTAGTGGCAAATGTTAGTGTGATGAACACGATCATTTGTTCATGAGTTATGGTTGTATATATATTTATTTTAAGTTTATTTATAAAAATATCTAGATTATTACTTAATTTGGGCTAGATAATTGGTGTGAGCGTGGAAATATATTATTATTATTGGCGTCATATAGCCCCTACTGTGAAGACTGGTGTCTATTGTAGGTTCTGAAAAAACCTGTATTACAGGTCACCAGGGCCTGGTCTGGGCCTGCTAGGTATTGAACTACTAGTTGCTTAATTAGACACTAGAAAAGTTACAAGTAAAATCAATCAAAGCAAAACTGCGTTTGTGAGCGCGTTTGTGTGTGTGTGTGTCTATGTGTGTGTGTGTATGCGTGCGTGAGTGAGTGCGTGCTTGCGTGCGTGCGTTTGTAAAAAATATTTAAAATAAGAGTTGAATACTAATAGTAGATAGCAGTCGTTCCCAAAGAGAGGAGAGGAAAGCCAGACAGGTGACCAGCCGTAAAAATCTATTGCCAATACATAGTAGTATTGTCGCTATCAAGAAATTCTGCACCGACCCCAAATAAATGGGAGCAGGGTAGGAAAAAAAAGAATATAAATTTTCACGACTTGTTTTTTTTTAATAAACTTATGTCTCTTCTACAATAAGCCAAATTATTCCATATTTATACAAGTTACACTATGTAATATGCGGTTAGTCCTTTCATTACATACGCTATTTCGACATAATGTAAAGTCTATTAAGCCGCAATAGAATTGAATTGATCTGCAGTGTAACAGCTATGTAATGTTGACTGTGTATCAACATACTGTATACTTTACTGGGAAATCAATTTCACGAGATGGAATCTAATCACATATTGGTGATTGTTGAAGGCACGATATACAACTATACTTATGTGCATAGATATAATGTTCGATTCATGTTGTAATACCAATAATATAGATTACAAATAAAATCTTGTTCAACAATTTTTGCATAAGAATTTTGCACACACTATGGCGAAGATAGCTGGACCTTATCATTTATAAGGTCCAGCTATCTTCGCCATAGTGAGTGTTGCATCGTGCGTCTTCTTAACATACATAAAACGCAAAAACTATTTAAGAAGATGCTACTTTTTCTCATATATAAATATTTAAATTTTCAAATTTTCTACAAGATGTTTAAACAAAATAACAATAATGTTTATTCAAATTAATATATAAAACTTCACATTATACATGCGTAAATTTTACGCATGATATTTTTAAAGTACAACAAAATATTATCCTTCTACGGTTAAGTAATTATATTACAGATTTGCCACTGATTTTGAGTGTTAATATTCCAAATCTTAACTTGAATCCACATCAAATATTCACTTGGTTTATTAACACTCAAATCGAAGTCGTAAGCAATTTTATCAGTCAGTAGCTACCTATTAATTATCTTAATTAACGGCTTGGGAGCAAAATATAACCTATATTATTATTCCGTATCAATACCTTTCACGGTATCCTTGTAATTGCTATTAATCGCTGCTCTGAACATTGTGGCCTTCCTCAGTTTGATTACATGAGCTCAATAGATAATGTGTGATGGAAGACAATATTGGATAGATATCTCTAGGATTATATGTCGTGATTAGCAATTTCTCTGAAATCCTTTGAATAGCTTGTGTGGCTTTATATATCAACTAGCTGTACCGGCCACGCGTTGCTGTTGTAATTTCATACTAATGACCTATAACATTGTATCTGCAGTAAAGAAAAATTACTATTTATCAAGATAAAAACTATCCTATCTCTCAAGTTGAATCAAACTGCTCATGATGTACAAATTTGATTAAAATCGGTTAGATAGTTTACGAGTCCATCGCGGACAAACAACGTGACACGTAATTTATATATCTTAAGACTAGCTGTCCCGGCCACGCGTTGCTGTGATAATTCCATACTACTGTCCTATAACCATAATTATTGGACCATTTGAGACATAATTATTATATAAGATATTTCTGTTTGTTTGTTGTATTGTCTCAATAAATGTTTCTTTCTTCTTCTATAACATTGAATGTGCAGTAAAAAAAACTCGACTGGTTTTAAAACTTCTCTCACCGGTGAAATACTATATTTCTGTCGCAGGCGGATTGTAGTTCTGCGAGAATTGCCAAATAAAATCATTTGTTGATAATTCCGTAGTAGATTCTATCAATATGAGTCCGTACATCGAATGGAGATCGCTTGTTATTGGTAGGTTCAGGTTATTTCTTTTATGAACAAGCGGAGTGGAATTCTTGTCACTCTCACAGACTACAATCCGCCGCGCCGTTTAGTAAAACGGCGTGTTTTACTATCCGCCTAAGACATTTCCACTGCATAATATTCATAAACATACCTTTAGTAATATTCGTAAACATACGTTAAGTACCTATTATACTCTTTATTGCACATAAAAAAAGTTACAATTTTAAATAAAATACAATGTTTGCAAGGGCGGACTTATCTCTAAAAGAGATCTCTTCCAGTCAACCCATGAATGTGTGTGATAAAATTAATTTAGGGGACTATACAGTGCTGCGCAATTAAAAAAAAAAAACACAAAAAAACTTAAAATTTAGATATAGATACCATAAAAAATACATAAAACTTGTACATACATAGATATAATATATTAACTATACATACTATACAATACCTATAATAAAATATATATATGTAAATAATACATATTATATATACCATTCATATATATTATAAATATAGATAATGCTTACATTGATTAACCATAAATTTTGTGTAATAAATGCTTCTTCAGTCTAGTTTTGAAAGAGGCAACAGAGGGACTATCTTGTATAACAGCAGGAAGACCGTTCCACAGCAAAGCAGCATGAAAAGAAAAGGAGTGCAGATGAAAATTGGTATTGCCCTTAGGGAGCTCAAGCATTTTAATAACGCAGGGCCGCCTAGAGCGAGTAGGAGGTTGAGTGAGCTGGAATCGGGAACGAAGGTAGGAAGGGGCGTTAGGATCAAACAAAATTTTATAGAGATTGGACAGGATATGCACATTACGACGATCGCGAATGGGAAGCCACTTTAACTGAGCACGAAAAGCTGACACATGATCGTACTTTCGCAGGCCATAAATGAATCTGATGGCCAGATTCTGAAGACGTTCGAGCTTGTTAAGCAGTTCTTCCGTTACATCCAGATAGCAAATATCAGCGTAGTCGAGAATAGGAAGTAGGAGAGATTGCGCTAGCATAATTTTGGTTTTAAAAGGGAGAAAATATTGAAGTCGCTTGAGAGAGTGAAAGGAGTAATGTATACGCCTACTAACTTCGTTCACTTGAGGTACCCAAGACATGTTACAATCCATAGTTAATCCAAGATTTTTTACCCTATCCATATAAGCAATAGTCGTTCCATTATAAATTAGTGGCGGTAACAAGCTGATGTTAAGTTTATTTCTCAGTCTGCTACTACCAACAATCATAGCTTGTGACTTAACTGGATTAACAATTAAGCCAAAAGATTTTGCCCAAGCCAGAATTGAGGACAAATCATCATTTACTGCAGCAATAGCATTGTTGATCTCGGTCAACCCCGAATGCCTATAAATCTGTAGATCGTCAGCGTACAGATGAAAGGGCGAAGAGATAACATTAGATAATGCATTTATGAAGACCGAAAATAAAAGAGGCGACAGTACGCCGCCTTGAGGCACACCAGCAGTAAGCCCGCACCAGTCAGACTTAGCGTCGTCCCTTTTTACACATTGCTGGCGGCCAAATAAGTACGATTGAAACCATTTAACGGTTGGATGCGAGATGTTAGCCGAGCGAAGAATACCAAGAAGTATGTCGAAATCGACCGAGTTGAATGCACTACTGAAATCAAGGAGACATAGTACAGTGAGTTTTGTGTTGTCCATAGCCGATCGGATGTCTTCTGTTACGTTCAGTAAGGCACCAACTGTACTGTGAGACGGTCGAAAACCAGATTGGAAGGGACACATTAAGGAATGGGTTGAGAGAAAGGAATATAATTGGTGATGTACAACGGATTCAAGGACTTTGGATAACAGTGGTAGGATGGAGATAGGGCGATAATCTGAGAAGGATGCTGGATTCGAAGATTTGGGCAACGGAATAATGTTGGCTTTCTTCCAGGATGTTGGGAAAACATTATGCGTCAAAGAAAAATTAATTATGTGGGTGATAACAGTGACGATGTCTTCCAATATTGGGATAACCATATCAAGACTTATTCCGTCACTTCCAATGGCCTTAGTAGTAATACCTTTGATAATCTTCGCTACGACATCCTTTGAAACAGGATAAAAAGAGAAAGAGGGACAGTCTGGTGGGACAAGACTTGACAGAAAAGTGAGTGAAGCCGATTTAGTAGACGTGTCTAGAATTATTGGAGGAGAAGAGAAGTGAATATTCAAAGTGTTAAGATCTACGGCATCTTGACACGACACCGTAGGCTTGCCCACCCCTAACGACCTTAAAAAATTCCATATATTATTGCTATCCATGTTATCAATCTTCTCGTGAATGTAGGCCCTCTTAGCATCTCTGCACAATCTGTTGCAACGATTGCGCAATATTTTATAGGCATCTAAGTTGATTTGGTTGGGGTTTTCTTTATTACGCCTTTTTGCTTTGTCTCTCAAGACCATCACCTTTCTGATGTACGGTGTCAACCAGGGTGCCGGCACATGCCTAACACGGACAGGGCGTATGGGTGCATGAATATCGTATATCCTGATCAGTTCCGCAGTAAAATTTTCAACCATGTCATCGATGTTTTCAGACTCGAGTAAAAAAGACCAGTCTATGCGCCTAACATCCTCTCTCAAGCGATTAATATCCATATGCCGAAAATTGCGCTGCAGAAGGACTTTACGTTTAACTTTGGGAGGGCGCACTTTATATGTGAGGAAAATTAGATCGTGGTATGAGAAGGGAGCCGATGTTTGCCCATAGGAATAAACTAGATTGGGGTCGGAAACTATCATTAAATCTAAAAGTGACGGCCTACAATCTGGATAAAAATGAGTCGCAGAAGATTTTGATAACATGTGTAGATTCAATGACGTAGTTACATTTAATAATTTTGTAGCTCTGGAGTCTTTTCGTAGCAAGCATGTGTTAAAATCACCCATTATAATGATATGGTCATATGAAGGTATGAGTATTTCCAGTACGCCCTCAAGAGTGGCGAAATAGTCGACCTTATCATTAGGGCTGTACAAACATCCCAAAAGAATTTTTTTGTGATGAATGAGGATTTCAATAAATATAAATTCTAGAGAACCAGGACACTGGGATTGTGAGCACTTGATGACATTGGCAGGGATGTGACCTCGGAGATAGATACCCACACCGCCACCCCCCATGCCAATGCGATCGTTGCGAAAAAGTTTGTAGCCTGGCAAAGAAAATCCAGTAGATGGAAGGGAAGGTTTTAACCACGTTTCGGAAATAAGAATACAATCGACTACGCCATTGCTAAAGGATGCAACAAGATCAGTGTAATGCGCAGGGATGCTTTGTGCGTTAATGTGCACAATAGAAAGAAATTTGGAATTGCTGTCAAATATAGACAACAATTTGGTATCTAAAAGTTCACTCTCTGATATGTCACTACTTTGCGCACTTTCAAATTCATCTGAAGAGCAAGAAAAATATTCTTCTGTAAGCATGATAAATAGATATATAAATAATATATTAATATTAAAAAATAATAAATAGTATAAATACCTCTAAAAATTGAATATACAAAAACAAATCTGTATATACCACATGCATAGGTTGACAAAAATAACTTAAATAATTTCACCATTAGATTAAAAGCTTTACAAAAATTAATACAAAATAATGTAACCGACAATAACAAAGAAAAAAGTAACTTAACTGGCTGAATGTATAAGTTGTCTTTGCTTCTTATTTTAAAATTACGCAATAGAAAAACACTCTAAACCTTATGTTATTTACCTGCTCTAAACTGAAGATTTGGCTGTATGGGCTACATCCCTTTGCCGTCCGTTAGCCGAAAAAATATACAAACAAAACAAAAAATCTGACATTAAAGTTAAAAATGACAGAAGACATTTTTCAATTCAAACAACAAACAGCAAAAGAAAATTGAATTGTGAGAAGTTAAAAGTACCTACAAAATATTAAAAAATACCAATGAAAAAGTTTAAACACTAGATAGTTAATAATAAAAGATGAAGCATACCTTACTTTTGGTTTCTAAACTATCACAGAATCAACAGTTATTAACCCATTAACGCCCTCTGTACTCGCGCGAGTACAACTACAAAAAGTATTATTTAGTTTTTATTATCTATGGTTGTCATTCAAATAATTCATTATTTCATAACCAGATGGTTAACTCGTCTGATAAAATAAAAAAATTTAGTGTAGCGCGAAAATAAATGTCACTTTTGCCACTGTCAAATACGGATTGCAAAAAAAGTTTATATGGTAAGTTTCAACAATGAATGTTTATTACAAAATAGAACTTTTTTTAACAGAAATTTGATACAAACAATTTGTTACTCTTTATTTTGTTAATATCTCTTGTTTTTGATGAATTTCATTTCGATATTTTTACGTTTTGATTCACTTTATTCCACTGTACTCGGCTGAGTACAATGGTCACATATGTATAACAAATTTATATTTTTATCAGCTATTTTCATTATTCAACAATGGCGAACCGTCGTGTCTTCACAAGACAAAATAGCTATGCTAAGCTGGAGGAAGCCGTCGAATCTATATTTGCAGATGAAAATGATGATTCGGAATATGATGTCCTACTGGGGCCTCCAGAACCTGCTATTGTAAGTGACGAAGAAGAAGGGAACGATGATGATTTGGTTTCTTCTAATCTTCCTAGAGAAGTTCCACGAACTGTAGAAGTCATACCACGCTGTCCCAATCATGATGTTTCAGACTGGTCCGATAGTGACGATGAGCCTTTGTCAAATTATGTAAGGCCTTCGAAACGATCCAGAAATATTCAATCAAATAAACCTATGTGGGGGAAGATGAAGCTAGCCAGTATATGCAAAAAGTGGTCGTAGAAAAATTTAAAGCCTGCACTCCTGTACTACCAACTGAATGTGCTTATTGGAGTTTGGATGAAGACCTTGGCGTTCCTATAGTATCAAATTGCATGTCACGGAATCGATTCTTGGAGATAAAACGTAATCTTCATTTCGAAGATAACTCATTAGCTGAAGGTTCCACCGATAAGCTTTTCAAGATGAGACCTTTGTGTGAAGAAATACAGAAAAACTCTTGCCAATCGGGAATTTTTCATGAGAATATATCTATAGAACTTTATACAGTATAGATGAATCCATGATAAAATACATCGGCCGTCACCCCGAAAAACAATTTATAATGGGTAAACCTGTACGATTCGGATATCGGAATTGGGCAGCCACAAGTTCAGATGAATACTGTTATGCGTTCGATGTGTATTGTGGCAAGACTAACGAAGTAGCTGATAATCCTCTAGGCGCAAGAGTTGTGAAATCTCTTCTGGACAAAATGTCCGTAATTCCTAGTGAACATATCGTTTATTTTGACAATTTTTTCACAAAATATCAGTTATTCGTTGACCTCCGGTCCTTAGGCTTCAGAGCTACAGGCAAAATACGAGTAAATAGAACTAAAAAATGTGTGAATGTGTCTAAAAAATGTGTGAAAACATTATGTGTAGAAAGACCTTGCTTCGGACAATTTCACTATTAATCCGCCCAGTGTACCCGGCCGAGTACATACCTATATTTCAATACATATTTCTTTTTTGTTCTATTTTTCTTTAAATACCTTTTCTTTTGTCCCTAATAATACAACAAATATTATTAAAACAAAAAAAATAAAGGTGGTTTTCATTTGGGCGTTAATGGGTTAAAAGCCAAGATTGAAAGTCTAATTAGTCACCGGTATTCTTCGAGCGAGATGGATTCTGTGCAATTAACTTTTGCAACTCCGGCATGGTTGTAATTTTCAAACGGTTCTTGTCTGGAAGAAGAATAACCACAGATCCCTCCACAGACCAACACTTCCTGACGCCGAAATGATTCCTAGCCGCTACAAAAACCGCTTGCCTAGTCTTAGTCAGAAACTCACTGACTGTGATCTTGGAGCCCTTCAAGGATGTCTTGGCCTTCCACACCTGTGCACGATGTTGCATAGACACGAAGCGGACGAGTACAGGACGCACACCTTCTTTCCTTGCACCCAGTCTGTGACATGCCTCTAATGCATCTGTTGTAACGGACGACAATTGCAGCTGCTTGTGGATTACATCCAAGAGCTTCTGATGAACATCCTCATCCTTGTCCTCCTTGATACCATGAAATAGAAGGACTTTTCTCCGAGAATGTGTCTCCAGACGGTCTTGGCCCAATGCTAGGAGCTCAACTTGAGACTTCAAGATGTTGAGTGTCTTCCAAACAAATGTTTTGAAAGAAGCATATTCCGCTGCTAATGTCTTCACTGTTGTGTTAGACTCCTTGGTGCTTTGTTGAGGTAATTGTTTCTCAAAATCTGCCATACGGACACTGAAGATGGATGACAAGTCATCAATACTTTTGAGCAGTTGTTCAGCCGAAGATTCCATTATTTTTACAGGTGAAAAGTGTGTGAAAAGTTTAAATGGTTGTCAACCTATGTACTAGTGATGTTTTTATTAAAACATGTAAGTTTATAATATTTTTAAATATTAAAAAACAGGAGCGAAATAATTTGCGTCTTTACACTTCAATGTCTACCCCCCTTCTTCCCGTGCCTACATACCGATTTATTGTCAACAAGCTGATTTTGAGAGAGGCGTCGGTGGCGTAGTGCGTGAGAGCGTCGGTGGCGTAGTGCGTGAGAGCGTCGTCTCCCACCCGGGAGACACTGGTTCGATCTCTTATCTCTAGTAAGCAAAAGTGTAGATAGATAAGTTATTGAAACCGGACTTTAGTGATCGTTACCAGCGACGTTACGTTGTGCCAAATAATCACAAAATACCTAAAATTTATTCAATAATCATATTTTTGGAAATCGTAACAAGTTATTTTCAATACTTGAAGCGTCGGTGGTGTAGTGCGTGAGAGCGTCGTCTCCCACCCGGGAGCCACTGGTTCGATCCCCGCCACGTACCAATGTGTTTTCAAATTTTGAATTCATATGTACGTTTAATCGACGCTTTTACGGTGAAGGAAAACATCGTGAGGAAACCTGTACACACCTATGAAGAAATTCTTAGGTTGTGTGTGAAGTCGACCAACCTGCACTTGGCCAGCGTGGTTGACTAAGGCCTAATCGCCCCTAATGTGGGGTAGGCTCGAGCCCCTCGGTGGGGACATTATATGAGCTGTTGATGATGATGATGATGAAGCTGATTTAAGCAATCGATACCAATGTGTAAGAATTATCAATTATATAAAATATAGAAATAAATCGACATAGTTGTTCCTAAGTGAAGTCTAATTTTAAATATGTTTTTTATCTTTTGTGCTTTTATTTTTTAAGTTGACGGGAAAACTAATGTCACAGAGTTTCTTTCGAGTTCTTGTTGTAAAAACACGGTTTGAGGGAACTCCATTTTTAACCTCAATCTACAGTACAATTGTCTGTTACTTTTAGTACATTTTACTTGACATTGGCGAAATGCGTTATGTATCGCGAAAGCCATTTATTTATAGAAGAAGAATAGAACTAAAGTCACCACATTGAAGCCCATTCTTAGGACCGAAGGTGAAAATGATTTATATACCGAATTCCCTGTCACTAAGTAACTATTTTGTCACTAACTATCGAAAAGCACCATGTTAATAGCAACAAACATTGAAGTTAGTGCTACCGATCGAAACAGGCAACACTGATCTCATTGCAATGAGCTATAAATAGACCTTATATGCGAGAAAAATCACAAACACGAGCGTTTTTAAAATTCCCAAACTCCATTTACAATTTACTCCATAATCTACATAAGGAACTCCTTTGAGGGACATAATTTTGCCCGCCCGCGATGGAGCCCACCTTCAACAGAAGCGTTACTTCCGGGTTGCCGACCCTATAAAACTTTTATGTACTTTCTAAAGAACGCCATAATTGTAATCCCTTGAGGACATCAGTCATTCCTTGCGGGTAGGTCGAAAATAATATGAAAAGATGATATCAAAGAATTGAATAGCAATATAATTGAATTTTGAAAATGGTGGTTATACTTTTCTTTGTACAACTGAAATAAACATTGCAAAGGTTTTTCTAAACGGACTCCTCTCCCTCCTTTAGTATTAAAATTGTAGCTGTAGAAACTAAAACAAATTAATTTAATTTTTATCTTAAAAGAGGCGAACTTACAATAGAATTAATTTATATATGTAGGTACACATACATAATATACCTTAACTTATCTTCACACCATCTATTTCTCTTTTACTAATGTTTAATCACAAATTAGCGGCTATAATGTAATTTATCTTAACTCCAACAACGCTTACGACGAACAAAATGCACCTATTTTGTTATCGTGAATTTTGACACTGTTCTCCCATAAAATCGTTTGTCAAATTCAAAACTTCGATCGTGTTTTGCGTGTTCGGAATAAGCTCCGATACGAGTAATGTCATTGATAGTTCGGTCGGCTCAAGGTCGTCCCGAATTCAGAACGAATGTATTTCGGATTAGGAAGTGCCTCGGCAGAAACTTCGTAAACTGACATTCGGAGTAGACTCCCTGGTTTCTCTCTCTGTCCAGTCCTATTTGGTGCGATTCCCCGATCGGCGCTTTAGATACGCGTTCCGTGCAAAGTTTACGGAATTTCGAATAAAATGTCACTAAATAAATGAAAGTTTTGCATTTGTTTTGCCTAAGCCATGACAGTATTTGCTAATAAATAATATTTATAATTTCTTACAACATCTCATAATCAGTAAAGACACATGTTAGTATGCACAGCTTATATGTTTTATCCTTTTAACCTTTCAGCAAAGTTTTCTTGAGCTTGTATTTTATAGGGTACACTCAAATAAGTGTAAACATTGCATGATCCAATTTCTTACCTTTTGCAGCGGGATACCGGAAAAATTAGCTTTTACGTTGTTTATGTTCCATCCATACTTTGTTGCTTAAACATATACTAACACTTGTATTCAATTTTTCACCAATGCTGACACTCACCCACTCACAGAAGCACTCAGAAATAATGTCATAGGAATTTGGCGAAGTCTATATTGGTCTTAGTAGTTTTGGTAGAGCAATCAGGAATCACGGCAAGAAAAGGTGGAAGTGAAAGAGATTTTATTTTAGATCGATTTTGAACCAAAATATCGAAGTAAGTAAGTGGTATGTTCTATAAAAGGACTTTCAACCACCCGAACCCTTGTTGGAAAAACACGTGAAAAGCGGGGCTGAAAGCATAATTACCACAAAAAACACATTTAGATGATATGAAAATAAAACATTCACTAATGTCTGCATCCAAGACAAAACATAACCAGAGACCGAATCTAATATTAAAATTAAACGATTCCCATGCTTCTGGGATACCAAATGAAGACGTCAAAGCGTCTCTATTCTTTGTTAAATAGAAAACTATTTGACATTCAAGGCACACGAAAAGCATTCCGAAATAATACCGCACGGAGCCAGCCTATAGAGCTCCCGAGACATGACGAAGTTATTAGCTAACATGGACCGATACAAACGAAGGCTTTGTTGTGGTAACAAAGGGGATCCTTTAATATAAACCTTTTTTTTTAGAACCCTAAATAAGTTTTATCTGTTTTCTTAAAATAAAGTATCGAACCCACATAGTGTCGTAATGAAACTCTTTCGCGTTAACGTGCATCAAAGTTCAGAAGTATCTCAGTAAAGATCTGTCGCATTAAAGTGCATCGAAGTTCAGAAGTATCGCATGTAAGATCTATCGCGTTGATATGTATCGAAGTACTGTAGATGTGCAGTGACGGTTTTTCGAACTAACATGCATGCAATCTTGTAGCATCGTATTAGCATTCATCGGTATTATGTACTACACTACATTGCAACGCTTTATGTTATAAATCGTAAAAATAGCTTACTGTGTTTTAGGTGGTGTACAAATTACATTGCCACTGTTTTGTGTGTGTAGAACTTCATTCGAAAGTATAGTTTTTTATTAAAACTTTCATTTAGATATTCAATTTGACTATTGCTGACAAAAAGCGCGCGAACATCCTCTGTAGAGGATGATCTCCGGGAGGTACCGGTATTGGTGCGCGCTCGCGCCAATGAGCGCTAAGCGGCAATCTATGCGTAACGTATGAGGTATATTGATCTAACCGACTAAAAAAATCGACTTGCCTCAGGCGGGACCCGCCTGAGGCAAGTCGATTTTTTTCAGTGCATTTTTCTAGTGTTATATTTACGCGTTTGTAAACGCAAAAATAAAATTATTCCATACTTAAAGTTGCTTATAACTTATTAGAAAATAAAATTGCTCGTTTTTGGTATCCTGTAATCTTAAGAATATTGGTGCACTGAATTGTATGGACGATGATAAGATTCTTTTCATTTTACACAGCACAGAAAATCGTAACCACTTCAGGTAGTTTCCTTATAATAAAACTAGAATTTAAAAGTTGGTATTGTTACCGAGAAAATGCTCCTATGAGTAGATACTTATATAATAATTGTTCTCTACGCATAATAAAATTTCAGTCGTATGCTTCTGTTTTCCAGGTGGCTTCCAAAACGAGTAAAAAGTTATTCCGAAAATAGCAAAAACGTAGGCAGTAAAAAAACTAAACAAATGACTAATGTTCTCTTCTGCCTTGAATGTAAGTACCTACATGATAAAATACGGTGCGACTATGACTGAATACTATGACACACTCTAAGATATTGCGTTCGCAATGAATTTTTTAGTTGGTTTTTCACGTGTACTAAAGGTTGTACTATTTTGTCATCCTGGACACATTGTACGTACAAAGAAATGTTAGTCTTTCACATATTATTATTAGTAGTCGCAGCTTTAGGTCAAGACGTTTGGGTTTCTTATTAAAAATAATAATTACCTAATTTGAAGCAATGTAATGTCCCGGAATATTAAATATTTACTGCCATTCTATCTCGGGTTAATAAAGCCTTATGACAGGCAAAACTTTAATATTAATTTTTAAAAAGTCGCTGTGTTATACAGGCTGAATTTTTCAAGAGGGCCTTCAGGGCCAAATCCTAAACTATAAGAATAACGAAAAATGCTCAAAGGAGTCGGGAGCCCGATTTTGATGAAAACAAAATCTGCAGCATTGGATTTTTAAAAATCAATAATCCTTGCTCGGAATCGAATCCAATTATTAAAAAAAAAAACTTATCCTGTATTATTACACCATTCAACAGTGTTGTTAACAAGGATCGATTTCTGGGAAGTAATGATATACGGGAAACTAATGGAAAATTTTAAATTTTAATAAAACATTTATTGTTCCACCTTCGTTGAAGCGATAATCAAAGTGATGGTCATTATTTTATCAATCAATGCAGTTTTTTATCATCAAAATTGGGCTAGCGACTCCTTTGAGCATTTTTTGATATTCCTTATAGTTTAGGATTTGACCCTGAAGGCCTACTTGAAAAAATAACCTTGTATAACCTGCAGAGCCATTTGCTTAGATTATTATTTAATTTTGTATAGCTGAAAATATGTTTTATGCAATTGAAAATATCTCGACCAATTATACAATTTTAATATATAAAGATATAAAAACATCCAGCCTGATGGCCACTTCCTTACAGTGGTTAACAAATTTTGAGTGACCTTTGAAAATATTTTCTTAATGATATAAGCTATTTAGAAATATAACTTACTGAATGAGTTTGAGCGGTGTTGTGTTGGCACTGGAGGACACAGTATTTCACTGCCGAGGCTGCTCACACTAACAACGTCGCGAAGTTCTCCCAGCGAGGAAGACCGCAGGGACGGCAGCGAAAAGTTCACTTCCTTTGTCCTGTTGAAAGAAAATAATACTAATTACTAGTGAAACCTGTTTTCATTGAAATTCTACAGACAAAACCATGTAAGGTTAACCCAAATTGACTGTCCAATAAATTTTTAGGCTAGTCAATTTTTAGACGGTATGTATGGATTAATATAATATATTATTATGTTCCCGCGTAACCGTCGACTTGCAGAGCGGAATGGATCAAAATCAATTGTAGTGGATTTTTCGTAGTAAATATACGTTAACATGTACACTACTTATGTAAAAAATATGTAATTAAAATAAGTAATAATAGATATGCAAAGAAATGATAAAACTTCTTTTGTTTTAAAAGTGAACGCAAACTTTTGTGATTTGAGTATTGAAAGAAAATAATCGGTTTTCTAGATTCTTTGCAAAAAATGCTACGTAATTTTTTTGAAGATTTTATTTTAGTTCAATAAGTAACTGTTTTATATTGCAAAACTTTTAAGGAGTCTTGTAGTTAAAAAGTTTTAAAAGAAAAGTTGAATCACACAGAAAGTATTTTCAAAAATAGATATTGGAGTGAAGGGTTTTTATTTTTTGAGACTTTTTATGGTATGTTTAGCAAGTTTCCAAAGCTAAATTTTTAAGCTTTCAATTTGTTTTCAAATTTTTCTGCTTTAACGAGATGATCCCGTGCGTAAAACCGGGCGAAATGGACATTTCTCCAGCGTCATAAAAGATACAACGCAAAAAAGGACTTTATTAGTATTTTCAAGTATCAATCAAATTAAATAATTATTAATTGAAAAGAACCAGGTACAAACTTTTACATTTGAATTTTGTAAGCAAAAATAAAAGCTTTTTATATCTTACCTAATTTAGAGGGAGATGTAATTTTTAAGTTTTTTTATCTTAATCCAAAATAAACTTTTCTATTAATTGAAATTTAGAAATCGCCAAGGCTACTTTTGTTTCTTAATAATGAAATGAAAATATATTTTTTTTTCTAATAAGTCACCTAACCAAACGAAATCAATACCAGATAAGGTTGTGTCAGAATTTTTCTGGTACAAAAATTGTGCAAAAGTGTTAGGTAGTTCACACGTAGACCGTGACGATTGGGTATATTATTCCTGCAAAAAGTAAAAGAATTGGTAGTTTTCCTCATATATTTTTCACGCTATATAAGTTAAGAGTTATTAATATCAGAACATAGTTCGTGCATAGGGTTTTTTTTTTGTTATGTTTTACTTTAATGGAAAGCCTTTATTGGGACAATAGGTCAACCTTTTACGGTATTGCAGCAATTATGTGTAGTGTATGGGGAGTGCCCTTAAGAAGGCCTTCTTTACCCTATGTACAGACAACAGCACGTTGGGTTAGCACAAACTGTCAAATTTTCCCAATCGATTATGCACTTTATATTGAACAGCCTTAGGTTGAAAATTGTTTGGAGAAATTTGACAGTTTTGTATAGCTCGACGTGCTGTTGACTGTACGTCTGCAGTTACAAGTCCTGGTACTGCTTCTGGCTCTCCTATCTGCGACACGAAGGACCCGTCACCCATACGAATCCATAGAATGCTAATTATTCTGTTCATACGAATATTAAAACAATTTACTTTGCTTTATAAAATGCAGGCTTTATTGGCAAATACGTCAAAAGGGTAGAAAAAGGCGGGATATAATTCACAGACTATATAACACTCCTTTACTTTTTAATAATATTTTTATATCCTGTGTTTCTTATCAACTCTAAGAGTTTCCTTCTCTACTCGTTTGAAAGTAACGAAGTCATAATAATCGTGGAATTATTTTAACTAATGTGTCTTATAATGTAAACGCATCTAACTACTTAATAAAATATCTATGTTCATGATACTAAAACGAGTTATTATAATCAGTTGGGCGTGTGTTAATGTGTGTGTAACTACTAAACCTACACATATGAAGGAGACCTATTCAGATAACATTGTATAGAGGCATTAAAAAAAGACTACAATGTAACATTAAGAAAACCAACAAACAAACAAAAGCTCCAAAAACATATTGGAGGTGACTGTAATAATAAAAATTACCAGAGCTAAATAAATACATACATTAGTCATTACATTCAACAGACAGGTCAATGTTAAGGATCAACAGAGTATATACATAATAAATCATATTAATAATTATGATGACCGAACTAATCCGTCAGATAGAACACGAAAAAGTTTTGTACGCCTATTTTCTTATATCACATAAACAAATAAAGAAGGCGATACATACAGGGCGTTGAAATTTCGTGTGACGTCACGCTTTCCTACACTTTCAACGAAAGCGTGGGAGTTTCTCCCAAGTTCTTGTTGTAAAATAAAAACACGTATTGAGACACTCCATTTTAAACTCAATCTACCTTACAATTGCCTGTTACTGTACATTTTCAGTTGACATTGGCGAAATGCGTAATCTATAAGTGTCGCGAACGCCATTGATTTGAAGAAAAGAAGAACGAAAGCGTGCCAGATCATAAATGGTCTTTTATAATTTTTTAAATATTTACTGATTCGATTAAGTTAAACAAATGCGTCTAAAGCTTTTGGTAATCTGTCTGATGGACTTAATAGCTAATTGGAGGTTAATTGTTTTGTTGTACTATATATGTAATATAATTACTGACGTTTGTAGATAGGAAATGAAGCAAATAGGGCTATACCAAAAAAATGCACCAATGTGTGAGTACCTAATGTGCATGTGTGCGTGAAAAATAGTACTGCAGTCTGACAGTTTTGCTGTCTTTTCTACGCGACTGACAGGCCTACCTAGGCCGCCTGCGAGTACGTGAAATGGTCTCATCTATCTACCTCGCTCTAATATACTTGTTAGTGTGCTCTTTCTCTTTTACATTGCCTATCTACAGTTTTCTATATCTATGATTTGTACCCATTCATCATTAACGATGCACTTTTCTTTTTTTTTATTCCTCTAGTTATTTACAATGTAAGTTTCCGTATTTGTTGATGCAAACAATAATAATTATGTTTGCTCTCTCTCTGTCTCTTAAAAGAAATAAACATTGGTTATATGCCGTTTAAAGTATAGCTTTCTTACTTAATGAATACTCTAACCTAATTAGTCTGATTTCGGTCAAATGCCATTGAAGTTACAAGTTATACTAGTCGTTCCAAGTACGGTTTCACGTCAACTTAAACTAATTAACTTTTACTACTTCATCCACGAGCAGTAAAAGTTCTAGGGAAGTTTAAGTTGCCGGCTCCAACTATAGAGGTTGTATGAATAAAAAAAAGAGATCTCAATCACGAATAGGACTGTTCTTCTCATCCCGTCGGTGTTGTAAAAGCCGATAGAGGGAAGTTCTGAGTGTGAACCCCGTGAAGACACTCGCGAGGTGACCAAGAAGGGTTGTGTCACACAGATGGGCGGCCATAAATTTATGCCAAAACCCATTAAGATATAATATACTCCAAAACATGTCGCAGTGTAATTATAAACATTTTGCAACGATCACAATAAAATTGGGTTGGTAGTAAGAAGAACAATTAATAAGAAAAAGGAGACAGAACATTATCCTGGAATATCTTTACTATCCGTCAAGTCGCCACTCATGTAGAGGCACAATTAATCACAATCATTCCCGTAGAGACGTCGACAACAATTTGTAATGTTAATTAAAGATCTGGTTATCATGACGGTTCAGGTTGGATAATTAATAGTAATTTATTACTTGTGGCTTGTTTGGATTATAAAATTTGTTCTATTTTGGACCACAATTTTTTTACCCTTAATCCATCAATTTTTCTCCCTTTTCTCTCCCCACAGGGAGGAGCGAAAGAGAGAGAAACGAGAGAATTAAGAAGACCTTCCCCCGAAGGAAGAAGGATCAGTAATCCTCATGGATACCCGAAAGACGGCCCTCAGATTATGTAGGACTCTTACCGACTCAGGGGTGCTTCGTCGGTAAGACTCCGACATAACCCGAGATCCAGTGCCAGAGTGGCTATAAGGGAAGTAGCCTCTCCCGAGATGAGATGCAAAATTACTACGCACACTAAGCCACTGCTTGACTGAGCCACTAGTGAGACGCGGCCACTAGTGGATAAGTGGTGGCCACCAGTCGCGGCCAATCAGCATGTACCTTTGGCTGAAGCCGGTCACTGTGGCCGAAAGTGCGCTAGAGGCGAGCAACAAAACTTGGCCACTAGTAACTAGTGACTTTCGCAGCTTGTTATTCGAACGCGGTCACGTTTGCGTCAAAATGTATGAAAAATGTCTCCCACAACTTGCGGCAATCACTAATGGCCTTGCTGTGGGCGCCAATAGTAGCCCAGTTTTCGGCAGCACTATACAAGATGCAATGGACTGCATGGTGCGACGGAGTGAAACCGGGAAGGGAATACAAAATAAAAAGTGCGTACAATCTGCTGTATTAATTATTTTACCAAATTTGATACATAGAGGTGGACCGTTTGGACAAAAACACGAGGCAAGCATCAAGCTATATGCTTGCTTTATTTATCCAAACGGTCCACCTGTATTTTGCTAAAACAAAAAACATTATACAATTCTCTAAATTAAATTCAGTGCTGTCAACATTAAAGAGTTTCATTCGACAGTTGTCAAAGCGAGATAGATAAAATCGAGGGTAACCGAAAGCTTGTAGGCGAAATAAAGGTTTGATAAAGCTCACTCTAATCAAAGCCAGGGCGCGTGGGGGCAAGACAGATATTATTTTCAGTACCTTCAGAAACAGTATCTGTCGTATTCTTTTCGCTTTCAAGATGACGCACGGAATTAATTGATATTTATTAATACGAACTTTAGATTGCGCACACAATCAATCTTTCTAATGCTGTTTCATTCTTCAATACAGCATCACCGATCTCACTTCCTAAATAAATTGAAGATTTTCGTCTTAAAGTTTGGAAATGTTTTATTAATACGTGGATATAATTGAATCAGCTTAAGTTGGAGGAAACAGTGGCAGCTTACCTGTGACTGCTGTACACCTAACCCGCTCGTCGCTTCGCTCCTCCCTAACCTATTATTCGTTTAACCGATCGTCGTTGAAGTGTGTTTACGTCAAACCGTTTTATCGGCGAAGGATTCATTCGGACTTCCAACCGTCTATGAATAATATTTTCGGCAAACCGTTCCATCGGCCAAGTATTTTTTAGATCAACTAACCGTCAGAGTACAGTGTTATCGGAAAACTGTCCTATGCCCATTCCAATTATTTACATCTGATTGAGATGTGTATGCTAAGATTAGGAAGTGAGGAGTAACAACTATGGACATAGTGAAGTATGAGTAAATTATCTATTGGAATTGCCAACAGTGGTAGAAACATTAAAAGATTAATGACTAACGTGGTATCGGAACGTAATAATTATGAGAAGGCATCTGATGAGATGACATGAGAAAATGAAAATAAAGGAGATGGACATAAAAATGGGTGGATTATGAAGGAGAGGAATTGATAAGAAAATATTTTACCGATCCAAACGTAGCACATAAATAAAAGTAATTCGCCACCAAAAGCTTCTTTCAACTTTGCCTAAACCAAAATCATTTCAAAACTATTTTGAACTTCCACGGCCTTCGTTTCTTTTTTCTTATCGTAAAATGACCAAACATAGATTGTCATAACAGGAATTGTTTAGATTGTAAAAGACGAGTCATCTTATTTTAGACGTTTCTTTGTTTAGTTCTTGATTTATTCCAAAAATAATATCAATTTCTCGTCTCGAACTATCTGAATAAATAAGAAAACGAAAGAAGATGTGCTCAGTTATCTACGATTTAATAAAAAAGTTTAAGAATTAATTTAAGTTAAATTAGGTAAATCAGAAATATTAGATGACTTTGTGTAGACATGAATACACACACATTGACTATGTTTGCGGCAGTGCGAAAGCACTTGAGTGTGTCTGTGTGCATCAGTGCAGAGACACAAACACACAGGTACTAAACGTGGGCAAACTTTAATATTGACTTACTATTGAAGGAAGCAACTTTTGACGCTACTGACCTCAGGTGAGTTACTAAGAATTATAGATATTACTGGCCCGCCCCGGCTTCGTACGGGTGGTGTAGGTATGTACCTAATGAAAAAATGAGGATACGGTTATTGAATAATTATGAATTATTCTATCAATACTGACCTTAGATCCTGACAGACACTTCGTTTGTAAATCATAGATCATACCTTATTATAATCATAATAATGGCCATGTTTTTGTTATAGTGCGATTTAAAATGACGGAAAAGAGAAAAATTGAGTTTTTACGGCTTTCCGTACAGTTTTATGAAATTTATCTTTGATATAAACGTTGTCCCGATAAAAACCAACACGAAAAAAAGAATTATCCAATTTGGTGCAGACGTTGTGAAGTTATACATTTCAGGGATTAATTTTTATTTATATAGATAGAAAGATATATAAATCTGTGATACGCTGTTGGTCCTTGGGCCAAAAAACTTTGAGTATGTAATTGAAATTTAAGTCACATAATATCAGTTTGAAAGCATAAAGTCCACCAATTTCACAGTGCCACGAAAAACGTAACTTAGTGTGTTTCTGCAAAAGACTTTTTAAAATTGATATCTGACAGGGGAAGCCAGGTGAGTGCTCGCAATTCTTATTGATATTACCCTAATTAAACTTTACATACATCATTATCATGTAAAATTTTAACTGTCACAGATATAAAAAACTTATATTATGTAATTTACCCGAAATAATGACACAAGTAAGTTTACAGTAGACTAAGAATCTCAATGAAATTCGGTTTTTTAATGAATCAGCGTAAAGTTGATGATCAATTACAAATGATTTTAAAACTCCCACATCGAATACTGACAAAATGAAAATCCCAGGTGTAAAAGTTAAATGGAAACGATATCCCAGGCGTAACTTTAAAAGCGCCTACTAACAAAGGAACTATCGTGCTTAGAGTACATAAGTTTATCGCCTACATCAGTGCTGCTAATGAACCGCTTACAAATAATTTTGTGCTTTTCCCTGGCGTAGTTTTGCAACAATAACGCGGAGGCGTTATACCTGTTTGCCTTCTACAGATTTTTTTAATTAACTTTAAAAATCCTTTTCTCTTTTACTCATATTTCTATTTTCATTGATATCAGATAATTTGTTGAAAGAAGTTTTAAATAATAGTAAAGTATTTAGAAGTCATTTTCAATTTACAAAATAATATTTTTGATTAGTTTTCTCCATTGATTGTGCGACCCAGGAATAAATTGCGTAATTTCTTAGGTTCCGTTATATGGTAGCCACAGTTTATCTTTAGCACCACAGAACAAATGAAAGAGGTTAGAAGTCGTAAGTAGGCGGGGCGCGCGCGCTGCTGGTTATGAGTAAACACTCATATTCGATCCTTTTCGAAGAGGAAAAATATTTAAAAAATAAATCTAAAACACCGTCTTGTGCTATTTAAACTGGCAGGAAGCAAAGTAAGACTCATAATCTTACTAATGGAGACATTTCTTTTCACCGTTAAGTACAAATATATTGTTAAATTGAAAAAATATTATGTCGCGTGTGGCGACAATGGCTCTGGTATTAACATCGCTAGATACGACTTCTTACCTCTTTTATCTGTTCTGTGGTTAGCACCGTTAAGCTAGCTCACGTTGTCCAAAGGAAAGGACGCGGTGGTATTAGGGAAAAAGTTCATCAGAGCACTCGCGGTGGTATAGAGGGTAAAACGCGTTCAATCATGCAAAATTGCGATGTAATTGAAGACGGTCAAGATGGTTGCTCCCTGTTTGTGTCTTTTGCACAATATTTTCAACACAATAAACTTTTTTGCTATATCTCTTATTCTCATTAATACCCACACGAAATTTACGCAAACATAAATGTTCAAATGTTACTTAGTGTTCACAACACAAACACTTTGCTTCTACCAATACTCGTATCTGAACTTCCGTTTAGGCAGTAATACAAATAGTGTTTATTTGTGACTGTTTACTTATCAGTAGGTTAATTGTTTACCACCATCGTTATATAAAAAATGACGGTATTAATCATTGAAAATAATAGATACTATTATATTTTGCAACGGGATATTTTAAAGCACTCGGGCTTTTCCGTTTTAACTTAATTCACTTCTAATTACATACTAATTACATAATCAGGTATGAATTCATCTGCTAATTTCTTTTTGATTCTGATCCTAACGGTGAACATTAAATCAACATAGAAGCTTCCCCTTGATGATGCCTATTCATTTTAAATTAGCTTCCAAAAATATCGAGTCTACGCATTAGGGCTTGGAAGTGACTTATAAGCATTGCAAAAATATATGATGAATGAGATATGTTTTTGCCTATTCTACTCTCAATTTTAGAGCAGAACACGCAAATGATGATGATTAAAAGAGTTTCGCTTGAGCCCTAAAGTTGATTAGTATGGTACTTTCAAAATCAGAAATAATCCCAATTAAAATCAAGTAAAATGTGTAAGGTTGTCTTTGCTTTGATGTAAATTCTTACTTAATTGTCGACTAGTCAGGTCTAGGAGCTTCCATATTTGACTCGTATACAAGACTTTTATGATCGTGTAACATGCGAAAATTGTAACTATAACCAATAATTCGTCAAACATAATTATGTTCATCATTCACTATGTATTTAAAAACAAATACATTGATAAAGAACAAATTTAGGGAGGGAGATTCTGAACCCCGCGCAGACCAATAAACCAAGGGGTTACTCGCACGGTGACGACGAAACCACATCAGCATTCTTAAGGAGGTTTGGTGTCAGATAGACAGCCGGATCTAAAACTATTCCAAAACCAAGCAGTATGGTGCAGTATTGCACCGATCCAGACTCGGTAGGACGAAAAAGAAGAAGAGTTACTAAAGGGATTCTTCGATATTCGTTTCAAAGATAAAGATCTCACCAAATATTTGGTTTACCAATAATGTGCTTGGCTTTATGACGGGACCCAAAGTTTGCGGTCGATGATGCACTATTTGATTGCTTTTAGCGATAAGGCCACCCATTGTGCAATACACTAATTCCATCATTATCACTTCAGCCGAGAGACGCTCTTTGTTGGACATTGGCCTCCGCCAAGGATCTTCAAACCGATCGGTCCTTCGCTGCCCACATCCAAGGGCTTACCGCGACCTTTACCAGTTCGTCGGTCCACCTTGTGGGCGACCGCAGAAACGCAGCTTTGTTAACGCTACGTTTCCTGGTACGTGTTCGCCACTCGAGGACCTTTTCGTCCTAACGGCCGTTAGTCCTCCTCGCAACGTGCTTAAATTTCAGATTAACAATGCATTTCCAAAACCACAATTTTATTTAAGTTCAATGTAAGACAAAAGTGGCAATCCAGCTCTTACATATAAGACATAAGACCCAGTTCAGCGTATACACAATGTCAATTAAGGCAATTGCTTTTTCCGTTTTACTGCTACACGCCTTACCTGCTCCCAAGGGGTATTATCCAATTTTGGAACTTATTCAGCTACGTTTTAAAGCGTTTATAAAATACTGTCGTGTTTTATTGTTCTTCTTTTTTACCCAACTACGCGAAGCCAAAAGGAAGGGTTATGATTTTAGCACTCTATGTATGTATGTATGTATTTACGTATATGTTCTTCCGTAGCGCTTAAGCTGTTCATCAAATTTTTATGAATAAGGAGTCAATCCATTCGTTATTATGGTCCAGGTAACATAAGATACATTTTAACAGCGAGGAGGAGTCGATTTTTACCTTGGAAATCCCGATTTTAACCGATTTCATTTCTTTTTCCCGTAGTCGAGTTACAGTTTATGTAACTTTTTTCTTGATCGTTATATAGTAGTTTATGATTTACTGAAGTCTAATGAATTAAAGTAACTTATTGACTGGTTTTCCCTCTTAAGGAAAGCATATTTCAATGGATGGTACCGGCTCCTTACAGTGATGAAGGTTTCAGTCAGAAAACAAGTCAGGTCAAAAATGTCAATATGTAAAACATTGTACAAGATGCACAGACAAAAAATGAGATGAAAACTCTTAGTACTCCATGAATTCGCCGTTCGGGTGCTGAGCAGTGACCGTGCCATTGCGTGGGAGAAGTAAGAGTAATGTTCGGGGATGGATTTTGAATAATAGTCAGTATATAATAACTTCAAACAGAGATTTTCTTCTCACACACTATTGAGATAATTCCAAACTTACGAAATTACAAAAATATATTGCAATTCTATTAAGGCTGTTTTTTTAATTTTCTAGAAGTAATTAAAGAGATTGCGTACATATTATCACCAACTATCTAAATATTAATGGATTCAAAAGAAACCCTACCAGCAAGGACACTGAACACAAATTGATACCACTCCAGATTATTTTTACGTCGAGATTTCAGTGTCGTGTTAAAAACTGGACCTTTTCCACGCCTGCTATTGTGCGAATAAGGTGTACTTTCCTGTTTTTTAGAATTGTCTGTTCTTCCATATTCTTTATGGGGATTAATTCCATAACAAATGTTTTATGTCCTCACGATACACATCCATAATGTTTATAGGTACAGAGAAATCCTTTTTGCCCGCACATAAAGCACGGCTGCTAAAAGAACACTTTAGCCACGTTGCTGGAAATAAAATGCGAACAAGATTTACGATTTCCTTTGATCGCTCAGCTTAGATGAAATAGACCGTCCGGGACCCTGTTTTCATCACAAGGGGTTCACAGGCGAACTACGAAAGATTTTAAGTTAAGCTTATTCGGAAAAAATGGAAAGGAAAGAAATCCTCCACATATCACACCTCCTTAGGTTCTCACATATTAAATTGCCGTTATGTATGTAAACTTTTATATAATAACCAATTATCTAGCCCACATTAAGTATCATTAAAATCTTCTGCTATAGGTACTAAATATCGGATAAAATGATTTAAATATTTTATAAACAAACTTAAATTAAATCGTATAGTTATGATTTAATTTAAGTTAATCTAAGTAATTTAATTATATTATTTTAAAATTTTAAACTATACAATATAATAATTCATTATGAAATTATTATCGAAATTCATTATAATTTTTATTGTGAATTAGGTACTTTGATGTAATTTAAATTTTGATTTGAAATACTAAGTACCTAATAATGTATCAAATGTCCAAAATGTAGTCCCCTAACAGGGTTCCATTACATAATTGTACATTCTGATATTATGACACCTTGTAAACAATGGAAACAATAAACTATTATAATTTTTTACTAACTTGGGACAAATGTTCGGGTCTATCACCTAAACATTTGCACCAACCAGGAATTGAACCCTTAGCGCTTGATGTATAGTCTGCGTTACTGACTGCTGCAAAAAAAAACAAATCGATTTTTTATTTAATTTTTAGGAACTCCAAGTGCTAATATCATGAAAATTATATGTCAATCGTAAAAAAATGCAAAACGACCAATCTGAAACATTTTCGTCAACAAATTTCTAATGTCATTTGCGTGCAGCCAACCTTTTCCCTAATTTATCTACAATAAATAAATTTAGTTGTTGAAGCTACAGAAATCTTACTGAAAAACAGTCCTATTTTAGTTTGCCTTTCTATACAAGATAAGGACAAGATAAGTTTCAATGAATTTCGTTAAGGATGTGTACAATTTGTAAAGACGATGCTTAATATGGCTTTTTAGAGTACCAGTACTTTTTAGAGGAATTACGATATATTAACGAAGTCAAGAAAATACAATTTCTAGACTGCTCAATATTTTCTAAATCTCCAAACATAATCCACTCCCGCCCTAATGTTCATTAACCGTGGCTGGCTTTGCATCTAATTAATATTCATTCCACCTTTTTAAGTCGAGACCACGCTGAAAAATTAGGGTTTACTGAGGCTTTTCTAATGGAAACCTGCAAGAATATGAACTTAGAAAACTTACCTTTCTTGTATTTTAAAGTAAATGTCAAAGTTTTAAAAAAGCCTACGCATTCCTACGTCTTTGACGCGCCGAAAAAATCGTAGCACTGTAATTATAATTATGTGAATAGAATGAATGCGAACGCTTCGGACGAGTCGTCTCCGTCGTCCGTATCCGAATTTCTGGGGTATGAAGAATTATAAAAATCAGAGCGTTCGGCGCGTGCGGCTCGGGTTAATGCTCGTCGCATACGCGTAAATATTTATCGACGGTTTCTAAAAATTTAGATGAGTAATCTGCCAAGTTGAAAAACAGATTTATTTTTTTGAACTTTCCCCTTAAAAAGCTATTCAAAGGATCTAAGAAGTTAGGTACTTGAAGTGTCGTTGTGAGACTTGGTTTATTAGTATTTATAGACGGTCCTCAACACAAGCAGGGGTATGAAACTTTCTTGGATTCGCGTATAACTTAGCTTGAAAACCACATTTCTAGAACATACGTTCTCTCTTTCAGTACATCATTTTAAGTTTTGGAAAGCCGGTGGTGTTGTAACGAAGTCACGTTCTGTTTCTTTATTACCTTTGTCTTTGTTCATTTAGCTAAGGTACTTTTGTTTGAGGAGTCTAACGCTGCAAACGTGAAAATAACTAATGGCATAAGTATATTTAGAAACTCCAATGCATATATTTTTGATATTATCTTTAATACAACGAGTGCTTTTTATATGCGACTGAGCTATGATTGTGTGTAATATACATGCACTTGTATCTGTGTGTGTCAATGTGAGAACGCTCAGAGAGCTCAGTGGCGTCATTGACGCACACGAAAAATGCTATTTAGATTGAGTAGGTCGGATGATAATATAAAACAAGATGTGACTAACTCATACCAGAAAAAACAAAATACGATTAGTGTTCATAAAGTACAGTCAATAGCAAAATTAGATAAAAGCTACGAAAATGATACAATTTTACGCCAACTTAGTTCCGCTAACTTTTTATTGGATCGTTTCTGTAAATATTTTTTTGGTACTCATATTATTCACATACGAATTCAAATTCAAAAGTATTTATCAACCTATCAAAATTTAAGATTAAAATAAGTCTAGGTGATATAAGTTGGAATCTAAATTTGTGAGGGACTGGTGCCTGAAATACGTTTCGGGAGAGAAATATGTGCTACAGTACAGGTCGCTAGGCCCCGACCTTAAACAACAAACAGATGATAATATCTTAGTTTGAGCAAAATTTACACACATACAAAACGCATATAGAAGGCTCATAATCTCACAAACTTATTTTACAACATGTCTACAGTCGATAAATGATGGAACTTTTGTTACTGTCTGTTTGGTTCATAATGTTTTAAAAATTAAAATAATAGCTATCTCAACAATCTTCTAGTTGCGTTAACCCTATTAGTAATTCCCTGTTGAAGATTTGCCTTGTGATTTTCACAAAGTTATCGATGAGATCAAACTAATCCCGGAGATATCTACCCTATGCTAGTTCTTGAGTAAGAAATATGAGCGTCTTAGGACGACAACCGAGTTAAGCTCAGATCTAGATAAAGAGAAGATAAGGTAATGTAACGAAACGACTCCTTTTGAACTGTGAACGTTGTTTCATGAATGAGTTATGAGGAGGTTGAGCGTCGCATTCGTTCGTTTGCAAAAGTTTAGCAACTAACCGAGTTTTAGTTAGGTGACAAATAATTTATCAACTAAATTTTCCTTCGTTCGATTTGAATGGCATGTGGGTGAGCCACTTCTATTGTGTAGCCAGCACACTCGGTTTCGTACGGAAAAAATACTTTAGACCAACTCCTATCGGAGGATATCTGTCACTTAACCGCTTATTAAAATAAGCCAGGTCAGATACCTGAAATGCTGACTCGTAATTTAATCTGTTAACCTATATTAACTGCATGACATGAAGCAGTACGCATACCGGAAGACGCAGCGTGGGTAGTCCGCGCACAAGGTGGGCCGAAGATTTAGTAAAGGTCGCGGAAAGCCGCTCGATGCGGGCAGCGCAGGACCAATAGGGTTGGAGATTCTTGCGCCAACAGTGCGCGTCTCTCGGCTGAATGATGATGACGAGAGCAGAACTAATACTTTGCACCTTTAAAAATACGTAGGTAATTGAGCAAGAAAACCGAAATGTTGTCGTAATAAAACTTTACACATGTCACCTCGTGTAAATCAATCAATAAACATAACATTCCTTTGAGGGACACATTTTGTACAAAATCAAACAAATCACATTTGATGGATTTTGAAGGGGATTTTCATATAAAATATAACAGCTATAATCAAATGCTCATTATCATGTCCCCACCGAGGGGCTCGGTCTATTACACATTAGGGGCGATTAGGCCTTGGGGTCCACATCCGGAAGCCTCCTCGTGGCGGACCCTGGTAACGTGGTGGGAAAACTTTCTCAGCGGGTGTGTGGCTTTTGATGTCAAGTGTGTCCCATTGACATTGCCATCGTCGTGTTGTTTTTGTTTTCCCACCACAGCCAGTTCCGGACGGTCCTTTTCAGGGCCACGACCGCGCCTAAGTGCCCCGGGTGCGGTCTGATGACTGCTCCCGGTGTCCTCGTCAGGAGGACGCGCCAGGTCGAGCAGCCGTCGATGGAGGAGTCGCTGCTGGCCACCAATTGGTGCAAAGAGTGCCTAGATGGGCAGCGTTGGGACGGTTTCGGTGTAGTTGCGATCACGTGCACAGATCCCGAGCCGTCTTTACCTCGAGTCCCACATATCCCCTACGGTTGGCACCACCCCGCAGGGACGATGCGTAAATACATTTGACCTCCCCGTCAAAGAAAGGGGCGATAATTTCTTCATAGGTGTGTGCAGGTTTCCTCGCGATATTTTCCTTCACCGTAAAAGCTTCAAATAAACGCACATATGAATTCAAAATTTGAAAACACATTATATGTGGCGGGGTTCATGTGCGGTGCCTCCCGGGTGACAACGCTCTAACGCACTACGCCACCGACGCTTTTTCTCTCACGAACTACGCCACCGACGCTTTTTCTCTCACGAACTACGCTACCGACGCTTTTTCTATGTTACATTTAAAAAAACTCGACATTTCGAATATGTGCTGGCAACTATATGCCGAGTTATAAATCATTTTCTTAAAGATATGTACCTATAGCTTTAATTTCTATTAGAACAATTTAATTTCCGGTTAAGACATGTCATAAAAGGCTAGGTTTATAGATTAAGCGACAAATCACTTTAATCCGTGAGCTTCAAATTCAATGATCATAATATTAAGCCTATACAATTATGCCTTTAATCCTAAATCCTCTTGCCTCTATAACCCTATTAATCCAATTAACTCCAACGATATAGAATATTACGTAAAACTTAATTGCAACTTAATTGCATAAAAAAAAAAAATATATATACACACGGAGTTACTAAGTAGTGTTATTATTTGTTTTGATAACCAATTTTGATGTTGTTTTCAGAAAATATACAATTTTAGTAATTATATATTTATATCGATTAAAACTTTGGAGTGCCTACTTGTACAAATGAGAGGTTGAATTGACAACTGTTTGAGAACTTTTACTATAGGCTGACGCATTCAAAAGCTTAAAATTCCAATATAGACCCTCAATGGGAACGCACACCAACATCGATACTTTAGTACATTTTCGAGATAACCGAAAGGATTTTAAAGTCAAAGTATTTTCGAATTATGTTCCTATATGGCACACACATTCACGCTCATAGCTTCAAAGTAGTTATGCAGAGCCTAAGATATTATTAACATCTGACAGTATGGCCCATGCCCAGCCAGGACAGATATTAGACAAAATCGCCGTTTATTACAAATGACACGTAGGTATAGATTTATAATAAAAAAAGAAAAGACGAGATTAATTCAAATAAGTTTTATTTATCCCTATGATCCAGATTTGAGCTAATAAAATTCAATTTTGGTCGGGTAAAAAAAGAATATTTGTTTGTAAAATGGATTTTAAACAAAGCCCATAATCCAATATTTCTGTCTCATGCACATAAAGAAAACCCTTTAGAAATGTAGATATAAAATATTTTTCAAGACAAAATATTTTTTTGTTACAGAAAAATACCTTCACAAAGACATGAAATAAGAAATGAAACCTATCACAGTCCAACTTCTTTAAATTAGTTTAACCAGTTAACAATAAAGAAAAAACTAAAAACTACCTCCCTTTTTCGAATATTTAAGAGTAATTCCTTCCTTTTAAATAAATTGATCTGAAATATTAAGAAATTACACATACACTTCACCAGCAATAAACTAATCCAGACTAAACTTAACATAGCAATCAATTCATCATCATCAACATAGCTGCTATAATGTCCCCACCGATAACTCGAGCCGACCCGACATTAGGGGCGATTAGGCATTAGTCAACGTGCGGGTTGGTCAACTTCACACACAACTTAAGAATTTCTTCATAGGTGTGTGCAGGTTTTCTCACGATGTTTTCCTTCACCGTAAAAGTGCCGATTAACGAACAAATTAATAAAAAAATTTAAAACACAATGGTACGTGGCGGGGTTCGACCCGTGCCTCCCGGGTGGGAGACAACGCCCTTACGCACTACGCCACCGACGCTTCTCAATCAATTAATCCATGCTAATATAATATTATAAATGCGAAAGGATATTTTTAGCGTGATAACTAACATATACGAGCCACCGGGCGACATTAGTTACATTTTTTTTTTCATTTCACCCTTATTTGCTACCGTATTTTGCTAAAAAATTATAATAATAATAAAATATTCTCCAATACTAGAAAATTTTAGTTGTATTGGAACATATTTTATGAGGTCTACTTACATGTAACATGATGCCGAAATATCATGAGGTGGGTAGACCAATATTGGCGGCGAGGGCACTGGCGATGGACTATTCTTGCGCCTGCGCGCTACAAACACGCCCGCCATCACTATTAGCAGTACCAAAGCTGCACTTGCGCCTCCCAAAGCAACCAGTGCTACTTCTGAAACAAGAAATACCTATACTGTACTTATTTATTTCACCTAGCTGTATTTTTCTTATGTAGGTTGGCAGACAAGCATATGGTCTGTCTGGTGATAAGCAGCTACTGTAGTCTATAGACGCTTCCAATACTGACGTGACACAGGGGTAGACTTTTCCGCATGACACTCGCCGATGTGAGCTAATGCTACTGTGGGGGTAGCGACGTAGAGGACGTACACCACGTATTGTGGGAATGTGAACTCTACGGGGAAGCGCGTAGGATTCTTCTGGACAAGGTGAAGACGCTTGAGATGGGCCCGGGCTTCGTGGGGACGGAGGCGAACTTCAGACAGCTACGGGACGGAGGCGAACTTCAGACAACTACGGGACCTCGCGCGACAACACAAGACAAAATAAACAAGATTAGGACACAACATTAGGAGTGGGCTAGAGTGAGAGAGGTGAAGAAAGAAGAGGCAGTAGACTGGGCAGTGGGAGCTAGCGGTAACACGTGGAGTGGGCTCGGACAACCTGGAAGGAACCGAAGGCGTACGAGTGTTGTCCACGAGTGTGTTGCAAAATTATAAATACCACATTCTTTATTATACTATTCTTACATTACGTATCATGAAGATAGATACATAACTTTATGTTACATCGACAGGTACATAATTGGCTGAGAATTATTCATATTCATCATAACAGCCTTTATAATTCGACCTACTGCTGGGACACAAGGCGTCTACTTGTCATCGAAGGAGGTTTAGGCAGTAGTCCACCACGCTTGCCCAATGCGGATTGGTTGACGGAGTATAAGGTGATCAATATCCCTTTGCTGATCCATTAGTCGCCTTCTGCGACACCCATTGAAGGATATGGGGTGATGCTATTCTACTCTGCCAGCATCACATGGCAATTAATGAGAAAGATTATTGTTTCATAAAGATTTATATTTCAGTTTGACTATTCCCTGTTTGAAAATTAAAATATTTCGTATCGTTTCCTCATCACAATGGAATTAGTCATTTTCATGAGAACAACTACACAATTCATTGATTAGTCTACAGCTCTGATCTTTCTCTAGCTGGTAGTGCAATTTCTATTATGAGGACCCGAAAATGCAGCACTAATTTGTAAACTACTGTGGAATCGTCATGTCAGCTGAGAGACGCTTACTGTTACATATAGGCCTCCTCGCAAGGATTTCCAACTCTATCGGTCCTGCACGGCTCGCATCCAGCAGCTTCTCGCAACCTTTACCAGATCCTCGGTATACATTTTGGGGGTCTACCAACGCTACTTCTCCCGGTAGGTACAGATTTTAAGTATAAAAAATATTCATAGATATTTCTATCAAGATTACAACCTAGCTCCCAGACTGCGTATTGCGTAATATATATTGCTCAGCTGGTCAAGCTTTTCGCGAGAAAAGAATTCATGGTAGAGAAAATGCAATACAAATCAGTTCTGTGTCTCTAGAGATTAGCGCAGCAATATAAACAGACGCGCAACAGGGATATTAAAATATAATATAATAGCTACGTACATGTTTACATAATCACACAAAAACGATATTTGGCATTGGCACGTACACAAATCAATAAATTGATGGCGTACCCTGTTTTGGGAAATAGGATAACCTTCATTCCATTTCAATCAATAAGTATAGTTACGTAGTCTAGTCTCACACTAGTTAATTTATTTGGTTTATCTTGTCTTAAGCGACGACGTTAGGGGTCCATAGGTGGAAATGTATAATAGCCGCTTACAAAGGGCCTAATAAGAAGGCTCAAGGTAACTCAAAGGGCAATGGAAGGAGTTATGCTCAAGAGTATTTCTGTGTGATCTTGTATAACAGACTGGCGATTGAGTAAAGGTTGCGGGAAGGCGTTGGACGCCAGTAGCGAAGGATCGATACGTACATACATGGCCCATCGTCGATCGGCCATGTATAACAGTGAACGTCTCTCGGCTATAATAGCTATGATGATAATGATCTTATAATGCGGCGCGTATGTCCTCACAGTGTCTTTCGACCAATCGGGATCTTTTGTGCCTCCTCTTCCTTTATCTCTTTTTGCTCCTTGAATATTATAGGCACACTCTAACAATATTCATGGGCTTAAATAGCCTGTAGTGTTCTATCTTTCGAAAGCATCCGGGATCACTAGCTGAACGTGCTTTCAGCTGCAAGGAGAAAAATAAAGTTGACACATCTTTGTTCACCCATCCGAGTACCAATCGCACACTTGTGCATCGACTTCCTCCTATGAAAGACAGAGAATTTTGAGTAGATATCGGGAATCTTAATTAACACTCTACAGGGAGGGCCAGAGTTGCCCGGGTTATGTGAAACTATTGTGTTGTAACCTATGTAGCCTACGGTATCTTCTCAAACTAAATGAGCCGTACAGTCGAATCTTTTATTCATCCTTAAGGTACCTATAAAAAAAATTAAAGTGAACATATAACAAATAAACGTCTTCTCTGTCCCGTATTGCTGAAAAAACCTTATATACAGACAGAAACACTACATATGAAAAGGTGTCATTTGATTACAGTCTTTGTAAAGTGGATGTGCTCCCCTAGGAGTCGCGTGTTGAATTCAACCGACTCTTAAAAATTCTAGTTGCGTTATTGTGTAAATTTGGCAATTGTTTGACGTAAATTCTCGAAAGTAGATCTTTTCAATTTGAACACAGAACAAATAACGTCCAATTATTCGACATGTAAAGATATTCAAATAGAAAACCTATTAACTAACTAAACCCTAAAACGCTAGTTTAACATAATAAAACAAAGTTTATTCTAACGTCCTAGATACACATAATTATAGAATTAATCGCGATAAAGGATAATGTAATCCGGCTGACTTTTCTAACGTTGATGTGCGAGAAAATACAAGGTCTCACGACGTAATAAAGTTGAGAGGTTGAGTTTAATATCACCTTTTTTTGATCTGCTTTAAGTACAGTCAACAGCGGAAGTAGATTATCAAGAACAAAACTTCTATATTAAAATACAAAAATGTAAAATTCCTAAAAGAATATTAATCTTATGGGTTTAGTAGTCATTTGATCATCATCTACTCTTCAAATAGTTTTTTTATGTCATTTGGTTGGCAGTGTTTCTTTATGAGATCAAATCAGGAATAAGGAGATCCGCAGAAGAACTAAAGTTTACGACATAGCCCAAAGAATTGCAAAACTTAAGTAGCAGTGGGCGGGGCACATTGCTCGGAGAGCGGATGGCCGATGGCGCCGAACAGTTCTTGAGTGGGGATCGCGCACCGGACTACGTAGTGTGGGTAGGCGGGGGCCTACATTACGTCGTCGGTCCACCTTGTGGGGGCATTGACGACCTGATTAAGGCTGCTGGTCACGCTGGATGCGAAGAGCACAGGACCGACGGTGTGGCGTTCTTTGGGGGAGGCCTATGTTCAGCAGTGGACGTCATGTGGCTGAAATGATGATGATGATGGTTGGCAGACAAGCATACAGCTTGCCCGGTGGTAAGCAGCCACCATAGGCTATAGACGCTTGCACTGACATGACACTCGTGCGCTGCCAACCCTAGTCCCCTTTACTACCATTTTTTTATACCTGTGAAATGCCCACGCATACCTGTTATCCGGGGATATCTCCCACTCACAAGGTTATGTCGGACCTGAACCGACTAAAACACAGGTTGCTCCGCTACCACCTTTACTCCGATCAGGGAACTTATCTGTGCATCCTGAAACCCGCCCTTACCTACCAACAGTAACACAATACCACAAAAATGTAGTGATATTTGACTGTGTTCTTCTGTAAGGTGGAGGTGCTACCGTTTATTAATGTTAAAATAAAAACCATTTAAATATCGTTTACAATTTTACATAGAAGAATTTAGTATTGTAATATATATAAATTACGTGTCACGTTGTTTGTCCGCGGTGGACTCCTAATCTACTTAACCGATTTTAATGAAATTTGTACACCGTGTGATCCAACTTGAAAGATAGGATAGTTTTTATCTTGATAGGCAGTCCTATTTTTTTACTGCCAATTTATAATTATAAGACAACAGCATGAAATTACCACAGCAACGCGTGGCCGGGACAGCTAGTAATTGTATATAAAAGAACCTTGAGGCAATGAAAACTTATCAGGTAACTTATTATAATGTATTCAAAGTGTATTCTCATCTAAATAAGTATTAGGCATAGCATTTCCCGTTTCAGATAATATTAAAACTTTATGCAGGTTAAACGTAACAAAGCGTCTGGGGACGGTGACTTAATAGAGCAAACATAAATAGATATCGATCGTTAAGTAATTTATATCTTAACTTTGTTGTTTGAAACGGCAGCGTGAATGTTCTACTCTTAAGTTGCGAAATAATTAACTTTGCTATTTATCTTGACCAAATAAGTATCATAAAAAACTTGTTTTATGGATACTAGACAACGGACAATTTTTAATTAATACATAATATAATAATTTTAGATATTTTTATAAATAAATTTAGATAAAAAAAAACATGTTTCGTCAACAAATATTCATGCTCTTCAAACACCAGGATTCGAACAAAGTAAGATAAGCACCGATACTGGCCACTCCAGAACAGCGGAACAGAACAACTATGCACAGAAGATCGGCTCTAGCTGATTTTGATATCGATGAGTTCATTGACATACGCGTCAAAGCAGGGCTAGGGTTGTCGCCCAGTGCAAGTGAAAATATTATTTTGGTATGTTGAGAATTTCACTCTCTTGCTTGGGTTCGCGTGTGAAGCAGTGAAGAAATACTTCGCTAAAAACCGATGGTCGCGCGTTAGGCTGAAGTTATCGTTTTATTTGTTTACATTCTATGTGTTTGTGTTCGTGTTAGATATATGAACTTTCTAACAAGACATTGGCGAGTATTTGTTGCCGTTGTATACTGTCGGCAGATGACCGGCAATTATTTTGGACCCATAAAGTGAGTACCTTTAGTTGTATTTTGTATAAGTGCGAGTTCAGCCGCTGCCTCTGCTTCTACTCTTCTGCGCATCAGCTCATATTTACAGGACTCCAGGTCAGTCTCCAACTTCTCTGTTCTTTCTCTGACCTTTCTTAGCTCATCCTTTGCGTAACTGCGTCGAAATATCGGATTAACCAAATATCAAAGGTACCGTGGTTTAAATACCGGTTTGTTTCATTTAAATGATAGTGACCAATGTAAAATGAGTGTTTTAATCTATAAACTTATTTTATGTTTACTAACTTTTGCTTTTAAATACTATTAATGACAGTTAACTAATTTAAATAAGTAAGAATTCTAGATTAAATGCTTTTAAATCAACGACTGTATTTTTTTAGTACATACGTAATTATTATCACACAGAAAAGTGTAAGGTAAGTTTTGGCTATCCATAAAGTAATATGCAAGGTATATATCTAGTATGTAGGTCCACACAGTTCCTCAAAATAGGTACATGTTGGCAAATTCTCGCCTTATGATGTATTGATTTATTTAAAATTATTTATTTTGTTAACATTAAAACTTATGTATGAATGAACATATCTGAAGTAAATAAGATTGGAGTAAAGACGAACGGTGTATAAAAACAAAACTATTAACAGAATTAATTTAAAAAACGTAAAAGTTAAACAACAATAAAACAAGCATCGTTAACTGAAACTCAGAACAAAGTCCGCCTTGTTTCGAGACGAACTTATTATTTTTAATTGAAAGGTCAGTAATAAAGAAGAACCATTCTTAGTTAATTTTCAAATTAAACTTTTGAGATATTATTTTAGTTATATCAGCAAGTAAAAGAAATTACAAAAAGTTACAGATCTATTATATTATTATTAATATGTTGCTCTTTGCTCACATTTTTTGTATTCTTTTCGGGGAAGATAATTATCAATAGGTCGTTTTCCAAACAAAATTCATATCTATAAGTTTGATAATATATGGTAAAGTTTCATTTTCAGTACGAAGTCAAGATTGCAAAACTTAGTACTATATGTAATGACTCTGTTTGCAATGAACTTCAATGGGGAAGACAACTGTCAACTAGTTTCTCCTAGGTGGCGCTGAGTGTTTGTTCCAAAGGATGTGTCAAACTCAGTACATTTCATAGGGATTTCTTAGTATTTCTAGATAAACAGAAATATGGGACGATGTGTAGCTTTCCAGTGCGTAGAAACCGGTACACACAAGTTTTCTACAGATTTGTTTCTCAGGAAAAAGTGGGAAAAGGCTTTGAGAAGGGTAAATTTTAAAGCTACTAAGTACTCCAGAACATACAGCAAGCATTTCAAAGAATCTGATTTTGAAACTACTTCCAGACAAACAGTTGTGTTCCAGTAAACACATTTATGCCTATATTAATATTTTTAGAATGAAATAGAAAAAAAAATGTTCAGCACACAAGTGACATATAATTATTTCAAAAGACATTTAATGTATGTACATAGATACAATAATTTTAAAAACATTAATTTTTAAGTGAACTGTGTTTAAATCACTGATGTTGTTGTTCACAACAGACTTTGACAGGTAACAAACACACAGCGCCCTCTGTAAAAAAGTTTTGCGTTTTCTTCCCCATTAAACCGTGACAACAAATACTCATCATCATAATTTCAGTTGAGAGACGCCCACTGTTGGATATAGGCCTCCCCCAAGGATCTCAAACAGGTCGTTCCTGCGCTGCCCGCAACTAGGGGCTTCCCGTGACCTTTACTAGATCGTCGGTCTACCTTGTGGGGGGCCTACCAACGCTGCGTTTCCCGGTACGTGGTCGCCACTCGAGGAAGTTTCCGCCCCAACGGCCGTCAGTCTTCCTCGCAATGTGCCCTGCCCACTGCCACTTAAGGTTCGCAATTCTCTTGGCTATGTCGGTGACTTTGGTTCTCCTGCGGATCTCATCATTTCTGATATGATCATGCAGAGATACTCCGAGCATAGCCCTCTCCATTGCCCGAATAAATATTCACCGATAATGCTCTTAAGAATTGTACGGACTAAGTATTACAATGAATGCATAGTCTCGTTGGATAAAGGTCGTAGCGCACTTATCAGCTTGGAAAGGGAACGGATCCGTATCGCCTCTTTATACTATGAAAAAGAGGCTATGTGCTAAGTTTCGCCGTTCTGTAACCGCCGCGCCGTTACGTAGCATTCATACATTCAAAGTAAAAAAAAGCGTTCTCTTTCCGACCTGATAAGTCTGTAGCACTCTTGTCAGGTCAGAACTTAAGCGTACACTTAACAATGCTATTATAAAAATGTCGACTACTGACTGTCACATTCACTTTAGACATAATTACTTGAGAAGAAACGAGCGTGAAATGCAAATCTCATTTTCAACGCCAAGATACGACACAACGAAACAAATAAAATTATGAATTTCAGAAAGTGTACAATAATTGTCACTTTTATGTTTCAATTTTGCATTTTCTTCATCTTTTTGTTCCGAACAGTATACCTATAATAATAATTATCTTTTGTTAAAAAAAATTTAATATCACGCGATCTGGAGGCGCGGAATGTCCGTGGCTACCCGCCATGTATCACACAAACCAGCTTGTATGCAGTAACGCAGACGGCGGGTGGCGCGAGGAGGCTAGTTCAGTCCATGCCACCTTCACTAGAGTCTAGAACGAACGTCGTGAACTAACTGCCTCTGTCCCTCGTGTGCTTTGTGTTCGCGATGAGAGCAGCCGCGGGCAACGACGGGCAAACGCGGTATTTATTGTTTCGCGGTCAAAACGGGCCTGCCCCGCCGTGCAATGCGCCTAACAGAAAGTTCTCCTTATTTATTTGCCCAATTACTGTCGCCGTTTCTAGGACCCGCTACATTTTACCTGTCATTCAATTTTACAATACAAGTCACTCACAAACAGGATTATCTCTTCTGGGAATACCTACCCAATAAAACCTCCGGGAAAAATCTCCGGGCTAACGGCCGACCTAGAGAACGACTGCTGACTTTAGATAAAAGCCGGGACTACCAACTTAACGTGCCTTTCGAAGCACGGAGGAAAATCGCATTGAAGAATTTTTGGTCACCCATCCGAGTACCGACCGTGCGCTAGGTAGCTTAGCTTTCGTGATCGTTACGAAGAACACACGACCGTGGCGTCATCGACTTCCTCATCCGTTTTTTTATACTAAAGGCTGATTTTTTAAACGTTAGATATTTTTTACTCGTCAGATATCGTACTTTACCAACCACAGATTGAATAATACAAGGAGATAGGCCAAGCCAGCGTTTAACTTGCGACAAGTGTATGTCCGGTAGGCATTTATTTCCGCCACTTCGCCTTCCGATAAAGTCAAGTGAATACGTAACTCAGCGATTTGACTGATCTCCTTTGCGGCTGTGCTTAACTTTCATCGCTTCGCAGTCCTTAAGACGCGCGCAATGAATAGTGTATGTTACGGCATGCTCAACTAGAACCATGTTATGTAGTACGGCTGCTGATCACGATACTCGGTCTTCCTATGAACTCCGCGATTCGACCGATCTTCTTAGATTGATATATCTGTGATACCAACAAATTAAAATTACGTTGTCAGTTGTCACTTCGTTTCTTGTATTTAATTTCAAGTATATTTTTGGTTGGGGTAATAATTTAACCGTTAGTTAACTTATATCTCACGTTTGAAAGTTTAGCCCTAAGTGAAATATTTTACCTCACAACATAAATGTAGAGAGACAAGGAAACATTTTTGCCTAATTTCGTTTATGATATATTCTCGCATTTGTCTCCAGCTCAAACAAATTAGTATTCATTTAGGACGCTTCGAAGTAATCTTGAAAATTGGAGGAACGATGAAGATATATTTTAATATTTTTTCTCAAGTTCCCGTATTTAATTTAGGGTGCTAAATTGTGAATATTTCATGAAATATTATATCTGTTCATTCAGTAATCTGCATTTTTATTTTCTATCTGACGTTTGAGAAATGTGAAAAAGAATTTCATTTCTAACACTGCTTAAATTAGATAGCCTCATTTATTGAAAGGTGAAGGATCAAGTAAAAAAACTGTTTGATTTTCATCTTTGCTTTAGATACTCATACATGAATATCCTACTAATATTATAAGTGCGAAAGTTTGTATGGATTTTTGTTACTCTTTGACGCAAAAACTGCTTAACTCAGAAAAATATATATATAGAAAAATATATATCCTGCGCAGACGAAATCGCGGGCAGAAGCTAGTAATAAATGTAATTGTAAGATTGTGTTTATTGTACCGATTGGGCTCGGTGGTATTTAATACTCTTGTATTCGATTTGCTCGATTGCTAATGTATTTTATCCGCTGAAGAGAAACACAGATAAGCCGCGATGCAATGTACATGATACCTGCATGTTTTTCTGGTTTGTTCTTATAATATTACATTCTCAAATTGTTATAATCTTAAATTATTACAATCACATTCTCGTCCTCTTACTAAACTGTGCGCTAGTAAAACTATAACCTCCTAGGGGTCTCATCCGAGACATTTTAAAGCCGGTGGGTGATCCCCTGGACCACAGAGGCAGTTTTAATTGAGAAATTCTGCAAAATCTCTACCAATCAGTCTACTAATATATTATTATTAACACGCTAGATACAAAGTACTTTACAATTATCTTTCTCAAATGACAAGCAGCGCTAATTAGCTGAATTAGCTTTATTAATTACTAGCTTCGGCCCGCGATTTCGTCTACGCAGGATTGGTATTAATTATAGCCTATATGTTATTGTGATGTATGAGTTATATTATTGTAAAGTTTCATTAAAATTGCGTGAAAGAGTAACAAACATACATCCATCCAGACATCCATACAAACTTCCGACAAGATTGCCACTTCGCCATCTTCCCTCGCTGTTTTTGCTCACTAACGTCTGGTTTAAGTATTAATAGTATTATACCTACTATTAAAAGTAAGCTTACTGAAGTTTGGTTACCTATAAATTATTGTTAAACTACTAAAAAGAACAGCGGTCGCTTAGCAACCAAATCCTGGTAGGGCGATCTGTGACTGTTAACTGAATATTGAAACCGGCGTTAAATCCCGTCCATTCTAAGGTTGCCTGGAAGAAATCACTGTCAGCGATAAGGCCACCCATTGTGCAATTTAACGTAAGTATGTTTTTATTAATGTACCATGTTAAGCGAAGTGTAAAATAACGTTCATTTAAGCCCTGTCATTTATAGAACACAACACCACAAATTGTATTACAGGCGTAGGATTCATTGACAAAGTTTTTGTGGTAACAAACTGAACCTCATATATAATATTTTGACAGCTAACAAATGATAGTGCGACGTATTTGTAACAATAAACGGGCGAACCTACTTTCACGGTAGATTTAACAAGAGTTACGGATATCAATTTACAAAATTCTGTTAACGTTATATGTCGTAATCGAGCAACCGCCTACATTTTCTACCTTGTAACTGGTAATAATTTTGTTTGGGGTTTAGCAGAACAGTGAAATGTTTGAAATTTTTTTGTCAATAATTCATGGACTAGGCGTATTTTCCTTATATCGATGTATAAAAACGTGCGCCTTGGTGAAGCTTGCTTGTCTGATAGACATTGGTACTGACTGAACTGGCTTATAAGAATAATACGCTAGCACGTACGCGCGTATGGTTATTTTAAATTATACAAGCACAGAGCAAGAGAAGAAAATTATTTACAAACGCCATAAGTAGACCAAAATAATATAGCTTTTGTAAGGTTACGTATATTATGATTTCTTATGCTATGCCATGTGTTTGATAAATAATCATAGGGCCAACCAGTATCGTAGGGGCCTGATGGAGCCAGCCGCAGGTGACCTCGCGGACGTATACAATGTTCCTCGTGACGGTGCGGCCCCTTATCGCAGCTAGGGTAGATATAAAATCTTTTCCGTCGCAAAAAAAAAGAAAAAAAAAGGGCCAACCAGTATAAACACTTCCAAGACCGTGGTGTGACTCGGCGCTACCATCTCTTACCTCATTAGCAACCCTAGTAACCAACAGAAACACAACACAAAAAAAGTATAGTCTTATTTGACTGGTGGTGTTCTGGTCTGGTGCTGGAGGAAGATGCTCGGGATATCGTGGACAGAGTTCCACACCAACTTGTCAATTCTTCAGGAGCTTGGCATCACGCAGCGTCTGTCGCCCATACTGCAGTACTTTGGTCACGTCTCTAGGCGAGATAACGACTTTATAGAGCGGTTGGTGATACAGGGAAAGGTGGAGGGAACTAGATCGCGCGGAAGGTCGCCTATGCCCTGGACTGACCAAGTAAAATCCGCAGTGGGTAGCCGCGTGTCTGATTCCTCCAGAGAGTCTGCCAACAGAGAGAGATGGCGGGGGATCGTGTGGAGAGCTCTGTCTGACTCTACCACCGACATGAACGCCTCAACGTGACCATGACCGCTCTGCCAAGAGCAAAACGACAGAGAAGAAGATTCTGGTGTCCGTCAGAATACTGTCTCAGTTAGTGCTCCAAATTCAAGCGGCTAATCTGCTCTTACCCACCCTATAATTTAGTTTTATATTTTCTATAATATTATTGAAACAAGGAAGGTAAACTTCAGTAAAAAATGGTATTACATGCTTACTTGGAAGTCATCTCTGCCTCCCACCTCTCCACCTCTATATTGAGTAAGAGATAAAGGCTGGCATTTACAGGACTAACGCTGACATAAAACACTGGAAATCCCAAACAATGAGGTCTTTACACCAAAAAGTGTTTGAATGTCCACCACTCGCAATGACATCAGATGTCTTGCCTTCAGAGTTTAACTTCTACAAGAAGTTTACCGTCGAACTGACTAAAAGGGAGGACTGGGCACAACGCCTTAATAGTGATCCCTTGGACGTCGGAAGCATAGTGTGGTTTACTGATGGCTCCAAAATGGGTCCTAACGTAGGATGTGGCATATACGATGCCAGGCCCAAGGTTAGCAGAAGCATAAACCTTGGTAAATATGCCACTATTTTCCAGGCGGAAGTTTGTACCATAATTGAATGTGTACAAGCCAACCGCCAGCGAAACTACATTAACCAAAATATAGTAATATATTCAGACAGCCAGGCAGCTCTACTAGCACTAAACGGTTACATTTTAAAGTCAAAGCTAGTAAAAGACTGCGTGGAAAAACTAAATGACCTGGGGCAACAAAACAAGATCACCCTCAAATGGGTACCGGGTCATTCTGGAATCATCGGTAACGAAAAGGCCGATGAGCTAGCAAGGGCTGGGGCTCAAGGTCTACAGTTTGGCCCAGAACCTTTCTGTGGTATCTCAAAGAACCAGACCATGCATTACTTAAAAACCCACCTTCTCCAAGAGGCAAAAGCGGACTGGAAAAGAACGCCTGGGTTAACACACTCAAAAGCACTAATCGAACCATATTCTCGTAAGCGCACTGACGAGCTACTGAAGCTTAACAGGGGCAATCTGAGCGTGATCTCTACAATATGAGACTAAAAGATACTGATGCTTGCAGATTCTGTGAACAGGAGCGTGAAACACCAATACACCTCCTGTGCTCTTGTGAATGTCTCATTCACAAAAGATGCCGACATTTGGGAAGACACATTCTCGACCCAGACGATATCAAAACAATCCGAGCTAGGAATATCTTATCATTTTTAGATAGTGCCCAGTTAAAGGAGTACATGTAAGGCCTCAATAGGACTTCCTTGGAGGCTAGTCACATAGGTCGCAGTGACGCAAAAAGCCCCGAATTGTCTAAAATAATAATAATACTTGGAAGTCAACTACTCATTTGAAGTAATACCAATTACAATATTCAATATACACATCCACAGACCACGACTTTAATTCATTAGCTGTGCTCATTAATACGTGTTACCTAACACTTTCAAACTTTCGCGTTGTACACTTGGTTGGATAATTACGTAGGGTTTAGACGCACACTTAGCCACGTAATGCCGACAGTGTAGAGTAGCATCACCTCATATCGTCCAATGGGTGTCGTAGAAGGCGACTAATGGATCAGCAAAGGGGTATTGATCACCTTATACTCCGTCCACCAACCTGCATTTTGCAAGCGTGGTGGACTACTGCCTAAACCCCTTTGATGAAAAGGAGAGGCCTTGTGTCCCAGCAGTTAGTCGAATTATAAAGGCTGCTATGATCATGTGACGCGCATAATATAACCATAGTAACTTGTCGAAATATTATGTACCTTAACTCGACGCACCTTGTTGAGGCCATTGTCACAAGCGAGTTTGCTCGTCACCATTAGTATTTCGACAATTACTGTGTTTATAGTTTGCGCGCCTATACCCTAAATAATTTCCAAGTAATTGATAATTTAACCTGCGGAGATCACGATGGTGGAAATAGGTTGGTGGACTCAGTGTAGTATTATAGTATTTGTAGTTTCAGGTACTTTAAGACTTGTATTAAGATATTAATTAAACATACTTTCCCCCTGTCAACATATTTTATCTTTATGTACGTAATACTGTTAAATTTAGGGGTAGGAGAGCCTTAACTCGTTATTTAGTATTGTTAGACGTGAAATGTAAGATATAATATTATAGAGACGAGGATTCTTAGCATACCATAGATTGAAACTGTTGGAGGCCACGTATACATAGTGTTCTAGAAAAGGGAGCCAAGAGCACTGCCTAGGACTTGTGTTTCATTGTATTCAGGAAACAAAAGAAGAAGTTAAAACGATATTCTGTTTATGAAAGTTTTAAGTTTTATATTACATCATTGTGTATTTTTTTACAGTGTCTCTTGATATTTGTGGCTTTGATTGTGATCGTTATGTGTTAATTGGTATGGGATTGTGGAATACTGATATACGCAATTAGACTCAGTACCTATTTGAAGTGATATTTACTTCTCATTAAGGCTTACAATAAGGCCGATGTCACACTGCTACGAGTTTGACGAAGCGACGGGTGGGACGTGCCTAACGACGGTCTGGGGAGAAACATCGCCAGTGTGTTCTGCATAAAACATTCGTAGAAGTGACGAGGTAAACAACGGGATTGTGTGAACAAAGGAATTGCTGTACGCATAATGTCTCTCATCGCTACGACCTTGCACGTTCGCATTGGGGCGGTAGTTCAGATGGGAAAGAAAGCACCAATAGACGATTTTTTATGAATGTTTTGTATTCATTGCTGTTAACCTGAGATGCTATTTACAGAGTCACCGAAGATTTTCAACCTTGCAACACAAACTTCTCTTAAACGGCGATTCAAGTCGGTGTATATTTCCTATATTCTAGTGAATCATCTATCAGTGTTATAATTGCATGTAAAAATATATTAAACTTTGTGTAACAGATATAATTATAAATAATACACACTCTGGAAGTAGTTTGCTTGAAACTATACAAACAACTAACAACTTGAAATGGACACTCTCTTGATTGAGAATTCACGTGTGAAGTAGTGAAAACCAACGATCGCGCGTGAGGCTGAAGTTATCGTTTTATCGGACTGATACCATCAGATTCTATGTGTTTATGTTCGTATTAGATATAAACTTTCAAACAAGACACTGGCAAGACGTGTTTGTTGCCGTTGCACCCTGGCGATATCTGACCGGCGATAATTTTGGACACTATCTAGACCCAAACCTTTGGTTGAATTTTGTATAAGGTCTCCCAGACGTTGCAACACAAAACTTTTATTTCACATCGTGTGTTGCTCCCAATATGTACCTACATGAGAATTTACAATAACCATACAATCTGCAAATATTATATCCCTGCGACAATAAGTAAGGTTTCCGTCCCATATCACACTTTTTACTGTGCGTTACAACAGTGTGAAATCCGCCTAGCGAAAATAAATTCTAAAAGTTCTGCCGGATATTATTACGTCTCATAAACATTAACATTTATATTGCGAGCGTTTCATAATTCATTAAATTCGGAATTAAGGCACGAACAAAATTGGCGATTAGTTTTAACCAGTAAAGTTTATCGTATTAAGAGAGGTAGAGATCCGTGAAATCCGGTGGATCCGATATCCATCCAATTATGTTTAAGCAGAATTTACATCGACTGTCTTTGAATAGGTACATGTTTATTGTTTAGCCGTCAAAATATTTTTTCTCCTCAACTTAATCACAAAAGCTTACTGAATTGAATATCGATACATGAATGGCATTTTTAAGACAGGTAGATGATGATGATATCCTTTGCTGTAGCCCATCGATATAAGCAATACAATCTCGCGAATCCTTAGAAACCTTAATAATTGTACAGAACACTATCAATAGTTAATATTTTTTGTGTAGGTACTTATGTACTATTGTATTTTTAAGATTCCTTAAGAAAACTCCACATTTAAGGAAACTACTGTTTATATTTATTTAATTAAGTTTATTATTCTAAAACAGATTCGCCGTTGCAGTTCCCGGAATATGACTACCCCTTTTCATCCCGTGAATGACTTAAAATCTGAATGAGGGAGTCCACAAATCCCGTAAAGACCATGGTACCGAGCGGTCTCTCGCGCAGTGGTGAGTAAAGCACTACATCATTCAAAAAGATATTTGGTAAGTCTCAGACAGGCTGATTATAAAACTATGGCAATACCTATTATGCATATTTCACCATCACCAAATAAATTAGGAGAGTGAGAAAAAAAGATCCTGTGAGAATAAGTGAGAATAAAAGTACCATGCAATTTAATGTATATAACACCAAGTATATAATCTAGGAAACCTCAATATTTGGAAACATGACAAAACACTTACAAAAATGTCAATTATACCCGTCACAATTCCCAACCGTTGTCAAATTCAAACCACCTTATTGGCGCAGCAAATCGTCCACCCGAACCGATAAGTCGAACGGCTTAAGGTGTAAAATAAGCTTAAATATAAGGCGTTTCAAATTGGTTGCCTTTGGCTACGACAAAGTAATGAGTATTAAGTTAATCAGTAATAATTCATGCTCTTATGACAACACTTCTCGTTTCAATTGTTCGCTCCCGGTCCCCACATTGTACTAGTAACTTAAACTTCAATTCATCACATACTAACTCAAATAAAATAACTCCAAATTCAATCTCCTAAATTTTTAAGTACATATGTAGGACATAAGTACATATGTAGTGTATAATATTGACATTGTGTCGATACATAACATGATACTGACCTCTCAAATTGACAGCATTGCCAAACGAGAACTCGGTGACGGAGCTATCAGTGGTGATAGGCTCGAACCTCGGATTCAGAGGCAATGGCTCCAACTGTTCCACTGGTTCCGGGGGCCTCGACGTCACTGGGTCCACGTAATCACTGCTCTGATCATCATACTCTTCTTCCTGTCCGCCGTAATCGGTACTGTAATCTGTTGACAACAATTAAGGAATAAATCACGTGATAAATTATTAATTAAAATTGTTAAATCCAACACTATTAAATGATTATCATTATTGTCAATGGATGTAATTATTACAACACGAAATTGAACATAAAGCTTGTAATTAATTTTATATTTCTTATTAGTGAAGTAAAGTTGTTTCAGTTTAGGTAGATCAAAAAATTCGATTTTGATGTAACCAATTAATAATATCTTCGAGTATTTATGATAAGTTTTTTTTATATTCTTTCTACTATAATGGAATATTATTTCGTTGTGTTTATTACTTTACTTTTAAATAATATTTTAAACTGTATCTAGAATATTTGTAGGCAGTTATGCACAGACACAGCAATTCTAGTCGTGAGTTTCGTTGATCGACATCAGTTTTCAGTTGCTGCACTCGAGGACACAATCAGTTTTAATGGACACAACTAGCAACTGTCAAAGCACTAGTTGTGTCAAATGATCCATAGTCACACTGACTGTTGATCATGGTTTTGAATAGTTAATTAAACTGGGCCTTTTTGTTGCTGCAACTGGCAACCTTAAACGAAAACTACTAAAAATTTGATAGTTACTTCAACTAAGTTGATAGTTTCTTTAACTAGGTGGTTATACTAGGTGGTAGACCTTTATGTAGGGTCGTCTGGGTAGGTACCACCGCTTTTCTTATTTCAGCCGTGAAACAGTTTGCTGTGTTTCGGATTGAAGGGAAAGGTAGCCAGTGTAATTACTGGCTATGGAAGGCATTTCATCTGAGGCCTCGGGATGACAACGCATCTGCAATACAAAGTGATCTTTTCCTTGTTATTGCAGGTGTTCATAGGCGACGGTATCCACTTACCATCAGGTGAGCCGTCGGCTGGTTTTTCATCTATATAAATAAAAAAAACTAAAGTTGCTCTGTCTGCATAGCACCTAGGGGATTAGACACAAGTACCACAACCAGGCTACGTTGAAGCGATAAAAAGTTGTCAATCAGTGGTGTCGAGTGAACATCGTCACTGTAGCATTTCACGCTTGCGTTATTATACTACAATATTTTGATGTTGCTTTGTCGTTTTCGATTTGGACAGATGCTAGTGCACGGTGTGCGGTTACAATGCGGTCGGTGCCGACTACATGGTTATGTTTTCGGCATTGAGTTTCATTAAATTAGCTCCCGCTCACATTTCGTCGTTATGGTGTTTTTGTGGTTGGGTTGTGGTTGTGATATGTGTGAACACTTCCTTAATCTCTTCTGTAAGTCGTGTGCTAAATGATTATGTAGTTACCATGTTTTTCCATAAGAATCAACTGCGTCTAGAAGAATTATGTACTTTATAAACTTTGAATAACTTAACTATAATATTTACAAAGAATATCAAATTCATAAATTTTAAAGTAGGTATGTATGCGTCATAAAATTTATATCGAGAACATGTTTAAACTTATAATTAAGCAATGGTCAATAATTATACATAAACACTTACCTTTTATTCATGCACTAATTAACATCAAGTTACTTATTAACACAAAGGTCTATTTAAGTGTACACATATATCGACAACGATGCAAAACTACCATGCACTTAAGACAGTCATAAATAAATTAACCTTTGTTCGATAAATCACCTGACTTCCGCATCATGGAGTTCCGTTCAGTATGGGAATGTATTTAATAATTATACACTGTGTTGAGGTTGAAGGTTGCTTTGGTTATTATGGATATAAGTTACTTGACAGCACGAACTGCGGTGTATCCTATAAGGTATTCAGGTATTCCGGTAAAAACTATAATCGGCCAATCTCAGATGGTTAGGAAATATTCAAATCTACAAACGCTTCCCGCAACGTCTCCTAATCTAATTTTCTGTTTTTGTTTTCCTTATTTGCACAATTCGTCAACTACTTCATAAATTAACTATTTTACACTCGTGTTACTGTGGTGAACGAGGAGGTAGAGAAAGGCAACTGGCCACAGCAAGCATCTTGACTAGACAATATCTTCGTAATATTTTAAAGCTTCAGTTAAATATTGAGCAGCAGTCTGCGTAAGCTAGCGTCATCCTCAATGAGGAGTGCGAGTAACATTCAGGATAACTCACAGTGAAATCTCAAAATATTGAGGGGCAATTCATATTTATCACAACCACACCGACGGTGCCGTTCACAACTTCGAAAGTACACCATATCAATGGTACGCTGTATCAACCTTACACCATATCGAAAGGCTCCGGTTAAAACCGGATAGGTTATCATCATCATCAGCCTTTATAATTTGACCCACTGCTGGGACACAAGGCCTCTTTCCTTTCAACGGAGGAGGTATAGGCAGTAGGCCACCACGCTTGCCCGATGCGGGTTGGTGGATAGCTTATATGTTCGGTTAGAACTCTGACCGAAACAAAACGGCAGCAGCCGACGAAGTGCCCGAAAACTATTCAAAAGATCCACTACAAATGTCGATACAGCGTACCTACCATCGATATGGTGAACTTTAGGTGAACCCATCGATGGAACGTTTTCGATAAAGGAACCGTTATGTTTTTGCGAGATGGCCAGCTGCTAGAAGCGTTCGTGTAGCTGGATGGTGTGACGTGGTCGGTATTGATCACGTGGATGCATTTGAAGGTAGAATGCGGTCCGTGTAATAAGCTATTAATTTTGATAAAAAAATACTCCATATGTTGTCGTTGTGGTAAAGTTTGTGATTTATCTGTAGTTATGCTATGTACGTGCGTGTGAAAATTCATTAGAGATAACTTGTTCATACTTTGTTCTGGGAAAATGAAGTCGATTTTTTTATTAACACTTGAGTACGATTGAAACAATTCTGCTGTTGAAAACTGCTTACAAGTTAAATAAGTAAGTTTTCTTAACGGGGTTAGCAAAAAAGTAATTTGCTTGTTTTTCTCCTGTGCAGCCTTTGTTATTGTTTTGTTATTTTTAACTAACTACTTGTAATATGCATATTGGTGAATGTCAGTTTCTGTATAAAATCATCTAAATTATGATGTGTATTGTCCGTTTTCTACTATTCATACCACAATTTTTTTATGATATATAACTTGGTCTAGATAATCAGTGTGAATTTAGGAATATGTTAAATTATTGTGAATTAATGAAACTGAAATAATAATTATTGTGATGAATACTAGTATAAAGGAAATTAATTAAATTATAGATCGAAAGGCAATGTAGACTTAACCATCTCTAAAATTGAATACCTATTCTTTTTACAAAAAAAATCAAAATTATGCTTTTAATGACATTACTTGTGATTTTTTGCAATGCAATTTCTATTTTGGTGAACCAGCCCTCTTTATTCAAAGTGCTCGAAAAATTTAAATTTTATAATACTGATACCTTTTCGCCACTTACTATGGTTGTCCTCGGTATTCCTCAATACCTGCGCAGGATCGATCGGCAAGGCATACCACGGTCTCCGAGAATATATTTTCTTGGTATTCACCGGCCGTTCGCCATCAGCAACGTTCCGATAAACCGACGGTGACAGGTTTAACATCTCTTTTCATTTGTCGATACCTGAAACGAAACGTGAAGTTGGAAGAGATAGTTCACAGAGAGAATGTAAAGGAATATAAACTTTCAATCGTTTATTAGTAAATGTTATATTGCATTGCATTGTGAAATATATAAACGCTTTTTTCTTCGATGACGTGTCTTTAAGGTGTAGTATTACAGGTCATACATATATCATTATTAATAATTACAATTTAACATGCGTAAATTTTGGTAGTTTAGGTAAATATTCATACTATGTATTTAGTAAAGTTAAATGAATGCAAGTCTTTGCATTCTTTTATTTTATACACCACTCTGATGTAGCAAGTAGAAAGTTAGAAGTAAAAAGTAAAATAAAACAAAGGAGTAACATACTTCAGATGCAAAAGGCTAAGAGTTGCTAGCATTGAAGTTTCTTTGCCAGCGATAAAGTTATTTACACAGTCAAAGTGGGCAAAATATGGGGTCTAATAGAGGCTCCCGAGCCGACCTCGCCTTCGGCATAGATAAAATAAATACGACTAAGAATGCTCCTCTACAAAGAAAACAAATTCTAGCAAACCTCAGCAAGATTAAGATTTACTTTGAACTTTTACAAGTGAAGAAACAAAGCCTTATTGAAATTTGTTTGACATGCAGAAATAAAGGGTACTACCAAAAGCCTCCGCACCTTTTCTCGGAAAGTCTTCAATGGTAGATATTTTTAGATAATCGTCACATCCGTGAACTTTGCTTTTCAAAGGAGAAATATTGGATTTGGAGTCGTAAGTTTGTATGTAAATATCTGAATAGTAGAAAAGACGTTCAAACTTCTGCTTTCAATGCGTGAAACGCAACACATCTCTCAGACGTTTTTGCTGTTATGAATTTATATAAAACGAAATTATTGCAAATTTATTAAAATGTATCAAAGTTTTTGGATAAAACAATAATTTTAGTACCATATAATCATTAATAATGTCACCACCGAGGTGCTCGAGCCTACCCCACATTAGAGGCGATTAGGCCTTAGTCAACCACACTGGTCAAGTACGGGTTTGTTGAATTCACACACAACCTAAGAATTTCTTCATAGGTGTGTGCAGGTTTCCTCACGATGTTTTCCTTCACCGTAAAAGCGTCGATTAAACGTACATAAATTCAAAATTTGAAAACACATTGGTACGTGGCGGGGATCGAACCAGTGCCTCCCGGGTGAGAGACGACGCTCTTACGCACTACGCCACCGACGCTTCTTTTAGTACCATAAATTATCAATAAATACAAAGCGTATAAGCGATTACACTTCGAATTTTTTCTCAACAGTGCAAGCGTGAAGATCTAAATGAACATATTCGTACAACGACCGACCCAAACATAATTATGTCCTTTTGCCTAAGTCATCGATTTTGGTCGACATCGAATTTTACTATAAAATTTTCTTTATGATAACTGCTGCTTCGCAAGGTAACCCTAGCAAGCTATATAATACTAAAACAAACTTCGTTGCAGGTCTAACTGGTAAAACTTGTCAGACATAAATTCAACAAAAGAGTTTCTATAAATGTTAAAAAAATCTACCTTTATCCTACTTAATATTAAAGTTGCATTGCTCCGATCCATTTTGTAAGAACCATTTTCTTTGAGTCGTTTGTCTCTACCAAGTACTCTCAAACTTCTATTAATCTCATCACGTTTTCAATAAGTGCAAATTGAATGTACATATTTAGAATAGAATAGAATAGAAATACATTTATTATCACATCAAAAACGGTGTGCTTGCATAAACAATTGGTAAATAATTGAAACAAAAAAACGCAACTAAGCGTTTGGTATGACACCTCTCTTCGCTCGCCGTGCGCGTATCTTGTAAACGTTTTACATTTTTGTGTTGAATTTTGTCCCTGGACTTTCGTGAGACTGATGGGGTAAAGACGTTTTGTGCCGTGCACTTATCATGTAACAACATTTTCCGCTGAAGTTTACTATGCTTGTGTCAATAATTATAGGTGCTATAAAAGAAATATAAAATTAATTTATAAGGTAGGTAAGACACATCGGATTACGGATTTAATCTCAGGATTTAATATAGAAAGCACCTGCGGCCAGGGCGCTGTGAAGATTAAATATATGGCGCCTAACGAACAAAAATTTAATTGGTGTCGCGAGCGTGCGGCTGCAATGCGCTTACGATGCTTTCCCCGCGCTGCCGATATTTTTGTATGGCCTCTAGTCAAGTTTAACAAAGTATAATGAGCGGACAGGGCTTGCGTATTTATAAAGCGACCATTTGTCTATGTCAATGTCAATGTCAAATGATCACTGTACATGCACCCTGTCCGCTTAATATATTTTGTTACACTGGAGCCTATAGAAAAACATTAGCGCGTGGAGGAAGCCTTGCACACAAATAGCGGCCGCGCGCCCCGTCGCTCGCCCGTTAAGTATACCTTGTTCGTTAGGCACCATACATTTTATTTTCACAGCACCCTGACCCCGTGCCCGAGGCGCATTCTATATCAATTCCCTTATGTTCGCAGCCTTTTACATTATGTGACATGCGGGCCACGAGTCTTGTATGACAAATATGAAAAATGTATATTTTTTTTTTCACACCAATTATCTGGCCCAAATTAAGTATCATTAAGATCTTGTGTTATGGACACTAGAAAACGGACGACTTTTTATGTACTTACTTAATAATTTTTAGATATTTTTATAAATAAATTATGTAAACAACCATGACTCGTCAACAAATATTCGTGTTCGTCACACAAACATTTGCCGCTACCAGGACTCGAACCCAGACCGGTTGATGTGTAGGCAGCTATACTGACCACTCCACCAACTGGGTGTCAAAAATTTATTTGTGTTGATGTAGGTAATACTATTTTTTCTCTAATTACTAAACCAAAATAAACCTAAAAATTTTCCCCAGCAAGCGTTTATTTTCCTAATGCTTGAAACAATAGACTTGTTTATCCTCGTTCAACTTTTAAATAAAAATTAAAAGCAGAAGGTTGATTACCTGAAATAATTAATGTCTGGTACAAAAATATTTTTGAGGTAAGAAAGCAATGGAAGGCCAAATTAACTTGAAAGAAAAATAATCAAAAAGTTAAACAGAGTACCTAGAAATTGTTTGAAACAAAACGCTTATTTAATTTCCATGATAGTTAGTTGCCCTGTATAAATAAATAAGGTAAACCCATATTTATTCGAAATGAATGGTAGGAGTATTGTTACTTTCGTGAGACCAGAAGTGACCTAAATTGATTTAAATTAACAATAAATTTAATCAATAAAAAATATCTTTGTACAATACAAAGACGTACAAAACTATCGAACATTTATAAGAAATGAAACGAGAACGGAAAACGAAATGGCTGAAAAGATAGCTCTGCACTCTTACACAAGGAGGGTTGGTGGGCAGGTGGCCGACCGTACAAAACAATTTTTTGTTTTCATAAAAAGGGCCAGCAAATAACTCCATTCCGCCTATTGGTAAGCAGAAGTGGAGTCCAATTGTGAAGATAGTTTGTGCGAGAGATATACCAATAAGCCAATGCCAAAAACTACAGTAGTAATGTCGATATGAAGTCGCAATGCACGGACAGGGTAACTCATACCCTTCTCTCAATTCCTAATAAAATAAATTAAGAAAGAGATTTATAAAAAAAACTAGCGGACCCGACAGACTTCGTCCTGTCATAAAGAAATTATTCGAATTTTTCTCGCCGTAAAAACCATCCTTGAACTTCAACGAACATTTTAAAAAAAGAATTGGCCAAATTGGTCTTGGCGTTGTTGAGTTATGCGCTTACCAACACATTTTGCGATTCATTTTTATATTATAGATACATTTCTAATAAATTTTATGAAATAAGAAGAGGATTGTATCCAGTTACAGATACAGGACTTTATTTTGTATTAAATATATATCTTTCTTAGAAAGCCTCACCCCATATCCTCCAATGGGTGTCGTAGAAGCGACTAATGAACCAACAAAGGGTATTAATCACCTCATACTCCGTCCACCAATCCGCATCGGGCAAGCGTGGTGGTTGAAGTATGCCGTAAAGAAACTCACAGCCCTTTATAAGACTGATTGAAACATTATGAAAGAAAAGTTAAGATCCTGCTCAGTCAATTTCACACCAACATGTGTCACTTCTCCCAAACAAAGGATTAAATATATTATGATCGCTGATACAGGACATCGGTTGATGCGAACGCACTGTGGTGTACATTTATATTTACTCTTAAATAATACAGTACCATTTCAGTGCGCGCAGTCACCGACAATAAACGGAATCAATTTCAGCTCCGACAAATAGGACGTTTTTTATCACGATTGCAAGCTAAACCAGTATTTTGCGTGTTTTGTAAAAAAAATATGAAAAATATTGATACTTCCAAACCAAACTTTGAGTCGCTTTTGCATATCGTTCGTAATTGAAATTGAATATTTCGTATGGGCACCCGGAAATTGACATCGAAATTAGATTGTCAGAATAATCACTTCAGCGAACAAGTTTTAAAATTAATTGTCGCTGTGTATCGTGACAATTATTTTAAATGTTCGTATGTTCGTAAATTAAAACTGCGAATTTCACAGTCAAAACGTAGATGTAAATATGAACTGTAATGAATTTCGAGAACATTGGCTGATTCGCACAAACAAATACAATTATATACCGTATCTCCCGGCTAATTTAGCGCTATGACAGTTCTTAGAATAGCTTTGGGTGGAAATGGAATATTGTAATTAATTTCAATTTCTAGAAATTTTAGTTAGCTGAGAAAATTAGCGAAGACAGTAATCAAATTACTCTACTCTGGCGAAGTGTTGATGTTTTGACATATATGATCAGAGCTCCGTAATGGAGCAGAGAGCAGTATTGAGAATAAATTAGTGAGAGATTCTTAGTAAATGGAGTTAATTGGCAATGCGCGAGACACTGGTGTAATCTGTTAACTACCCGCATACTGTCAAACGTGCCAATCAAATGTTCTAAGCAGAAGATCGAGTGGTGACAATTGCATGCATGTTTTTAATTTAATTCGTCGGTCGGTAATTCGTAATAAGGATTAAATTGTTATTTAAGTTTTAACAATATTGATAGCGCCTGCAGTTGCGCGGTAAAAAATTGTAAGCTTTTAATTGTTGTTTTGTCATATTAAATACAGATAGAATATTAACACAAAGCGTCGGTGGCGTAGTGCGTACGAGCGTCGTCTCCTACCCGGGAGGCACTGGTTCGATCCCCGCCACGTACCAATGTGTTTTCAAATTTTGAATTCATATGTACGTTTAATCGACGCTTTTACGGTGAAGGAAAACATCGTGAGGAAACCTGCACACACCTTTGAAGAAATTCTTAGGTTGTGTGTGAAGTCGACCAACCCGCACTATGCCAGCGTGGTTGACTAAGGCCTAATCGTCCCTAATGTGGGGTAGGCTTGAGCCCCTCGGTGGGGACATTATATGAGCTGTTGAAGTGAAGTGAAGAATATTAACAACAGAAAGAATATTAGTTACATTTCACAAAACTATTAACAGTTGAACCCAAAATAATAGTTAAATTGCAAGTTAATAGAATGTTTTTAAGCAAATTATCTTTTAACATTGCAAGCTTAGAAGCAAGTAACTTCACAATAAAGAACAACTTTCCAACTTAAGTAAAAAAAAAGCTTTTAATCTATCTCATAATATCTAGATAGATACAAAAATTAAGCATTATGAAGTTTAGGTAAGAAAGTCTAACAAACAAATTTGCTTTTGCATTAATATTACGAATGATCTAAACATTTTCTTTATTTCTATTCTATTCATATCATTCGTACTTCGTACAACAAAAACATGATCCCACCATTCTTCTTCTTAATTTAGATCCATCCAAATAGATTAAAGAGGGGTTTAATTAGTATAAAGGCATTTCCATCCCAAATCCTCTTAGTATTTGGCATTGTATTGTAATTAAAAATTTATTAAGCGTGTAATGCGCGTGACATGTTAAAGCCTTAGAAATACAACAATGGTCGTCCGGGGTGCGATCCCGGGTGCGAATTGTGGCGTGGCTCGTGACCCATTATGGAAGGCTAGACATGGTGTCATAATTATAGTCAGATGTTTGAATTCTCAAGGGTTTGCTTTACGGTCGCTCTAGCTGGAGAACTCGAAGTTGAGCTTGCTAGTTTTGGCACTATAATTTACTTTATTGCGGCTATTTTGTTATTAGCTATGGTCCAATCAGCTACGCAATGCTCGAAAAGTTTGAAAGTATTAAACAGTGTAACACGGGCAGCTGCCAACGAATGATAACGTGTTCAGAATGTTTCCATCATCCGTTTTTTATATTTTATCTTTACTGCGTGTTTTTGTGGATATTTATCAACTTTGCAAAATGCTTATATACCTTTTTCTTTTTTTTTCTTATTTTTATTGAGGCTTTGACCGCCTTTGTGCAGTCATGACAGCCTCATAGTATATGACATACTGGAGCTATTGTGATGTTTGATCTCGCCATGGCTTCATTAACCTAAAGGAAGCACGGGCAAAGTCATACATCCTAACAGCTCCCGTAGAGAGAGGATCTGACAACAAAACATTCAATTCCCCCCATATAGATTTGAATTAAACATTCTTTTTCTTAACACATTATTTAGAGAACATTCCAGCCTTATATAGCTTTACTAAACATAATCTTAAATAAATAATCACGTAAATTGGATCAGAAGATCTCGGCGTAATTGGTGTACGTCTTAGAATAAAGTGTACATGTATGAATAAACTTAGAATTAAGTGTACGTACATATATGAAAAACATACCAACCGACTTGCCTACTCTTTTTGAAGTCGGTTAATAAGAAAGTAGTATACTACAAAGTTCAAGTTTTAAGTTATTTGTATTTCTACTTAAATCAAATTAAAATATTTGTTCAGTTCAAAATTTCAATTTACATCTTTATATAATTAAGTCAAATTTTGTTAACAAAACAATGAATATTTTTATGATTGAAATTGATACCAAATTAAATAGAAACGAAAAACATGGAAAAAAAATCCTGTCATGAATAAATGCTGAGACGAAAAAAAAAAAAAATATTTCAAATGAATATTTTTATTTAGAATGCCTAAGAACCATTTGACAAATAATAACGTTTTAGCGCTACAAAATGCTGGAAATATTAATTGCAATTTGATTTGCAAGATTGTCTAACAACTATCATTTCCCTTCTATTTCCATTTCATGTAATGAAGTCACAACTCACAAGCATAAATGCTCTTTAAGCTGAATAAGTTGAGTTTAATATCCTTTGAAAAAACAAGTTGAATGTGCAATTTAGTTCACACTTCAAAGAAAATCCCTTTGCGAATTATATACTCATTCAACGAGCTTGAATATAACGTCCGCGTTCTATATTTTCCTGTGATACAAGGTTGTACCTACATTACGGATATGAAAACCTGGTCTTTGATGTTATTTGTAGGAATAGTGAGTAGCTTGCATAGGTTTTCGACCAAAGGGTTGCTTAGGATAAGCACCCCACGCTTTTCTCTAAATAATAATTATACTTTTCGTTCATCATTTAGTTTCTACACTAAAAAGTTATTTTTCACTTTTTAGTCCGATTTAATATAAAAACGTGTTTTTTTAGTTTTTTTAAACTATTATTTTATTATCCACTTTTTAGTGCGAATTATAACCGCCGATGAAGTACTTAAAAAAGTTCTTAACACCGCCAACTTAAGAATGACAACGCCATCTAGTGACGTATAACTGAACTAACATTCCAAAAGTTTAAATTATTAGTCCTGGCGATTCTAATCAGGATAATGGGATATTCTTATCGAATTACTGTAATCTCATCGGTCTTTGATAAGTCTATAAGGTTTAAATGAAATCTGACCGTTTAAAGTGAGTTAAAATCGAGCCCAAACGAGTCAGTTACATAGGTACAAACATACAGGAATTACAAACACCCAGGTGAAACTAATATAAGCGTGTAATCGTTTTCCTCCTACCCTGCTCCAAATTTATTTGTGGTCGGGCGCAGTATGTCTTGCTATTGATATACTGCTATAGGAGGAAAATTGAATTGAATTTTTTTCGGTCACCCATCCTATTACCCACACCGCACTTAGAAGTTTCTGCTATTATTATGAAGAAAGCATAACCTGGGCACCATCAATATGCTTTACTTGCAAACTTATACACACTTATTAGCAAATAGAAACGCGCATAGAGAAATGTCACTCGAAATATACATTGAGAGAAATCGCTGCTAATTCATCCATATAATCATCATGTTAGTCGAAAGACGCGCACTGTTGGAATTATGCCTTTCTTTACGTCTGGAAATCCATTGACGGATTCACATGTGGTGGCGTAGGGATTTCCCATGTCTCTATGTGGAATCCAGGGAATACTTACTAAAACCAGACCAAGGGCAGCTTGTGGCTCAACATTACGAGCCGTGTCCAACAACCTATCGATGAGACTTATCTTACTGACTGAGGGTACCCGCGGGAAGGAATGCACCCTCTCGAATAAGCGGACCCGATCACTCCAGCAGCTCCCAGCGATCTCTTCCAAATCGTCCTTCCACCTACTAACACTGTGTTTCTCGAGGACCTTTCGATAGTCTGGTAGTTTTATTGGTTAGCGTCTACGGACTATGATCACCGATGCTACGGAAATCCGTAGCAATTCTTAAATGAATTTTGTAGCATGCATTGGGTAATAAGGACCTCTAAATCTTACTTGCGTCCACTTTATCGTTATTACCATTGGTGTATAATTAATTAAGAGTGTGCACTCAAATTACATCAACATTTCACTTATTTTGAAGCAATGTTACAGCCTTTGCAAAGAAATTACATAATTATCATAGGAAAGTTAATTGTTAATTATTTTAATTTATACTTATAGTTTTGTAAAGCGAGGAGAATCTTATGGTGCAGTTACGAAAATGCAGTTCGAAACTATCTTTCAGATGAAAGAAATTTTTAATAGCAAACAATACTTTGCAAAAATAATTATTCAGTAGAAAATATACTGTAATAAACTGCTGCAGAGCCTAAATAAGTAAAAAAAATAGATAACATATATGAAGGATACCAAAGAGATTTATAAATTGGTAAATTTTTATGAAGATTTTTACAATGTATTTAAACCATGCTCATTTAATATACACTATATTATAATACATATAATGCTAGAAATAATAACGACATTAAAACATTGTTAAACGCCATCAGATATTTTTAATAATTATTTGAAAAATGATCTAAATCCGAGCTTGCGGCCATTTTCGATCGTAAATCGAAACACCACCACTCCACCGGGTCACTCCAGCTAGTGGACCTATCGCTCTGCGAGCAATGTCTATATGGGGTCACATATACATATACAACAACAATACAGCCAAAAACTATTATTGTTACTTCGATGAATGCACGCTCCTAAGGATCGAATGTTATTTTAACCTTAGTATGTCGCAAATATTCATTTATATAGGCAATTAACACATTAAAACACTGGAATAGTGAAACGTAACTTTCATATTAATTTTAAGCTCCTTTACACCTACTACTCCTTAATATAATTAAATTTATTACCATGAAATTACTTTTACAAACGTCTGCGTTTGCTTGAGAAGGGTAAAATATTACTTTTTATACATATTTAACGTTTTCTCTTACATTGTGAGCCGTTTCCTGTCGTTTTGTAATTAATAAAAGGAAAAACAAGTTATAATATACGCCGTCTACCCAAGATTAAAAATTAAAATAAATGTTAGGGTTATTCCTGTGTTATTCATTACTTTTTTATACAATTAGGAGCAAACGAGAATAAAGCCTGCTTGATAACGTAGGCGGTGAACTTATAACTGCGGTAGGGTATGAGGTCACCGCTAGTCAACACCATACGTACCTACCTATATGTATAGTAGTAATATACATACACAATAATTTGGATCCTTACTAATATTATAAATGCGAAAGTGAGTTTGTTTGTTACGCTTTCGCGCCTAAACCACAAAACCGATTTTAAAAATTATTTAACCAAAAGAAAGGTAAATTATCAGGAAGTAACATAGCGTCTATTGATTTATTTTTAATTAAGTAGCCATGTGATGCCGGCAGAGTAGAATAGCATCACACTACAACCACCAATGGGTGTCGTAGAAGGCGATTAATGGATCTGCAAAGGGGTATTGACCACCTTATACTCCGTCCACCAATCCGCATTGGGCAAGCGTGGTGGACTACTGCCTAAACCTCCTTCGATGACAAGGAGAGGCCTTGTGTCCCAGCAGTGAAAGAGCAGGCGCGCAGTGGTGACTTTTGTCACGGTGACTATTTTGTCACCCTCGTGGAATAAATGGAGATGCACCAAATGTCACCCAACTGTCACGTCGCAACGTGTACACACCTCCATACATATCCATGGGCTTGATCAGAGTGACGAAATCGTCACGGTGATAAAAGTCACCAATGCACGCCTGCTCTTAGATATCCGCAATCCGCAATGATATTTTAATAAGTCCCCATGCTGCGTGAAGCTTAAATTCACGTGAGTGTGGACATGCGCCACGACCATGGACGATCATGTTTGTTATAAATCATTGGATATCCATAAGAAATTATAGGTACGAAAATTACAATTATGTAGTAAAATCGGCCAATCATCCGGTTTTCGAGCTTATTCGTTAGAAAGTTACAAACATTGCTCTTTATAATATTAAAATGTTAATTAAGAGCAGTTCCACATTATCCGATCCGATATCGGTATTGGTAGCCGATACGATAACGGGAGCAATTAAAATCTCTGAAATATGTACCATCCTTTCACATTGCCGATATCGTATTTTGGATTGTCAAATCGGATAAATTTGTCTCAACATTAGCTTCCGATACCAATGTCAGATCGGATATTGTGGAACCGCTCCAAGTATCAACAAATCAAAACAAAAGGATCTTCACAGTAGCCGAAATATTCTAACAAATAACAAAATTTCAGCGCACGTTAAGTGCAATACACTGTCAAAGGGAGCTCTATAACAACCTAAATTATCTAAAAAAATAACAATAGGGCAGCGCACATCAACTCAAATAAATATAGTTATAGCCATAACCCGATAACAATTGTGTAGGAAATGAACAGATTTGTTTAGACACCGTTACTGATCACTCCTCTGCGACAGCGTTTGATGAATTCTACAAAAGCAGTTTCTCACAAACTTAAATAAAATACATTTTAATTACTTTTACGCAGTTTACTCTTTCAATATTCTATTTATATAACCAAACTATTCATTTGCACCACAAAGGCGTCAACTCCATTTACTAAAACTAACTTCGATTTTAGTCTCTCCCCTTTGACTCGTAACAAAGCTGTGTAGTGTGCTGTTAGCAAAATAGTGTTTCAACTGTATTCAAAAGTCAAAAGGTAACATTATGACGCAGTTGAAACTTATTTTAAGCGTCTCACAAATGTAAAAATAAATGTCACGCTCAGACCAGCGAAAACACTACATTAATTTTGTTGAATAGTTAATAAATATAAAATTTACATCCAAAATCCATAGACATAGGAAGCTGTAGATAGGCAATATGAAAGAGAAAGAGCATACTAAAGCGTATTTAGAGCGAGATAGATAGACGAGACCATTTCACGTACACGCAGACGGCCTAAGTCAGCCTGTCAATCACGTAGAAAAGACAGCAACTGTCAGACTATTTTATGGTGATCTTAAACGCTATTATTAATTTTTATCGAAAAGAAATTACTAGAAAAAATATACTGAAAAAAATCGACCTACCTCAGGCGGGAAGAAAGTAAACAGAAATTTTATTTATTTTTATCCAATATTATTTATTTACCTATAGCTAGCGCGAGATGTAAAGCCCCGCGCTTGCCACCCTCGCCTTGTCAGGTACTTTTTTACGCTTCTTTTGAATGATCGGAATTGTAAGAAGGAGGGAACACTTGCGCTGGCTGTGAATTCCATTTCTTGATTGTGCGATCTAGAAGTGAGTTGCCAAATTTCTTACTTCGAGTTGGAATACAGTTTGTCGGTCGCACCATAAGCCAGCACGTGTAATCCTTAAAAGGAAGGCAGATGGTGGGATTAGGGGGGAAAAAGCTCATCAGAACACTAGATTAACATGTGATTGTTGACTTTACTTGAACTCTGCAGGTCACGTTACACTTGTCTTCATATTTTATGATCGCTATTTTCCGAAGGCAAAATATATTTTCTTATAAAGATAACCAATAACTTCTAAGCGATGCATGCAATAATATCCTCACACTAATTTGTAATCATTTTGAAAAAAATGACTTCTAAGAACAATTGATTTTTCATCCCTCCATCTCGGAAAGAGTAATTTTGCTATTCGATAACTGAGTGCAAAAGCCTTTTTTATCCACTAGAGGGTAAAGTAAATTGAATTTAGAACATCATGTGCACTAATTTTGTGAATTAAAAACAGCATTATACCTACTTACTTCTACCCTCTTCTACCTCAATGGGGCCGAATTCATCATACAACCTTTTTTAATTTGGCAAAAACTCAGACTAGGAACTTTCTTGGTGTACTTTTTTTTTAAATTCGCTTTGCGCGCGCCATATTCTTTTCACGACATTTTGTTAAAACCTCAGTTAAAACCTTAGGTAACATTTACGCCAAGGGAATCCGATGAATCGGTACAACTATTAAACATGACAGATAGTTTACCAAAAAACAAAACACAAGTCACTATCACCAACATTACAGTATCTAACAAAAATATTACCCTCAAGTAACTATAGCAACATTACTTTAATTTTTTCTTAATTATGTTTAAGTAGCGCTTAAGTAATATTTGTTATAATTTAAAGACTATTCTGTAATACTTACTGATCATAATGTAGTAGTTAATACCTAAACTGAAATAAAAGTATCTTGTGATTGTAAATGTTTTGTTTTACATTTAGTCATTTCCTCGTTGTAGTAAGATGAAAAGTTACTTTTTGTTTGAATTTTCACCTCGTGCTCTTTTGATTCCCTCGCTAACGCTCAGGATTCTAATTTTTGAATCCTTTGCTTTCTCGGTCATCAAAATTAAGCACACGGTTAAAAAGCAACATTACACTCTTGTATAACAAATAACTATTTACAGTCAAGCTACAGCATGATAATTTGAAAATTCCGTGTTTACCGGTTGAAGATAATTAAGTGGAGAGAATCCTTACGTTTTCCTCATACCAAACGGCCTACGCAGTGTAAATGAAAAACAACATTTTCCACTAATGCGGTTATGAATATAGCTCTAATTTTAATATACCATTTTGTTTCCAGGTGCTCAAAACTCAGGCAATTAAGGTAACAATTTATATAATTACAGAAGAAATTTTATATCATCTAAATGTTTATTGTTACCTACGATGTCTTTTCGCGGAACCGTAAAAAAAGTAGGCTAATATTTTCGGCTTGAGTTATTTATTGTGCGCCCAAATAAAAACTTGCGTAAACATCATGCGCATGCTTGCCTTATATTTGAAATATTATTATCATACAACTAAGGAATTAACTTTATAAATTGTTCAAAGTTATTTATTTCGTTAATGATTTGTAATTTTAACTGTCTTTCTATTTTGCAGAAATATTGACAGGTAATAGTTATAGGTTTAATGAGAAGCTATGATGAGCATATTATGTTCTCTCTACTTTGTAAGTAGAGAGAACATAATATGGATGAATATACAGGGAGAAGAAGATTTAAGAAAAGATTGATAGACTAATAAGTATATTCATATACTTCCACGCTCACATCCATTATCTAGCCCAAAGTAAGTATCATTAAGAACGGATACAAAATAACGGACATTTTTAATACACATAACTATTTTAGATATTTTTTTAAATAAATATTTGCCGCTACCATGATGTGAACCCAGACCGTTTGATGTGTAGACAGCCATACTGACCACTCTACCACGACGGCGTGGTATAGTGGTCAGTATGAATAGTTTAGGCGCTACGTAGACATACGTAAATACAAATATACCGCTTAAATTTTAGACGCCGTCTTGGTGGAGTAGTCAGTATAGCTGCCAACACATCAAGCGGTCCGGGTTCGAGTCCTGGTAGCGGCAAATATTTATGTGATGAACACGAGTATTTGTTGACGAGTCATGGTTGTTTATATATTTATTTAAGTTTATTTAAAAAATATATCTATAAATATTATGTATATTAAAAATGTCCGTTATCTAGTATTCATAACACAAGTTCTTAATGATACTTACTTTGGGCTAGATAATTGGTCTGATCGTGGAAATATATTATATTATATTATTAAATCAAAACTCTTCCTTTTGGCTTCTCGTACTCCCGACTACGAGAAGCCAAAAGGAAGCGTTTTGTGTGACCGATAACACATTTAAATTGAAAAATAAAATTATGAATACACTAAAAATGCACAAAAGCAGAAAAGAAAGTGTTTTGACAGAAGAAAATCTTAAATGATGATGATTGATCGACTTGGGAATAAAATTGTTTATTTTGAACTTGTTTGTTTCAACTTTGGTAACTTCGCGGCTTTGTTGAACATAAATAATTACTTAGTCGATAAACCATTACTTCAAAGTTTTGGGCTTAAGTAGTCTGGTTTTTGTTTTTCTTTCCTAAAACGGATTGAAAAGTTTAGTTTATCTAGAAATCTGGATAAGGCAACTCTTTTCAGCTGCCTGCTATATGTATAATATTTTTTTATTTTATTCTATGGAGAGTGCTCTATTTGAAAAGCAATTTTTTATTTGCCATTTTTACAAAAATACTGATTCAAATTGGAAAATTCTGCTCGTGTTGGATAATGCATTTATCGAGGAAAGTTTTTTACAGGCTATATAACATCACGCTACGACCAATAATAGCTGAGCAGCAATGAAAAATGTTGCAAAAACGGGAAATCCACGCGAACGTAGTCGCCGGCACAGCTAGTCATAAATATGACCTCATGAAAACAGTATTGTTTCATTCCTGCAAATGAATAAATGATTGTCAAAATAATCTGTTCTCTGCAGTCTAGCAGGCAAAGCTGTCACAAAAACTGCCATCATAAGAAAAAACTTATTTTAAATTGGTTATTACGAAATTATCAGGTATTAAAGTAACGATTCCATAATTGTGTTAGCAGTATTATGATACCTATTACTACACATTAAGCAGCTTTCTTGTATTAAACTAAAACAAGTTTGTTTTCTAGACTTGTTTCGAATACAGAAACAAGAACTTCTAATTCCGCACGCGTCCCATCAATCAATGACTTGTGTCAAACGGAATTTCGTTCCAATACGAACCCCTGACAAAGCTGTTACAAAGAGATTTGGCTAGCAGATCCTGTATGTCCCAACAAAATAGTTCAACTTGCTTCCGAGACTTTTGTATCATACCATTAGTAAGACTGAATTTTTAATGTAGTTTCTTTTTATGTCAGTAGGTACCAAAGAACAGAGAACAATACTTTGGAACATTTTTCTTAACTTAGACCCTTAACTGGAGGTCAACTCGAAAAGCGTGTTCTTGCTTTCTCATATACGTACTAAAGAGGAAGTATTGTAATCGTCAAAAAATTCGACTTCGAAATTTTGACGGATTTACACGTTTTTGTTTTAGTCCAAAAATACCGTTTCTGGAATTATGTCTGTGTGTATCTGTTTCTGTGGCTATGTGTCTGTGCGTTAGCACGATAACTCGAGTATGCTTTAACTTATTGCAACCAAATTTAAGATGCATGTATAACATCAAAATATAAGGTTTCTATCAACTTTTGATTTTTTCTGTTTTTCTTGCGGAACAAAATCTTTTTACAAGAAACCAATGAACAAATTGAGAACTAATTGCCCGTACTACTATACTGAGGCTTTAGACAACATGCATTTCGACAATCGCTCTCGCTATCGCTAAGTAAAAAAATGTATGGGAATGACATAAGCAATCGAAAAGTGATCGATTGCTTAAGTCAATCCCATACATTTTTTTCCGTAGCGATAGCGAGAGCGATTGTCGAAATGCATGTTGTCTAAAGCATCTGATAGTTACATACAACAGTGCAGATTTATAAAGCATGAACGCTCAAATACATTTTTAATAAATTTTCAGTTATTAGTAATTGATAGTAATAATAGTTTATTTATGCCACACCTGAAAAAAATATCGTGTCACGGTCGCACTCCACCGAAACGGCTCGATGAATTTTGATTGTATATCTATTTGGTAGTTATGAGAATAGTTCGTAAAGTAAATTTATAAAAAAATATAGCAGAACGTCAGTGGGTTTATAATATTTTATCAATTCGTATTTATATCCGTTCGTGGAAACAATACAAAAGTGAATAATTTTAATTTCATTTGAACATTCACTGGAGAATAATATTTATATTTTTACACACAACACTAAAAGAAACGAAATAATTGTTGATATATCGAAGAATAAAACAAAATGACCATTCAGCGAAGGCCTTTTGATAGAAACCTCTAATTATACTGAACATTGACATAATCCAAGCCTGAGCGAGAAAGATAAAAGCCGATTAAAAGAATTATCTTAGTATTTAGGCTACATTAGCTAGTCGATCAAAAGGGATTCAAAGAGATCTTCCAACGAAACAATGCTTTTTTAGGACTGTGTAAATTAAAGATAAAGAGCTTAACCCGAAGGAATCCTTTATTGCTATAAAACTTACAGTTCTATCTATCGTTATGAGATTTGTTAATTTATTGTTAACAACCCTAAATACCCGGACTGCTGAGATGATTTTAACGACATTTATACTGGTTGGTGAATTTTGTTTGTTTGTTTCATCATCATCATCAACAGCTCATATAATGTCCCCACCGAGAGGCTCGCGCTCCAAGGCCTAATCGCCCCACACTAGGGGCGATTAGGCCTTGGTGTCCACGTCCGGAAACCTCTTCGTGGCGGACCCTGGTAAAGTAGTGGGGAAACATTCTCGGCCTGTGTGTGTCTTTTGATGTCAAGTGTGTCCTCTTGGAATTCGAAGTCACGTGCCATCGTCTAGTTGTTTTTGTTTTCCCACCACGGCTAGTTCCGGACGGCTCTTTTCAGCGCCTCGACCGTGCCCAAAGTCCCCGGGTGCGGTCCGATGGCTGCTCCCGGTGTCCTCGTAAGGACGCGCCAGGTCGGTCAGCCGTCAGTGGAGGAGTGGCTGTTGGCCACCAATTGGTACAAGGAGAGAGACGGGCAGCGTTGGGACGGTCTCGGTGTAGTTGCGCTCACGTGCGCAGATCCCGAGCCATCCCGTAATAGCGCACTCAGGCCGGGGAGGATGTTTAGTGGGTATAGAGGGAACGCCTTTACCTCGAGTCCCACATATCCCCTGCGGCTAGCACCATCCCGCAGGGACAATGCGTAAATGAATTTGACCTCCTCTCAAAAAAAAGGCCTGGCATTAGGCCTCAGTCAACCACGCTGGCCAAGTGCGGGTTGGTTGACTTCACACACAACCTAAGAATTTCTTAATAGGCGTGTGCAGGTTTCCTCACGATAATATTTCTTCACCGTAAAAGCGTCGATTAAACGTACATGTGAATGCAAAATTTGAAAACACATTGGTACGTGGCGGGGTTCTAGCCGGTGCCTCCCGGGTGGGAGACAACGCCCTTACGCACTACGCCACCGTCACTTCCTGTGCTTGTTTGTTTATTGAAGCATTTATTAGGGCTTTGTAAATGAAGAATAAAACAGTAGACCTTAATGAAATCCACCCTTTATCACTAAACAATTTATAGTTTTGTCGTTATCACGGTGTCTGGTGAGATTTATAAAATTGCCATTGTAAAAATGTAATAAGCTAAGTAAATGCAAATGTGGGTGATTGCTTATTTCGGACCTGGACTCAATCTGACGCTCGATAGTTCTTAAAGGTTGCAGCACACTTGTCTAATCGGAAAAACGATACGTACGCGTATTGCCTTTCGCTTCGCTGTCCAACTGGCGGTAACTTAACGTAAGCACGTAACCAAATCTCGGCTTTGATAAGGCGACGCCGCGCTGATGGTTCGCCGTAAGTGCGGAGTAGTCTTTCAACCAGTCCCAAACCAACAAATTTAATAAAATACGCGCGCAATGCGATAGTAAGTTGCCTTATCAATGAAAACATGTTTGGCAACAGTACTATGCTGCAGGCAGGCCGCAAGAGGGGTGTTGGGTAAGCGTGGACGAAGGAATGTCAGATTGGCTACAGCCAGACGTAAGCTTGTGCATGACAAGCCGTTTCGTGATTCTGCGATTCGTGAGTTTGTTCCGGGGCGAGGCGATGTCGTTACGTTAGGTAACTGCATTAGAGTATGAAGTTTCATACTAAGAATACTAAGTGGCTTGAGTTGAGGCGATGCTGATCCGTTGCTGAGGTGAAAGGTTCCGTTCCGAGTAATAATTTAATCTGGCTGCTAATCCAATCTCAGATTATCATGTCCGTCGCCTGATGCTCGGAGTTGAAACTCGTTAAGTGTCGCCCAAGGGGCACATAAAGGATAATAAAATCTGGGTTATCATATTTCTTGTGAATGCGAGTTACTTAACCTCTTTCAATAATACTAAAAGGAACTTTGAGGAATGTTTTACATGATCCTTTAAATTATTAGTGTGTTTTGACAAATACTGATAATCAGTTTTGTAAAATCAGAGAAGTAAAGCTTTCACGATGCGAATGACATAGAAAATTTTGGGGCTTATTGAAATGAAATAAAAAAGCTCTTTATTTAAATGGACTTTGATAAGTACTTTTAAATCGTCAGAAGCCCTATGGAACAGAATAAGAATTGTGAACCTTAAGTGGCAGTGGGCATGGCACATTGCGAGGAGAACTGATGGCCGTTGGAGCGGAGAGTTCCTCGAAGGGCGAACACGTAATGAGAAACACAGCGTTAGTGGGTACCCCACAAAGTGGACTGGCGATCTGGTAAAGTTCGCGGGAAGTCGTTGCATGCGGGCAGCGCAGGACTGGATTGGAGATCTTTTGGGAAGGCCTATGCTCAACAGTGGGCTCAAAATTTACGCATTTAAAATTGTAATTTATTAATATTGATATATCTGGTGACCTGTAATGATATTTTGAAATCATTACCTAATTGTAAGCTGTGGAGTTTCTTTCGCCATTCCTTCTCCGTCTCCGCATAATAATAATAATTTAAGTAAAATTATTATTTCGTTCCAAAACGGTGGCTTTTGACGATTTCAAAGTATTTAGCAAAGCCCATTAAAATAAAGAGCTTCGTCATTACATTTTTTTTTTCAAAAATTAAGTTTACGTCGGTTGCACTGTTTGGGAGCCACGATTTCACAGACAGACTGATCCACATGTAAAACTTAGAACACTCTTATTGCGTCGGGGGTTAAAAATATAGTAACTGTAGTTATTTACTATAAATCGTTACTGTTACTCGTATCACAATACATGATACGTCTATTATGAAGCTATCTATAAATAGTATTCTGTGTTACCAATATTACATATTCTATTACAATTTGATGCTTCTGCTTCCCTTGAAAAGTAAATAAAATATATACTTTTAGGAATCAGGAATGGAATAAAATAAAAATAAAGAATTATCATCGTAACTTAAAACAATTTTACTTTCAATTAGATTTTCACAACAAGTAACAAGCGATTGCACAGAAAACAACTTCTTACACAATAACCGAATAATAAGGATGAAACAAATGACTAACTGCAAATCACATCGATTACCACTTCAACCGACCTCACTCTACAACGTCCGACAAGCAAATGGGGCGAGAGCGAACTAACGATTGCTTTTATAGCTGCGGTTGTGGTGACGTCATGATTCGCAACGATTCATTCTTCCTTTTTCCTAATACGGCCTATCCTGATCATGCGCCGTCCTCGGCCGCATTTCACAAGATATCTTCATTGGAGACCTCAACAGGGTCAACCCGAGCAGACAAGGGCCCAGCACCGGCGTCATCATTGTCTTCAGCTTCGAAATCTGTTGATGAGAAACAACATGAACACAAAACATTTTTTGTAAAGTTGCCTATTCTTTCATTCCTCACACAATCAAGGCCCTCTTTCAATGATACACACGATGGTATATCTTAACACTTCACTAACAATCATCTGTAATACGATGATTGATTGCTTCATCGACCACACACATCTCTTATTTTCACAATTCTACGTACAAGGCTAAGCCATACGAGATTGCAGGACCAAAGTCCAACACATATCAATGGATATGGATACAAATTCGAAACCCAACATATCGAAAGATATGTCTGTAAGGTAGTGCGCGCAATCAGGGCGCGCAGCAGGGCGCGCAGGTAGGGCGCGCAAGCAAGGCGCGCAAGCAGGGCGCGCTGGCAGGGCGCGCAGGCAGGGCGCGCAGGCAGAGGCACGCACGTGGATGGTGCACGACTGCCGGGTAGGCAGCACGCAGACTGCGACGGACCCGGTCACGCAGCTCAGAAACTGGCGCAACCGCTCGGCGCCTCCATCTGTCAGACGCTCGGCCTAGCCTGACGCTCGGCCTGGCTCGGCCCTACATCGGTAATTAAGAAGGTACTGCAAGGCCGGAGCCCAACACACATCGAATGATATGTCTGCAAGGCCGAAGCCCAACACATATTGTAAGATATGTCTGCAAGGCCGAAGCCCAACACATATCGTAAGATATGTCTGCCGGTTCGAAGAAGCGAGACCACGCATCGAATGATACGTCTGCCGGTTCGCAAAAGCGAGACCACGCATCGAATGATACGTCTGCCGGTTCACAAGAGCGAGACCACGCTTCGAATGATACGTCTGCCGGTTCGCAAGAGCGAGACCACGCATCGAATGATACGTCTGCCGGTTCGCAAGAGCGAGACCACGCATCGAATGATACGTCTGCCGGTTCGCCGAAGCGAGACCACGCATCGAATGATACGTCTGCCGGTTCGCAAAAGCGAGACCACGCATCGAATGATACGTCTGCCGGTTCGCAAGAGCGAGACCACGCATCGAATGATACGTCTGCCGGTTCGCAAGAGCGAGACCACGCATCGAATGATACGTCTGCCGGTTCGCAAAAGCGAGACCACGCATCGAATGATACGTCTGCCGGTTCGCAAAAGCGAGACCACGCATCGAATGATACGTCTGCCGGTTCGCAAGAGCGAGACCACGCATCGAATGATACGTCTGCCGGTTCGCAAGAGCGAGACCACGCATCGAATGATACGTCTGCCGGTTCGCAAGAGCGAGACCACGCATCGAATGATACGTCTGCCGGTTCGCAAAGCGAGACCACGCATCGAATGATACGTCTGCCGGTTCGCAAAGCGAGACCACGCATCGAATGATACGTCTGCCGGTTCGCAAGAGCGAGACCACGCATGTCATAAGACATGCAACCCAGTGCCGCTCGTCCATCCCACTACATAGGTATGCCACCTACTAGTCCGCCAACATCTCTGCACGGCACCTCTCGCTCGCGCCTGGGCAAACGCTCCTTTGATCCACGCCAGAGCGCCACGTGACTTGCAAACATACACACGCACACATAGACGTTCGCAAGTAAGAACTGTAACATAAGAGCGTTAGGTAAACCACAAACTTATTTTCGAAAAATTCTGCACAACTCTCGGGACACCATTCCCCTTTCTATATTCGATTTTAAAATTAAAATCCCGTAGACAAACCATCGAGCGTGCAACCCTTGGCAGAAGATCTCTCTTGCCCTCGGCGGCCTTCAGAGCTTTGCAATCGGTTACGATTTTGAAAGTTAACCCTGTCAAATAATGCCTAACATTTTGTAATGCTATGATGACTGCCAGAGTCTCCAACCCATATGAGCAGCATCGGCCATCCGCGCCCCGGGTGACCCCATTAAATAAACACCAACACGTTTCACACGATGCAACAGCGAAAACAACAGGCCAAGTCCAGAAATTGCAGCGCCCGCTTTGCGCCTCAGTCTGTCAGACGCTCGGCCTAACCTGACACTCGGCCTAACTCGGCCTTACCTGACACTCGGTCTAACTCGGCCTAAACTGACACTCGGCCTAAACTGACACTCGGCCTAACTCGGCCTAACCTGACACTCTGCCTCACTCGGCCTAACCTGACACTCGGCCTAACTCGGCCCAGGTTACATATCCAGTCTGATCGCAGTTGCACTCGAAATCTAGTGGCGTAGTGTGGCGCTGCCCAAAAGCACTAGCTGGTCCATGGCAGACCAATTTGCTGCGGCTAGGCTTGACACAAATGGCCAGAAACGAAACTATGCCTTCCGCAGCCAAGCCGGCACCTGCGGCCGCCACCCCCACTTGGGCGTCATCAACACCACGCATCACCCCTCAAATCATCAGATCTTCACTCAAACCCCGAACCATACGCAAACAAAGCAGAGATCGACGCGCGTACCCTGCGTATGTCGGAAATTTGTCGGACTTTGTGTTCATAACCTTAAAAAGTATTTGCGCCTGAACAATGTTATGGCACATAGACTTAAACTCTTCAACGAAATTTGACCATTTGCGGTCATTGGTTGACCATTCGCCTAACTAGGTTTTGGCGTCTCGTTTTAGACAGTGAGAAACTCCAGCAAGACACTAAATCATACCAACGGTTAGCCAATTTTGCGCGTTCTACCCCCTCGCATCAAAGTTATTGATAGACGATAGATCAAAGTTAGATACAAAGTTACTGTGGCACCTCGCTTTATTTAATGATAGCATCGGCAAGCACCTGCGCTGCGATTAGGTTGCTGTCCTCGCATCGGGGGTAGGACTAACACTAACATGATCAGACGAGTTTGGCGTTACATTCTTAGTATTTCTAACACGAACACGTGCAGACGTGTTTAGCGGTACACTCACAGTATTTCTAACCCGAACACGGTCAGACGGGTTTGGCGGTACACTCGCAATATTTCTTATACGAGCACGGTCAGCGGGTTTGGCGTTACATTCGGAGTATATCTAACACGAACACGGTCAGACGGGGTTGACGTTACACTCGCCGTATTTTCCCCAATGGCATTTAGTGTAGACACTATCGCGCTTAACGTCTCCGCCATCGAATCGTTACACGTGACCCGCGACGGTCACTATGATGATGTAAATCGGTTCTGTTGTGACGAAGTCGCGAATGAGTAGGTACGGAATCTACTGTATCGAGACGCGCTACGTTGAGACCGCGAACTACATTCTACGTGCCGAGTAGACACACGAGTATCACTCCTACGGAACCGTGAAAGATTTTCACTCCTAGACAACCGTGAGCGCGACCCACGACTACAAGAACGAGATCTATGATGGTGTCGATGTGATTTGCTTGTACATACCACGCTTAATCTCATGGCGCGGTGGCGTATTTTCCGATTTTGTGACGGTAGCGGCATAATAAATCGAATCCCTGCAACTGCTTGTTATTTTCTCTTTTAAACTTAAAAAACCTCTAATGTAGGCGTAGGAAGTATTATCCCACTTCTGATTTTAGGAATCAGGAATGGAATAAAATAAAAATAAAGAATTATCATCGTAACTTAAAACAATTTTACTTTCAATTAGATTTTCACAACAAGTAACAAGCGATTGCACAGAAAACAACTTCTTACACAATAACCGAATAATAAGGATGAAACAAATGACTAACTGCAAATCACATCGATTACCACTTCAACCGACCTCACTCTACAACGTCCGACAAGCAAATGGGGCGAGAGCGAACTAACGATTGCTTTTATAGCTGCGGTTGTGGTGACGTCATGATTCGCAACGATTCATTCTTCCTTTTTCCTAATAATACACTATATGTTGATGTCGCAGCCGTATCATATTAAAAAACCGCGGTGGATTTTAGTGTGTAAGAAATGTTAACCAAACAATGAAAATGAAAAAGCTCTTTATTTAAATGGACTTCGCTAAGTACTTTTAAATTGTCAAAAGCCCTACCACCATTTCGGTACGAACAATTATTATTATGCTGAGATGGAGAAGAAATGGCGAAAGAAACTCCACAGCTTACAATTTCGTAATGATTTCAAAACATCAATACAAGTCAATAAATAATTATCAATATAATTTTAGTTACATTTTAACATGCGTAAATTTTGACCACTTCCCCGTCCCCCAACGCTGCTTTCCCTTTCCCCCGGAGCAAAAGACAGAGCAGCGAAAACAGTCAAAAAAACCTTCCGGACAAACGAGGGAAGGAGGGGGCGAATCCTACATGGATACCCTAAGGCCGGTCCTACCGGCTAAACACCCCCTTATTGCCTATTGCCAAAAGGCTTTAAGGCTATCTGAAGCAGCCGCCCCCTCAGGTGAGAGGGAGGTGCACACGCTTCCCTAGACACAATAGACTAGGGCAATAGGGCATATGCGTGGAAGCGCGAACGGATACCATAGCGGGGCCGAACGCATGTGTGTGAGGAGACTGTTTATGCAGTGCATTTATGCATGAGCCATGCGACAAACATAGGTTAACAGAAGGGCAATGAAGTTAATCTGAGCAGACAAGGTGGTGGGGGAGAGTAGGAGAAAAAAGTAGACTATAAATGTACATGTTGCAGGCGGATCGTATAACGCCTACAGGCTTGAGGACCCCCCAAGGTCTTCGCCTTCTTAAAAACTCGGTGACGCAGAAAACCATCAGAGACAATCTGCAATAGCTAACAAAAAAAAAGGATTGTATAACACGCCGTATTACAAAAAGGCGCGTCGGACTGTAAAACGTCGCCGTTATGTAATGCGGATTTATGACCAAGCGGAGTGGAATCATAGTCACCCGAATTGTGACGCCATTTTTGTTGTTATGATCATGCAGCGCTACTTGCGGTGATAATTGGCACTAAAATTTTCAAAGAGGCGTATCGACGATGCTTTCGTTTGTATTTCGTCGCCACCTTAGTACGCCGCTTTGACGAACGCGAAGTGCTCATACAATACAGCGTACTTTATTTCAGCCAGATTGTAATCCGGTTGACCATGAGTTAGCCGCATTGCATAACGGCGGCGATTTATAATCCGGCGCGCCTTTTTGTAAAACGGCGTGCTATACAATATGGCTGCAAAATACACACACATAGAAAAATAGAAGGAACATTATTGTAAAACTTTTTTAACGATTTTCTAATTACCTACCTACACTATATTAATTAGGTGTAGACTGTGGTAATTGTAAAATTGAAATGTCTAGAGAATATAACAGTAGAAAATAGACAATTATATTAACGAAACACTTTATTTAATTACTTTATTTTCAAATTAGTATAATATCACTAAATACAATTTCACAAAGCATTGCCTACGGTCATGTACAGACAAGTGCACAGTATCAGCTTCTATATAGCATAGGTACTGTCAAATGTTGTACTTTATATCAAATACAGTTAGGTTGTAAATCGATTACAGAAATTTAACAGTTTTGTATAGCCTGATGTGTTGTTGACTCTACAATTCACTTGCCGTATTATTTTTTTGTAAAGAAATCTAGTCGTTTGTTGACGGCTTTGCGTTTGTTTACTGAATGATAGGTGTATATATTCAATCGACTATTCACAACATAAATCGCACGTTTACGGCTTGAAAAACAATCACACCGTTCGTTCGTGGCTGCGGAGCATTCGCGACTGGATGCGACCTGAGTGCAAACCAAACTCGGGGCGCGTAGGTATGACCCGCTTTCTGACCGTTTGTATGAAGATACAATACTGATAGATAACATTACCGTGCCTTCAGTAAACCAATAAACAAACCCAACAATTAGAACACATGTTAAACTATAAACGAAATAAAATTTATTAGCTCGGAACCGTACCTATAGCATCTTTTTACAATGAAGAAGCGTTCTTTATCCAAAGCTGATAAGCAACGACCTTTAATCAAATCAGCAGTTCGTTTATTTTTATATTGAGAAATATTAAATTAGTAAATTGGAAATAAGTAATCAGTAAATAATCCTCATAATTACTATGTAACGTGTCCCTACTGTGATTATACTGCTCCCGGATTTGGAAAGGCAGATTAGTCTGTCTGAAACTTGGCCCCAAATTAGCGATTGCCTGCGGGCACAGGTAAGGCCAGGTAAATTACAACAATAACACCGAAGACAGTTAAGGTCGGGAAGTTAGACGATCGATACGCTTGGTCGGCTTATTATCTCAAATATATTTTTAGCTAAAGTCAAATATTCTTTTCGAACACTAGTGTTTACGATAAATCACGTAACTTTTCCATTTATTAAACGATAAAAATGCGCGTGTATCGTTCGCTATCCGGACGTACTGACTTTTAGCTCACATACTTGGAACGGGAGAAGCCAAAAATTTTTTTAGTTAATAAACAATCAATCTAGCTCATCATTCCGAAAGGAATTGAGCAGAAACTTAGGTATTCTATTCTTATGCAAGGGGCTGACGCTGTGTCTCAGAGCACTTCGACCCAATGGGATCTTTTGTGCTTCCCCTTTCCTTATTACCCATCCCCGCCAACATCGAAAACATTTTGTATGAGTTTTACGATGTTGGCGGGAATAAGGTCTATGAAGTCCTCTGGTATAGGGTAACCTAGACCCAGGACCTTTAGTCGCCTATTGGCTAGTGCATCGCAGTCACATAGTATGTGCTCCATGCTCTCTTCCTCCTCACCACACATTCTACAGATGGGGTCTTCAGCTTTGCCTATTGTACACAGGTGTCTTTTAGTGGCAAAGTGGCCAGTGAGAGTATCAGTGAGGCAGCGGATTTGGGTCCTGCTGATTCTTCCTATTCTTTTAAGGTAGCCTGTGTGTGAGGATCCTAAAAATTTCTTTGAGTGTGAGAAACTTAAGTAACTGGGATTATCTATGCAGGTGCCTCAAAATAATGGCTGGCCAACCTGTCGCCTAATGGGCTATCCACACACATCAGAGCCGTGGCGGGCGGACGCTAAGGGGTTATGAAGCTCCGTTGCCGGCCCAGATACGGACGTGTTTTAACCAGTTCATATAAAAAGAACGCAAATATAGTTGTCAAAAATATCAATTTTTGTTTCAAATTCATTAAGCCCCAATGCCTAATTAAACTAATACAGTGAAGCCTGGTTAAGTGGGATCTGGATAAGTGAAAAACCTCTATTATAGAGAATTCCAATGAGATCCCGACACTTTTTCATCGAATTTTTCGAACCTGGTTAAATGAGATTTAATTCTAGGAATTTTTCGATGTATACCTCTACAATTAGGAGTCTGTAACTTAATACCATGTATAAGTCAGACATTTTATCAGGTTGGGACAGATTTCGAGACGTTTCTATAAAAACATTGCTTTGTTTGTCAGTAATAACACAGGTCTTGACCTACAGACAAGGGAATAAATGTGTTCTAAATGCACTGAAAAACCATTGCACTAACGTAACCTAACGTTATATGGGTAATTTCTAACTAAGACTTAATTATAAATCTCTATGTCAACTTGGCATAGAGTACACTTGACGTATTTTTTTTAACTACAACTTTGCAGGTGCTATATTGAAAAACATGCTGGGTTATTTTTAACAGTATTTAATTTATTGGAGTTTACTCCTTAAGAATCGATTTGCATATATAAGGGGCCCGGTATGAGAAAAATGTGGGTGAATGTCACAAAATCCTTTATGAAATTGAAACCCATCTCATGTAAACAATTTCGAATAATGTCTGAGTCAATGCCGTGTGAGTATAAAATATATTTATTTTAAATAAAACAACATTTACGGATTTAACTCGCGGGTAATTAGATTTTACATGATGTTATCGTCGAGCAATAATAACATCATGTAAAATCTAATTACACGCGAGTTAAACCCGTAAAAGTTGTTTTATTTATAATGTGTAGTGCTCGCGCAAATCTAAGAGAACATTATATATTTATTTGTATAGTACCTATAACTGTCGAACACAGCAAACGTTGTATTGATATAAATTTTGTTTTCTTTTTAGCGGTATGAAATATGCTTTTCAACGTTTTCTCATATCTACAAAATATCCAGGAAATCACAAACGCCATGACATTAAATTTTTATGTATAAAAAAAAAACATAAAAATCGATATATCTCTTTCGTGACCGTGACAAGAGATTTTTATATTTAAGTGACAGTTGATGTTAATAAAATTCCACCGTTATTAGTAAAAGGCATGTATTTAGCGCGGAAACAAATTATTCTGAATTTGTGATTTTTTAAAAAAAAATAAGCTGGAAGCAAAAATAATAGGTTGGCAGCTACAGTGAAGGATAATTTTAAGCAGCTTAATAATCAGTTGTGAGCTTCGATTTGTTTAAAACTGACATTGATTCCCAAAAACAGTGCACTCTGCTTGGTCATAAAAAAATAACCCTAACCTACCAATCACAGAAATAAATATGTAGGTAGTTAGGTAATCAATCACTTTACCTGTATGGAATCCTGTAGTTGCCTATAATACAATGTTTGTTATCATACTGTTAATATTATAGTCGTCATGTCATTATTTATATTTTACTACTAACATCTAGTTTTAAGTATTTGAACTAACGAGAATGGATCTCTGTAATCTTTGAACAATAAATAATAATAATAATAGTACCTCGCGAATAATTTCATTGGCCCTGTTTAATAATATGTTTGTTACCTTAAACTAGCAGCCGTTATTTAGTTATTATAAATCCTTGCATTTGGAAGCTCATTTAATATAATTATTGCTAAAATAATTTTAATCGCTGCCATATTATTTTTTACTAACTAAATAGTCACCCTTTACGTAATTTGTTAGTCGCCTCGAAAATATTAGCCTTAGTAAAACAATGTACTACGCTGAATCGGATAATAATTATTTTGCTTATATAGTAATTTCTTTCCTTGCAAAGAAAAAAGGTCAAGTTTGGGCGTGAACTCGTCTGGGTTCGGTAAGAGGTCTATATTTGAAAAAGTCTGAGGTCAGATAAGCTGTAGCGATATTTATGTATTCCTATTTATACTATTCCTATTTTAAGTGTATCAGTAGGTCGCAGAGTATTTCGATATTCGACTTCAATCGAGTATTGTATTAAAAACGAGAGAATTAGCACAACTGTGCTTCAATTGATTTTCAACCACGTAATTCATACGCTTACGGTTGAAAATCGGCAAACGGTTTTATTATCACGATAGAAATGAATGTTTAATAATAACGAGTGGTCACCCAATGGTAAAATTTGACCATAATTAATTTAAATTACAAGTTTGAACATTATTAAGGTTCTATTATCTAAGGCTATACTTTTATAATCATTTCTCCAAGGCTACACGAGTAATTTGTTTATTTTTTTCAAACAAATTATTTGAAATTTAAATATTTATAAAAATCCAAAAACATTATTCAAATAACCGAATACCTTTTATCAAATTTTTCTATCAAAACAAAATACTATAGACAAATAACATTACAGACAAACAATATTAATCCATTCTCAATTTGACCACAGAGAATCGTCTTACCGTGAATAGTGACTGTTAAACGACCATTTGTTAGCCGGAAATTATCGATTAACTCCGTAAAAATAGCCGTAAACGCCGTATCATCTTGCACCACGACAATGCTAGTTCCCATACGGCCAGACAGACAAACGATTTGTGAAGGTGAAAAACGTAGAACTTTTGAGCCATCCTGCATACAGTCCCGATTTGGGACTTTGTGACTTTTTTCTGTTTCCAAAAATTAAGAACCAACTACGCGGTCAACGATTTTCATCACCCTGTCGAAGGGTATGATAAAAACGTTTCTGAGTTCTCCAAGGAGGAGTGGCACAAAAGTTTTCAAAATTGGTTTAATTGAATGAAAAAGTGCATTACATGGCCCACGTAATATATTAATAACCTACGTTGATCCGAAAATAGTTAAGGCAGGTATAATATAATTTTAATTAACCTGCTGCCGCTGCTATGCAGTTAATTGATGATTTATGATAAACCACGACTTAAAGGTATGATTATAATGAAGTAATAGCTTACGCAATATCATTGCTAGTACGCTTACAGACTAATCAAGAAAATAACAAAACATGCATTTTAAAAAAAGAAATATAAAAATATATATATATTCATAGAAGTACCTAAACTCAATTATTTATTGCCTTATGTTATGCCACGAAGATAATACATAAAATATAAGCTTCTTGTGTTATGCACTGTGTCAAAAGATATCAACTCTATTATATCCGACAACTTATAATACAAATCCTCATAATAAAATCTTAGTATTAGATATCTATCCCAATAAGCGTATCAGACGATCTGTCTTATATCTAATTAAGGGATTATTTTATTGTGTATTCGTGTATTTACGTCACGTACAGAGCAAATCTAATTCGCTGGTTTTATTTAGTTTAGCCGAAATAATATTTAGGAAACGTAATCACGTATAATATGAACTTATTAGAAGATACCTGTGTTTTTTCTTATGTTGATAATATAGTTTTATATTTCCTATAATGTAAATAGGATTATTTTGTTATCACCATTTTGATTATCTTTTTTCTTTTAACAACTAAAAGCTTTATGCACGTTCTTTATCTGTTTTATATATACATATATTTAGTTACTAAGAAGAGGAGGAATGGTAAACTATTTGAAACGTCTACAATTGTATTTTAAATAGATAACGAGCAGTTAAATTTAAAAATGCAACTTATGGTAAAGCAATGTCTGAAGCCAGAAACATGAATCATCAATTCGAAAAATAATCGCAAAATTTGAATTTGTGCCATAATAGCGATATTTAGAACGTGACCTGCAAAATCTTTTTAAAAAAGCCGCTTAAAAATTATGTCAAGAGACAGAGTTTTATCATCTAAACAATCGGCCATATATGTCCAATTACAATATAAATTATCAATCATCCTAAATTCTTCTATTAATTAGTTATAAGATTACACAAAATCAATAAACATAAACAGTACCATTAGAGACAGCATATTAGTACATTACGTCACTGATCTTGTTTACCATCATGCAAATACCTGATAATGTATAGCTAAATGATTTGATAATCGTGAGCTAATCGACTAGATTTGCTGCAGGAAGTGCGATAAAAGGAGATTGACGGAAAAAAATAAGTGAATGAACGAGGACAGCTTTTGCAAAGGCTTTCGACCAAATCTAATTTTAAAGAAAGACTTCGTGAAATGTAAACGTAATTGGCGGGCTTGTTGAGGACTGTCAACAGTGTAAATGAAGCGACACAAATACACGCATCGTCGCAAGTGGATCGAAACGATGTCTCTCAACTCCCATGGGAGACAGACGCGACTTTACGTACTAGATCAAGACGCCGAGTTGACGTCATTCGAATGGACGAATGATTGAGTAATCTTTATTGTACACCGTAAATAATTAGGAATATAATGTAAAAAAATTAACAATGTAATGTACAGTCGCCAGCACGTGTAGTTACCCCACTTTGACCTTGAGCGCATTGAAAGTTGAACAGCGATAATCAGTGGAAAGAGACAAATAGCTTTTGATCTGTGCCGTCTCATTTTATCGCGCTGCATACACCGTTTTGTGTAACTGTGTGCGTAGAGACCCTGTAAACGACAGCTAAGAAACGTCAAAATTCAAATGTGTTTGTGAGTCAAAATGGTCGTTTATTTTGATGAAATACGAGTACGAAAACAAACAAAATATATAGTGCTGAAAATAGGGCAGATTTACAAATATAATAAACTTAAAACAGGTAACTAATGTATGGAAGTTACGAAACTAATCATAAGATAGATTAATTTTATATTTCATCATTAAGTTTAGGCTAAGTTTGTCAACAAATTACAATTAACTTTATTTTTCTTACAGATCTATCTATGTATCCGTATAAAGACGATGGCGCTGATAACTTCGTGTAATATGTTGGGAATCTAACATCTGTTAATCAAGTGTAAAAGAACTAAGCCCGGAACAATTTTCAACAAAGCAATAAAAATCGTGGATATTGGTGTTGTGTTCTAAGTTTTACGAGTTTATCATAGCAGTCAATATTTTACAAGTTTTACCTACAAATATTCATGAAAAAGTGTGGTGCATCAACTTATTCTATGAATACTTATATCTGCATTATCCATTGGAATTATGGTCATAATTATGGGTTCATATTGTAATCAACATTGACAGCTCATAAAATTAAATGGCTCAACAATGGAAAGAATCAAACTACTTACATTCTGTCCAAAATAAAATTGAAGATAGAGGTAGGTATACAAAGAAATGTATCAATAAAGTTTAAACATCTACCTACATATCGTGGAAAAATAATGAAGCAAAAATAGCAAACTAAACAATACTGCTTACTATCAAAGCAAAATTTGCTTTAAATTATCTCAGTTGGTGGATTGTGAGACTGGTTTTCATAACAAATAGTAATGAAAGTTCCAATAGCAAAGAAAAATAAAATCAATCCAGTGCAATTAAATGTCTAGTGTATTTATTGTCAATAAATGGAAAGCTCACTACAAATATGCCGAGGTATTTATTATTTTCATTGGTTAAAATTGCGTTCTAATGTCAAGCAAATTATATATCATAGGTACTCCAAATTCCTATGTGAAAAGTCCCCATTAAGTTTTTTCTCAAAGATAAATATGTGACTGATATTCATCTATATTATACGCAATGAATAAAATTGTAATGTTATCCAGTTACAGATATAAATACTTTACAAATAAATCTTATTTTATTTCATTGTTATAATCTAGTATGTTGTTAATTTATCTATAAATGAGTGTTTATATTTTAGTTAGTTTAATATGTAAATATGAATAAAATTACTTTAATGACCATCTTTTCTTATTATTCACCAACCACAACGCTCAATATATGCTACTAAGCTATTACAATACATTTTGTGTCAATAATAATAATATACTTATATTTCCTCACTCACACCAATTATCTAGTCCAAAAGAAGTATCATTAAGAACTTTATTGTAAATGAAATTAAATATATATAAACAACCATAATTCATAATCATTTTGATTACAAAAATATTTGCCTCTGCCAGAAATCAAAGCTGTACTACCTCTTGATGTGTATCCAACATTTATTATTACCACTCCACGACAATGGAGTCAAAACAGTTTATATGTATATAGATATACATACATACAATCACCCTCATAATCCCATGGGGGTTGAGCAGAGCCTTAGCCACCATTTTGTTATACATAAAGCCACATCTGGCAGTATGGCCATGCAGTGCCTCCAAATAGTGATAGGTTGCCAGCCTGTCGCTTGCATAAAGGGTCACCGAACCCAAAAATTAACAACACTTTAGTAAACACACCAACTAAAGCCAACAACCACGACAGATAGAAATAATTGCCTATAAGTTTATATTTGTCACATATGCCTAAATATACTATTAGTTTCTGTAGCTATTAATACTTTGACAAAACTTAATTTTGTAAAGTTGAGAAATCTTCTTTTCTTCACAAATTGGCAATGTATGATTTAAGTAAATGGAAGTATTTACAGACACTACTAATGTTATTGATTTCGGATTATGCAACACCAGTTTCAAAACAAAAAATTTTTATGTCTTTCTTAATCTGCCATCGGCTCCCAAGCCATAATTAGATGTTTTGAATGTTCATGTGACATGTATAGGTATAGGAATCTCCAGCAAGAGTACCACAAATAATTATTACTGCATCCTAAAATTTGCTTTTGGTATTAAGTTCAGTAATTTGCCATTGGTTGAGACGGTTTTCACTTGTCACAATAAGAAATTTCCTTGCCTGCTGATTACCATAACTCACTAGCCTTTGCTTGTATCTGATGCTGTGCTGTTTGATCTCTTCTCTGATAGTCAATATTTTGAGGTGAGTACTTGTGGACCCTCAGTCATGAGGAAGCGAGGAAGAAGAGAGACTTGTGGATTTCACTATTTCTTATGAACCATGCTGGCAATCATACTCGAAGTAATATTTTGAAACCTTTGTAGTATTTCCAAGTTTAACAAGCTACCAAGCACCTCCCCACAACACAATGCCATATGTCCATACAGGTTTTATGATTCATTTGTAAACAACAGCTTTATTTGGTCTGATGTCACTCAGACCAAATAAAGCTGTTGTTGGCTATGGACAGGCAGAAATGGAAGAGGTTGGAAGAGGCCTTTGCCTATGAAAGGCATGCAGACAAAGATGTCGGTGGCAAATAATAATTAACAATCATTTAATAAATAGTAGTCAATAAATGCAGTATATGATGAAAATTAAATAGTGTTACCATCATCATAACAGCCTTTATAACTCGACCCACTGTTCGGACACAAGGCCTCTCCTTCTCATCGAAGGAGGTTTAGGCAGTAGTCCACCATGCTTGCCCAATGTGGATTAGTGGACAGAGTTTAAGGTGATCAATACCCCTTGGCTGGTCCATTAGTCGCCTTCTACGACACCCGTTGGAGGATATGGGGTGATCTTATTCTACTCTGCCAGCACACAAGGCTAATTTGATGAAAATTAAATAGTTTATCATGCATCGAGCACTATGTGCTCTATGCATGATAAACTATTTAATTTTAATATTTTAATTAGGTATCATGTTATCACATTGTTCAATGTATGTGAAATCTATGTAAATTTTCTGAATAAAGTCTATTCTATTCTATTATAAACCAAGAGTTTATTGTGGATTGATATCGGTGGGTTTCTACATGCCTCCCGATTAGTCAAATAAAATTATTAGGCCTTTAGATTTGCTTCTTTTCTTCCTAAGATTAATCTAAGGTAGGTATAATCGAATGGAGATCGCTTATTATTGGTAGGTTTAGGTTATTTTTTTATGACCAAGCGGAGTGGAAATATTTTAACTCATCACACTCGGAGACTACAATCCGCCGCGCCGTTTTTAAGACGGCGTGTTATACTTACTATAGATAATATTACTAACGTGGTTATACGATCCGCCTACGCTACGACAAATACATAATGATCATAATGTGATTTAAAAATACTCTACGCGGACGTAATCGCGGGCGGAGCGCTAGTTAGTATGTTATAAGCACTTCATTAGACATCAACTTTACTGGACTGTCGACTGGGATAATGATTGATTTTATTACGCTTTTGTATGAAGAAGAAAACAGAACATACTTATATAGTAGATATTAAAATACATATAGCCGTTTAGGTGGAGTGGTCGGTATCGCTGCCTACACATCATGCGGTCCGGGTCCGAGTCCTGGTAGCGACAAAATGTTTGCGTGACGACTACAAATTATTGTTGATGCATCATGGTCATAAATATTGTCCTCCGTTATCTAGCTATCGATACATGATTTTTCAATGATTCTTAATTGTCGTTAGATATTAGTACTAGTATAGTATTAAATGATATTAGTGTAAGAGTGGAAATATAATTATTATTATTACCATCATAATAATTATATTTCCATTTACAGTGCGGGCGAAGGGATAATAACTTTTATTCTATATCGTTCAATTTATATAAGTAGATGCCAAACTCAGACCAATAAAAAAGTCTTTTTTATTGGTCTGAGATGCCAAATATAAAAGTTACGCGTCTTCTGAAAAAACCTTGCGCAGTCCCGCAGCGCGGGCGCCGTCTGTGGAATCCCTTTGAACGTTATCAGAATTTACATTAAACTCATTACATTAGATAGAATTATTATGTAGGTATATAAAAAATGGAATAATTTTATTTTTGCGTTTACAAACGCGTAAATATAATACTAGAAAAATGCACTGAAAAAAATTCGACTTGCCTCAGGCGGGACTCGAACCCGCACCTTCCACAATCCGGGTGGACGCGTTGACCAATTTCGCCACCGAGGCACTGCTTTTCGCTGTCGAAATTTGTCAGTGCTTCCACCCGGATTGTGGAAGGTGCGGGTTCGAGTCCCGCCTGAGGCAAGTCGATTTTTTTTCAGTGCATTTTTCTAGTATATAAAAAATGACAAAAATCTCTACTCTTCCGTTCCCACACGTCTCGTATAATTTGAACCTAATGCCTCATCCGTCAGTACCAACCTATGTATGTTATTTTTAAAGAAAACAAGTATTAGGATTTCAAATATTTATTCATACTCCTTCCATTCTAATCAAAACATTTTTTGCCCATGATGGAAGCACATGCAAAGTTTGTCTGTCCACAGAGATCTGAAACAAACAAAAAATTAGTGTAAATGAAAAAATCCTTTAAACCTACCTCAGATCATATATGATCTGAGATACCTACCTACCTAACAGTTTAGGCAGGCTTTCGATAATCTGTCTGAAGACAGTTTTGCTTGGAGAGTAAGCAAATACCTAGCTATGCACAAAGAGTATATAATCACTACGTTTTGCTATGCATTGCATAGTCTAGGAATTTTATTTCTTTCACTTGGTGATACCTACTACGCTATCAACGTAGGCATAATATTACCGTGACGTAGGTAGCTACTACGAGCTACGAACTCTGCTACGAGCATGCGACTCCGACGTAAACACTGCAATGCGCGACTTTAATTTAAGGAAGGAAAGTAGAATTTCTGTCTGTATATACAATTCTAAGTAGATTGTTTAAAATTCATATATTTTTACTTTCTCGTATACGTAGGATAGAGGAAGTCTTCTTTTTTATTTACAGACAACAAATGGTCCAGATAAACGTTAGTAAATGCCTTAATCTAAATTAGTAGGTAGGCAGGCTAGTTTCAATATGAAGGAACGCACGTCTAATCTTTTATATTTGCTTAAAATTTAATAGTTCAATACACCTGGCTACCTCTTTTATAACCTTTCTATTTTAATTATTGAGCAAGTAAGTATAAAAAATTATAGAATTCATAAAATATATTATTTCAGTTAGGTAGGTATACTTAACAGTTCAAAGGTGGATCCTACAGTTATAACAATAAGTTTCAATTTAATATGATTTTATTTGACAACTGAATTTTCGGAATTTGCACTAATAAGTAAATAAATCTAAGGTCTATTCAAGGAGCTTATATTTTAGTGGGTCTACTACTATCCACGCTTCATAGACGTAGTGAGTGATTAAACACTTTTCTTATGCGCTCGCCTGACAAAACTATGAATGAAAGACGGTCGTCTGGGGCGGCGATACCTACTGAGCGGCCAGCGACGCGAGCGCGACGTTGCCGCTCCGTCGACAGTGTTTCATTTGAGCTTGGGAAAAAAAATACCTTTATATTTTTTTTATTACTTTCTCGTATAGAGGAAGTCTTGTAATCGTCAAAAAATCCGACCTCGCGATTTTAACGGATTTACACGTTTTAGACCTCCCTGGGTCCAAAGGTCTCCCTTTGACTTTCTCGTATACCAGAAAAGACTCAAAGGTTGATAGAACCCTTATATTTTGATGTCAAACATGCATGTTAAATTTTGGTCACCCATCCGAGTACCGACCGCGCACTTGGTTGCTTAACTTTCGTGATCGACTGCTCAAAATTTGATAGAAACCTTATATCTTGATGTTATACACGTATGTTAAATTTAGTTGCAATAAGTTAAAGCATGCTCGAGTTATCGTGCTAACGCACAGAGACACACACACAGACATAATTCCAAAAAAAATATTTTTGGACTCAGGGAGGTCCAAAACGTGTAAATCTGTCAAGATCTCGAGGTCGATTTTTTTTACGATTAGTATAAGACTTCCTCTATACTACGTTCGAGAAAGTAAAAATACAGTTTTTGGAATTGTCTGTGTGTGTCTGTGCGTTAGCACGATAACTCGAGTATGCTTTAACTTATTGCAACCAAATTTCACATGCTTGTATAACATCAAAATATAAGGATTCTATCAACTTTTGAGACGTCGATCACAAAAGTTAAGCAACCAAGTGCGCGGTCGGTACTCGGATGGGTGACCAAAATTTAACATTCAAAATGACATCAAAATATAAGGTTTCTTTCATCTTTTGAGTCGTTTCCGGTATACGAGAAAGTCAAGGGGAGACCACTCCCGATTTTTGACGTGACAACGTCTTATAATTCGATAGAGCCGGCTGCACGCACGAAAAAACATGACGTCATGCGGCGTTACCTCGCTCTGAATCTAATTCTCTAATTTGAATTTGGAATTATGTTCTTTAAAATTTAAACTTTCAATGATACCAAAACCAGCCAGATACAAATAGTATAGCCAAAGAGATTTTATTACAAGTTTATTCATACTATAATGCGAAATCTATTAAACAAATTAAATTAAATTTTTCTTTTGAAAAATGCTACCATTCCATCAGTATTTTCTTAAAACGTTGTCACGTTCAACTATCGTCAGTAAACCGACTTTACAGACAACCAATTTTTTCATGAAATTTTAGATCTCATTACTAAATAATCAAAGGTGTTTATCTAACTTCGATACGAAATATCTAAAATTATTTTTTTATTACTTAAGTATAATTGTCCGTTATCTATAACCTTAACACCATACAACCACTGTCTATAGAAGCCGTACGACGAGCCGGAGTCAATCGTGAGGGGAACGCGGGACTAGAGGAGCGCGGTGGCGCCACCGAACTGCCATACACTCGTTCGGGAGCTATTGGTTAAGGTTGTCGCGTAACGATTAAACGTATAGAAAGGGTGTTTTTTATAGAGGGACACAAGTTTAAATCATAATAAAACAAAGAAATATATTTTTAATATCAATAAAACGGGCTTTATTTGAAAGAAAATTTTATGACATTAATGTTTAAATATGATTTCGGCCATGTGGCCGCCACGGCTGGCGCGTTCAAGGCGTAATCTGGCATACCAATTTCCACAAACTTTTCGCAGCATTTGCGGCCGAATTTCGCCAATAAATATTCGAATGTTGATTACCAGGTAATTGTCTCTGGTTTATCGATGTAGACAAGTGACTTTACATAACCCCAAAGAAAATAATCCAATGTGGTTAAATCACACGATCTTGGTGGCCAATTTTATTGAACCATTACGAGAAATTATTCTTTGATCAAAAGTTTCTTTGAGTAAATCAATTGTAGCGCGCGCTGTGTGGCATGTGGCTACGTCCTTTTGGAACCACATGTCAGCAAGATTAATGCCAGCTAATCGAGGTACGAAAAAAATTCTAATCATGTCCCTATACCGCTCAACATTGACAGTAACATTCTGCCCGTCATCGTTTTTGAAGACATTTGGAGCAATGACTCCGTCAGCCCATGAAGCGCACCAAACAGTAATTTTCTGTGGATGTAATGATGTTTCGACAAAAGCTTGTGGATTATCCTCACTTGTCTACATCGATAAACCAGAGACATTAAGAATACCTGGAAATCAACATTCGAAGAGTTATTGGCGAAATACGGCCGCAAAACCAACTTTCGCAAAATTGGTTTTCCAGATTGCGCCTTGTATGCACCAGCCGTGGCGGCCACATGGCCGCAGTCATATTTAAACATTAATGTCACAAAATGTTCTATGAAATAAAGCCCGTTTCATTGATACTAAAAATAGATTTCTTTTCACGAAAATACCTTTACTTGCATAGAGCAACAACGCGGTTCAAGCGGGACGGCAAGTGATTCTGGCGCGGCCCTCGAACTCGATTAGTTTTTACTTATACTCAAATGATGAGGGAGGATTCTAACGTTTTTTATACTACTAGATGACAAACAATCTGACGGCACACATGGTGGTAAGTGGACACCATCGCATATAAACACCTGCAATAATAAGGAAAAAATCATAAAGTATTACAGGTGCGTTGTCATCCTGAGGGCAAAGATGAAATTCCTTCCATGCCCGGTAATTACACTGGCTATATTTCCCGTCATTCCGAAAGACAGAAAACTGTTTCACGACTGAAATAGGAAAGGCGGTGTTACCTACCCAGCCTATCCGGACGACCCTACATACAGGAGAATCTTTGTTTTATTATGATTTAAACTGGTGTCCCTCGATAAAAAACACCCTCTATAATTATTTTAGTGCTGTTACAATATTGGTATTTAAACTACATGTGCTGTGAGAGACTGCATATAGTATAAATAAATAAAAATACCAACATCTCATTTGTATATTGGTGTTCAAGATGGCCTACGCGACGCGACTTTTTAATATAAATTAAATATGAATATGATTTAAGTGGTTTTCGGGGCTCCGATTACGAATGCAATATCTATTTCGAGATCCAAGCTGGCGGACGCGACTTTTTAACAAATTGTCAATATGTATTTCGTTTTCGTGGTTTCTGTTCCGATTACGAATAAAAAGAGCTAACTGCAAAGCTAACCGCTGCTCAGGAAAACTAAATCGCTGCTCAGAAAGAGTTAAGAGCAGAGCTAACCGCTGCTCAGAAAGAGTTAAGAGCAGAGCTAACCGCTGCTCAGAAAGAGCTAAGAGCAGAGTTAAAGGGCGACCAACGGCAGGTCTTGTCGGCAGTCAGCGAGAGCAGGGTGGTTGCAAAACTCAAGAAAGACGTCAGTGCAGTAGAAGAAAAGTTTTGCATATAATATGAAGAGCAGACTTACAGAATTAGAAAGAAACTTGGTGCGTCTGGAAACCAAGGGAGTAGCAGTCACATCGGGCGGTGCTGTAGGTGCAGCCCATGAGCCCAACGTTAAGATTCCTCCGTATGACGGTACCTCGTCTTGGGCTGCTTACCGTAAACAGTTTCAGAAGATCGCCGCTACGAATGGATAGACAGATGGGCAGTGTCTAACCGCCCTCACAGTTGCACTCCGAGGACAGGCTCTTAACGGTAAGAGCCCAACACGGGTTGGAGGTACTACCTGATTCCGGAAGTGGCTTCAAAGACCTGCTAGAGGCATTGGAATCGAGATATGGAGAACGACACCTGGAGCACGTCTTCCGTGCTCAGTTGCGCGACAGAGACCAGCGTTCGGGGGAAGGGCTACAGCAATGGGCTATGGAGATCGAGAAGCTTGTCCGGAAGGCCTACCCAGCAGCCGACATGAACATGGTGGAATCAAACACCGTGCAAGCCTTCGTTGACGGTATTAAGGACTTCGAAGTTAGAGCTGCGGTGAGGCTCCGGCATCACGCCTCTCTTAAGGAAGCATTAGCGCACGCCTTGGAGGTCGAAGCTGTAAGGCATGACATCCGGCAAAGCCATAAGGTTCGAGAAGTCACGAAGGAGGTGAAAGAGGTAAAAGCTATATACAAGAAAGGATCCGGTGCCATGTGCTACAAGTGTGGAGAAAGAGGGCACCTCCAGTTCAATTGCCCACAGAAGGAGCGTATCGAGGAGCTGACGAAGAAATACGAATCTTCGAAGCGAGTAACAGCCAGAACTAACTGGCGAGTACTGGCTGACGGCGCGGAAAATGACAACCATCATCTCACATGCACATAATGGGAAGAACATTGCAATAGCCGGAAAGATAAATGGTAATGATTGTAAAACAACAATTGACACAGGAGCCTCGAGAACAATAATTCGACCGGATGTAGTCAAGTCCGAGAAGAGAAGCAAGAGGAAAGTCACCTGTCGGCTTCTTTCCGCCTCCGGAAAGCCAATACCCGTCTTTGGAGAAACGTCAGTTATCATTCACATGGGAGAAGTGGCGTACCATTCATGACGTCATTATAGATGACATCATGGATGATTGCATATTGGGTTTGGACTTCATGAAGAAATACAACTGCAAAATAGATGTTGCTGATGGAATATTCAAGTGTGGTAAAGAAGACTCTTCATACTTGGTGGGGTACACGGAAAAGTAACCAGTCTGAGAAACATTGTCATACCCGGACGTGCAGAAGCTCAAGCCTACAGAACTTTAGTTAGAAGAGGACATACAGCAGTTGCCAATGTGCTGAATCTGGATGATCACGAGGTCCACTTAAGTAAAGGCGAAGCCATCGGAGAATGTAAGGAAGTTGTGTGGATAAAGAAATGGAGTTCAACGCCAAGCTCAAAGGATTGCAAGCATTGCGTTAAACAAGAGTCCGAAGAGCAAACTCTGAAGCTCACTCGGACAACTCCTTTGGAATCCTGAGAAGAGGATGCTTTTAGAAAGGCCCAAGAAAATAATAAGGACCTTCGTAACATCGTCAGGTGGAAGAAACGAGGAGACGTAAAACCAACATGGAGCGAGGTGGCACGTAAGAGTGCTATAACTAAAGCGTACTGGGCGCAATGCAGCATTATTATACAAAATGGAATACTTTACCGGAGATGGGAAAAGACTACCGGCAGAGAGTTCCACCTGCAAGTAGTTGTTCCAAAAATCAAAGTTCCAGAGGTTCTCCGTATGATACACGATGGTGTTTCGGGAGGTTATTTCGGCTTTAGGAGGACACTAATAAAAGCACGAGAAAGGTTTTGTTGGCTCCACTGTCGTGAAGATCTGCGGAATTGGTGCCGCAAGTGCACTACATGCGCTGCAGTAAAAGGGCCGCATACACGGAGACGAGGAAACTTGAAACTGTACAACGTTGCACCCTGGGAACGCATTGCAGTAGATGTCGCCGGGCCATCCCCCGTGACTGAGTTGGGGAACAAGCAACGATGATGCTCGAGACGAGCATCTCTAAGGGGGCAATGTTACGAATACGTAAATTGTCGTAGAAATCACGAGAAAACAATAGAATGTTCGAGAAAGTAATCGAAGCTTCCAGAAAGACCTATACGAATTACACGAGAAACTTCTAAGGACGATGGGAACGTTCGAGCAAAAATGAACCTACAGCCCTATGACATAAAGTTTATATTCGTCCTATGACATAAGGTTTATATTCGTCACATGAACTTAGTGGTTTGTTCAAGATAATAGTGGAACATTCTAGTATTTGCGCGATTTTGTTTTGCGTAGTATAAAAGGACTGTTGATTGCAGTGTATGGACATTCTAAGTTTAGAAGCGAACAAGTGCGGATCAAAGCGATCTAGTGATCTAGTGTGAAATACCGACTAAGGTGAATACTACGGATTAAGTTAGCATTGTGATTGGACCTTGTTGCTTGGTTATTGTAAACTTTAGAGTGGTGTCCGAAATAAAGTCTCATCAGTGTCACCAGGTATTTCTATCTAAATTTACGAATCCCTAGCTCGTAACATTACGAATCTTTAAAAAACTATTGTGAAGCCACTTAAAGTGCTACAGAAAATAAAATAACTTCATAGTTGAAATGTCTATATTTGAAAAAAAATACTGTTCAAACCTTCATTTTGTATGTAAGCAAGCCGCGAGCAGGCGTACGTACGTACACCAAACGTCTAATGACGAATACGCGCCTATGAAACTACGAACAATAAATTAATCAGATCTTGGAAACTCACCTCGAAGGAACCGGGGAGTCGCGCCGTGCACGATTTAGCTCAAAATTGCTCAATTGTAGCGCTGATGATGAATATGAAGACGTGTCAAGTAATTTCAACGACAACACAATAATGTATAGGTATAGGTTTTCCTAAAACAAGGAAAGAAAAGTTATTTAATACTTATTCAAAAATGATGTCAAAAAGGGTCCATTATACATATATAGCATAAAAAACTCATAACTTAACATAAATGATGCAGCAGGTTAGGCGTCACATAATTGGTGTCCGTCCACCCTTCTAATAGACCCTACCCTTTCCCCATCCGGTTCGCACGCCCTAAAGACGCTAGATTCCCTCGAGGGAGATGCTTGATCATTTAGTAGTCTCCTAGGTGTTAGGTTTGGAAGCATATGGCAAAACTGTTAAAAAAATATATAAAAAAAATGTATTTGAGGCAAGTTGAAATTTTAACAGAATATTTAAAAAAAATATTATAAAAACAGCTATTTCGGTGGGACATTTTACCTGCCAGGTGATCGAGAAAGTTACGTATTCGTGTGACTACTGAAGTCTTATTAATTATGTAAGTTGAAGTGTGACAGAGACCGTTTATCTGAAGAGAAGAGCCATTTCATGTATTTTAGGTTTTTTAAGGCATTCTGGAATATTTTTTTCACTTTCTCAATTTTTCACTTGTTTTACAGAATTTGCGATATAATATCAATATTCGTGTTTCTTGACGACATTGTAATAACTTAAACCTATATGAATTGCGGAGTATTTATTATATTTTTAATTCCCGCGACCCTTACCAGATCGTCGTTAAGGGCGCCCGTCAGTCCTCCTAGCTATGTGCCCTGCGCCCTGCCCACTGCCACTTATGGTGGTGCCATATTTTTAACTAACATTTAATTTTTTTTATTTAAAGGGTTAATTAAAAATATGGCAAGTTACTCCAATTAACCACTTAAAGGGAGTAATTAGTCCAAAATTCATATGGTCGGTTCAAGTTATTGTGATATCGTCAAGGAACACGAACACTGAATTATATCGCAAGTTCTGTAAAACAAGTGAAAATCGCAAAAGTGAGGTAAACATTCTAGAATCCTTTAAAAAACAACCCAAAATACATGAAATAACTCTTCAGATAAACGCTCTCTCTCACACAATAGCACTACAGTGAAAATACATCCATTGATCCGATGCCTTTGAAGTTGGGGAAAATGCCGTTTTTTTCTGGACACAAAAGGTTATCACATTTTTAATTTAAGTCTAATTCTACATTTGATTTTGATACTTGGTGTGGTTTATGTAGTGTAGGGTAAGTATAAGGAATATAATGTAAAAAGAAAAAAATGTTTCATTGCTTTTTATGTTGATGTAAATCTGTTACATAAAATGGCAATGACGAGATCCAACACAGCAGACGCGACTTTTAAATAAAATATATAAAAATAACCACAAAATGATACATACCGATATCGACATTTTGTAAAAGAAAGTCGCGTCCGCCATCTTGGATATGATACACACGCACACACACACACACACACTCATACACACACACACACAAACACACACACACACACACTCACTCTCTCACACACACACACACACACACACACACACACAAAATATCCCACCGAAATGATCTGTATTTTTTATAATATATATTTTTTTTATCATAATAATAATACCCTGTTAAAACTTCAATTTGCCTCAAACACATTTTTTCCAATCATTTTTTTAAACACTTTTGCAAGCATCTGGCAAAGTGAAGAAACCACCTAAATGGACTTGCTTATTTATTTTATTATTCTTTACCAATTTAATGATAAAAACATTTTAGTTTACCTCAAGGACTTTGGATGTCTATGGGTTGTAGCGCCACTACTTTAACTAATTCTCAGCCAGGTCTGCAGCTCTATGTTACGGTATTATAGGAGAGTTATACGACAGGTTTTCAGCTTGCCTCAAGTTCCTACTACATTATTCCTACCATCACCATCCTACTATAACAGCCTTTATAATTCGACCGACTACTAGGATATGAGGCATCTATTTGTCATCGAAGGAGGTTTAGATAAAAGTCCACTACGCTTGCCAAATGTGCGGATTGGTGGATGGAGTATAAGGTGATCAATAACCATTTTCTGATCCATTAGTCAGCTTCTATGACACCCATTGGAGGATATGGGGTGATGCTATTCTACTCTGGCAGCATCGCACAGGCACTAAATTTTCCAAAAACTTATGTTACTTCTCCTATCTAGCTACAATTGATGATTCAGTGTATTACCAATAAGAAAATGTGGAAGATTAAATGAAAAAATATGACAACCCAAGTTGTCCTAGACAAAAACCATTGTAAGTTTTTACACTGTGGTATCGGTAAGAAATAAATGAATGTGTTGATAGTCAAGTGTGTACTGCTAATTGAGGTGACTGAGACTCCCAAACATTATGCTATAAAAGAATAAATACTTAGGTTTAACAAACAAATGTATGCAGTTGAGGGGGACGGATACTGGGTAGGAGCAGATACCAGCGACACTCTCTTGACAAGGGAGTAGTTACACTCTGTGTTACACTGTGGGTAATCTTTTCACAGTGAGTCTATAGAAGACGAACAATTAGGCTGAGTGAAAGCAGAGGAGAGCCCCTGCTATTTAGTCACACAATGCCTGGAGGCTGACCTATGCAGTCATCTTGGTAACCATCGCTTTTCTAACAAGAAAACGTAAAAGGGTTATGGGGAACGACTAAATCTATCCATACATTATTAAAATACATCAACATGTCTAAAACTTCCAAAAGTTCTGTACTAGAATGTTATTTAAAGTCATTCCTGCAGAATGTTACTAAATATGGCCAGGCTGACACAGAAGAGAGAGTGGGTGAGTGTGTAATGCATCATAAGGGGCTTGTTAATACAATATTTTGGAGTTGGCTGTTGTCCTGTCGGATAGAGCTAAGAAGAAGTTTGCTTCATCCAGAGCTGAAGTTGTGGATATTTTATCATTAAGTGTTGGAACACAATATTGCTGTTCTAACAAAAAATGCAGAAAGGAGCTTTGAACTGAAGGCGTTTATATCCAACATTCAAGAACTTTCCAGATAACTGACTACATTCTGCTCAATCAAAACTTCACATACTTGAGCTCAATTAAGTGATTCCAAGAAATCTTATAAAATTAAGTCACTTCATCAAGTGTCCTTGCTGCATTCTTCATTAGGATGGCATAATAATGTTCTTAACTTTCTTAATTCATCAATAGTAGCTAGATAGAGAAGATAGGAGAAGACAAGGTTTTGGAAAATTGACTACATAATGTAAATCTTATCAATTCATGCCATCACTATTAGAATGGTCCTATCTTCTCTATCTAGCTACTATTGATGAATCGGTGTAAATTAAAAGATAGACTTACATGCATATTAAGAAATGAACATAATAATTAAGATGTTTCTTATTAAGTAAGTCATTTTTAAATTAGCAAAAACAATATTGTTGTTTTTGCTAATTAATTGTAACTGAAATGTATTGCCAGTTCTAACCCAAAGAAATTAATTAGTTGCTATGTCCTACATTCCTGTCAGATTTTGTCCAAACTGATGGGGACAAAAACTGACTAGGGCTTCAAATATAAAAAAATACATTAATTACCTATGGTATAGTAGGTATCACCTATTTAATTTATATCTCCCACAATGTGCTTTCGGATGCATATTAAGTATGTAAATGATACCATTTAGGCATATTAAGTATGTAAATGATTGTTTATTACTGGAAGTGCTATTACATACATTGAGCAACTATGCAAGTATTTCTACTACATAGGAAGAGTTGATAGCATTAGTTGGTCACTGTAAGTTGAAAATGAACATTGTGCTAAGTTAACCTACAAAATAATTTCACTAGCTGTGCCCGCAACTTTGTTCACGTGTTATGATGTTGCCTTGCTCGATAAATGGACTATTCAACACAAAACGGATTTTTCAATTTGAATCAGTAGTTCACATTCAAACGATCTTACCTATATAATATTGCACATGCTTGAATAATTTTCAGCTTTTAGGCTAATAGTTTAATTAGTCTTCTATGTTATAATACACACAAGTCTAGCTTGTCACACAATACACAGAGGACAAGCTTATTATAGTATACTTATGAACTCAAAATGAACTGAAGTATGAAATGTAAAGTAAACTATGAATGATGAGTTTGTTACAACTAAACATTAAATAAATTTATATCAGTCTGGATATCCTGGCATTTACTTGTCTTGATAGTTTACTTTTTAACCGACTTCCCAACAGGAGGAGGTTCTGTATTCGTCTGTATGTATTTTTTTTTTTTATGTATGTTCACCGATATCTCCGTCATTTCTGGACCGATTTTCAAAATTCTTTTTCTATTCGATAGTGTTTACTCCTGAGGTGGTCCCATTGTCACCAAGTCAGGATCTGATGATGGGAAGCCAGGGAAATCGAGAGCAACCCTCAAATTTTATAGGCATGTACAACGTTTTTCATATTTTTTCTAAAGCTATACTAGCATTTGCGTCTGGTAGTCACCATCTGATGTTGATGAGCTGATGATGGAAGGTAAATGTATGTTCACCGATATCTCTGTCATTTGTGAACGGATTTTCAAAATTTTTTTTTTATTCGATAGTGTATACTCCTGAGGTGGTCCCAATGTCACCAAGTCAGGATCTGATGATGCAAAGCTAGGAAAATCGAGAGCAACCCTCGAAAAACAATGGAAAGGGAGGGTTATTCATATTTTTTATAAAGCAATTCTAGTATGATTGCGTGTGGTAGTCAACTCATGTTGAAGAGCTGATGATGGATGGCAAACTCCTTAATTGTTAGGAGTTGGTTGTTGATTATTTAAATATTGAAGGTACCTAAAGACCGATAGTTGTGTACTTTCAGGTAATTTAGGTGAGCTGATGATGAAACAAAAAAACTCCTTAATGGTTAGGAGTTGGATGATAATTCTTTAAATATTAAAGGTACCCAAAGAGCGATAGTTGTATTCTTTCAAGTTATTCAGGTGAGCTGATCATGGAAGGAAAAACTCCTTAACGGTTAGGAGTTGGATGATAATTCTTTAAAGATTATATGCACGTAAAGACCGCTAGTTGTATTTTTTCAAGTTAATCAGGTGAGCCGATGATGGAAGGAATAACTCCTTAACTGTTAGGAGTTGGTTGATGATTATTTAAATATAAAAGGTACCTAAAGAACGATAGTTGTATTCTTTCAGGCTATTCAGGTGAGCTGATGATGGAAGTAGAAACTCCATAACGATTAAGAGTTGAATGATAATTCTTTAAATATTAAACGTAGGTACCTAAAGACCGAAAGTTGTATTCTTTCAGCTTGTTAGGTGAGCTGATGATGGAAGGCAAAGCACCGTAATAGTTAGTATTTGGATATTAAACTTGTACAAAACTGTAACATTTTCTCACACATAAAACCACCTCTGGAAGTATGGACCATGCAGTGCCTCCAAATAGTGAGAGGTTGCCAGCCTGTCGCCTACATAAAAGGGGCACAAAACCCAAAAATCACTTCTAATGTTAAGTGATTTATGGTTAATTTTGCAAGTTTCTATAAGCGACGGAACCACTTAACACCGAGTGGCCCGCAAGTTTGTTGGCCATCTCGTAATATATATAAAAAAACAACAATTATTCCACATAAAACACTCAAAATAGAAAAATAAACAACTTTTTAAAAAAAAGTCCAACCGACTTCAAAAAGTATAAAAATAACATATTACGAGTATTATAATGTGTGCTAGGTACCTGCTGTACTGTTTGAAGTCGGTGCCAAGCCAACTAGGTAATCTATAGGTCCGCCTGCCACATCACATTCATTGATCACACCATCCCGCGATTGCGACCGACCGAACGCGCCAGCTTAGGTGATGAGGGGCTCATGGTGCTGAACGATTGGCATGGCTTGGCACCGGGTTCAAACAGTACAGCAGGTACCTAGCACACATTATAATACTCGTAATATGTTATTTTTATACTTTTTGAAGTCGGTTGGACTTTTTTTTAAAAAGTTGTTTATTGAAAATTAACTACAAGGTAAATGGATTGATGCAATTGTTGAAGTTTAATAATATACTTTGAAAGAAGTAGATAGTTTTTTGTGACTTCTAAAATATAACCTATGAATAATATGTATGAGAACATTTAATTTTTTTTTATACAAATACAGTTGAAATAAGTTTTATATCATTAGCGGAAATAATTTTATGATTGTTACATTGTTGATACAGCGTATAACGTTTTGTTTATTGTGTGTAGTAGTGGTGAATGCTTTGTGAAAGTGAAACTAGACAAACATCAAAAATTATCAATATCTCACCTTGAATTGATATTAGTGCCTGCCTGATGTCACAATACCATAACACAGGGCTTGTCCCGACTTGATCATAATTATTTTTGCTAGATCTTTTTTACTATTACGTTGCAACAATAAAAGTCGACAACGAAATCGACTTAAAACTACTCATCTTCGGCCACCTTTTATACATGTTTTCCTCATAGAAGGTTGTAAAGTGTTTTAGACTTATTATAAGAGTATTTCCACTGTATATTTCGATCTGCGACGCTGTCTTTTATTAAAATTATCAGGTAAACAAAGTATTCTGACGCCATTAAATTTTCAAACCACAGATAAGAGAGTATTTCAAACTGCTCAGATGTCACAATGACAGGTGTCAATTAGCTGTCAATTTAGTCCAAAAGCCTCACTATTGGTCGTTAAAAGGAGCGCTCTCACCATTGGTTAGTTTTGTTTAACTATAGTTATTTTACACCAATTAGAAAAAAAAATCTTTCTTTCTAACGATGTGTACTATACAGTAGCTATAGATATGTATAATGGGTATCCGCACGTGCTGCCGGCTGTACAATGGGCGGTCTTATCATTATATATGAGTTTGAGTATGTTTACTTTTTTGACGGATCTTAATTAACGTTTGTCTTTTTTCTGATTATTATTTCTTTTCATTCACATATCACATTCACGTCTACCGGAAACGACTCAAAAGTTGAATGAAACCTTATATTTTGATGTCATACATGCTTGTTTAACAAGCATGTATGACATCAAAATATAAGGTTTTCGGTCACCCATCCGAGTACCGACCGCGCGCTTGGTTGCTTAACTTTCGTGATCAACGAATCAAAAGTTGATAGAAACCTTATATTTTGATGTTATACATGCATGTTAAATTTGGTTGCAATAAGTTAAAGCATACTCGAGTTATCGTGCTAACGCACACAGACACACACGGACAATTCCAAAAACGGTATTTTTGGACTCAGGGAGGTCCAAAACGTGTAAATCCGTCAAAATCTCGAGGTAGAATTTTTTAACGATTACGAGACTTCCTCTATACTTACTACGCATACGAGAAAGTAAAAAAATACATGAAACAAATTTCTACGCGTTCTTACCGTCTCAGCTTCCGTTCTGTACTACGGTGCTACGTGCTACGGAGGCTGTAACGCTACGTAGCTCAACGTAGTATTGGCGCAGTGCTAATAAAAACTCAGTATTGAATTTATTATGACCGTCTTATGTATGAACTATAACTATAACTATCAACGGTAACCCTTTAGAATACGTAGAAAATTATATCTACCTGGGAAAAAGAATAAGTTTCGAGAAAAATAGCAACATTATAGAAATAGAGAGAAGGGTCCAACAAACCTGGAATAAGTATTGGAGCCTAAAAGAAATATTTAAAAGTAACCTACCAATAACTCTCAAAGCTAAAGTGATGACCTCATGTCTACTACCAAGCTTAACTTACGGAAGTCAGACCTGGAAATTCACTAGACAAGCAAAGAATAAAATCGTTACATGTCAAAGAGGTTTAGAACAAAGCATGTTAAACATAAAGAAAATGGACAAAATAAGACACACAAAGATAAGAGACATCACTAAAGTTACAAACGCTTTAACCTTTGCTCGGTTAAGTGCGAGTTAATGATAGCTGATTGCGGTATTCTTTGAGGTAAATGTTATTCATAAGGACGACCGCTAACTAAGAGCTTATTCTTTAAGTAATTATTACAAGGCCTATATTTGGTTTCGCAATACCACCTCCTATATAAAGAAAATCAAACGTGCTAAAACGAAAGCCAGGTTATTACACGCTTATAAATAGAGCCATAAATTGTCTGCTACTTGGTAAATGCTTTGCTTGGAACTATGTAATATTTCCCATATTACTTGGTAGCGAGCTCAAGCGATACTTTGAATCTACTGTACAAGTTGAAATGAGTCTGTGATTTTGAAATATGCTTAGGAATTTTTACTTAAGTATTTTATTTAAAAGATATATTTTTCATACTCTCTTGGTGTGTAGAGCATTTCAGTAGTTTTAGTAGTTGGCAAACTCTGAGTCTAAAGGAAAGCTTCAATATAGGATCGTGAAAAATATTGGGTTAATTATAAGTGTGACTTATAGACAGTTGTATTTTAATAAACGACAACATTAAAAATTAAAAGTATATTTATTAATTACAATACGATAATCCAAAGTATTTAGAGATCTCAGTACAAAAAGCTCCACAGTGCTCCACAAAGAAAAGTATATCAACAAGGTCTAATCAATACACAAACTGAGTGTTTAGTCCAAAACTTGATTATCATGACCATGTGATGTCGGCAGAGTGGAATAACATCACCCCATATCGTCCAAAGAGTGTCGTAGAATGCGAATAATGGTTCAGCAAAGGGGTATTGAAATGAAATGAAAAATCTATTTATTTAAATGAACTTTGCTAAGTACTTTTAAATCCTCAAATTATTGCCTACCTTATACTCCGTCCACCAATCCGCACTGGGCAAGCGTGGTGGAATACTGCCTAAGCCTCCTTCTATCACAAAGAGAGGCCGTGTGTCCCAGCAGTAGATCAAATAATAAGGACTGTATGATCATTATGATAAATCCAAAACTAAGCATATACACAGAAAGATATCCAGAATAAGTCAATCGGAATTCCACTCCAAAAAATATATTATCTTGTACCAGAATAGCACCTGTGTGCACCATTTGGTTTGCGCCATATTCAGACCGCTTAGAATAGACCAACATGCTAACAATATCTTAGGTAATTAAAAAATACAGAAAATTTTCAATCATAAAAAAGATTGGCATTCTGAAATATTTTCTCATTAATTACTTAATTACACTTTTCACAGACTAGCATAAACTAGCGATAAAAACAATTGAGTAGCGATATTCTGTGAAAAGTTACTATTGTTATTGTTCGTAATTCAATTGGAGTTGAAGTTCGGAATCAAATTGTTCATTTGTGAAGCGAGGCTTCAAGTTCAATACTCAAGTGTAACAGTTCAAGGGCGGAAAACCATATTTATGTTATTGAAGATACCAATTACGAATAAATCGACAGACATAATAAGAAAGCCTCTCAGTATTCTTTTCATGGTGTGGCTTATCTAGTATCAGAGCTTATGCAAATCAAATTCAGCCGTCCAACTTGACTGTTTGCTGACTCTGCTATCTGCTACAGCAGCTGAAACTACCAGTTTCAGGTCTGAAGAATGAAGGAAAATGGAGTACAAAAAGTTTGGTAAATCATCCAAGTTCTAAACACGTACTTAGTTACTGAAGTTTCTTATATATAATCTTATATATAATTTTCAATATATTGACTGAGACTCGCGATTGATATTGGAAGACCTCAATTTGTATACTATTTAATCTTAAATCTTCTTAATTTCAAATTTTAAAAAGTATGCAAAAAACATACGAAACATGATTAAAAACTTTTTACATCCGTTCATTACGAAAGTTAATACTTTAACGAATAGAATGAGGATTTCATTGCAGCATCATTACTTAAATTCTGAGTGGAGAAGTGGTGTCTTTAGTGAACTGCTTTCACAAAATATTATATTGTTAATTTAATACAAAGTGAACACAGCAGCTTCACAGAAATTAAGTTAAGTTATGGATAAGTGCTTGTGCTCAGATAAAACATCTTAAATCATTCTAAATTAAAAAATAACGTATCTGTAAATGTGAATACTTGTTTAAATTGTCGTCTTTGGCTAAAGCAATCATTTCTATTTATTAGGATCTAAAGTTATAATGAACTACAAATGATTATTACTTTAGATGAGTGTATTGTAAATTAGGCCATCTTTTGCTGGCTTTTACAACTTTACATGGAGTAAGTGATATTGTTAACTAAACATAGGTACCAAACAATATCCATGTCCCTATTAAAGTAAGAGAAATACCACTTATTTTCTTAGTAAGCTTACGTTGGAATATGGTCCTTCTAACTCTGGAGATATTGTTAATGCATAGATACGTTTTCTTCTTCTATTTGCTCGATCGGTGCTAATTTTAATAATAATATATTTTTTTCACGCAAAAATCAAAACTAAATAAATTGCAATGGAAAATAAAATAAGCTGACAGTTCCCGTTTTTATTTCCCAGTAACTAACTAACGCTTCGACAACTAATCAAACTACTCTTATAACTTTAAACGTTTTTTAAACATGTTAGTTATGACATAGTAGCAGTGGGTTTAATAAAACAAAGGATCAGTACTAATCGGATTATAGCTTCGACATTGTTCCAAAGAGAATAATCTCTTTTAAAAAGAAGAATTCCAAAGAGATGAAATCTTTGATCTACACTATTGGACTCAGGTAAGCTTTGCAGTCTTTAGTTTTGTCGTCTATAAAGAAACGAAATAAAGTACAATATTCTTACTATCTTTTTATTTGACGTCGTCGTGGTGCAGTGGTCAGTAACGCTGCCTACACATAGGGCGCTCCGGGTTCGTGTACCGGTAGTGGCAAATATTTGTGTGATTAACACGACCATTTATACAAGAGTCATGGTTGTTTAGTTATTTAAATTTATTTATGAAATATCTAGTTTATTATGTATATTTGTCCGTTCTCTAGTATCCATAACACAAGTTCTTAATGATACTTAATTTTTGATAGATAATGTGTGTGAAGGTGAAAATATATTATATTATTTTTCACGGCAAAATTATGAATTGTCTTAATTATTTGGTTGGTAAGGTATTGAGAACACAAGTTAACAAGTTTTTTTTTAAATTTCATACTTAGGCTGAAGTTCACCAACACATATGCAGGCGATTATTGTTTAACCGTCGGTTTTTGACATTTTACTGTAGTGAAATAATATAAAAAACCGACCGTTAACTCTTAATCGCCTGTTTTACGTGTTGGTGAAGTTCGGCCTTACAGTAATAAATTTAAATGTAACTCTCCACAGACAATACTTTTCTTTGAGGGTAATTGAAATTGACATTTGCATGTCTATTTAATAATAAGTAATGAGCGGTGACGTCACAAGAGTAAGCCATAAAGGTTACATTGCAATGGCGGACAGTGACGTCATCAACGTAAATGAAGTAATTCGAACTTTGCAGTCGTGAGCGCTCTTGATCGATTATTGTTTTAAAATGGATTTTGTAAGTTTGAATAGGTAGGTGTGTTATTAAAATAATTAACCCTTCTTGTACCAGGTCTCGTCTAAGGTGGGGTGCGACATACCCCAAAATATAAAAGTAACAAAAATGGCAGATCATCTTTTTTCGAGGGAATTAAAGTACTTAGTCATTATAAATACACATAATATGGTTAAAGTAAAATTTTGAAATGAAAGTATGTATTCAAACATTTTTAAAAACAAAGAATCAACGAGTTCTTTCGTATGTGTTCATTATTTCATATTTCTTCATTTGAGACATAAATCACATAAAATTTTAATGGTAATGAGCTTTATTCCATTTAAAATGCTTGGCACACTTAGAGGTGGGATACGTGATGCCCACGAGCGCTTTAGGGTCCTACTGCTTGGTTAATGGCCCCCAGACTTACTTATCAACACTGATCAGATCAGCACCATTGTAATTCCAGCTTGTGAGAAATCCAAGTACGGCGCTTTCAAAGTTTCAAAATTATTGCGTTTTTCATTGGACTGGGGTTTGTCACACCCCGTCTGGTACAGGGAGGGTTGAATAAAAATAAAATAAAAACGGTATGTTATTACTGCATTTTTCCACAAAAGTACAACGTTATTCTAGACAAAATTATGACATAAATAACTACCTACACTTAATAACACTTCTAACAATCTAACATCGAAATCTGAATAGGAACACACCCGATTAATTTTCAACCACCACGGACAATCAAGGCGGCAAACTACATGCAGTATCCAAATATTAGTCCTCGCGGAAGTAAGCTACAGGTGTGAAAGTTACTTACCCTCAGAATACGGAACAGGTACACCTATTGAAGGGAAATTTAAGTTTCAACTGTCTAAACACACATAGACATGCTATCTACTTTTCAATGCTTACATATAACATTCGGCAGTTATACAGAAAACACGAGGGAGTTACTCCCTCTAAACGGAACGAGCGCAGCTTTCGCGTACCGGCGGGCAACTAGAAGAAGTCGGCGGCAAAGTTGCCCCCATCACTGCGCATGTTCGCAGGACCAAATTGTATGCACGCATCCAATGAATTCGGAAACTTTATTTCAATAGAAAGAAAATAGTAAAGTTAACTATCGACGCAAATATAGTTAATTTAAAAATAAGTCCATTTCATTGGCGTTATAACTAAAAGATTTCTTTCAGGTAACGTTTGTATGAATAGGAATTTAACACATTATAAAGTGAATATAAGTTGATGGTATAAAATAATTCGTCAAATTTATAAAATATATGTAAACACTAGCTTCTGCCCGCGACTTCGTCCGCGTAGACATTTTACCCCCTTCGGGTTGGAATTTCCAAAAATCCTTTCTTAGTAGATTCTGTATAAGGTATCTATGTGCAAAATTTCAAGTCTGTTTAGGTGCAGCGGTTTGGGTTGTGCGTTGATATCTCAATCAATTGGACTTTTAATTTTATATAGATAGATACTTTATGAAAATACTATAAAATAATAAATTATTTAAGTAAAATAATTAGGCACTTCATGTGTGTAACCAATTATTACCTACAGCACTCAACCTTTTTGGGGATTATGAGCCTGATAGTATGTATCTTTGTACCACAGTGAGATAAAGATTCGAAAAGTAGAAAAGACCATAATCACGAGGAGTGAGCAAAGTCGTTCGAATAATAGATAAATTTCTATTATCCTTGTAACGATAGAACACTAGACAGATTAATCTAGATGTAGTACTTCAACTTTTTATGATGTTCTATTTCATTTTTTTTATCTTAATTATCACCAACACCATCGTCGTCCGTAATTATCTACAACCGGCAAATTAAAATAATTGAGCGTTAGTCCACAATTAAGTTATGGAATTTAAAACCTTAATTACTGAGAGAGTACAGTCGGCGTAAGAAAAGGTTAAGTCATATTTACACAGGGTAAGTGACTGAATCACAAACTCGAGGAAAGTGTTGATTTGGTAGTGATCTACGTAAATTGAATTGGAGTCAGTGTTGACTTCAATATTCCCGAATACTGACTGCATGTAAATGGTGTGATAAGTTCTCGATACCAGCACTGACGCCTGTTACTGACCCTTTTCTTACCCTGTGAAAATGGAAATGAAATGGAAATGAAATGGAAATGACATGGAAATGACATGGAAATGAAATGGAAATGAAATGGAAATGAAATGGAAATGAAATGGAAATGAAATGGAAATGAAATGGAAATGAAATGGAAATGAAATGGAAATGAAATGGAAATGACATGGAAATGAAATGGAAATGAAATGGAAATGAAATGGAAATGAAATGGAAATGAAATGGAAATGAAATGGAAATGAAATGGAAATGAAATGGAAATGAAATGGAAATGAAATGGAAATGAAATGGAAATGAAATGGAAATGAAATGGAAATGAAATGGAAATGAAATGGAAATGAAATGGAAATGAAATGGAAATGAAATGGAAATGAAATGGAAATGAAATGGAAATGAAATGGAAATGAAATGAAATGAAATGAAATGGAAATGAAATGGAAATGAAATGGAAATGAAATGAAATGGAAATGAAATGGAAATGAAATGGAAATGAAATGGAAATGGAAATGGAAATGAACGAAAAAACTAAGTGATTGAAATGAAAGAAATAAACAAAATATACGAAATGAATGAAATGAAACAGAAAAAAATTAAAAAAAACAAATTAAAGATAAAATCTGCCTTTCTCCGGACTGTTTTAGTCTGTCCTGGTTGTTGGCTTTTGTTTGTTGGTTCACAGAAGGTGAAGTTACTCTTAGGTTTGATTCTTATTTTATGTAGGCTGGCAACCCGTCACTATTTTGAGGTCGTACGTGGCCCATATTGTCAGATGTGGCTTTGTTACCTACGCCTGTGTAGGCGACAGGCTGGCAACCTTTCATTATTTGAGGCACTGCTTTGCCCATACTGCCAAATGTGGCTTTATATGTAACTAAATGTTAGCTAAAGCTTTGATCATCTTTGGTCATCGTTTGTAAGTAATATACTCGTCTGCTTAGTGCTTTACTTTCAAAAGGTGCTAAGAAACTACTATGTGATAGAGGAATGAATTTGAAAACTGTTGGAGGTTTTCATACTCGACTGTATATCAAAAGCTGGCTCGTATAATATCATAACATATTCCTGAGACACCATGTCTGCATAGTTTTAATTAAAGATTAAACATGCAGTATTATGCACTCCCTGCAAGAGTGTTCTTGCTTAAGAAGGTAAGTGTATAGCAAATCCTACGAACTCTATTTTGTTATTGTTTTTAATTTATCCCTTTTCAATTCATTTGCAAACGGAAATAGCTCGTACAGATATGTCTTCAGTGAATATTTTTCCCTGTTCTTGAACAGTTATGCATTAAATTAACACGATCTTAACTGCACTGCAATTTTTGTGTAATCGAAATAAAAGTCTGACTGAATATTATGAAAGTGCGCCAAACACTCCTCATTGTACTAATAGCTTAAGAGAGGTATTGTCACTTGTTCTTAAGATAATTATTATGCTGTTGTTTCTATCTCCAATGAACGTGGAATAAGAAGTGTGTACAGAAAACACATTTTCGACTATACTTTTTTGCATGAGCAATCAAGTAATGACCTTTCGATCGATTAATTAAATTAAAAGCATTAACAACGTGCTTCCGTAAAATGTAAGGGAATTTTTTTACTAAATTGAATTTTCGGTCGCCTCATCTGCATATATTTCAGCACAGGTTCGGTTCATCGTAAGCGGGACGGATCAATTTATTATTCAATTAGCGTTGAGCGTATTAGTCCAACTTCCTAGGTTATAATAGTTCATAATCTGTAAAGTAATTGCTTTAGTCAGCACTGGGGAAACAAGGGTAGAGAACCTAAATATACCATTGGCAATTTATTAATAATGTGAGTGTGATTAATGACTGTTTAAAAGAAGAGACTATAAGAGGTTAATGCCCTTTTAGCCGTTTTAAAGCACACGTATCTTTATTTTTTTATACTACGAGATTGCAAACAAGCTTGCGGCCAACCTAGACACTTGCAATATTAATGGTAAATTACTCAACACTGCAACTGGGTCCACAACCAAGTAAATAAATATTAAATAGAGACTGTACCTATTATAGACGAGCTTTTTTATTTCAAAAGATGTCGCATTTTTACTTTCTTGCATAGGTAGTTAGGAAGTCTTGTAATCGTCAAAAAATTCGACCTCGAGATTTTGACAGATCTACACGTTTTGGACCTCCCTGAGTCCAAAAAAATTGTTTTTGGAATTATGTCTGTCTGTGTGTGTGTGTGTGTGTGTGTCTGTGCGTTAGCACGATAACTCGAGTATGCGTTAAGCTATTGCAACCAAATTTAACATGCATGTATAACATCAAAATATAAGGTTTCTGTCAACTTTTGAGTCGTTGATCACGAAAGTTAAGCAACCAAGTGCGCGGTCGGTACTCAGATGGGTGACCAAAATTTAACATGCATGTATGACGTCAAACAAAATATAAGGTTTCTATCAACTTTTGAGTCGTTTCCGGTATGCGAGAAAGCCAAGGGGAGACCACTCCCGATTTTTTAATAGCCGATCCTCTTTTTTCGCGGCCCAGTGTATAACATGGATTCATCGCACTTGACTCTATGTAGCTACTTATGCATTTATAAAATATATTACCGAAACAAAGAAATTACCGTGTCGACTATTTCGTGACTTACTTGAATAACCTTGGAGTTGTTTCTGCGAGCAATGAATTTATTATAATAATTATAAAATATTCTCTTTACATTCTTCAAACTTCCGTGTCCTGAGCTGCGGAGGACTCCGGCCACCCTTGACCTACTTTGAGGGGGAAAACAGAAACTAAGTTCGGAGACACGTTGCAATTAACGAGTTTTATCTTTCACGTTATAAACACGTGTTTTGGCTACGTAACTATTAGTTCCAAATGTTATGTCTGCTTCTGAACTAATTGATTTGTTTTGTTTTTTTATTAATCTAAAAAGGAACTGTAATTCTCAGATATTGCGACATTTTGCAACCAGTGGACATTCTGCGCCTGAGCCGTTTTAGAGTGCAACATCTGTCCTTAGTAGATCTTTTTCTTATTGGTTTTCTTGTTATAGGTCTCCTTTTGCTTATTGGCTCATTGAATGTAATTATAGTTACTTTATGGGTTTAATAAGTTTTTATGTATGCAACAGGCTGGCAACTAGTCCATATTTTTACACACTACATGGCCTATACTCCCTGTGTTCTGTGTAACCAATTGTAACCTAAAATTAAAAACTAAACCTCTTCAGGATTATGACCGTGTATGCTGTAAAAAGAAATTTAACTGATTATGTTGTACTGGACACGAGACGCATTACTTAGCAAGTTGGCTTCTCCATGTCAGTCACGTCACATGCCAGAAATGGTGACTTGAAAACTCTGACATCAGGCTACTTTGTACCAGGATGCAATAAGAAGAAGACCTACAAATATAATTTCTAAAAGAGAAAGTACTAGGCTACTATAACTATGCAGGAGTTTGCTAAGTCTAGTCTAGTGTACTATAAAAGAACGTAATTATCTAAATTGTATCTAATGCTAGATGATCGGTGATCTTGAGCCGTCCCGCAATAGCGCACTGGAGGTCAGGCCGGGGAGGATATTTGGTGGGAATGGAGGGAACGCCTTTGCCTCGAGTCACACATATCCCCTGCGGTTGGCACCACCCCGCAGGGACGATGTGTAAATGCATTTGACCTCCCCGTCAACAAAAAAAGGGGATCGGTATAATACCACCTATAGGTAAACAATGGGCAAAAATGTTTTCTCGTAGTCCACCAAGGTGAACAACGGGGGTAGATTACGGTAATTACCTCATTTATTGGTATTTGAATGTTCCTTTTGATAAGGTTTTGTCACTCTACTTGTAATGGTATGATAACATATATTTAAAAAAAAAAACAAAGTACAAACGACGAGAGATGCGAAACATTTTTAACATATTCGTTCGTTATTTTTGTTTCATCGCGGTTCCTGTGTGGTTGTTGCCACTGGATACCACAAAGCAAATGTGTTCTTATGGCACGGTATATATCACTGAGTAGAATTCAATTGTAAATTTAATATTTTTGTTGACACGGTAAAATAAATATAAGGGCAGAAAGAACCGTTTGGCTACAAAGCTTTGCGGGATTATTAAAGATCTTATGATATTCGCTAATAAATATTCAAATTATTTTATTTATTTATTTTAATTACTGGGCATGGAAGGCACATCATCTTAGTCCCCAGGATGGCAACGCACTGCAACGCACTTGTAGTGTTAAGTGATTTATTTAGCCTTAATTTTGCAAGTGTCTTCAGGCGACGGTAACAATTATTTAACACCAGGTGGACCGTAAGCTTGTTTGCCATCTCGTAGTATTAAAAAAAATACGCTTTGAAGACAAAAGCGTATTTTTTTTGTCTTCAAAGCGTGTCTTCTTGTTGTTCGTTTGCTTTATAATTTTAGGAACTAAGCTTAACGGTCGCCTCATATTTAATAGTCAAAGGATTGTAATATGAGCTCGTTACGATAGTGATTTAGGCTGAGTTTAGACTGAGCTTCTTATTTCAAAAACAAATCATTTTTTGTGCCCCTGCTGACTAGGTGGAGGCTTTGGAAAATTTTTCAATAGCAATATTTTTATATCAATAATACATGAAGAGTGTAATGCAAAATATTATTCTGACAAATTCTTTAGGTCTTTCTTCAAGTAATTATAAACTTTTGCTCATTTTTTTATTGTACTCAATAATTAGTCACGTGTCTAACCCCAAAAGCCAAAAATTTTCATGGTATGTATAGTGGGATGCATATCTTCTTTTTAACAAATGTGTTGGCGAAGAATTACATTCACCGTGTAAAATAAAAACAGGCACATTCTTAATTTCGCTTCGTTGTAAAGCTTAGGATGGAATAACTAAAAGACTAACTCAAGACCAGTAATACTAAGAGCGTTTTCACATTATCCGGTCCGATATCGGAAGTCGATACGATATCGGGGGCAAGTAAATATGTGAAACATTTACCTAGGTACCTTTCTTAATTGTCCGGCCCGATATCGGATGGACAAGTTTTCACACAGGTACCTTGTCCCATTATCGTATAGGTTTTCGATACTGATATCGGACCGGATAATGATCACTTGAGTTAATGCTTCGCTGCCAAATAAAACTACATTTACCCATTGAACTATTATTATAACTCAATGCATTAATTCATTCACTCATTCATGTGATATATCACATTACGAAAACACCTAGTTTTAAATTATATGAGTAAGTTCTTAATCTTTCTTTTATCTTCGTATCTTCTCAACTTTATATCGTAAACTACATTTAAGCGAATAAAAACTTAGTTTCTAAGGTAAGCTATTCTACCTTAAACTTAAGAAATCTGCATCATTTCTCCCGTGGGCCAATAAAGCTTTTTCTTTGTGAGATTATAACATTTTTCAAAGGTTATTTCCGCCATTCTCCGTCGGTTTTATTAGACAGTTCTTTTCAGTTGCAATCTTTCCATTGGGGAATACGAAGATATTTGTACTGTACATTTTTTCTTAGCAGGCAACTTTTTTACTTATTTGTATCTATTTTAGCAACGGCTCGTAGGATAAGAAATTGGGTGGGTGGAGACATAATTCCAAAAACGGTATTTTTGAACTGGGGGAGGTCAAAACGTGTAAATCCGTCAAAATCTACAGGTCGAATTTTATGACGATTACAAGACTTCCTCTATACTACGTATACTAGAAAGTAAAAATATGCAGAACAATAATCCAGATTGAGTATACACAGCATTCACATTAACTTAACTATTATCTTACTATAACTAATATGTCGAAAAATATAAGGACCCTTTTGAACTCCAATGCATATTTTTCTACTGTAGCTATTGTAAGCTTTTCTCATTTCCCAATGTATTAAAATAAACCCTCGCCTGGAACTAAGATTTTATCTAGCACAAAGTGTCTGATCACTCGATCTCAGTTTAGCATAGACCTACTGTAGCATATGAAAAGGTCAAATTATTGGGTCACATTCACATTAAATATGCAAATTTTGTTTGCAAAGTATGTATAGTAAGTAAGTATGGGCCCATGAAACTTGGGATTGATGCCATAGTGGTCAGTAACGCTGCCTACACATCATGCAGTCCGGGTTCGAGTTACGGTAGGGGCAAATGTTTGTGTGATGAACACGAACATTTCGTCACGAGTCAGTTGTTTTTATATATATTTAAGCTTATTTGCTAAATTATGTCAATTATTATGTCCGTAAACTAGTATTCATAACATGATATAGATTGGAAATATTTAATCACGAATTGAATAATTATGCCTTTGCAAATTCTCTAAAACACAAAGACATACTTATTCTCTGTGTGTTAACTATGATAGTTTTACTTTCACAATGAGTTCATTGGTGTTTTAATCCTGGCATTTACAGCACAAAGAATTAGGTTTTCCTTTGCCTCCATAAAATTTCAAATCCAACAAAAGGTTCCAAAATAATCCAGTTAGTTATACACAATTATAAATTTTAATGAAGGCATAATTAATGAAGACGACATTTACAAAGACAATTATTTAAAGGCCCGCAAAAGATTCAATTTAGACGACCTGCGCCGTGTTTCTGAACCTTCATTTGCAAAAGTAACATAATACTTCACACCTTTAGAAAAAAGGTTGACAGACCGAAAAACAATATTTTATGAGAAAGAATATAAGCATCTCGTGTAATGGTTTTTGTGATCGCACTCCTCCGAAACGGCTCGACCGATTTGTACGAAATTATTTGTGTACATTTGGTAGGTACGAGAATAGATCGCAAAGTATATTTCATTATGACAGGACAAAGTTTGCCGGGTCAGCTCGTAATATATTATAATTATATGACAAAGCATAGTACTCAAAGATTCTTGACTTTTTCTGTATGTACGCTTAGAATTTTTAAACTAGGCAATATATTTCAATGCGGTTTTCATCAATAGATAGAATGATTAAAGGTGAAGGTTTAAAAGTACGATTCGTTAAGATTAAAGTAGGTAAGTACTCTAAGTTCCATCCGTTCGAAGCCGTGGAGGGTCGCTAGTTGCAAAATAAAACATTAGCCATTTCAATTCAAACAAACATCATTCATTCATTCCTTTCAAACAAACTCATTTTGAATAATGACTTTGTAGACAAATAGCATCCACGCAATCCTAACCGCATTCCGACACAATGTCATTGTCAGAATGCACACGATTTATACCCAAATTAATTGAGTTTCGAAGTCCATACACAACGAACGATGTTAGACGAAAATTGGAGCAATTTTCAATCTTATGTGTGGACCACAGTGTGGACTATTTGCTATTTATTCCGTTGTTGGCAAATTAATGAAACTAAATATTTACGTTGTTAAAATTGGAACGGATGCTGATTCAAGTTTTATGGCAAGACATAAATTTTACAGTTACCAAGATCCGGCTAATTAGCTACTGGCAGTATTATTATAAATAGCTGCCATGTGATTATAAACTGTTATAACTTGATTACCAATAATAAAATAGACAAAATTATTACTGATTATAAATCGAAACGTTAGCCGTGTTATGTTGGCAGAGTAGAATAGCATCACCCCATATATCCTAGAATGGGTGTCGTAGAAAGCGACTAATGGATCAGAAACGGGGTATTGATCACCTTATACACCGTCCACCAATCCACATTGGACAAGCGTGGTGCTACTCCTTCAATGACAAGGAGAGGTCTTGTATCCCAGCAGTGGGTCTAAAAGGCTGTTATGATAAATCGGAACACTCAGTTTTTCTCCTACCCTGCTTCCGGTTTTTTCGGGGTCGGTGCCACTATGTCTTGATATCGACAATTTATACTTTTGTCATTAATTTTTTATGGCGGGCCGCCCAACTGACAACAACCCGAGGAAGAGCGAAAAATCGAGTAGAAAATTTTTCGGCCACCCATCCTAGTACCAACCACGAACCTTGTAACTTAGCTTTGGTGATCGTTACGAAAAACGTTGAATATTTTTATATAAAACGAACTTTTTTACGTCCTATTTTAAAATGTGGACAATGCACGAAGCGTCAAAATTACTATAATCTGTGTAGCATCCGTTCACTATACATTCTGTAGAAAATGTATACAGAATATTTTACACTGAAAACCAAGTACTGTATTAATGTTGCTTCGAATTGTACATCTTAACAGTGCCCAGGGAACTATATTTACAAAGAAAAGGTTTGCATGCGAAAAAAATAGTAAATCTGGAATCTGAGAGCCTAAACAAATGTCCAATCGATTCCATCAAACTCTTAGAAAAGAATAAAATGTATAAAAATGGCGTATTACTGAGAAAACACCACAGTGATCGTCGTCGTCGGGTAAAATATTAGAGTTGGCGTTGATATTCGTAGAAACGCTTATATCGTTTATCTACTTGTCTGGACACTCAGGGACTTAAGTAGACAGCAAGACTTTGATCCGACTAAGAATAGAAAATGTATTCCATTCAGAGATAATTTTCAAACTGATCGTTTGATGTTCTCCTAGTCTTAAGTTTAGCTTAGTAAATCGTCATAAGCTTGAACTTTACGAGACCTGAATAACTGTTCTCATCTTTCAGACTAGCTACCTATATGGTAACTGTAAGTACAAAGTTAGTATTTATGGTCAAAGTTTTATATGTTTGCTAATATGAGTTGGTGACGCTGTCGCGGTGGAGTGGTCAGTAACGCTGCCTACACATCAAGCGGTCCGGGTTCGACATCTGGTAGTAGCATGTTTGTGTGATGAAAGTTAGTACCTATGGTTTTTAATGAGAAATAAATATTCTTTGAACCTTACTACAGTTATGTGAAGTGCCAGCAAAGTATTAGGTATGCCCTTAACTCGAAAAGTTTGATTAAATGACGGCGTTAACTGCAAAAGTTGATGATCAAAAAAAGAATTTGTAAATTCATAAAAAAGAAAGGTACCTAGCTAAAATTTCATTATGGTTTTCGTGGTTTTCGTCCACCTCACAGATCAATAAGTAATATGATCTGTGGTCTATCTTATTGACATTCCTAATCGATTGAGGCAACTCATTTACAATTATATAGATTAGTTTCTTTCGTATGTCTTTAATATTTTTGGTTTTATTAATCTATTTCTGATATGGGTTGCAAAAGAAAGAAATGAAATGTAATTTCTCGGTGAGTTCTGTGATGTCGGTGTTACCTGTCAAATGTTAGATTGGGAACTTATTTATAGGCATCAAGATATCTAATGATACAAGTTTGTATAGTAGAGTTGGAATTTATTTTATAAATGTTTGAGGGATTACTTACTTCTGCAAGTAAAATTAGTTACTTCTGTATTTCTTTCAAGACGTTTTTTACGTTGGAAAATGTAGTACGCCTACGTCTCGCTTGGAATGGCGCCATCGTTATGTTAGACTCTCCCAACGAAAGGCAGGGCCTACCCACAATGTCCCTCACATACACATTAGAATGACAACATCAACGTTTGCAACCGTCATCGGACGAGAAAGCGTCGGCCGTGGATGTGTCGTTGCCTGACAGAACTACGGGAATTAAGATCCATACTGAAAGTGCGGATCCCATGACTAAGGGGGTTTAACGTCTGCACGGCGACCGATCGTAAAACTTTCAGCCAAATCTTCGTTAGTAAAATGTGAGTAGATTAAAGAACATTACCTACTCCGACTATAAATGAAATTGAGTGGGATGAAATATGTCTTCACCTGGAACCCTTCAACCACAACGGAACTGGCTATTTAACTTAGACTTGGTATACTCGGTTATATTATATTTTCACAGGATATACCACCATGAGGTTTTGTCAATAGGTAGTAATATCCTATCTTCGTACTGGGAGACGCAGCATTGGTAGGCCCTCCACGAGGTGGACCGACGATCTGGTAAGGATCGCGGGAAGCTGCTGGATGCGGGTTGCGCAGGAACGATCAGGCTAAAAATCCTTGAGAGGGGCTTTTGTCCAACGGTAGGCGTCTCTTGGCTGATGCCATCTACTTATTCTTAATTAATAGCTTCGTGGGATTACGCATTTAGTCAATGTCAAATTAAACTAGTAAGGTTATACTAGAGAGATTATATGTTAGATGTAGTATCCCAACTTAGTAGGTATACTATAGGACTCATGTCTTTTCTTAAAGGCTTTCGCATACAATACAAAGGGACACCTTGCCCGAATGGAATAAAAGATTAATACAGTCATTACCGATTGTATGGTAGATTCAAACAAAAATAGAATCTCACAACAAGTGTTATTACAACAAAAACCCGGGCGAAACTCCAGGTAATAATGTCAACTACTGACAAAACAACTGATACTTTATATCAAATTCAAGCAGTATGATCTATTAGTAAAGCGTTAAAAGGAATAGATTGTCCACTTGTCTGGGTACTTAGGTCAGAATTGCTGTGTACACATCACGTGAGTAAGTCCATTGCTTTTACGAGCGTCTACGATGTTTACTAACCATCAGTGACGCCATTTGTTTGTTTGTCACCCTTCAAATACCTGAGATTCTCCCCAAGCTCTAGAAGTATCATTTAATGAAGCCTGCTTAATTGCCAACCTTCTTGCATAGGTTTTAGTATTATGACCCATAATGTATTATTAATAAGAACGTTAAAGACTAGTCTAATCATTAAATCAAACTGTTTACTCACACGACACTTCAGACTGATTGCTTTCAGTCTCAAGTTGCATTTGAAATGGACTTTAATTACTCTTTAACGGTGTGTTTCCAAGCAGTACACAAGTAATTAAAAGGCAATCTGGAGTTAAGATACGTTTTAATCACGGAACATTAAGCATTCAAGATAAGGGTCATTTAGGGATTAGAAATACTTGCAATAACGTTGATAGATATATAATTTCGGTCTTGCAAATTGTCAATTAAAATTAAATTTTGAAAATAACCTAAAATTACGCCTTTTGCATAGGGTAGGCAGAAATCACTTCTTTCCACTTATTACTATCCTTGCATACACTCATCTCTCATCTTAGTTCCTAAACCTGCTCGGTGATTTCGTGTTTCATTATGGAAAAGGGGATAAATAAGCAAATGATACACCTGATGGTAAGTGATCACTGCCGCTCATAGACATCTGCAACAGCAGAAGAATTGCAAAAGCGTTGCCGGCCTTGAAGGAAGGCATAGGTTTTTTTGAAGATTTTATTGGTTCCGGAATACCGCTGGCGACAGTTAGTTCCGCAGAATTGTGGTTTGCGGCAGAATATAGGACGAAAAACGCACGGTTGTTAACAGCCAAGTATCAAGACTGTTGGGGATTCAGGGGTCCACTATAGGAGTGGGCCAGCCCGAAGGCATTTTGGTGTAATGGCGCACACGATGTGCGCTGATCCCAAAACGCCCCCATAGGGCTTAGGAGTGTACTGGTGGATTTTAGCGGAGTAGGCCCGGCGCACTCGCCGTACGCCCAGCCAGCATGCGTTATGGTCCGTAAATGAATTTCCCATCGTCACAAAAAAGGTATCAAGACTGTAGGTGTGGATTTGACGTCGCGAGATACGATGGCGGAATGCGGCTGGTATAAGTCGAATAATTCCTCAGAACACTACCCATGATAAAAGTGATAGAAGATGCAGAGTGATGTCACATCCTCTACGTAATGCCAAAGTGTCAAGTCGATCAGAAAGGGCTCTTTCGTCAAAGAATTCATACGCTCTCCTCCTTATAAGGGAAAAAGTTGGTAATGGTCTCAGATTATATAAGTAAAGGTACTGGCCCTTCTTTAAGATGTTTTGGATTTGACCAATAAACGTATGCTTATGTATTTCCTGGTTCTTCCCAGGAACGCCCAGGAGAGCCCGCCGCACTGTCTAGCCCACATAGGACGGCCGATAAAAGATTTTCCATCGAAAAAACTGTCTTCCTCGTCTTGCTGCTGCACTCGCTTCCGATTCATGTATCCTTTTCTTTAATTTACCCTCACTCATCTTTTCTTCATGACCAAAAAATTTGAGCATTTCTTTCTAAATTCTTGTCACTATCTCTCTTTCAAACCATACCTATCTCTCTACTTCTACTTTCTCGTATACGCAGTATAGATAGAGAAAGTCTTGTAATCGTCAATAAATTTGACCTCGAGATTTTAACGGATTTACACGTTTTGAACCTCCCCGAGTCCAAAAATACCGTTTTTGGAATTATGTCTGTATGTGTGTCTGTGCGTTAGCACGATAAGTCAAGTATGCTTTAACTTATTGCAACTAAATTTAACATACATGTATGACATCAAAAGATAAGGTTTCTATCAACTTTTGAGTCGTTTTCGGTATGCGAGAAAGACAAGGGGAGACCACTCCCGATTTTTTTTAATATTGTTAAACAAATGTTTGTAAAATAACTAGAAAGATTATTTTATAGACTTAATCATAAACGTTAACTTCTTAGTACTGTGTATATCTTTTTAAAATTAAAAAATGTTAAAAGATTCAATATCTAACGGGATAAAATACTAAGCATTCTTGAAGTTGGGATGAGCGAAATTAGAAAAACTACAAAATTGAAAATTTTATACCCCTGACAAATTTATCGCTAAGAACCATCTCGATGACGTCCGATTTCCAACAAAAAAAAAACTGCATCAAAATTGGTCCATTTGGTAAGCAGCTACGATGCTACAGACAGACAAACAGACTTACAGATACACAGACAGGTCAAACTTATAACACCCCTCTTTTTGCGCCAAGGGTTAAAAACTAGAGCAGACTTTCCCGCAGCTTTAAATATAAATAAGAGGGTGCAGACAGATAAAAGCAATACTGTCGGCTCAATTTAGAGGCTATTTGTAGACTCAATTTATAAGAAAACACGTAAGTACCAGACAGAATAAAAAGTCTTTTAAACATCTTGTAGTATTGATTACATTTAATCAACAATCCATCACGATTTTCATTTCAACATCATGCTTAATTGATATTTATTCTCCCTAGAAACATGTAATACGTCTTGGCCTTACGTGAGCAAACAATATCATTTTATCGGCTTTCCCTAGAAGGTCCCTTTTATCAACAAACTGATGTAGCAACTCCATTACCCAATCCACATAGCAAATAGGCTTTTGTATAGATACTGTTGGAGTATATGCTAAAAGATTATTAGGACATATATTTTTATAACTCAAGACTTTTTACAATCTTTTATTTCTTTTACTTTATATTTCTATGTATGCAACAATTTTGGGTCTAATCTTAGAACAGAATTTTAAAGCACTTTTAAAACGTTTGATATCACTCACAATAATTATTCAAACTATAAGGTCAATTACTACTTTATTAATGATTTAACGGTTTTTCATTGATTTCCTTTCGCTGTTTTATTTTTTTCGCAAATGTCATAAAAAAGTCATTCAATTCACGTCCGGAATGTCATTTGGGAACTTGTACTATTACGTATTTATCTCGCGTGATTTTGGGTGTCACGTTTTGCTATTGAAAGTTTCCTAACACTTTTCGTGGTCACAAATTTACAATCAAGAGAGAGTTAGTTGAGTCAAATCCTTGAAAGAAGTGGTTTTAAATAAGTTTTTATTAATATTACATTTCATTGATAAAATTATTTGGCATGTGAAAAATTTTAATAAAAAATAATGAAGATATAACTGCAGAACATAATTACACCAAGAAAGTATCTTAAGTTAATTCCATCCATTAGCTATTTACTTTATTACGCACAAGCACAAATCCACATCAAATTTTCCCATATTGCAAGCAACCGCATGCTATCAGCAGTAATGGAAGATATATCTTCCATTACTGCTGATAGCATGAATTAATTATCCTTACTAATATTATAAATGCGAAAGTAACTCTGTCTGTCTGTCTTTCTGTCTGTCTGTCTGTCTGTCTGTCTGTCTGTTAAGCTTTCACGTCTAAACCACTGAACCGATTTTGATGGAAATTGGTACAAATATAGATTAGATCTCGGGGAAGGACATAGGCTACTTTTTATCGCGAAAAAAAGGTTGTATGGGTTGAAAAAGGGGATGAAAGTTTGAATGGAAGTTCGTCATTTTTGAAGATAGAACCATGAAACTTTGAATTTAGGCACTTAATAAGACAAAAAGAAATATTTGTTCTAAGATTTTTTAAATTTTGACCTGTATGGGGGTGAAATAGTGGATGAAAGTTTGTATGGGACTTCGTCATTGTTAAAGATAAAACCATGATACTTTGAAATTAGGGACTTGATAAGAAATAAAGATCCAATCCAAGATGACGGTTGTGACTTTTTAATATAATATCGATATGGGTATCACTTTTGTGGTTTTCGGAGGTCCCGATTAGATCCAAGATGGCGGACGCGACTTTTTGACAATATGTCAATATGGGTATCGTTTTCGTGGTTTTTGGGGGTCCGGATTACGAATAAAGCATCTATAACGAGATCCAATATGGCGGACGTGACTTTTTGACATGATGTCAATACGGGTATCATTTTCGTGGTTTTCGGAGGTCCCGATTCCTAATACACCATCCATTTTGAGATCCAAGATGGCGGACGCGAATTTTCAACATAATGTCAATATGGGTATCGTTTTCGTGGTTTTTGGGGGTCCGGATTACGAATAAAACATCTATTTCGAGATCCAAGATGGCGGACGCGACTTTTTGACAAAATGTCAATATGGGTGTCATTTTCGTGGTTTTCGGGGGTCCCGATTCCGAATACGACATCTATTTCGAGATCCAAGATGGCGGTTGAGACTATTTAATGTGAAATCGATATGGGTATCATTTTCGAGATTTTTGGGGGTTCTGACTCCGAATTAAACATCGATTTTGAGATCCAAGATGGCGGACGCGAATTTTTAACATAATGTCAATATGGGTATCGTTTTCGTGGTTTTTGGGGGTCCGGATTACGAATAAAAGATCTATTTCGAGATCCAAGATGGCGGACGCGACTTTTTGACAAAATGTCAATATGGGTGTAATTTTCGTGGTTTTCGGGGGTCCCGATTCCGAATACGACAGCTATTTCGAGATCCAAGATGGCGTTTGCGACTATTTAATGTAAAATCGATATGGGTATCATTTTCGAGATTTTTTGGGGTTCTGACTCCGAATAAAACATCGATTTTGAGATCCATGATGGCGGACGTGACTTTTTAATTTAATAGGAATATGGGTATCATTTTCGAGATTTTTGGGGGTTCTGACTCCGAATAAAACATCGATTTTCAGATCCAAGATGGCGGACGCGAATTTTTAACATAATGTCAATATGGGTATCGTTTTCGTGGTTTTTGGGGGTCCGGATTACGAATAAAACATCTATTTCGAGATCCAAGATGGCGGACGCGACTTTTTGACAAAATGTCAATATGGGTGTCATTTTCGTGGTTTTCGGGGGTCCCGATTCCGAATACGACATTTATTTCGAGATCCAAGATGGCGGTTGCGACTATTTAATGTAAAATCGATATGGGTATCATTTTCGAGATTTTTGTGGGTTCTGACTCCGAATAAAACATCGATTTTGAGATCCAAGATGGCGGACGTGACTTTTTAACTTAATAGGAATATGGGTATCATTTTCGAGGTTTTCGGGGGTCCTGATTCCAAATACATCATCTACGTCGAGATCCAAGATGGCAGATGGGATTTTTTATCATCTACGTCGAGGTCCAAGATGGCAGACTTGACTTATTAACATAAAAGCGATTTGGGTATCAATTTCGTAGTTTTCGGGGGTCGCGATTCCAAATATGTCATCAATTTCTAGATCCAAGATGGTGGACGCTACTTAACTTATTATTAATATGGATATCATTTTCGTGGTTTACAGGGTTCCATTTTAATATCCAAGATGGCAGACGCGAATTTTAAACTTGATATGGGTATCAGTTTTGTAGTTTTCGGAGGTCTCAAAATGGATGCTGTATTCGGAGTCAGGATTCAGAATACAGCATTTTTAGCTTAATCGCTTTCACGCCTAACACCTGAACCGAATTTATTGAAATTTGGTACAAAAATAGACGAAACTTCGAAATGGAATAAAAGCTACTTACCTTTTTTGTAAAAAAGGGAATGAAGGGGTTGAAATATGACATGAAAATTTTTATGCGATTCCTCATTACCGAAGATAAGACCATGAAACGCAAATATTGTTCTAGCGTTTTTGAAATATTGACCCATGTGGGGATGAAAGGTTGCGAGTAAGTAGCAAAGGATGGAGAAACATAAAATGGTAGATTGTTAAAAATGTCATTTACTGTAGTGCACTGCAGTTTGTATGTGTGTTTTTTGCATAATAAGTACCTACACAAAAAATGCTGCCTAAAGTAATTATTCCACGCGGACGAAGTCGCGGGCAAAAGCTAGTTTATCCATAAAATTAACTAGCTACGCGACAGCCACCTGGAGCTGATCTGGGACAATGTAAAATGAAAGGATAGCTAGGATATCTAGTAGGTAACTAGGGGCACGGTAGTGCCCCGGCAAGACGAGCCAAGTGAAACGCAAGGGCACTACCTACCTTTTCTGAATATGCTTCGTCGCTTTCTTATAGGCCTCATAACTTGGGTTTCGATTATAGCAGATAAACAAATTTCTCGAGATATTATGTCAATAGTGAATCTAATAATTTAAATTGCATAGCACTTATACTTTTGATTTTATTGATATAAAAAAAACCATTTCGTCACTAACTGACTGATGATCATCAAAAAGTTTTAGAATACTTCCTGAAGTCCTAGAAAGCTTAAATTTGGTATGTAATCAAATATTATTTAAAAAAACAGGCAACAAAAGTGTTATGGAATATTTTTTGCAAATTAATGTTTACAAATGTGTAAATACTTATTTTTTACTAGAGAAATACACTGAATAACCTTCCTTAGGCGGAAATCGAACCCAGCATCTTCCGTGTAGTGGCAACGCAGCCGCCCGGATTGCGGAAGATGCTGGGTTCGATTCCCGCCTGAGGCAGGTCGATTTTTTTCAGTGTATTTTTTCTAGTAACAAAAGTGTTTCTAAGACTTGGAACTTTTATTTGTATAAGACTTCCGCAAATTTAGCTAAAGGTCTGAAAATTTATATTGAGAATCCTTGTTCTAACTATTAAAATACGTATTTCAGAACTTTTATTAAATTACCTCCAGAAAGACAAAATTAACAAAATAAAAAATATTTCAAATATAAGCAACTTACAAAAAAAGTGAAATACCACCAAACACATTTTTATGTAAAGTGCTGCCAAGACGAGAACTTGCAATCACAAAAAAAAACATCAGATCTCATGTCCGTGAAGTTAGGACATGAGATCTGATATTTTTTTTTGTCTCCTAAACTCTACACCTTAGTCAACATATGTGGCTTGGCTGTTTCGTTACTACAAGAATTACGAATTTTAACTTCCTCAGTGCGTTCTTTGCAGAGCTGCGTCCACACTTTTTTAGTTGATCTGAGGTCTGAACATAATAATAGGTATTCATAAAGAATTATTATCTACTGGCAAAGTCTTTTTCAAAATAATTCTTTTCCTAAATAGTCTCGTCTAACTTACGATGTGATTACATTTTAATACTTTACATTTTTAGCACAAACATTCGAACTCCGAAGGGACCTTAAAGCAATTGTAATGTAAAACAGTCCGAACAGACAATTTATGTTCCTAACATTTGTGCCCCAAAAATACATTTTGTCCTACGCATTACGAAAATGTTAAGAAGGTAAAAACAAATTTAGCGAAAATACACAGGCATCCAACCCTAAAAATCATTAAATTATTTTGATAAAGTACCTTTTTCATACTCAAATTTTCTCAACCATATAAACTATTTGCTGACACGTGATTCTACTTCAATAATAATGTAATAATTTCTCATGTAAGATTCCCATCTTACATGAGAAATTATTACATTATTATTGAAGTAGAATCACGTGTCAGCGAAGAAACGAAGAAACAATACAAAGAAAAGTCTAAATCTATTATGTTAAATATATGAATTTGTTTCAAAATTTATAAAATAAATGGTGCAAGCTTGCAACCTATGAAAATTGTGCACAATGTTCAACATTTAAACACAGTTTTTCTTCAATATACTTTCAGAAACTTAGTGCAGCTGAAAAACTAAAGGATATATTTTAGGTAATTGTTAATAAATATAAATTCAATGAACCCAAATTAGGTATTTTTTAATACTTTTATAATAAGTATTAAATCAAACATGAATTTTGACATATTTTTGTTTCTTTCAAGGACAAAACATTTGTTCTTTTAATTAAATGGATAGTATGCCTTTTGGCATTTAGACAACGTTATTGAATATCCACCGAGACCTTGGGAATATGCTTAATATAGGTAATTAAATGAAGAGCTAATATAATACCAATTAAGCAAGTAAGCATTTGCAAGATATTGTAAAAGCACCTTCACGTAATAATTATGTGTACATCAGGTATGTCTGCTTTTCGTTGCTCTTGCAAACTTTGTTATCTATAATATGAATAACACAAATAAGGGTAAGGCTACAATGATCGACGCGATAACGATTGCCGGCTTGGCCTTACAGAACAGAACGGTAGTATGCTGCCGTTATTAATTAAGAATACATAAGCAGGACGTATTTTCGTGAAATAATTAAGTAATTTAAATATACAAAATTACCATTTTATGTTCAATGTGATGGTGTTCCTTGTGAAGATAGAGATATATCATACAAATATGCATGTAATCTAAAAAATCACAACTCATTTATATAACGCTTGATGTCACACATTCTGACGCCGCCGCCGCCGTGGTGGAGTGGTCAGTAACGCTGCATACACATCGGGCGGTCCAGGTTCGAGTCCTGGTAGTGGCAATGTTAGTGTGATAAACACGATCATTTGTTCATGAGTTGTTTATATATTTGTTTAAGTTTATTCATAGAAATATCTAAAGATAAAGGGGTAGAAAGTTTTTTGTTCACGTATTAATTTATAAAATACCAGTGACTGACCCCGGCTTCGCACGGAATTAATCGACTTTTCTCTACTGTAATATGCATTTATCATATTAACCTTCCTCTTGTGTCACTCTATGAAAATGAAATGAAAATGAAAATGTCTTTATTGCAACAATCACCAATGTACAAGTTTAGTGTAGCCCTGACTTCTGAAAAAAGTAAACTTGTGGTACAGAAGCCAGTTCCTTCCTAATTCTAATAACAACACTTATTGGGTAATGTTAATAGATTCTAATGATAATTTTTTTTTTAATTTTTTTAAAAACAAATAATAACAAATGTAACTACAACTGTAAAGAATGCAGATATCACATGGGTAATGTGTGTGTGTGTGTGTGTGTGTGTGTGTGTGTGTGTGTGTGTGTATGTGTGTGTATGCGTGTATATGCGTTTATGTACGTTATGCATATGTGAGTAAAAATACTACACATCTAGCATCAGAAGCTCCTCAGCACTGTCATAAGTAAGAGTCTGCAACCAATCAATTATTTTATGTTTTATATCAAAATTATTCAGTTTTCTATCTGTTGCAGAAAAACGAATTGAAATTTCTAAGCGCACATACAGAAAAAGCAACTTCATTTTATACTATGTATATATAATATTACCTCAACACATACTAATAGTTACAAACTACGGTACTAAAAACACATACGCAGCGTACGCGTCCGTATGACTCCGTAAGCAGTCGATCAGCATAATGCTTAGTACTGAAAAGTCAGTCATCGAAAGGCCGTCGATCAGTGTGCTCTGACCCTAAAACGAATGAGGCTCTCGAGACCCTCATAAAGAAAGATGACGTTAATGGATGGTATACTCATATAACAATAAGATAAAGTTGTTCCGAAATTTGTCAAAACGGTTGAGGAACATTAGCTCCACACTGAATAAATTGCCAGCATGAAAGCTTAAGGTGATTGTACTTTCTGACCCTTAACTCCTCATAAAAGGGATTCAGTGAAAATTAATGTTTCGGTTTATATTCTGTTTATATTCTGTTGATAGTTGTTGAAGATATTGGACGTATCTATTTCTATAAGCTAGTCCACGACACTGGTGGCAATGTACTATTTATTCAAAACCCTCACACGGAATTGGTTATAGAATTATAAATTTATTTTACGTACATACAAAAATCATGCTCATAATCCGAAAAGGACTTGAGCAGAATTTAATTACTATTTACATTTAGTTACACATAAATAATTCGGGCAGTATGGGATTAAGCAGTGCCTCTAAATAAAGCCTGGTTGTGAGTAATATGTAACTGTTTTATTTTATTCTGACACACTGCAAAGCGATGTATAATGTGAACTATAGACTTAATATTATGACAACACCTAAAGCATAGAGATTCAGACGCACTGACTTGCTGGTATGACGCGATGGTCGGGTGGGGTTATTGTTAAATTGTTAAAGTTAGACTACCTTATATTATATTGTAAAATGAGTGTCGGTGGGTGATGATGCAGTGTACGGTAAAACCTAAAATGGTTTATGTGACACTGTGCATGATTGTTTGTTTGAGTGTAATTAATGATTAATAAATAAATAAATAAATAAATATCATCTAAACCGTCCCGTAAATATGTATAAGGGACATAGCGACTTCACCATTTTGTCAGTCGAGAGACGCCGAATGTTGGACATATACCTTCCCCAAGGATTTCTGACCTGGTCGGTCCTGTTTTGCCCGCATCCAGTTCAGACATGGACGATTGGACGAAGGCTACATTTGAGCATTTCACAAACGCTTATGGGGATTAAGACTAAAAGGAATTTCAGCTTTATATATTAAACCCACTACGTCATGTGACAATAAAGTGCCGTATTTTGAGAAGATGGATCAAAATCGAGAAAATGTTTAAAAACTTTAAAATTGTATCCGACAGTTAATTATTTAGTCAACGTCAAATAAAAAAAATTCGAGTTCCTTCATAAAGCAAAATCTGAAATCACATAGTAAAGTGAATGTTTAGTTGGAGAAATGTGGAGAAACATATTAATAGGGTCGTTTGAGGGGTTCTTTTATTTCGAGAGTCACGTATTTGAGTAAAATCAGGCAGGAATCTCCCAAGCTCGACAAAAAGTGTCCAGTCCTTCAGATTATGGTTCAATAGACACGAGTGCTTCCCAATACTAAATTCAAATTACTGTAGGCGGGACCTGAATATCAGCAGGTAATAGGTGCTAGAGCAAAAAGGTTTCTGTAGAGACTAAGTACCTCTTTAAATAGCGTAAGAAGCCCTCGCATTAGATGGAACCCGATGAAGTACGTAGGATGAACATAACGGCATGTCGTTATCAAAATTTATCGGAACAAACCAACGTGAACCTGCCTATCTCATTTAGGTAGTGATTCTATGTTGGAACATTAGCTCCATACTATACAAAATGCAAGTGTGAAATCTTTCTTTTTTAAAGTGGTTGTACTTACTGACCCTTGGTATTTCTTTTAACTCCTCATAAGCGTAAATGACAATGATTTTTGAAAAATGGTACTTACACTTGCAATGCTAGCATTAAGTTAACGATAATGTCAGCGGAGGTATTTTGTACGATTGTACAAATAAAATAAAACAATGAAAATTTAGAGGAATGATGAGGGAATGCCTATGGAACAGACTGACTGACCTGGGTAGCTGGTTGCTTCCTTCTTCGATTGGTATATCAGCAGTCCGGGCGTCCTCGCTCTCCTTAGCATTTAGTTGATATTCTCGTGGTGATTATTACGCGGCGCGAACCGTGTAGGGTTTTAAAGGTGATTAGCGAAAAAGAAAAGATGAATTTCGCTTGGCGACGGCGCATGCGATCGAATCTGAAGATGAACCGTGAGAGACTGGTGATGACGAGTCATCAATCAGTCTTTAGGAATGAATGGAACGAAAACGGAATAGGAAGGAGTTGTAGGAAAACTACCCTCGCACAACAAATACAAAGTTCCCGCTGCTGCATAGGTCACACTAAAAGTTTCCTGAACTGGCCACTTACATAAACAATATTTAAAAAGTAATTACAACATTTTAAAATGGAACTCTTTGGCTATAGAATGCAGTTTGTTTCATCTGACTGTCAATTGTCTTTACATTGTGGCGCCATTTTAAAAATTGCGTGTCTATATTAACATCGATTTAACTGGGGAAAATTTTCGTAGTATGTTTTTCTACGATTTTTATGTGTAATTTGATAGCTCAACAGAGCATCACTCGGCTTCAATCTGCTTTTGGCGATGAAGCATCATGCAAGACTTTTATAGCTGGTTTGCTAAATTTAAGCGCGGTCGTGTCCATCCTAGTGACGAATCTCGCGATGGTCACCCGTCCACCGCTGTGAATAACAAAAACAGAAATAGACAGGCATGTGACCTACCATGAGCTTCGCGCATCCTTAGACATAGGCATGAGTCAAATATAATAAATCTTACACAAACATTTGGGTGTGAGAAAGCTGTGCTCGCGGTGGATCCCACATAATTTGACCGAGGCTCAAAAAACGGACCGCGACACTTAGTGCAGGGCCATACTAACCAGTTTCAACGATGGTGCGTCATAGCAATCGAGCATATGGGTCTATCAAGATGAGCCGAAACCAACTAAAGCGGCGCGCGTGAAAAGTGCATCTAAGCGGATGATTGCTTCTTTTTCTGATAAAACTGGACACGTTGCTTTAGAGAATCATCGTACCGTGAATAGTGACTGGTACACGACCATTTGTTTGCCGGAAATTATTAACAAACTCCGTAAAATAACCGTAGACGCCGTATCATCTTGCACCACGACAATGGTAGTTCCCATACGGCCAGACAGACAAACGAATTTTTGAAGGTGAAAACGTAGAACTTATGAGCCATCCTGCATACAGTCCCGACCTGGCAGTTTTTGGGAACAGAAAAAGTCACAAGGACTTTTTTCTGTTCCCAAAAAGTAAGAACCAACTACGCAGTCAACAAGAAGAGGCTGTCGAAGAGTATGGAACGACGAATCAAATGAAAAAGTGCATTTACGCAATGGGAGAATATTTTGAGAAACAATAAATGAATTTTTGAGCTTTTAATAGATTTTTTTCTTATTCATTCCGGAAACTTTTAGTGCGCCTCACGTATTAGGTGTGTTGTTTACTCATCAAGGAGGATTGAGAGCGGGTGGGGCGGAGAGTGCCACAAGTGAAGCAACGATCTGGTAAAGTTGTTGAAAGACGCTGGACGCGGGGAGCGTGGAGCTGATCAGGTTGGAGATCCTTGAGGGAGCCCTATTATGTCCAATAGTGAGCGTCTCTCGCATATAATTTTGATACAAAATTATTTACCAGTTATTGTAATCTAGCGACTATCAGTGGTCGATTGTCAATAGTTAAGACGTGCAAAGTCGGCAAAGTGGCTGATTCGCTGCTTATTTGGACTGCTGAGATTTTTTTATGCTTGACAAGAAAGCTCTTGACTTTCAATCGCACCTCCAGCTCCACCTGGAATCTTAAAACCATAGAGGGACATGCTTTCTTACCGTGAATTGTCGGAACACTATAATGCTCTTAGCATTATTATTATGCCGACAGATTTTGATGAGATGGTGGTAGGTAGCAGGCAGACTTGAAAAAAGACCTACCACTAACCAAATAAATTACAAGTACTTCCCTGGGAATTGAACCCAGGACCTCTGTGTCTAATTCCGGTGAGCGAACCACAAGGCCATGGAGTTGGTTAAAGTAACTATTAATTTGAAGTGTAACATTTGTGCGGGAGACGAAGCGTTGGTAGGCCACAAGATGGACTGACGATCTTGTAAAGGTTGCGGGAAGCCGCTAGATGCGGGCAGCGCAGGTCCGGTTCGGAGTCCTAGGAGGGAATAATACAGCAATCAAAATATCAACATTGAAAATAACTGCCAACAGTGGGCGTCTCTCGGCTGAAATGGTGATAATCTATCCTGGATGTTGGCACACTGGTAGTTTTGTTATTGAATCCTTTTTCTAAGTTTTGTTACTTTTACCCCTTTTATAAAGGCGTGACTGCATGGCCCATGTTGCTGAACTTGGCCTTACGTGTAACAAAGTTCTACTCAACTTCTTTTGGCATTATGAGCATGACAACACATAGGTACTAAGGTAGGTAACGTTTCAAATCGAGTACCTTTCGTTTTTGTGCCACATCTGAAATATCTTTAACAATAGTATGAATATAAGTAAGAGGTTTGGCTTCCTTCCCTTGGTAACAATTATGAACACAACAGTCTTTTGTTCCAAAATATTCTGACAAGAATTTGTTTGAAATGGCTGTATTAAAACAAAGGGCTTAGATCCGCTTCCCCGTTATATTTCTTTATGTCACCTGAGCTTTAAGGCGAAATGTGAGAAGAATTGATAAAAAGAAACATCTCGCGATCACTATTCTACAGAATAGTTCTAAAATCTTGTCATTATTATAATAGTTTCTATTCGGAACGTCGGTAGCTGAACGCGCAAGCATATGGACTCAGTTTCTATGCGAACCGAGATCGATCCCCGGCCGTCATGAGACCGCTGACCGGTAGCCCACTCCTAGCATCAGTTAATATTTGGTTATATCATGCTTCTGTCTTTTCAGTTTACTAATTGTCTTTATAAACAGCGTTTTTTAAGGTTTTTTTTGTGTACGATGCCCCTTTTATGTATTCGACGGGCTAGTAACATGTCACTATTTTAAGGCACTGGATGACCCATGTTGCGAGATGTGTCAGTATAGTTACCTAGAGCTCTGGTCAAACCTTTTTTGCGATTAGAAATTTGATAGGCAGTAACGCAAACGCTGAAAGTAGTTTTTTATTTCTCGGAAAGTAATTGTGATCTAAGTATTGGGTGGTTACGCTAATTCCCATCACTGGCCGGCAAAAACTCATGATAATTGCTTCCTTCTCTAGAGCGGGAATGAATTTTAAAAATAGAACTGTATTTGGTTAATTATTATTTTCTTAAATTTGGCGGGATGGTTAGCGGCGGAGACGTGGTGTGTTCCAACTTTAAAAAGAGTCTTTATATATTAGGATTATTGACACCATTCACAAATAATTACAAGGTGTTAAAGTGTTGTAAAATGGGCTCCATAATGACTTATGTGCTTTAGTCTGCCGACCCAAGAATTGTTTTGTCAGCTAGTAAAAAGTATCTCAACTGACTTGACAGGCAAAACCCCTGGGGTCAACGGCCGCGACGCGATGTGTTCCAAATTTTAAAAGATTCTTTCAACATACTTAGTCTCTCTAATCTTTTTTTACGGGTATTTTAATCAATTGATATTTTAAAGTAAAAAAAAAACTAGTTTAAAATTTCCTTGTACTTATTCGAAATGAAAAGTAGAGTACTTAGCAAGGGTAAAAGAAATCAATTCCTATACTCTGTCTAACTACGCTCTCATATAGGAATTTATTCCACCCTTGTCAAGCAATCTACTATTTTTCGAATCGATGCATTCCTAATGAGTATAATTCGTTTTTAAAGTATCATTGTTAAAAAAGATTAAATACAACAAATATGACTTGCATGTACGGTTTAGCAACCGTCAAAGTGTGCATTCCAGCGCATCAGCATATTCCGTGACAATGTAATATTATTTCGTACTAGCTGTGCCCGCGACTTCGTCGAAGTAGAATTTACCAATAGAAAAAAAAAGTAACCTAAGTTATTCCTTATTACACCAGCTACCTGCCAAAAAAGTCCCGTCAAAATCGGTCTAGCCGTTTCAGAGATTAGCCGGAACAAACAGACAGACAGACAAAAAATTTAAAAAATGTTATTTTGGTGTATGTGCCTTATGCAGGGTGTAAAATAGGGTGTCCCGAGAAATTTTTTTTTGGCTTTTCGTAACACAAGACCCCTCAAAATTTGCGTAATTGACTGTAGATTACCGAAATAATATTTAAATTAAAATAAAACTATATCTTTAGGGCTCTACCAGGCTTCAAAGTTTTGAAAATTTGTCATTTTTATCGCTATTCCTCATTTCGCCTACTGACCTTAAATATTTAAAAAAATGGAATTTTTTGGTGTATTCTGGTTTTACTTAAGCGATATTTTGATTCGCATGCAGAAACACCATCGACTTCGTGTTTATTCAACCTGAAAATAACATCAAGTTCTAACCTGGAAAAGTCAATAATTGTATCAAAAGAGTCATGTTCTACTCTAAAAATGGATTCTGTCTAATCAAATTGTTATGAAGTTTCGGTGCGTGAATATTTCCTCAAAACGTATCTGATTTTGATTATAAATGAATTCCTGAAAAACATGCTCTCTACAGAAACACTACCGACTTCAACCGCCATCTGGAATACATTGCCAATGCTGTCACTTGCTAAGATCTGCGATACTTATTTGCGGAGTATCATTATGATCTGCCACTGCTGCTTCGTTTGGTTTTAGACAAGAAACCCAAGTAGAGCCTAAATAGTTGGCGAGGGCTGAGAGTTTCTACCAAATATTTAACTCTGATTGTTGATAAAAACATGATCCACAAAGTTGTCTCTAAAGTCCGGCCAGATGCTTCAAGAAGGTACTGTTATAAAAGGCTTTTAAGTTGTTGGACGAATTATTTATTATTTAAAATTCCCTTCTAAAATTTCTTTGGGGTGTGGCGATTTATCATTAATTTAAGATAACAATTGCAATATAAGCTGGATCAATTTACTTGCGATATAAAAACGTCAAGGAATTATGGCACTGTAAAGGATATCCTTACAATTTTCTTAGAGGACTTAGGGTTGGGTTGGAAATAAAATAACGTACTCTACGGATGTGATGGAACTGCAACTAATACCAGTTTCTTTAATTGGCATAATATAATAGATAGAAAAGGATTTAGTAAAGGGTATTTGGAAATACTGTTACAATCTATTGATGGATTGGTTTCCTTCATTCCAATGAGTTAAAGGGTATTTGGAAAGACTGTTACAATCTATTGGTGGATTGATATGCTTCATTCCAATGAGTTAACCTTTCGTTATTTATTATTGACCTAATATGGCTGCCCGAAGTGCAACTATACTAGAGAATATTCCAGAAATATTAGAAAAGAGTTAGCTGGTTACAAAAACAGATTCACGGTGTGTGGTGACTGGTGATTTGAATAACTTGCCGAAAAGTTGGTTCTTTCTTTAAGGAAAATACGACTTGTAAGAAGAGTCTGACGGAGTCAGATATATTTTTCAACTAATTATATAGTCTTAATCCGAGACAATAGAATCCACATCAACACAACATTGTTAATTCTGTTTACGAACGAAATTATTTTTTTGTGCACTAGTAAAAACTTATTGCTAATATGTTTTACACTAGGGAGCTGGAATTGTGACGATTAAGTTATTAAAGTGAAAAGTAGTATTAACCAAGGAAAGATAAACAAACCACTTATATTAATCAACACCAATAAAAATAACTTTTCTGTTAGAAATAATACTAAGATTATTGTGGCACGATTGTCAGTTTATAGTTCATCAATACAATTCCAATAAGGACCTTCAAACCACATGAAAGATAAGACATTGGAAGTTGGTGACTTTCCTTGTTACATATAATTTAGGAAAAGTATAGGGAAAGTAGATCTTAACCTTTTGGTCAACCTGCTCGGTAGATATCTACCGCGAGACAATTAAAATCAATTGTTCTGGATATTATTAATCATCTACAGATTAATATGTGGATATCTACCGAGGTATCCGAAGTATTGACCGAGCGGGGACCATAAGGTTAAACTGATGATAAAGTCGTAACAGAGCCCATGCAAACTGAAGCTTCTTTTAGAGAGAAATAGGTGGCAATCATCAGCAGAAATATCGAATTTTTAATACAAAATTAAGTTTAAAATTGAATTAATTTGTAATTGATTAAAAGCTATATTTAATATGTTTTTATTTCCTGTGCTTAGTTTCATTAATTTCAACAATAAAACTTGATTTTGTATTATTTTAGGCACAATGGTTTAAGTCTGTAAAAACGTAAAATTTACAAAACTTCAAAGTGTGGTAGAACCCTAAAGATGACACATAATTATTTTTTTATTACTTTCTGCATAAAGTGTGTGAAATTACGCAAATTTTGATGCCTCTTGCGTTAGCGTAGCTTGAGAAAAGTATTTTCTCATACATTGACGGGACACCCTAGTGTAAAAGACATGAGCAGTCAAACGAAAACCATGTATTCTGCTCACCGTCATAACATTTTTCTTCCTTTAGACTATACCTGGGAAATTGATAGTTAAGATTTTATTGAAGGTCAAAGTCATCATTTTTTTTTTAATTTTTTTTATGAAAACGTATTCTATACGTTATTTCTTAATTATTGTCCAAAGAAACATTATCATTTTTTTAGTATTTCATAACAAAAAATGGCTTCAAAACGTTAGCGTTCAATGTAGCTCACTCGATGCGCACGGACACTAACGAACGGGACCGCCGTCAAGCAAAATTATCGCGGTTTTGCGAGTTGCGTGCGAGTTGAGCCCTTTACATTGCGCGGTACAATTTGCAATTTTTTGTAACACCAAAAAATAAAAATCATTTCCCAGCAATTTTTTTTTTGAAATGTGTCTTATTTTGATGTATAGAATACGTGGTTTTCGTTTGACTGCTCATGTCTTTTACACCCAGTATATATTCATATGCATGTAGTAAAAATCGGTTATTTCAATATTACAAACAGACACTCCAATTTTATTTATATGTATATATATAGAATAAATGGAAAAAATAAATAAATGGAAAAAAAATGTATAGATTATATTCAGTTAAGCGTATGTCACCAATAAACAAACATCAACAAATGTTATAACAATATAACTTTTAACAAATAAAACTTCAACTAAAACTTCGACGTCGTTTAACTCAAAACTTAAACTATCTCTAAAGATGTAGGATAATGCGTTCTATCTGTTACACTTTGTATATTGTAATAGTATTCTCGTATATTGCCTAAGAAGTGGGCTTACATTTTTTTTCTTTTCTATCGCTATCGCCTTTGATCTTCGCACAAATTACAGAGAAGGTAATTTATCACGTTTCGACAGTCACAATTACTTGTGACCTAAATCGTTGATTAGCCTTAAATTGAGAACAGTTGTTATAAAGCTTCCAATATTTTGTTTTTCCAATTCTACTTGCCTTGAAACATTTTGAAACGATGCTGTTAGCAAAAGTGCCAAGTTACCTAAATTATAGCGCAGAATAAACACAGGGGGAGCCACACACGCCAGTTCGAAACATAAAAGGGTTCCGAACGTAGGATTCGTTCGCTACCCACGCTGAAAATTGTTAGTAAAAATAAAATACAGATTGTATGTCACCCCCTTGTGTGTTGTAAATTTTCTACTTACCTCGGCAGTAAAAAAGAAAGCATCAATCAATTAATCAGTCAAATACCTACGATCTACGACATCTTGTTAATAAATGTCACTACCTGTTTTGATCCTCGATGATGTGGACTATATTTTCTAAATAAAATGTCACTTGTACTGATTTATGGGATTTATTAAACTCACAAATTAAAACTCACGATAATTAAGATGTTACTCACGCTCAATCGGGCGGAAGAGAGGCCAGAGTTGCTTTATTACAATAAGTTTTAACAAAAACTGTAAATCTAAATGTTGCCAGCAACACTACCTAACCACTTTTATAGTTGCTGTTTTTAATGTTAGTTCTTTGTAATTAATATTTTTGCCTTGTAGTTTAATTAAATAATGTGAAGAATATTATAATGTAATTTTGTGAAGTACTAAGTATTGTATGACCAACCGCGGCGTCCATTTTTTTTGCGTGCTGTACCATGCGTTCACTGACAACGCGCAATGTGTGGCCATGCACATTCGCCGTTGGCCGAAAATGAAGTTTATTAACTGAACGTTATCGCAATGTGTGTGTAGTCGTAGCATTAGGAATTCTCTCGTTCTCAGTTACTTCTCGGTTTACGCGGCAGTTGTCCCGGGTGTAATGATCTGCAGAGTTCAGAAAACGCCTTTTACGACACCCACGGTATAAAAAGAGGTAATCCTATTCAAGTCTGACAACTACACGATACATAGTCCCGTTTTATAAAAGACAGGTCACCCACGGTTTCGCTGGCGTTAAATTTTGGTGTTTCTCCATAGTAAGCAAAAAGTAGCAAACGTTACTCTATACTATTCTATTGTTAATTAATGGCGTCGCGTCGCATTAAGCGTACGCATTTGCCAATGTCAAGTGAAAATGTAACTAAAGTAACAAAAATTGTACGGTTGATTGAGGTTAAAAATGGAGTCTCTCAACACGTGTTTTCACAACAAGAACTCGGGAGAAACTCTAAATATTACTCAGCCGCATTTATTTACTTCCTATTGACATCTCAGCAAGACCTGTCTAACTGTCTCTCGATGTCAAAGTAAATGAAAAGTCTATCTGCTACATTGATAGTTTTCTCAGAGTTTTCCGTTCCTTTGTCAAGCTTTATCTGTTTTTGCTTGCTTTACTTTTTTTTATAATACACTTTTCCTATTCATGTTGTTAGTCTAACCGTTTTGGTAACTTCAAAAACAAACTAATAGAATTGCGAAACAAACAGAATTTAATGCTTATATAACAATTTTTCAAATACGATGAGATTTTATTAGTAAAATGTAAAAATCATTTCTTTCTTTGCTTAGTCTAAACAGCCAATTTAAAAAACAAAGAAAAAATATTTTGCTGAAGCGTAACCCTTAAAAATGGTCATTATGTAATCCTTTTAAGTACTAATATTTTCAGCAAATATTTAAGCATAATCTTTGATGATTACAAGTTTTCTTAGGAGATTAAATTATTGATATATCGTTTCTGCCTTGTACCCAATTTTATGTAGAATCGCGCTTGTATACTATACTCATTTGTTTTCTTCTTGCAAACCTTTATTGGTCTTCATCGCAACATTATCAGAATTTTTTTTCGTATCATCTTTCATAAAGTCTCTCTATCTTTTCTTCCTTTCAGCTATAGACAGTAACTAACTTCTTTGTACCATATAAATATGTTTACCTAGAAGTACCCTATTCACCTTTGCCTTCAAAAGGCACCCAAGTTAAATTATCAGGGAACACATCAGCAGGTAAAACGTTGCTCAATATCTCATTACATGCCCCTAAAGGATTAAAATTTTTACCCACGTTAACAGGTGATACTTTTATTAGTTACCTATGTAATAAGAGTCACGAGGTGTCAAATGTTGATTCACATTATTGTTCGTGACTATGCCATGTGGTAATCTTTCTAATCTTTTAATGAAGTTCGTTAGAAGTACTTTCTAACTTCCTCGAATGTACAGTCAGCGTGAGACGTAGATTAATACTTCAGTCATAACAATGACCAGCGGTTGTGCAGTAACTAGTTGGCACCATTTTTAATGAATGATTATTATGAAAAGAATTAATCTGTGTGTTAATCTACTTGCTGATGCTGACCGTACCCACTCGTCGATTCTTATGCACACTATCGTAAATCAATATAGCTAGGAAACTTTTCAAGTCAAATTCGAAATAATAGTTAAAAACAGAATTTCCGGATCAAACTTATAGTTAGAGAGCCCACGACCAAAATTTTTGTCTCATAGCAATACGGCCAAAACCGCATCAAATCGATAGATACGATTATCCTGAACTCGAAAATACCAATATCAGACATTTTCCGCGTAGCGTTTGATCTGACCGAATTTTCAAAATTGTCAAAGAATTTTACCGAACTGCATCATAGCAATATGTCTGATTTGCAGACTGTAGTTGAATGATAGTTCTGAGATACCGGAAACATATTTTTCAGACGTTAGTGGTGTAGCGCAAACCCGTAAAATCACTTAAAAAAATTAAAAATGAGACAAAAAAAATGTCTCATAGCAATACGTCTGAAAATCTTTTTTATTAGTAAATTTTGGTTATTTGATGCGAACAAAACAATTTTCAGACGGAAATGTGAACGCATTAAATTTTGAGACCGTTTTGAAAATGTTAACAAATTTTACCGATCGGTATCATAGCAATATGTCTGAAAATTGTTGGACATGATAAAATAAGTTGTCCACATGTGCAAAAAATTTATATCAGACAAATTAAGTGTAGCACCTTCTCTATCAGACAACTTTTCGATACTCAGATATCATTTAAAAATCGTATTGAGGCATCTTGAATTTTCTGTTACAAACCAATGAATACGTTGCGACCCTGAATTTATTAGATGATAATTAACAAAGAATTTACCCGAAACCGTAACATTGAAGTTGAAGGACTGAAATAAATCTCACAAAATGAAACTGGGATGAAGTTGAAAAAAAAAAACGGTTTATTCAAAGTTACAAAATATTCTCGTATTCAATCGCTGTCGGATTCGGAATCGTCGTCTTCGAAATCACTCTCGACGTCGCTCGGGAGATCTTCAACGTCCTCTTCTGTAAAATAAACATCGTTAGTGAAAATCACGAACAGCAAAAGACATGTAAACTGTACCTGTTGTGGATGATGATTTGTCGTCCAAAATAACGTTGCTCAACTCAGGTAGTTGGTTGCCAGAGAACCACGAAAACTGAAATCGTCCCTTGTCTTCATACCATCCGCAATCTGCAGGGTTCAGTTCGGTTGGCGTTTTGGTATGAGCGTTGCTCCAGACTTGTGCAATATATTTTGTTCGTAATAAATGTTTCTCCAATTCCGTTTTGCATGGTGGCAGATTGCAGGCGTCGTAATTGGATAACTGGAGATTCAGAGTTGTCGAAGCCTCGTCGTTTTTAATTTTATGTCTTCGAAAAAATGTTGAGTCGAGCTAAATCGACGTTATTAATTTTCGTTTTTGGGAGTATATGCTACACTTAAAGTGTCTGAAAACAGGTTTTTGGTAATCATGGCAGCAATACGAAAAGTTGAAAAAAAAAATTATCCGTATTGCTATGATACAGGTCGGCTAAATTTGTTGACATTTTCAAAAATGCGCTCAGGCTATATGCTACGCGCAAAATGTCTGAAAACAAACTTTTTCGTAATACAATTATAAAATCTATGTACATTTTCACTATCAGACGTATTGCTATAATACCGACTGTCTTTTTTTTTTGACACAGCAGAAATGGCCTCCCACGCAGTTGCTACACTTTCGACCGTTACTACACACCTAGTCGGGTTCAGTATCATACAATCTAACGATTTTATAGGGTTTTTGCCGTATTGCTATGAGACATGGTTTTGGTCGTGGGCTCTCGTACTATTATAGAATAATATTATTGATTAAATTGTTTGTTGTTTACCATTCTCCTTATGACGTAAAAATACCGGTAAAAGGGTTTTAGAATTTAATAGACTTTCAACTTGTTTAAGTAAAGTTGGTTACCAAATTTACATTACATAGTTATACAGTAAAGGAAACAAAGTCGATCAGTATTTTAAGTAATTACCACAAGATTTAATGGACTCGAAAAAGCGCTTTCAATACTTTCCACGTGGCAGGCATCAATTTACATTAATGGCATCGCTACCACGGTCAACGAGTGACTGAACACAGCAACAACAATATCGCACGGGTATGAACTAAAAGGTGATATTATGGTAATGTGAAACGTACTTTTGCATATGTTTTTTTTTTTAATTTACAATGTATATTTCCTTTACTAGGCATACCTATATACAAATAGTAAGATAAAAACTTATAGAATCGTATCAAATATGGCTAGGCAGAGAGAAACTAGAGTAGTGAAGGGTTATGGTGGTGCACCACCAGGAGGTCTACTTAACCGTTCACCTGGGTCACAAGTCCCATGCACTGATTTTGGCTCCCTCTCTGCAACGCGCGAATGTTAAAGGGTTTTCGTATCAAACTACACTTTTTGTTTAAATGCCATCCATGTCACAGTGGCCTGGTGAAAAAGATTCCTCTTAGAGATAAGGCCGTCAATAATGTATACTGTAAATGTGTGTTTTTGCTGTATTATTTTATGTTTATTTCGATGTGTACTAAAGTTTTTCTATTTCCGAAGCAGCAAAAACACATAAGACGATATTTTTTTATGGGTATACCCGCAATTACCGAGAGCAGTTAGGTTCGCAAAATATATTAGCTATTAACCCAGTTAGCACCCACTAATCACCACTGGACCTTTCTGGAAAAATATGTTTCCAAGAATTACTCTTACTGTCACCTAATTTTACTGAAATGCCAATGAAAAAACAGTAGTGGCCTTGTTTGCTGTTAAAGACGAATTATAAAATATTATTATGGACAATATATAATATGCTCGTATCGAGGAAATTTGAATGCATTCACAAAGAGATTCAGAACTATAACTAAACTTATAGACAAGCGACTGACTACGCTAATACAAACAAAATAAGGTCCTTATTGTCATTTCATCACATTACACGATGAGAAGAGATGATAAGAAGGGTATGAAGATCCATTCGCGAAAATATGGACATAGGTAGGTACTAATGATATGAAAATTATAGGAGATAATGATGTAGGTAAAGTTAACGACGGAACGAGAAGTATAAAAGAGAAAAAAATGGCATTCTCAATAAAATTGGGAACAGCAACCAAATGATGATCTTATAGGTAATGCTACATTGATCATTTATAATAATTTAACTTACTGCAACCTACTGCAACTAGTTAATTTTGGAGATGCGACTTTGTTCTTGGGACCCGTCAATATTTGTAATTATTGTTTACTATGTTTTGCTTATAGTCATGATTTATATACATGTCAGTTATTATATAACAGCTTACTTAAATTAGCACTACACAAGCATTAAGTTGTTATTAAAATTTAGAATAAGTTAAATAAAATAAGTTAACTGAAAGCAATAACCTAGGAGGTGGAGACCTGGTGTCTTGTATTACAGATTGTTTCAATCCATTTCAAGCACCAGTCTTCACATTAAGTAATCTGCGACTATGTAATATTTTTATATTTTTATGCTTGTTTTGATACTTTTTGTGAAGAAAATAAATAAATTATTATTATTATTACTTAAAACACTTCGAAATGCGAGACAAAATCGGATCTACCATGATCTGTAGGTTTCAGTTAAAGTTAGGGACGCAAAAATCTGCTTGTTGATAATGATGAGAAGTTTATATTCTTTTATAATAAGGACTAACAAATGACTCCATTCCTCGTGATGTTAAGTGGTAGAGAAGTCGATAATGTCACCAACGGAATTTGATACAGAGATCTCGGGATCAGCAACCATGGGAATACAAATTTTTGCTCGATTGGCTAGGTAGGTTTTGGTCCACGTTCGGAAGCCTCATCATGGCGGACCCTGGTAACGTGGTGGGGAAACTTACTCGGCGGGTATGTGACTTTTGATGTCAAGTGTGTGCCCTTGGCATTCGAAGTCAGTGCCATCGTCGACTTGTTTTTGTTTTCCCACCACGGCTAGTTTCGGACGGCCCTTTTCAGGGCCACGACCGCGCCCGAAGTCTCGGGTGAGGTCCGGTGGCTGCTCCCGGTGTCCTCGTCAGGGTGACGCGCCAGGTGAAGCAGCCGTCGGTGCAAGCAGTGCCTAGACGGGCAGCGTTGGGACGGTCTCGGTGTAGTTGCGCTCACGTGCGCAGATCCCGAGCCGTCCCGTAATAGCGCACTTAAATATCTTAGCAAGTACCTAGTAACTTATGAAAAAAATATATCGTGTTTTGGATGACCAAAGCTCCAAATGGTTTCGTTATTATCATAACTTGTTTTTTCAAACTAAAATAAATTTTCATTTTCATACAATATTATCACACACTTTTTAAAAAGTATATCAAACATGGCACATTTCACTGTCTGTCAGTTACACATGTAAAACAATCACGTGGGAGTCCCCTCTATCACGTTGTCAACACTACCTTTTGCTGCCCAAACCTCGATAATTTATCGATATATCAATTTTTTTTTAACTCCCGACACGAAAGAGGGGTGTTATAAGATAATGACTGTATCTTTGTATTATGACGTATCATCGTGGCATCACAGCTGCTAAACTAATGATCCGATTGTAATTTCTATTTGTTTTAAAGTTTTTAGATCAGGAATGTTCCTAGTTATGATTTAAGAATCGTAGCTAGGAGGCTTCTGTTGTTTGTGTATAACTTATGACCGGATCTTATTTAAGGAAATACTTCTGCCATGTGAGTCAAATAGAACTAACGTTTCTTATTTAATATAAGCTAAAAATGTTAAAAATAATTTATTATATTATACGATTTTTTAAGAAATTTTTTACTAATTGTGCTTCTGATTCCTCATTCAGTATATGTTTGTATTAAGTTATCACCAAATTTTAAATAAAAAATAATCTTCAAAGCCACAGGAATTTTAAAATACTCATGCAAGCAATGTTAAAGATGTTTCAATAAAGCTGTAATTAGCTAAATAAGTGGCAATGATCGTTTTATTACAGCAGTAGGTACTTATTTTATTAATTATTTGTGTTAATGAGTTTTACAGTTTCACTACCCAACACCAGAAATGTAATTAACATAAATTCGGTGCTCTGGTTTTAACTTACTTTGGCTTTTGTCGGACTAAGATTATCAAATAAAATATTATTTGTAAATATCATGTTTTTCTGTGTTTCGGTAGGCACGTTAAAGCATTGTTCACTATTCACTATTTCAATTGTCCATTCTCTCTCTTAATTGATACGGGCAACGATATTAGGTGCTTACCCATATCACTAAAAATCTCCAAAGATATGTTAAATCAATGGCTTCAGTTGCTACTTCAACTAAATACCATTCTGCATTAGATCAAAGCGTGATATTACCACCCTAAGCTTCGCATGGCGTTGTGTGTTTATAGCATATAAATACAAGTGGCGCTCTAGCAATGAGTAGGAATGCTAATGATGAAAAAATAATTACTAACACTAACCGATTTCATTTTTAAGCTAATTAAATTAGAAAAATAATACGCTTATCTAAACTCGCAAATACAACAAATTTTCTTCTATGAAAGTTTAGGCTCTGACAATCTCTATGAAACGTTTGTGTTATTTATTTGATAGTGTGCTTTCTTTTTTCTTCTCCATTTTTTTGCTTTCTTTCTTTATTTTCATTTCTTTTTTTCTTCTTTCTTTTTTTTACTTTCTTTGTGGTACCTAGGTAGGTACAATTTCAAAAAAGTGCTTTACTTAAATTCATTGGTGTGTTATTTTTTTAGTGTTATACACGCGTGTGTGGTTCTCACACGACGGTACGGCGAAAAGCCTCCAAACCTCCATCATGTCTCAACATGCCTTTGTGCACACTCAGCAGATTGTGAGACGATCCCGTCTCACAATCTGCTGAGCGTGCATGCCACAAGGCGAAGAAAGACGAAGATAAAATGGGCATCTGCGTTGGAGGGCAGGGTTTATAGCATCCTCTTTCCACTTCCTCTGGTACGCTTTTCCTTACCCACGTGTATCCTTTCGAATGTCTCTTAGATGACGAAAACTGTTAGAAAAATTAATACAACTTACTTTATTTTAAGAAGTATCGACAGGGCCATTCCCCCAACACTATTAAACCACTCTGTCATTTGCAGTACCATCACGTAACAGACCCCAGAAATAAGTCCCTATTCCCGGATTACCCTCATAATTTCATCAACTTGATTAATGTTTTCAGGTTACGATTTTTTTTTATTCAATACACTAAATATATTTATATTTATTAAAAATCTTACAGTATGTCTAATATAAAGGTTAATATACGATTAAAGTTTTAGATTTCTCGTATATTATCTCCTTTAGCAGCATCGCAAATATACGAGTAGTATTTTGTTATTATTGAATTTTATGGGGATAAGGGCTTTATACTTAGGTTCTACATTAGGCCATTATTTAACCTCTTTTACAGCCAATCCAATGCCCCAAAAGTATTTTTACTTTATTACTTACCTTATTAAATTTTAATATATGACGTTGTTTTATATTTTTATTTATGGTTGTCTGTCATATCGCTCCATTACAAATTTGAAATCTATATTAAACATTATTTTTGCAAATAAAGCGTTATCTGTTCTATTAAAATGTATTGGTAATGACGATAGTTTTGACGGTATTTTTTACCTCGATAAAGTATTCGTTACTTTTCACTGTTAATTATCACCTACAGAATTGTTAGGGTTTATAAATCAGTCATAATTTTAATAATATTCAATTAAACTTCCATAAATTATATCTGTATATTGGAGCCAACATTCTTTACTTGCAAAACGCTCTACGATTATTCGCTTATTCAAGAAATTTTACGCCTGGTTTACGTAAATAAACCAACGAGAAATAAGTCTTGTGGTAAAATTGGTATGTTACTTTTTCCTACCACAGATATGAACGAAAATACAATACAATACAATGTAAATATCACGTTATTAATTTTATGTAAATAATTATGATAAAGTGATCCATGTATTTTGAGACATTGTATTTTATCTTTTATTTTGAATATCAAGTTTACAAATTTTGGGGTCATATTTTGACCTCAAGCTGCAAGTTATTAAGACTGATGCATAAATTTGGTTCCGTGCGTTATTGTTATTTTATACTGAGATGTTTTTGAGTGTAACATCTGTCCTGGTTGTTGGTTTGTTTACTAAATGATTGTTACTTTTTAACGTGGCACCAAACCGGTGCCACTTTTATGTAGGCGACTGGCAACCTGTGACTATTTGGAGGTACTACATGATCCATACTGACAGATGTCACTTTATGTGTAACCAAGTGTTACCAAAGGCTCTACTCAACCCCTCTTGGGACTACGAGCGTGATCATATCAACATCACGAGGATGTATAAGACAATTTTCTTAACCGACTTAAAAAAAGAGGATGTTTTTTATGTTTGTTACCTCCTAACTCTTTACTGGGTGTACCGATTTTGAAGATTCTTTCAACCTTTCGAAGCTGGTGGTTGTCACGTGGTCCCATTTGAATTTTATCGACATCTAAGTAGTAGTTTTTGAGTTATATCTAACAATGCCTATTTAATTTGACATCGATGATATCGTAATCTTATCACTTGTAAAAGATCTCGAGATAGTTTACTGAAAATTTCTATACTTAAAATACTAAAAAGCAAAAGATAAATTATATTTCAATAAAAAAACCACCTTCAAAACAAAAAACGGAAAAATAAAAATTTTGTTTATAAAAATCTACTTAAATGTTTTTTTGAGGTCGGTGCCAACCTCAATGTTTGGAATAAACGTTGTCACTTGTATTCGGGACCGAAATCAAAAAAACATTTATGCTATTAAAAAGAAAAAAAAATTCTTTCCGTCCTTAGTTTTGAACCTGTTTTTTTTATTTAAAAATAATTTATTTTTTGTTGTGTGAGAATATAATTTCTACAGAGCAGAAAAACCTGTAATCATTTCAGCCGAGAAACATAGTCCTCCCCCAACCTGATCGGTGTCGCGCTGCCCGCATCCCGCGGCTATTCACGACCTGATTGTCGGTTGACTTATGGCGGCCTACCAAAACGCTTCATCTCCCGGTACGCGCATGTGAGCCTATATCCTCGTAAGGCCCAACCTAAATTTAGGTCGATATACATTACGACCCAATGTACTAAAAATAGGTGCAATCAGTTGCGGCCCAGAACTTTGATTTAGTAAAAAAGTGTTTAAATAGAATTCTTTAGGCTAAATTATTTTAAGGGTCATTTCCTATACTTAAAGTTAACTATTTCATGCAATATTTATGTTGAAATAATTTGTCCTTTTTTTAGGTCACTGGGCTATAGTTATAAAATAGAATATTAATTTGAATAAATCAAATCTATTTAATTATTTATCATAGAATTATAAATTATACCAGAAATAAAAAAAAACTTGTGAAAAATATTTTTATTGAAACTTCTTTCATTTCAACCTTATATATTAATCATTTTACATAACAAAATTCTCTAAATCAGTCTCATTTTTAGGAAATAATCTATCATTAGCATTACACTTATTAATCATAATTAAAGAAATAATATCCTTGCTTGGTAATCAAAATTAACAAACTAATAAATTACTCGACCACCACGGCCACCTCGGCGCTGTAAGCTCCCCCGTCGCGAAACAGAAGAATTAGAAATCGCAGGGCCTGAAACTGAAAGCTCACGTTCAGAATCAGAAGACGATTCTGTTGAATTATGTAATTGACGGTTTTGTCCCTGAGGTCGATAATCAATTTCATCGATATCATCGTAGTCTCGTTCATCTTCAAACTCAGATAAGTCCAGATTAAGCACATTTTCTATAGCTTCGTCGTCCATGGCATAAACAAAGGAAAATAAAAGTAAACACCCAACGTCCTAAAATTATGACATAGAAGTTAGGCAATAAAGACCCACCGACCTTATTTTGGGACAAAGCTTTTATCGTTCGTATATAATTGAAATAAAATTACTTAGAAATAAAAAAAATGCGTAGGAACATAATTAACCATTTACACAACTGTTTGCAATACATTTCAGACATCACCATGTAATGATTATTAAGATATGAATAGATTTACTTACCTATCTTCACGAAGCTTCCGTTGACAAGAGATGAAACGTCAAAAAGACAGATTTTTGGTCGCCAAATGTCAAGTTAGGATTGTCAAAATTAAAGATGCGTTCATTTTTATAATTTTTTGATAGCAGACTTAAATTGGCGGGATTTTTAAAAACCGGAAAATACGTTTAAATATTATGTCCTAATTTTAGGTAGTTGGGCTGTAATTTCATGATTTCAAAAATTATCTTGGGCCCGAGTGACAAAATATTTTTGTCATTAAATTAGGTCGTTGGGCCTTACGAGGATATAATAATTTAAACGATTTTTAAAGAAAGAGTTGTTTTCTAATGAATTTTATGGTGTCTAAGGCCACGGCCGCACTACTAAGGTGATTGCGACTCGATGGCGATTTCGTGAAAACAAATATTGTCGGTGGCTGCACTGCAGAATGGACAAACGAAATTTATTTGTGAGGAAATTCGCCGCCGCGTTGCTTTCGTCGTTCTAGAAATTATGGTTGTCTAAAGTCGTAAAGGAATATAGGTAGGTACTTATTTGATTAAATAAAACATGTAGGTATATTTCTTTTTTTACTGCAGATCCCTAAAGAATGCAATGCACTTTGTTATTACAATGAGATAAGTGTAGTAGCGATAAAAATAAATTGCTATTTTTTATTGATAATTATGTGTCAGTAAACTTTAATGGATATTTGTAGGGCAAATAAGATATGTTATGTAGTATGTATTATTAATTGGTTAGAATAGGTTATTAGATTAAAAATCTTGAAGACATGCTTATTGAGTTTGGTGACAAATAAGATGCTTAGTAGAAGATTAAAATTTAATAATTACACTACATACAATCACCCTCATAATCCCAACAAGCAAAAAGTTTATAGCACTGTAAACCGACTAGGGAAAAAAAGGAAGGAATCAAGTCGGTGAAATTCTTTGAAATTGTTAAAGCGAATGAATAGTTTAGGCAGAGGAACATACGTAAATACTAACAAACATAGACTGCTAAAATCATAATCTATCAGTTTTTCTTTGCCGTAGTCGAGGAAAAAAAAGGGTTGCGCAGAGCCATAAGTAACATTTAGCTACACATAAAGTCACAACTACCACAGACAGTAATAGGCTAAGTAGTGCTACCATACTATGTAAAGCTTGCCTCTAATGAAGTGGCAGTTAGGTCGAGTACATCATACTATCCCAGGAAAGGACCGCGTATCAAGAGTGGCATACCTATATTATTTATTATTTAGACAATTCGGGGCTTTTTGCGTCACTGCGACCTATAAAGATCGATGGTGACTAACCTCCAAGTAAATCCTATTGAGGCCTTACATGTACTCCTTAAGCTGGGCACTATCTAAAAATTATAAGATATTCCTAGCTTGAATTGTTTTGATATCGTCTGGGTCGAGAATGTTTCTTCCCAAATGTTAGCTTCTTTTGTGAATGAGACATTCACAGGAGCACAGGAGGTGCATTGGTGTTTCACGCTCCTGTTCACAGAATCTGCAAGCATCAGTATCTTTTAGTCTCATGTTGTAGAGATGTCTATTCAGCTTACAGTGGCCAGTCAAAGCCCTAATCAACACGCACAGGTTGCCCCTGTTAAGCTTCAGTAGCTCGTCAGTGCGCTTACGATAGTATGGTTCGATTAGTGCTTTTGAGTGTGTTAACTCAGGCGTTCTTTGCCAGTCCACTTTTGCCTCTTGCTATATCAAAATAGCAACAGCAGAAAATCTGTCCCCTTCAGCAAGACAACAGTGAATCAAGTCAACCATGGACTATTTGAAAGCTACTGCTTCCAAGGCTGGAGGCCTGTTACATATTATACGACGTGTTTTGTGTGAATCGGAACATTAAAACGTCGTTGTAGCTTCTAAGCAAATTTGTAATCGCCTAACCCACGGGCTGTGACGTATCCGCGGTTCATTTTAAAGATATTGGTTTACTTTGTTCCCCCGACCCCCCTTTCCTCGAATTTTGTAAATTTTTCACGAACCATTTGGTATGTAAAACGATGAAGATAATGTGAAGTGAAGTGATGGCGATATTTGGCTACGTCTTAATTATTACTATCATCACTAGTTCTAAAGTAAAGAAAATATAATTTTAAGTCAAATCGTATGATGGTAAAGACAAGGTAAAGAGCAAAAAGTTAAATTTACTTAAATGATCTTAATCCCGTAAGGATAAGGACGACATGTCAAAATCAATCATTATTTGAGATGATATTATGAACTAATGTGAATATAAAAATAAGTGGTAGTGGTCTCATCGTTTCGTACACCAGCAGAAACAGAAAAAATATTTTGTTTAATCTTTTCCTTTTATACGCGACTATACACAAGAATGGAAAACAAATAGGTTTTTCGAGTAAAAAAATTACAAGATGACTGAGAATGGAATACCATGCCATTAATGTCGTTGACCTTGGTTCTACTGCGGATCTCATCATTTCTGATATGATCACGCAGAGAAACTCCGAGCATAGCCCTCTCCATTGCCCTTTGGGTGACCTTGAGCCTTCTTATGAGGCCGATAGTAAGCGTCTACGTTTCGGTTCCATAGGCTGTCACTGGCAACACATACGAATTAAAGACTTTCGTCTTGAGACACTGCGGTAGATAGACCGAGAATATGCCGCGTAGCTTCCCGAACGCTGCCCAGGCGAGTTGGATTCGTTGATTGACCTTTTTCTGGAAGTAGGACTTACCCAGTTGGACTGGTTCACCATATCAGCCGAGAGACTCGTGAGAGATTTGTGGCTTCCTGTAATTTGGATTAGTGTAAATTTTCATTCAATGAAATAAATACCGATATAGACATAGTAACGACAACATTGTAAATAATTGATTCCAATATAATAAACTGCAACAATTTATTTAAGTACGTTTTCTTGTTTGAATGATAACCTGTAACCCTTTCGTATCTAGTATTAATACAGTCCATAACCTTTCACAATTCTTAGTATAAAAAGGGATGGGAATGCTTCGTCAGGCACAGTTAAGATCCCTACGGGTCGGCTGCAGTATGAAGGCATTCATTTTACTGATTTTGGGCCTCGCGGCCATGGCCGCAGCCCGCCAGTTCGACGATACCACACTTGGTAAGGATTTCTAACTTTAATTCTTTTTTTTTAGAAAATTTTATTTTATTACATCAGCGATACTTCACCGTAACCTTTTCTGAGATTAATTTATAGTATTAATATCGCAGTGACCATGGACATCAAACAACGGCAAACTTTCATCCTTAAATTACTGAACCACGTCACGGAACCAGTAATGTACAAGGAAATCGAAGATATTGGCAAGAACTTCAACATCGAAGAGAACATCAGCCTTTACACTGTAAGACTTCAACAATAACAATCATAATCATTCATGTAGTTAAAGTAAAACTAATTAGTACATTTTTTTTACAGAGAAATGATGTCGTGAAAAGGTTTATCAGCCATCTTAAATATGGTGTGCTGCCTCGTGGAGAAATCTTCACCATCCATGTTGATCGTCAGTTGAAAGAGGTTGTGACCATGTTCCATATGCTGTACTACGCCAAGGACTTCGTTACCTTCATCAAAACTGCTTCCTGGATGCGTATCTATCTCAACGAAGGCATGTTCGTCTATGCCCTTACTGTAGCCGTCAGGCACCGTGAAGACTGCAGAGGAATTATTCTGCCTCCACCTTACGAAATCTACCCTTACTTCTTCGTTCGCGCTGATGTCATTCAGAAGGCATACCTTCTTAAGATGAAGAAGGGTCTTCTTGACCACAAACTTTGCGACTTCTACGGAATTAAGAAGACTGAGAAGGATATAGTAATCATCGATGAAAATGTCTACGACACACGTGTCTACATGAACAAGGAGGATAAACTGAGATACTTCACAGAAGATATTGACCTTAACACCTACTACTACTACTTCCACGTCGACTATCCATTCTGGATGAAGGACGAAGTTTATGACAAATTCAGAGCTAGACGTTTTGAGCTCACTTTGTACGTGTACCAACAAATCCTTGCTCGTTACTATATGGAACGTCTTTCGAACGGCTTGGGTGAGATCAGTAGTCTATCATGGCACAAACCAATCAGAAAGGGATATTGGCCTTGGTTGACTTTCCACAATGGAGTGCAATTACCAATGAGACCTAACAACTACGTTATTATTCGTGATGACAATATTGAAGTCCTTCAGCTTGCGGAAGCTTATGAGCAAATAATCAAGGATGCTATCATCAAGGGATTTGTTGACGTAAGCATCATTTATCTATACTTAATGATACATACCATCATGCTCATAAACCCGAAAAGGTTGAGCTTAACATTTGGTTGCACGTTAAGCCTCATCTGACAGTAATGACAGTTTGCCAGCCTATTGTATACTTAACGATTAATAACGTGAATCAATATTATGCGTATTTTTACAGATTAATGGTGTAAGATATGAACTGACAAAGCCTGAAGATATCGAAATTCTCGGGAAACTCATCTATGGTAAATTTGACAAGACCCACGTTGACCAGACCCTCGTTCATGCCTACCGATATCTGCTTCTTGTCATCAAAGCTGTCCTCGGTCTCAATACAGCGAAATCTGACAAGTGAGTAGATTATCTATTTACCAAAACTATTACATACAAATTCACCTCATAATTATATTTTTTCATTATGTCTTACAAAGAGAGCAAAGAAAACTTTCTAGGAAAGACGTGGTTAAGCAAATATAATAACTATCTTGTATTTTACAGGTACTTCATCACACCGACTGTCTTGGACCACTACCAAACAGCTCTCCGTGATCCAATCTTCTACAAGCTGCAGAAACGCTTCATTGACTACGTAATCTTGTTCAAAATGCGCTTGCCTTGCTACACTAGGGAAGAATTGTACTTCCCAGGAGTCAAGGTTGACAATGTTGTGACTGATAAACTGGTCACCTACTTCGATGACTATCTGATGGATGTGACTAACGCTGTGGTCCTGACTGAAGATGAGCTTAAGAAGACCAAATCGGACATGAAGATCTTCGTCCGCAAACGCCGCCTTAATCATCAACCATTCAAGGTTTCCGTCGATGTTCTCTCTGACAAAGCCGTTGACTCCGTTGTAAGGATTTTCTTGGGACCGAAAAAAGACCATCTCGACCGTGTGATCGACATCAGCAAGAACCGTTTGAACTTTGTAGAAATTGACAGCTTCCTGTACAAACTTACGACTGGCAAGAACACCATCGTCAGGAACTCTTACGATATGCACAACCTTGTTCGTGACAGGATCATGACCCGTGACCTGTGGAAGAAGGTTGACACTATTACCGACTTCAGGGATCTTCTAATTAAGGATCTGAGAAACTACCACACTGGATTCCCAACCAGGTTACTTCTGCCTAGAGGTCACGTTGGAGGTATGAAGATGCTTTTGTACGTCATCATAACCCCCTTGAAGCTGGTGGACAACATTGACCTAAATATTCTGGACACGAACCGCAAAGACTTCGTGAGGGACTTCAGATCAACCACGCTTCTAGACAAGAGGGCTCTTGGCTTCCCCTTCGATCGTTCAATTGACATTACCAAATTCTTTACACCTAACATGAAGTTTGTTGATGTTGTCGTCTTCCACAAGAAGCAGGTTTGCGATATGAGGACTCGTTGGGACAGATATGTATTAAGAGACTACAATATGGTTGACAAATCCGTATTCGATGACACATACTTCATCGACACCGACATAAACTCGAAAACAGTTGACGTTGACAACAAGTTCTATGACATGTAAGTAACCGAACAAACGACAAAGCAGGCCCTAAATGATGACTGATTGAAATTGCAACTTATAAAAAGTAAAAAATAAATTTTATGAATTATTAGTATTTTTTCTTTTTATTTACTAATACCCCAAAATACGTGCTAATTTTTTACATCACAAATGAAATGAAATGAAATGAAAAAGCTCTTTATTTAAATGGACTTTGCTAAGTAATTTATAATCGTCAAAAGCCCTACCACAAAAATATACTATACAGGATTGTTTGGTACATGGGGTATGAAGCGGGCACCTACCCATGCTAACATAGTCATATACATACTATGGTGATATTAAAAATTCAAAATTGTAAAAATTATTTTTGAATTTTTCATACATTTTGTTTTTGTGACCAAACTATTTGTATGGAGAAACAATTTTTTTTTAATTTTTTTTTTATATCGCCATAGTATTTAAATGACTGTGTTAGCATGGGTAGGTGCCCGCTTCATACCCCATGGTACCAAACACCCTGTATATTTGTTTGAAAATATAAAAATGCCTGAGTATATAGGTAGGTACGTAAATATAAAACTTATAAGAATTGGCAATAAAATTAAACTGGGGCCTTTTGGGGCCTAAATAAAAAACAGCAATCCTTAAAATACAGTAGGTATAAAAAAGACAGTATCAATTAAGAAAATCAATAGAGGGCTCCAAATTGACACTACAGAATAATAAATTTTAATGCTCACACACATTACCTAGCCCAAATTAAGCATCATTAAGAACAACATAGTATTAAGTAGTACTACATAGTACAGTTGGAATAACTACTAACTATTTGTTAAAAGTTTGACAAGAGAACAATGAATGAATTTAATTTTATAAAATCTTAATCAGATTAATTTACAAAAATAGAAAACGACCTCAGTCACATTCACATAAAATGCATCTATTAATTATTGAATGACTGTTTATTCATTTTCAATCATACCTACGTTATAAAATGGGTCAAAAGTGGCCACTTATAGCTAAAAAAAAACAAAATAAACTTACAACCATTGTAGAAAAGCTTAAAAAGTATTGAATTTAATTGATTTAAAAACACGTTTTAAGCGAAACAATAAAAAGTAGTGGTATGCCGTACAATAAATTTTATACGCATTTAAAAGATAATTATCTTTTTAGATTTTCCAATAATAAAATTGAATAAAAATAACAAAATTAATCCCTTAATAAATTTTACCATTATTTTGTTTTAACCATACTTTAGCAGAATTAATAATACCCACCTTGCCGGCCAGTCATTGACCTATTAATTCAGGTGACAAGTAAATATATTTGAAGACGGAAATGATCATCATTCAGTCATTATAACGACCGAATCGACCCACTGCTGGGACACAAGGCCTCTCGTTATCAATGAAGGAGGTTTAGGCAGTAGTCCACCATGCTTGCCCAATGCGGATTGGTGGACCCGCGTGGACGAGAATGATAATTTAAAGAAATAATTGCATTCATCAGAATCCTTTGGGAACTTCCGGCATTCAACCAAATAGCATCGTGTTCGTGTCCTTAGAAGCATGCTTCTCGGGAGAATAAGCACAACAGTGCTACTAACAAAATATTAGCTTTCTAAAACTGGCACTAGATGGCATGACCATACCTCGTTTCACCACAAATATTTTTGTTAATAAATATTTATTTTAGGTATTTTAGTGAATACGAATATTTTGTAAACGATATAGTTTTTTAATCTGGGTAGAGTTTCCGACCGTTTTAAAATATTCAAAAATTAGTTATACAAACCTAGAGGAAATTCAGTTTCATACTCGTAATACACGTATAATCAGTGGCGTAGCGTAGGGGGGACAGGGGGGAGGCCCGCCCCGGGCGGCACATTTGAGGGGGCGGCAAAATTTTACAATAATTTAAAAAAAATGAAACCATTTCATATTTTTATTGCAACTACAAATTCGGACCACTTGAAAAGAGTATGGAATTTTTCATTAGTTATTCTGTGAAGAATTCCCTTTCTTTGAATGATATTTTATAGCATCTGCTGGCAACACCGTCTATTCTGACTTGCGGCGATTCCCCGTAGATTATTTTGTATTCACGAGGAATATTTTGTGCTTAGATTTTGTGCTTTAATTGTTTATGACTAATAATCAGCGATAATGACTTTGACTATTCAAAGAAAGCTTTATGCATAGATCACATAATGATTAGGCAGACCCGTTATTAGAAAAGATAAATTTATATACCCCATGAGTTAAGTACGTATTGATTGTTGCTTAGCGCTCATTGATACCGATAACAGAGGATATACATACGCGCACTTTGTGTCAATGACGGTCAAATTGAATAACAAAATGAAATTGAAATTGTTTTTAAGACAAGAAAAAATACACTGAATAAAATCGACCTGTCCCAGGCGGGAATCGCACCCAGCTCCTCCGCAATCCGGGCGGCTGCGTTAACCACTAGGTACGCTACCAGGACACTGCTTTCGCTGTCGAAATTGGTCAGTGCTTGGTGCTTATGTTTTTATGGTAAACAGTTTTTCATCAAATCATTGAAATTTGCCCTTCTAAGATCAGAACGAAATATTTTTACAAATATTTGACGCCCAGCTAAGATGAAACTACCTTATAGTGTGGAATAATTTTTTGCGTTTACAAACGCGTAGGTACATATTTTTGAGGCTGGAAAAATACACTGGAAAAGTCGACCTGCCCTTTTTTCGGACAGGCGGAGGGTTTCAAGTGTTAAAAATATTTACGCGTTTGTAAACCCAAAAGAAAATGTTCCATATGAAATTGTTTTGATAAGAAAAATTAATTTGCCAAATGAATTGACACCTTTTCATGTCTCTAACAGTGATAATTTACCTAATTTGTACACTTTTTAACAACACAGGAAGGCATTTTTTCGAGCAATTACCTACTTAAAGCGTTGCAATGAAGTGCAGTCGACCACCCGAAATGCGAGAGCGTTCCCGTTTCTTTTTTCATTAGTTCCAAACTGAATGTAAATCCGGCAATTGCCCGACTTTTTCGTTGCCATTTTCGAGCGAGTTCAACGCCGTAAGGGAAGTATATACCTGAACCGTACCACACGTTATATTTTTTGTGAAATTTTGATCCCCATTTACAGATATTCGAAAAATGTACCTACAGTTAGCAAAAAATGGCAATTTTTCACGAATATTTTTTTGATTTCAATCAATCAGGTTTCTTATGCCAATCAAAAACTTCTAATGAACCAACCCAGGCTGGAGTACTAAAAAAGTCAGAAATTACCTTTTACTATACATTTCGTAGGAAAACAAAGAAAAAAAAATATGTGTAATTTTTCAAATGATGTAAAATCAATTATTTTTTTATTGACACTTAACGTTACGGCTTACAAAGCAACATGATAATGTTCAAAAACCTAAAGTACTCACTAAGCACAATTTTACATGGGATTCAGACAAATAAATTATCAACAGTCAGTTGATACAGAAACGAGTCGATCTATGCATTCGTCAAAATGGCGGATACTTTGAGCACCTGATATCGTAACGCATAAATAGGTAGATTTTAAATAATAATAATCCACATAAAAAACGGAATATTTCAGGGATACTCTGTATTCGGATACTCTTTAGTTTTGTTTGGCCTTGAACCCACTGTCTAAGTTACTGTCAAACTCTGAAAAAAGTTACCAAATTACACAAACAACAAACATTACCCATCTACTATATATGGACGATATATACACTCGCAGCCATATCGTATAACATGCCATTTTACAAAACGGCGCGGCGGGGATTTGCAGTGTGTGTGAGTGACATGTGAAAATAATCCCACTCCGCTTGGCTATATTAAAGTAGCCTGAACCTATTAATAATAAGCGATCTCCATTCGATTATACAGACTTATATTGATAGAATCTATTACAGTTGTACCGGCAAACTGTTTTATTTGGTTAACATCAATGCGCCGCGCCGTTTTGTAATACGGCATGTTATACGATTTGACTGCGACATAATTATTATTACATGTAATAAACATTAAAACAATAGATTACTGAAGGTCAAAATGGCAATGCCAAGTTTTTTAAATAACAACAACTTTTGATAACCCTGGCAATAGCCTTATCGTCTGATAGGTGTCTCAAACAAAGTGACCTTAATATTACCTAAGTTATTATCAATATTATTCAACAATGCACTAGGAGTTTATTTATAGTCTCAATTTTCAATCAACAGTAGGTAAAGTTTAAATTTCTTTAGCTTTCTTTACCTGAATTGTATTTAAATATAAGATTTGTATTGATAGGTATCTATTTAAATCTATACTAACATTATAAAGGTGAAGAGTTTGTGATTCAAGTTGAAAAATCATTTTTGTGTTGGATAGTCCATTTATCGAGGAAGGCTATAGTATAGGCTATATAACATCATAACACGCAAACAAAGTCGCGGGCACAGCTAGTTATAATATGAATCTGCTTGATGTTGCACCTAAAACTTTTTGTTACAAACCCCAGTGGTTTTCTTACGAGCCTTGTAATTGAAATCTTTATCCATGTATTTTTAGTTTATTAGTTACTAGCGCTTCGTCCGTGGCTTCGTCTGCGTAGAAATCAATCCAGTAGTTTTTGAGCTTATTAGAAATATTCAAATTCAAATTTAACTTGCAATGTATGTTTGTTCGGGTGGAATCTTGCTACTCGATTTTGAATTTGGAGCAGATGTCTTCCACCGATTGAGCTGAAACTTTGTATACACGTTTAGTTGGGATGACAATACACGATAAGCTGTGTCACGTCTTCTAAATCCAATATGGCTGAAAATCCGAGATGGCGGAATAGTTATTTTTTATGCACTTCTGCATTATTTACTTGTGTAAATAAACTAGTAGGTAAGTACCTATTTAATGGAGTAGCTTAACCTGCTAAGTTTTTTTTAATCAGTTTAATTAAATACATATAGGTACTTACGCAAACCTCGCGACAAGCTTATATGATCATATAAATTGTGAATAATGAGGTTACCTATAAGTTTATAGTTAAAATTTTACCGGAAAATTTTATTTTCTTCCTTTTAGAGCATTTAAATAAAAGCTTTTTTAAAGGTTTCTTGCTTTTAATTTTTTGTTTCTAAGTTTCGCAGGTTCAAGTCGCGTCTCAACACTTACCATGACAAGATTTTCTCCTTATTTTTCGTTTTCTATTTAGGACTGATTTTTAAGCGGAGCCTCTCAACACGTCTTTTTGCAACAAGAACTCGGGAGAAACTCCTATATAAAATGTTCTATTCTATTCTAAATTAATGGCATTCGCAAATCTTAAAGATTATGCATTTTGCCAATGTCAAGTGAAAATTTTAATTACAGTTACAAAAAATTGTACCGTAGATTTTCGTTAAAAATGGAGTCTCTCAACACGTGCTTTTACAGCAAGATTCTCTAGAAGACTCTGTAGAAACTCGTATATAAAAGTTAAGAGTTAGTTAAATTAACAAAAGCAAATGTCACTTGCAATCACGAAATGACAACTGACAACGTAATTTTAATTTTGGAGTTTCTCCCGAGTTCTTGTTGCAAGAACACGTGTTGAGAGACTCCATTTTAAACTCAATCTACCGTACAATTATAGGTTACTTTAATTACATTTTCACTTGATATTGGCTCAATGCGTAATCTTTATGTGTTGCGATCGCCATTTGTTTAAAAAACTAAGAGGTAATTTTAATTTGTCCATGTTCTGAGTAGTACGATATCCGACGGATAAAAAACATTTAGGTATTTTTAAGCTCTTGGCCTTCATCTCACCTCATGGTAAGTGACGATAAGGTCGAATATGGAATGTAGCTTCACCAGGAACCCTCAACCACAGAGGGACTGGCTACCTTATCATTAATTGTCGGAACACAATAATGATGTCAACATTATTATTATGGCGATAGATTTTGATAAAATGGTGATAACTAGCCAGGGGGACTTGAAAAAAGTCCAACCACCAACCATACCGAGTACAAGTAATCCCTAAATTTGTTTTCTTCAGTGTATTTTTCTAGGTTTAAAAATCCTTACGCCATAATTATTCCATGATATAAGGTAGTTTCATTTTACTGGGCGACAAATATTTGCAATTTTTCGTTCGGATCTTAGAAGTGCAAATTTCAAAGATTTGATGAAACAATCATTACCATAAAACATAAGCATTGACAAATTTTGACAGCGAAAGCGGTGCCCTGGTAGCGTAGTGGATAACGGATTGCGGAGAATGCTGGGATGAAATATGTACCCACCTTTTACATTGCCCGGCCCGCTATCCGTTTTCGGACTGTTGAATTTCATACATTTATCTTGACATTAGCTTCCGATACCGATATCGTATTGGACAATGTGGAACCTTTCTAAGTGCAAAGCAAATGCATCTCGATATTAACCTACATTTTCTAACATAAAATTTGCGCTTTTTAGTTTGATAAAAACTTATTGAAAATGAGTCTTATTTTTGGCTGATTTCTTGTGGTAAGAAGTCGCCGTAGACTGTCTGTGAATGGTTGCAACTTAGTTGCAACACTATATGCTTAAAAACTTGTATGTAAAACGACAATTACATAGGTAAGCTCTCGTCTTTCTTCCATGTGGTAACTGATAATAAAAAGGTGGTAGGGAAAGTTCCCTTCCATCTGATTTCTTCATATTTTTTCGAAGTGCTAGATAAGCAGTTAGTTGAAAGACAACTATTAGTGCTCTTGCTGCCTCCTGCGCCTCTGCACAGAATCAAATTCAGGGAACATTTTTATATATTTAAATATTATGTCGGAAAGTAAACTAAAATTATGTGCTTATCGACGATTTGTATTGTTATTACATATCATACATTTTCTTGTTAGCTAATAAATAGTAGTTAATTAAGAAGAAAAAAATATTTATAGCTGGTTTACGTAGCACTGTGACCTAATAGACCTTATGTCATCTACTGCAACATTGCAATAACGTTCATTCAACTTACTATCTTTTTCAAAGTCTATGAACTTTTAGAAAATAATCAAACATTATAAATATTGGTATATTTGTAGAAAGCCGCAGTATTCGAAGCAAAATGAAAGCGTTAACATTAAGTCTAATTGCTCTGGTAGTGAGTTCTTGTTCATCATATCTTATCAAAGTTCCTACGGCGCCTTTGAAACCAGGTTTAGGTGTGTATTTATCTGTTACTATTATTAATCTAATTTTAATTCATTTTGGACATTTATTTGTTGGAACTTTTACCAATATATGTTTATAGAGTATTTTTTTTTAATAAATGAGTTACTATTTATCAGAACAATAATATAAAATATACTAGTTTTCCTCTATTCTAATCGCTGTCCTTCACAAGACATTATTTAACATAAAATGCATTTATTAAATAAAAGTGTTATTTTATGTACATTGTTACGTAGACTTTTGTTTTTATTTATACATACTATGCAAAAAATTGGATTTTTATTGAGTTAACAGACATATAACACAAATGTTGTAAATTTTACAGCACCTGTAGGATGGGTTCACATACAGAAATTGATGCTTCCTTTATTCAATAATATTTGTGAAGACAGTACAAATGATATCGTCGTGCGTGTAGCAAAAGAATTTACATTAGATTCTTCTAACGGAGACTTTACGGTATGTAAATAGTTTATCAAAAGAGCAATATTATTTAAATTAAGAAAATGCTGGTTCATTTGATCTCTATTTTCCAGAAAACTGATGTAATCGCAAATCTCAAAAATATCAATATTGACAAAGGCTTTCTTCCGAAAGGGGAAATATTTTCCGAATACAATCAAAGTCATGTCAACGAACTAAAAGCACTTTTTGAAATATTTTACTATGCCAAAGATTTTGATACTTTCTACAAAGCGGCTTGTTGGGCGAGGCAGAATATCAATTGCGGATTATTTGTTGATGCTTTATATGCAGCTGTAATGAACAGAAAAGATACTTCTAGAATATCAATACCTGCCCCATACGAACTTTTGCCTAATTACTTCATTCGAAAAGACAGTATAATAAAAGCTGCTTCTCTCATGACTGGCATTGAGCTTGGTGAAACTAATGATTTTCGAGTAGAAAATAATGCGTTTATACTAAATGCCAATTACACAACTGATTTGAATGATGATGAAGATTCAAAGTTAGCTTACTTTAGAGAAGACGTCGGATTGAATTCATATTATTATTTAAAGAAGCTCAGAAATACGCTAAGCCTGAATACTCCGTCGAATAATGATATTAATTATTATGGTGAATACGTGTTTACAATGATGAAACAATTCGCAGCTAGATATGACTTAGAAAGATATTCTAATGGATTGCCCGAACTTGAAAGTATAAAATGGGATTCTATAATCCCCGTGTATAAACCCATGTTAATATATTCAAATGGAAAAGAATTTGGTCAGAGAACAGTCTTGGGCTCTCTCAGTGACAGTCAGGAAGTGGTTTTTCTAAAAACGATTGAAAATAATATTCCTTCAGTCATAACTCATTTGGTATGTGAATATATATTTTATGGAAGAAGTTAGTCTATGTATGTGATAATATGACAACATAATGTTTTTTATTTTTATTTTCGCAGATGCAAACCGGTCATGACAAAACACAAATAATCAACCATCTCATAGAGATTCTGATTACCGCCGATAAATGTTACGAAAGTGTTGCTAGAGAAATTCTTGGTAGTGACATAGGAATGAGTGAAAGGTGAGTTGGCGACTGAATTAGATGGTCTCAACATAATATAAATACAGATTATACAAGTAATATAATTTTAATATTCCAGGCAATATTCTACCCTAGAACACTATCTGACCACATTAAGAGATCCAGTTTATTGGAAAGTGAACAAGAAAATTGTAGAGTTGATTGATAATGGTCTAAAAGTTCTACCACGTTACTCACGAAAGGAACTATATTTCCCAGGTGTTGAGATTCTAAATGTAGACACGAAAAAAATGATGACTTCATTTGATTTGTTCTACTTTGATGTAACGGACGCATTAAAACCAAGTGCTGAAAATACCACATATCAAGTTAAAATAGCACAAACGAGGCTGAATCACAAACCATTTTCCCTTAAATTAAATATTTCTTCTTTAGTCACTCAGAAGGGAGTAGTAAAAATATATCTTGGACCGAAAACTATGCCCGGACAACTGACTTCAAGGAAAAATTCATTCATAATTTTAGATAAATTTGATTATGAATTTAAGCGTGGAATTAATATTATATCCAGATCTTCAAGTGAAATGTACTTTTCTGCTGACTTAATTTCTTATCAAGAATTGCAAAAAAAGGTAGAAGATTTCGAATTTGGGCTTGATGCACTACCCTTGAAAGAAGTTGTGACACAGACACGATTTCCTTCTAGACTAATTCTTCCAAAAGGTTTATCTGAAGGTCTTCCACTGCAATTATTTGTATTTGTAGCACCTTATTATAAGAGTATCGCAGGATCACTATCATCGGTGACTAGGGAGTTTAACTCAGCAATTTTATCTCCTGGATATCCGTTTGACTTAGCAATTGATGAAAAAACGATATTTAAGCTTCCAAATGCTTTAGTGAAGGACATAAATATAATCCATAAAGATGAATCAAAATCATCAAGCTATGGCCCTAAGGCCGGTCCAAAAAAATGGAATTCAGACAATTCTTATAATTCACAGTCTTATTCGAGAAATAATGATATTAATTATGAAGATCTTCATGACAATGGAGAAGACGATGCTTATTTTGATTACAAAGAATATAGTGAACATCATTCATTGAATGAACGACCAACTTTTACATATAAATATAACAAATCTAATGACTACACAGATAGAAGAAATGAATTAATAAATAAAGAAGTTTTTACTCTAAATCAAATTGAAAATGAAAAACAAAATTTCGAATCTTACAAAGTAACTACAGAGCAACAGAAAACTTCTAAAGAACTACATGATTATGGAAGTAATGGTGACGATACCTACTCAGTACACGGCTTATTGAAAAGTCGACCTGAATACACTTTTAAAAGAAAAGAAATGAATAAATACAAGAAAACCGATGCAGATTCACCGAACCAATTAGAGTCCAATAAGTATAGTCTCATGGAAAAAAAAAGCAAGCCCTTTTTAGAAATTTATTCAAATGAAATGGGAAATATTAAAGAGAAAGATAATATTGAAAACACTGATGTAAAACAATCTCGTGTAGAAAAAAATCATGGATTACTAGGCGATCGACCTGATTTTACATATAAGAGTAAGGGAAATAAAGACTATACTGACAAAAGAAATCAATATCAAAAGAAAAAAGAAGACTACGAAGTGAAACGGACGGAAAATGAGAATAGAGAATATCGTATGAAAGTATCGGATAATTTGTTAAATCATAACCAAACCGTTGCTACAAAACATCAACAAGATTTTGAATCAACCACTTATTTTACTAAATTTACAAAAAATTTAGATGAAATTAACAAAACTGAGAAACAAAAGCTTATAAATGTGAATAATATTGGAAACACTGATGTAAAACAATCTTCTGTCGAAAAAGTACATGGATTACTAGGTAATCGACCTGATTTTGCATATAAGGATAAAGGAAAAACGGATTACACTGAAAAAAGAAATCAATACAAAAGTAAAAAAGAAGACTATGAGGCAAAAAGAATGCAATATAAAAACAAGGGGTACAGCAATAAAGTATCTAAGGATTTGTTGAATACAAAATTTAGTATTACAACAAAAAATCAGCAAGAATTTAATCCAACCACTTACTCTACAAAATTAAATGAAATTGATGACTACGGAATCGACGGTAGCAGTGTAGTGCATGAAAATATATTAGAAGATAAATTTGATAAAAAAGTAAACGTTGCTAAAGGCAACGGTGACTTTTTAGATACAACAACTAATCCTAATACAGACATTTATAGTATGTACGAGAATGTTGACTTAGAAACAATTACTAAAACTGGTACTGTGTTAGCTGACAGCGTAAGTTCCGTTGAAAAGGATACCAAAGTAACTAATTATATAGTAATATCAGATCCTGTTCCCGAGATTCTAAAGCGAAGGGTAACTGTTTACGACTACTTATTCAACTTTGATGACAAGGAGAACAAAGTTTACGAATAAGTAAGTGCTAAAAGTTGAAACAATAGTTAATAATGTTTATGATAATAGGAAATCTTATTCAATTATACTTGTAGACACTTGCTGATAATAAATAATATTTTAATTAAACTGTCACTTTCTTCTTTGACAAAGGATTAGTCTAAGCTTTATTTTAAGTCTGCTCCGTCAGAAACAGACATTGTACGTCAATTTTAAAATAATTTAAACGTAATTAGGCATTGCCAACCAAAAAAACTCGCATTTCGATAATCTTGGTCACCATGGTCTCTCTTGCGCGGGAAGTGCAGCCCGACTTACAAGACATGCTGAGGTTAATTACATCATCCGCCGGGCTCTTGTGACTACCGGAATGCCCGCCGCTTTAGAGCTTAATGATTTAGCGCGCGATGATAGTAAGAGGCCTGACATTATGACCCTCGTTCCCTAGAAGAAGGGAAAATGTATGGGATACCACTTGCGCGAACACCTTAGCGTTGTCCCATATTCCAGCTACTTCAGCAAAGTACGGATCGGCTGCAGCTTCCGCTGAATCTCTCAAACGGCGCAAATACGCTGCTTACTCAGGAGACTACTTATTTGAGCTATTTGGGGTAGAGACTCTGGGCCCATGGGGTCCAGGAGCTCACCAACTTTTTCGGGATAATACAGAGCGGCTATGTGAGACAGCAAGTGATAATAACGCTGGTTTGTATTTCGCGCAAAAAATTAATCTCGCGATTCAGCGAGGTATTGCAGCCAGTGTTATTGGTACACTGCCTATTTCAGAGGACCTAGGCGAAGTATTTTATCTGTAATTTAGTAGTTTATAAATTTTGATGCCTAGTTTTAGTAACCTTTTCATAACGTAGATTTGATTTGTTTTAATGAAGTAGCTTTATATGTAGCTTTATTTTAACCTTATAATAATAATCATTTATTCGCAAAAACATGTGTGTACGTACTTATTAAAACGCAGATGTAATAGCTAAATAGTCCAACATGTTTCACCTTAATGGTATGCAAATTCACATTGTAATCTAAGCATGAATAATAATATTATGTCAATAAAATAAAACCTTCGAGAACTTCCACTTAAATGTAGCAATAATTTGCCCATGGCTCTTATAATACTAAATCGAGATTAGTGTCACGTTTCAATGAGCTATAAAAACGCGCTGTGGGTATGAACTACGGAAACCGATGTACGTTAATATTACTCTTTCAAGCGGTTTCTATCATTATTTTTGGAAATGTTCCAAATATTTTACAACAAACGCTACGCTTTCCCTATTTTCATCTCTGAAAATTTAAAAACCATCGGTCACTAGTGTGACAACGGCTAGAATACAAATAGAAATATTTTTACAGTTGATTACAAGGTTCCCCAAAGCAGACCCGATTGACAAGTCAAACTTCGTGCTTTATGATTGTCATAAAAATCAGTGGATGTATTTATTTGCATACAATAAATTTCGAAGGAATGCCAATTGTTCACCACATGGGTTTAACTAATGTAAATATTACTTTATGACTAGCAGTAAAGTTATACATTGTTAATATCTCAATAATAAATAGAAGTATCCGTAAGGTTTCTTAGAAGTAATGAAATAAACCTACTGTACCCAGGTAATCATCATATTTTCCTAGTCAAGCGAAATATTGTAAATGGTTCTGCAAAATGGGTACTAACAAATAAACCACCCTTATCGGACTTAGCTTTTCTTAACTTATGGGTGGCAGAAAGCTTGATTAGCTATAATTGTGTTGATTCTCGTATTAATATTACCGTGATATTATGTAGCTATCACATAAAAAATGAATGTCTGAGATTTTTTTCTTAGTAAACTTTTGAGTAAAGTTCTAAATCAAGCATAAATAATATTAAAATTGAAATATTTAGAATTATAGATTTAAAATGACCTTGTACTCGAAAATACATAAATATAAAATATTACTCCTACACAAGTACAAGTAATATAGAAAACAATAAAACACTAATTACCAAACCAAAAGGTGGAAGCCAAAACGCTGCAATAATTTAATAAGATTTATTAATTCACATGCAGGTTGGTTTCCCTCGAAAAGATCAAAAACATTAGAACACCACGAGTAATTGCATATACGCGCTAAAGACATTAATAATAACGTCCTATTTAAAGATTCATTTACATTTGGCGTTCAGATATCACTGATGGATTCTGCAAGGAAAACCGTCGGTTCCTTGCCAAAATGAAGTTATATTTCCACTCCATTGACACCGATGATTCAGGGTCCAGCAGTGTTGCAAGCTATACAAACATTGCTTTTGGCTATGATGGCCAATTATTTTGATCGAGGAATTCCGAGTGCCTGTAAATCGCTAGCCGTCGGTCACGGATCGTCGAATAAATTTAATCAGCTTACTGCGAATAGAGTTCAAAACTGCACTGTAGCTTATTTCTGTTAGTACGTCAGCTACACAAATCTAATAGGAGCGTTTCCTTAGAATCATCTTTAAGAAAAACTTATTTATATTTTTAGACAGTGAATCGCATTTTGTGTGATTATTAATAAAATACACAAGTGAATTCAACAGAGCAGCAAAAGCATGCCAAGATTTGATACATCGAAATCCTCGTGTCACGGAATGCACTAAAAATGCCAAATCCTCTATGTCACCCCAACCAAGGAGCTAAATATACAAAGCAGAGTGATAAAGCCTATTCTTATATGCATGACAGAATAATACAGCTGTTAAATTTTGACTCGACATATTCAAACAGATGAATCAAAGCATTTGCAATTGTTTAGTACCTTTGAAGAAGAATTCATCAAAATAAAAGCTCGTAGACAATTCACTAAAGTGGTCAGCTTATATATATCAAATAGAACATAAAAGACCGGACAAAAACAAACACTTAAAATAATTTAAAAGAGATGTTTCAACATAAATAAACAATTCATTCATGATTAGTATAAGAGGCAATGATCTCATTAGATTAGCTAAACGCTCACGCCCAGAAATCGACCTTCACGTAACAAACTATCGACTTCATTGAGCAGACGTCAGAATCGACTTTTTCTAATCTATGTAAAATTAAGAGTGACCTAATTCAGCTGACTATCTCACACGTGGCGTCACAAACGGCTCAGACGTTTCACTCATTGTGGCATTAGTACACAAAAATTATAGTCGATCACCGGCATTCTATATCTGCGTCGGCGCCGGCAACGCGTATAACCCGTTTCATGCGCCAGTGGTCGCCAATCGATGACGTTTACTGTAAATTTTGTGAAGGAATGCTTTGAAGGAAGTTCGCTCAATTAAGACAGCCGTTTGCACTTTATGGTGGGCGTAATTTGTCCGAAATTTAAAATGCTACATAAATTACGCATCACATTTATTGCTTATAAATGTAATATTAATTTGATGGATTAAATCAGAGTTTTTATGGTAATAATATTAATTATACTAATATTATAACTTTACTGAAACTGTATAATAATATAACTCATACATCAGAATAAAATATAGGCTATAATTTAATAATCTTGAGCAGTTGAAGACGCGGGCAGAAGGTAGTACATATTATATTTATCATTTACTAGCGGTCGTCCGCGGTTTCACTCGCGTCGATGTCGGTTATCGCGCCAAAAAGTATAAAAAGTATCCTATGTCTAAAAGTATATCTCCATAGCATATTACAACAAAATCGGTGTAGTGGTTTAGGCGTAAAAGCGTAACAAACAAACTCACTTTCTTATATTTTTACTTTATATTTTATATATTACTTTTTTATATTAGTTAGGACTTTTTTCAAGTAACAATTAGTTGTCGTCTAAAATACCTACTTGTACTCTTTGTCTAATTAAAATTCAAACAAAATATTAACTCAAACCCTCATCTTTCAATTATCGTTGCTTTTAAACAGTTATTACTTCTTTAATATATTTTCGACAAGGTTTACTATTCCTACCAGTGACGCGATCATGCCCAATATTTTCATTGGATTGTTGTGAATCTGCGGGCGCTTCAAAGGAATTTCCTGTTCTTAATCAAGGAACTGGTTAATATGAGATCTGGTATGCGTTAAATGGACGGTGGTATGTTTGGTGTCATGTCAATGCGAGTCTGAATTCAACAAATTGATGTTTGATTTTGGTATTCGAGGTATTATACAATGTATACCTTTATGTTAGCATTGAGATCTTTAATGTAAACTGCGGAATCAAAATCTTCACAGATGTTTCGTTAGAATGTTTACAGGAATGTTTGTATTATTTGTAGAGTAATATAAATTAACAGGGAGCTGAACAAATAAGAACTAAGAAAACAATACATTTGCACTGCATAATATTAAATTAGTATAATTAACGGTTGTTATGGCGTTAAGCTGTCACATTAAGTAGGTTGTCCAGGGTGCTGCCGATAGACTGCTAGTTGATCCCAAGGAGGATTCGTGTCAGGCAGGCACATAGCTAGGGTTGTCAACCGTGGGGTCCACGTCCGGAAGCCTCCTCGTAGCGAACCCTGGTAACGTGGTGAGGAAACTTTCTCGGCGGGCGTGTGGCTTTTGATGTCAAGTGTGTCCCCTTGGCATTCGAAGTCACATGCTATCGTAGAGTTGTTTTTGTTTTCCCCCCATGGCTAGTTCCGGACGGCCCTTTTCTGGGCCACGACCGCGCCCGAAGTCCCCGGATGCGGTCCGATGGCTGCTCCCGGTGTCCCCGTCAGGAGGACGCGCCAGGTAGAGCAGCCGTCGATGAGAGGCCGCCTATAAGGCCGGCGTCGGCCCGCGGCCCACAGGGGCTGGCGTTAGTCGGTGGCTCCTGGGGGCTGCTGGCGGCTGCTGGCCACCAATTGGTGCACAAGGAATGCCAAGACGGGCAACGTTGGGGCGGACTTAGTGTAGTTGCGCTCACGTGTGCAGATCCCGAGCCGTCCCGCAATAGCGCACCTGAGGTCAGGCCGGAGAGGATGTTTAGTGGGTATGGAGGGAACGCCTTTATCTCGAGTCCCACATATCCCCTGCGGCTCAGCGGTTGGCACCACCCCGCAGGGACGATACGTAAATGCATTTGACCTCCCCGTCAAGAAAAAAAAAGGGTTGTCAACCGTAGTCTAAAATAGATTATTGTACTATCATGTAGGCCTACTCTTTAATCTATAACACTAATACCATCATCATAACAACCTCCACAATTCGACATACTGCTGGGACACAAGGCCTCTCCTTGTCATCGAAGGAGGTTTGGGAAGTAGTACACCACACTTGCCCAATGCGGATTGGTGGACAGTGTATAAGGTGATCAATACCCCTTTGCTGTTCCATTAGTCGCCTTCTACGACACCCATTGGAGGATATGGGGTGATGCTATTCTACTCTGCCAGAATGACATAGCTAACACTAATATAGTACGTTAAACTTACTGTGAACTTACTCTGCCTGGTAATGACTTATTACGTATAATTGATAATGTTGCGAAAGTAAAAACAATTATGTTTACAAAGATAAATAGGTTATAATAAATAAGTATTCTCTTTTCACGCCGTCTGCTTTATTTCTGTTCTTCCTAAATGAAAAAATACTTTGTCTCAAAAAAAGGTGGCAGCCCTATACACGGCCGTAAAAATCTAATGCCAAAACCTATAGCAGTATTGTAGATAGCAAGAAATACTGCACCGACCCCAATTAAATTGAGAGCAGGGTAGGAGAAAGAAAAATGGTATATTGTTAAAACATAAAAAAGTCCCCCACCGAGGGGCTCGAGCCTACCCACATTAGGGGCGATTAGGCCTTAGTCAACCACGCTGGCCAAGTGCGGGTTAGTCGACTTCACACACAACCTAAGAATTTCTTCATAGGTGTGTGCAGGTTTCCTCACGATGTTTTCCTTCACCGTAAAAGCGTCGATTAAACGTACATATGAATTCAAAATTTGAAAACACATTGATACGTGGCGGGGATCGAAACAGTGACTCCTCGGTGGGAGACGACGCCTTTACGCACTACGCCACCGACGAACTATTTATTATGCTGAGGTTCGATCGGGTTCAACTCCTTGACGAGTAAAATTTGTTGACGGTGTAATTGGTGATAGAACTTGGCTATTTATGTTCAACTTTAACACCATCTTGTCAAAAGGCTGTCGCAACATCATTAATATGAACACCATAATAATCTTCTTGTTGGCCTCATTTTTAACTTGGTTCTTCTTCGTAGAGTGGTTAACGTGGTTGAAGTAAATAATAATAAATTTCTTTATTTTTCTCCACAATCTTAAATCTTAAAACTATACAATGATGAAATGGGTTTATACCAAGGATCAAATAAGATTGTAAGAGACTGGCATCTGAGCTAGGCTAAGAGCCTGTGTTACAGAACACCAGTACTCTCCTCACTGGGGCAATAGGGGTACAAATAATATCGTTAAGCTAGTAACAAGAACAAGAGAAAAACAAAAACATAAAGAAATAGCAACAAAAAAAACTTATTAACGTGTAAGTGTGTTTGTATGCCTGCGAGGGTGTGAGACTAAAGGTTATGTGTGTGAGTTACCTATAGGGAAGAAGAAGTGATTTGGTCTCCACATAGTTCTTACTTAGTAAATAATTGGAGACTTGATTTGCAGGAAAATTTGATAAGGTGGTAAATGTTGAGTTTTAGGAAAGGCAGGTGTGAGAGATTTACAAGCTATTTCTCGCCTATAACGTCTGCTATCTTTCAACAGCAGGCGAAATTACCAACTTAACGAAGCACAGAGGAAAATTGAGCTGACAAATTTTCAGTCACCCGGTACTAGTAGCGCGCGCTGGTTTTGTGATCGTTACTAGACCACAGAGGTTAAAAGTTTGCTTGAAATCGGCTTCTGAATCGATGACAATATGTATATTTTTAATTTGGATAAAGAATTCGACCGTTAATAATTTTACAACCAAAATTTATTTTTGTCTTAAGGTAACAAAGTTTATTTTACAAAAACGGTACACAATGATCTATTAGAAATTCATTCATTTGCATATTAGTAACAGACTACTTTTAGGGTGGGCGGTATTTCTGTTAAGTTTTATGTAAAGATTTTTTTGGACTTTTGTCCCTTTTTATAAGTGACAACGGTATTTTTTTCGGGAAATTCGAGTAACCAAGAAACTACTTCATGGGTGCCTAAATATGAAATGGCGAGTAATGAAGACTTGTCATCCATTTCAGAGTTGTTAGTCACCATAATTATTAGGTAAGGTTAGTATATCGCCGCTTTTTTGTACTCTCAGTGGTTAGAAAATCGCTAACACAATTGAGATGTTTCAAAATGGTGCCAAATTAAATAATAATTAAAAATTTACAAATAAAAATATAACAATTGTTTACAAAATCAATTATAGTGCCATCAGAATTTGCAGATTTTAACAATTGGCATGCGAGACGTTACGCTGATATCAAGCCTTGCCAGATACATTAAAAGCTTTTAAATAAAATGACCTACTGTAAACTATATCTTGGTTTATTTTATAACAATATTTTGAGGAAGTGAAATATGTTACATAAATCCCTGTCGAGGTTTTCCCTAAGGACTACAACATGGGTGTCTTCAAGAAAGGTGTGAAAAAGTTTTTGCTAGGTCGGCAACGCACGTGTGATACCCCTGGTATTGCAAGTGTCCATAGGCTGCGGTGACCGCTTACCATCAGGCGGATCGTATGCTTGTTTGCCACCAAAGTGGTATAAAAAAAAAAAAAAAAAAAAAAAAAAACTCTGACAAAACTTATATTTAGATATTATATCATTTCATAACAACAGCTGTACAGCACAACAACAAAAGACAATAATGTTGTCTCAGATTCCCGCTAGCACTAGACACATTGTAAATAAAACAAATTTTAGGGATTGTACACTTTCCAGCGTTCGTGGTCACGGGAACACGTCTTCCTTAGTCTTTCCGTGACGACAATGCTGCAAGTTATTACGAAACTTTATTTGTTATGGCAATAATAACAATATGTGAAACGTAAACACACGAAAATTAAATCCATAAAACTTGTTTTATTTAGAACAAAAGATAAATCAAAGTTTTTCTGACATCCCCTTTATCGTCTTAATATAGCCACATTAGAAGGGTCTTTCAAACAAGACGATTCCGATAAAATAACTCACCATTAATTTGCTTGCGTTGTTCTCAATTTAAATTGGGGTCGGCGTAATATCATGTTAACTTTATTGCAAAAAGGATTCGAAGTTTCACAACTGGCCGTGTACATAATATCAAGGAGGATTCCTTGGCAATGCTTTTTTTGGTGGGTGCCTCCTACGTGCAAAGTGATCAAAGATGACATTCAAAGTTTCATCAAGTCAGAATTTAGTTAGACGCCATTTAGTACCCCATTGAGTAGTTTTGGTATAGCAGTATTCTCTACAGACTCTACAACACTCATTAATATGTGTAATTTATACTGGTTTTACGTTGTTTCATAGATAACAGATTTATAGAATTTCATTTCACATAAAAAAATCTCATTTTATCATTTCATAGGATAATCGATACGCAGAATATAAGGTTTCAATACGCCTTCAATACGCAGATTTTTGTTTTGGTTAGGGATTGGTATCAAGACCTTTGAGCCATATCTTCATTTATTTATGTCTTATTTCTTGACGTTTGCATTAAAATATGGCTGTCACACATTTAAATGCATCTAGGGAGTGCTTGGAAAGAAATGCATGGCAACAGACCTCATGATTGTGACTGATGAGAGTTTATTGTATAGTGGGATTTCCAACCTCTATACAATTCTCAACGTCATATACACAAAACCTTTATTTCAATGATTCCTTATAACTGTTTGTCAACACAGATACTTGTGCAACGAAACGACACCACTGTCACTGCACAAAATCCACTCAGAAACAATTTTGAATTATCAAAATAAAGATCGACATCCAGACGCCATGGTCTCCCGCCAAACACTCCACAATACGCAGAATATAAAGTTACTTGTCACACCTGGGTGCGAGCACCGAAGGACCAGTCGTCGTGGCGTTCTTTGGTGGAGGCTTGTGATTGCATGTTCCGCGTGAAACTAGCTTCCAACTTCGAACTTATCGTCTCTTAACACCAAGTGATGAAATTACCAGGCATGGAAGTCATTTTTCATCTTAGCCCTCACAATGGCACGCACCTGCAATACGAAGTGTTTTAACTTTCTCGTATACGTAGTAGAGAGAAAGTCTTGTAATCGTCAAAAAATTCGACCTCGATATTTTAACGGATTTACACGTTTTGGACCTCCCTGAGTCCAAAAATATTTTTTGTCACACGTTTATCATCTCTTTTCTCTCTAGTTACGTCATTAGAAGGAAGCTCAGTCTAAAAATTAGCTCTTGAGTTATGACTTTGCTATGCACTTAGGCAATGATATACCGATTCTTAATAATAAAAATATGTGTCTGTCTGTGCGTTAGCACGATAACTTGAGTATGCTCTAACTTATTGCAACCAAATTTAACATGCATGTATGACATTAAAATATAAGGTTTCTATCAATTTTTGAGTCGTTTCCCGTATACGAGAAGGTCAAGGGGAGACCACTCCCGATTTTTTCCCTTATTATTGCAGGTGCTTATAGGCGACGATATCCACATAGCACCAGGTGGGCCATTTTTTTTTAATAAAAGGTCAAGCAAATATCTCCATTCCACCTGATGGAAAGCAGAAGTGCGAAGATGAACCGCCGCGCTAGCCACCCTCGCCTTGCCGACCTGCAAGGTGCTTCTTCACTCCTCTTGAATGACCCAGGATTGTAGGAAGGAGGGAACACGTGTGCTGGCAGTGAATTACATTTCTTGATTGTGCGACAAAGAAACGAGTTGCCGAATTTCTTAGTCCGCGTAATGGACAAGATGTAGAAATATTGTAGTTGATGTTTATTCTTAGATGGATAATTACAAATGCAATTGATAAAACATTTTAGTTTGTGCATAATATTGTGTATACAACGTGTAACAGAAATAGCGCACAACCTGAATACAGGTGGTTTGGGATCGGCTTCTGAGTTGATTTCAATATTTAAAAAAAAAACAGTTTTTTTCGAAAAAAAAAGTACCCACAAAATATTGTACAACATTTTCTGGGTACTTTACTTTACTTTTCTTTTCAACAAAAAAAAACGTTTTTTAAAAAAAATATATTGAAATCAACTCAGAAGCCGATCCCATACCACCTGTATTCAGGTTGTGCGCTATTTCTGTTACACGTTGTATAACTAATGTATTATTGTATTTATCTTTGTGTACCACATCATCATCATCATCAACAGCTCATATAATATCCCCACCGAGGGGCGCGAGCCTACCCCACATCAGGGGCGATTAGGCCTTAGTCAACCACACTGGCCAAGTGCGGATTGGTCGACTTTACACACAACCTAAGAATTTCTTCTTAGGTGTGTGCAGGTTTCCTCACGATGTTTTCCTTCACCGTAAAAGCGTCGATTAAACGTACATATGAATTCAAAATTTGAAAACACATTGGTACGTGGCGGGGATCGAACCAGTGCCTCCCGGGTAGGAGACGACGCTCTTACGCACTACGCCACCGACGCTCTTGTGTACCACATACTGCATATAATTGGTAACCGGAGGATCACAAATGCATAAGCTTTAGCAAATACTTAGCACCTAAATTTAAACAAATCTATCTGATATTAACTTCAAATGGTGGTGGGTATCAAAAGTTAAATTAATAGGTTCATAAATGTGATTAATTGAATTATATAGAAAAGCTTTTTACAAGATAAAAAATTACATAAATTATCCCAGTGCGTGGGAGTATTAACTGCCCAAAATTTACGCATGTAAAATTGCAATTTTAATTAATTTTTTTAAATAATTGACCTGGAGATCACGCACACACAGAAAGAAACGCCATTCTTTCACCATTTCTTCTCCATTTCAGCTTAATAATAATTATTTAATTAAAATAATGATTTCATCCCGAAATGGTGGTAGGTCTTTTGACGATTTAAAAGTTTGTAGCTAAGTCCATTTAAATTAAATAAAAATAAAAAAGAGCTGTTGCATGAAGTATGAAAAAGAAGGTAAAAATACTACTATAAGAAAGTACCTTTCCTGTAACTTTGTCTAAATCAAAACAACAGACAATCTTTACTATCGTCTATAAATTGTCAACTCTATGTTATATACCTTTGTGCTTCGTCAAACTCTAAACCTTCTGTTTATATAAAATCACTACTATATGAAGATAACTTCCTTTTTTGATCTTACGAGATAAAAATGATTACCTACTCAATTAACCTTTAATTACATACAATCGGAATCTTACAATCGGATAGTAAACAAACTTTTATAAAGGCCATCAAATAATAATCGTGGCCCAAGTAAAGAGGATAACATATACACACATTGTACACTTTTTATTTCATTGTATAGTTATATTTAAGTTTATTATGTTACTACTAATGTGCGTAAATCAGTTAAAGTTAACTAGGTAATTTGAATAAGTCCGTTGAAGTGAAACATTGTTTAAACTCTTATATTAACTAGATATCTGTAAGATTTGTAGGTTCAGGGTTATCTTTTTATATAATCAAGTGGGGCTGACCTTTAAGGGAGAGTCTTATATATGATCTGTAGGCGTACATACCTACAGATCTCGCCAACCACCATTTCGCCAACCCTACTTATCTAATTTGTCATCAAGTGTTTGCCGAAATTACTTACTAGTTAATGTTAGAACTGAAAATCCCCTTTAACGGAATCATTCAGATAATCTGCAGACTATCTAGTTAATGTGCACAGTAACTTATTTTTCATTCTAACAGTAACAGACATACTATATAAAGTTATACGGGCTTTTACAATATACAATTACTATTATTGCTTATTTTAATATTTGAGAACTAATTAATAGTTGTATTTTAGTTGTTTCCTATACTTGTAATATCTGTGCACACATAAATTAATTATTTGATTAGAAGAATCAAAAGAATTTTCATAATATGAATTGATGCCTGATTGCTTTCATTTATGATTATCAGGATGATTTCAATTTGAATTGAATCAGTAACTATTCATTACATTTTATGTATATTGTATAATTATTATTTTATTTTGAGATCTAAATTAAAATTAAATACTCAATGCTATTTATCAATACAATAAATATTGTGATGTCCAACCGCCCAATTAACTTTTTTAGCTCAAAACGGCTATCAAATATTTTGCCAAAATATTCCAATCATCTAACACACTATTCTTGATGACAAAACACCACCGAACTTCGGAAGCGAGATAGAGTAAGATTGTTTTCACTTATTTCTGTATTCCGCCGTTTCTATAAATAAGGGTGCCACACCAACGCAAAACTCAGTGTACGAATACTCGCACTCACGTTCAGTTCTTGTTACAACTGCCAACCCTACACAACCGAAATGGTGAGGATCGTTAAGTTGAAGTGAAAAGTTTCAGTGTATTAAGTGACTTGTTATAGTGAAATCACGGGAAATGCGTTTGCAAAATGGAATGCGTCTGTTAGCTGATATACTCAGGAAGTGCACGTTATAATTAATATAACCGCTCTTTAAATATTTTCAGAATGTATCTAGGGAATTCGATATCTGTTTTGTTATTTCTTTATTTGATTAAAGATACTATACTGACAGTAAATTTATCAATTTTCATTTGACGTAAATATTTAAAAATATGTTTGCAATTTATTTGTATTTCACAGTGTTATATATTCAACAGATTATTTTTTAGTCAATTGTAAATCCTATCGTGCAACAAATATTTGCAATATTAATTACTTGTACAATTATGTAGTTATCTAAATTATAACTTGCTAAGTGACAAGAATTTTCCCATTGGTAAAATAAAAAATTGCAATAACTTCACTCAAAATCAAAACGTTCATAAACGTCTTTCCGTCATTGTACTATCGATTATTTGAAGCTTTTCCAGCTTTACATGAGCTTGACCTATAAATTACCGCTTACTTTCAAGACTATAACAATAATTCAATAACTGCGATGGATATAACTAATTCGAGAGTCGCCGATTAGTCGGCAAAAATGCTATTTTTTTTATTCAGTCAGTTAATATTTTATTTTTTATGCTTCTGCACTTCTTCTAATAAACTTAATTAATTATGACAAATCTTATACTCTTTTCTTTACGTATTAATATAATAGATAGATAAAAGACACAAATCAGTCAATATAGATTACCTATTTTGAAATGATTATCTAGCATCTAATTTTGTCAAACTTATTAAATTTTAACATTCTGGCACAGGATTCGGATGACGAGCAAAAGATGGCGATGCTCCGCAAAGCCTTCCAAATGTTTGACACCACCAAGTCTGGATACATTGATGTCCTGAAGATCTCCACCATTTTGAACACAATGGGTCAACTCTTCGATGACTCTGAGCTCCAGGCGCTTATTGATGAAAATGACCCAGAGAGTAAGTTGAACGGAATTATATTTTTATTGTAATTTGCAATGAATCTACACTAGACTAAGTATACTTTCTCATTATGGAATAATTTTATTTTTGCGTTTACAAACGCGTAAATATAATACTAGAAAAATGCACTGAAAAAAATCGTCCCGCCTGAGGCAAGTCGATTTTTTTCAGTGCATTTTTCTAATACTTTCTCATTGTTATTAATCTTCCGTTTTTAACACAATTTTTCTCATATTACATCATTAATCAAGCATTTCATGCTAATGACAGCTTTTAATAATTTGTAAACATCTTTAAGCTTCAAAGCTATTTAATTAATTTAATCGTTACAAGAATGAGACATTTTTCTCCGATTAAGCTTATTGCCCTCTACAACAAAATTTAATGACGCATAAATAAAAATCAACATTAAAAAGTCATAGCATTTGCCAACAGAGTGAAATATAAGTATCGTAAAATACAATATGTATTGAAGAATGTTTACGAAAACTCAAACTAGAAACAGATACGAAGTAGTCATTAATCATTGTCATGCAGCGGGCGTTAGAGTTAATGAATATTTGCTTTACATTGGAAGTCTTCTATGTTGGTTCTCATTAGTAGACACTTTTAAACAGTCAATGTATCATAAACCAACCAATGTGAGAGACTTTGCTCGTCAATAACCAAGTCCACAGAAAGGTTAAACACGTGTGTTGTAGGACATCTTGGAAATATTCCGGAATATTTTTACGCGACACACTAACTAACGAAGCTATTTCTGAACCAGTCGCCCCTTTGAATTTTCTCGTCCCTGTCTTGATTTCGTTTACGAATAACCATTGAACGCTGTAAGCGACTTTCGTTAGGGAATAGCGAGTTTTAAGCTATTGCTATTGTATCTTACTATAATGCTGTGCGCGTCGACCTTTTATATTTTAATCTATCTTCCTTATTATTTTTATTAATTTTATAGTTCTTACTAATAATTAAATAATTACTTCTAATTAACAATAATAATAACTTTACTTCTAATTATTTACTTCTTTAATAAAGAGTTCACGAAGTTTCTGGAACTTCTAGAAGTTTCTGAAAATGTTTAGCCTTGTGTCTCCCAGGAGAAACATTCGAGTCCTGGCTATTTAAACACAATCATGCTGCAGTTGTTCCATTGGCTTCTAGCTATCATCACATAATTCATATTATTATAGGTTTATGGAATTAAATATTATTGCCATTGTAGCCTATAAGACGTGTCTCTGTCAGCTATCTTTTTGTCTATTACTACATCATGCCTAATTTGTTTTCCTATATGCATATTAACTATTATTGTCTTTGCTTAGTTCCACTTATACTACTTCACTATCTGATCATCATGATTCATGATCTATTATTACCTACAATTGGTCGATTGCATTAGAATTTAAGACAACATCAATATACATAAATAATTTATTAGATAATTTGAATACATTAACAGAACTGCCAGGCAATTTAGGTCAAATGCAATTAATTCTATATCAACCACTCCTCAGTTGCACTTCAAATTAATGCGATACCCATAAATTCATTGAACAAAAATTACCCAATTTTTTTATCAGAAAAATCTGTAATAGCGTATTTTGTACAATTATTTTAGGAGCCGGCAAAATTAACTTCGATGGATTTTGCAACATTGCCTCCCACTTCTTAGAAGAAGAGGATGCTGAAGCTATGCAACAGGAACTGAAAGAAGCCTTCAGGTTAGTTCAGCGGTCGATAAACAACATAAAATCTTCAAACTTTCTCTGACATAACTTAGGCCAAAATTAATAAGGATCATATGAATTTAGAAAGACATTGTTCATCATACCATACTCTTGTACTTATAACGCCCGAAACCAAAGTAATGGGCGTCGAATGTAATAAAATAATATTCCACACAATTTTGTCAGATACAGATTTGTTACCTTAAGAAAAAGACAGATATCGGTCAATACCGATGCGATTCCAAAACATAATTTTATATAACCGAGTTTATTTACATAAAAAAATGTACTGTGACATTAGTTCATAATAGTACTTCATTAGTGATATTGATGTCATGTTTTGAGTTTCCCCTGAGTTCTTGTTGTAAAAACACGTGTTGAGAGACTCCATTTTTAACTCAATCTACCGTACAATTGTCTGCTACTTTAAGTACATTTTCACTTGACACTGGCGAAATGCGTAATCTTTAATATGTCGCGATCGCCATTAATTTAAAGAAGAAGATGTCATGTTTTTTCAAAGCCACTGCACTATTGATCTCAATTTCGATTACAATAAACATGCCTTAGATGAACTTGATACTGAAGTATCAAGGCAATCACTAAGTATTTCACGTACAAACCTATTAAATCTGATTGAGATGTTTATGTCTAGCATGCTGTGTAAACTCAAACACCTCTAACCCAAACATTATACAACACATTACGATCGGTGGTTATGCAAATCCTAAAGTAAGAAACGAAAAAAAGGATGTAATAGCATACGAATACCAATGATCGTATAACCATAGCAAAGAGCGCAAAGAGCCACGGCTTTTTAACGAAAAACAACGTAAAGACATATTTGAGAGTTCGGTAACATCTAAACACAGTTGAAAATCGTTTAAGCGGCATCAACATCTGCCTCAATATAAACATGTCTTAAAATAGTCTGATAAACTGACGTATTTAAATCAACGTTTTCAGATTGTATGACCGTGAAGGCAACGGTTACATTACCACGTCCACACTTAAGGAAATTCTGGCTGCCCTTGACGACAAGCTAAGCAACGCTGACTTGGATGGCATCATCGCTGAGATTGACACTGACGGCTCCGGAACCGTCGACTTCGATGGTAATTTCAAGTTTTACGCTTAAAAATATAAAAATAAATTTAATCAATTTCATGCAAAATATTTAGGAAATCCTAAGAGTGGGTACTTGCGTAGAATAAATTCTATGTAATCGATATCTAGATTCAAATCAATTAAAAATAAATGTTCCAAATGGACATATTATTCTGTATCCTATTCAACTATAAGACCTACCAGACGGTTAGCGGACTATTAATGGTTCAATCTCTATGATGTTCTTCAATCTAATTCAACTACGACTTAATCCCTCAGAATTGAGATGCATAACTTTTGTTTTTAATGAAATTATATGTGTTCGTCATGTAGTATATTCTCGTCATTTGAACACAAATAAATTGCGTTGTTTAAAAAGACAAAACTACTAGAAACACATATTATGATTGAATCTTGCGATGTCCTCTTGCGGTTTTTAGTTAAGCATAGGATATGCAAGTATTTTGGAAAATCTGTCAACATCTTGTACCGATAAGTTGGTAGGTAAAGTACTGCCTAAGACAGCCATCACTCACCAAGAACTCGATCGTGTACGACGTTGGTCCACTTTTAAACATATTTTTAGTGGTGTACACAATGTTAATTTCGGTTTATTTCTTTCTCCTTATATTTTAAATTAAATACAAAAAGTAGGATCCAGATTATAGAGCAATCAGTTAAATAACAATGTATTTTTTTAAGTCCTCGGCGTACGGTCCATGGCCAGAGTTAGTGGATAAGTGAGTGACATACTGGTTTTACAAACATCGATAGGCTATTTTAAATGCTTACCATCAGTTGATCGTGTGTTTCTTTACTACTCTAGTTGCAAAAAAATATTGCATTTTTTTTACTATACGAGATGACAAACAATCTGGTTTTAAGTGGTTACAGTCGCCTATATACACTTGCAATATTAAGGGTAAATCATTTAATACTGCAAGTGCGTTGCTATCCTGGTGACTAAGATGATATGCCTTCCATGCCCAGTAATTACACTGGCTACCTTTCCCTTCAATCCGGAACACAGCGAACTGCTTCACGGCAGAAATAAGAAAGGCGGTGGTGCCTACCCAGACGACCCTACAAAATATTAGTCTCTATTGATGGCAACAAAATGTGTGACGTCATGCTAATAAATTATTCCTTTCTTTTCAGAATTCATGGAGATGATGACTGGAGATTAAGCTTCTCAACCAACATTGTAGTATTATGTTTAGTATTTATATTTACATGACAGAAGTTGTGAGACTTCAGTATTAGTACAAACAAATTAATGCGGTATTAGCATGGTTGTTATGGTGATATATAAATAAATTACTGAGTATTTGTCATCTATCTTATAGATAGGCTCGTTGGTATTAAGTAGTTAAATGTTCTTGTATTTTTATAAAGCCTTGCTGAGGCGTCAGGATTTTCGAATTCGTTTCCATTAATTATTTCCGGAATAATTTGTATAAAACGGATTCTATATTCACAATTATTTGCTAATATTTATAACGCATTACAATATTTTTATTTGCAAAATATTTTATGAAATATATAATATTATGTACATATTATTGTAGTTTTTTTATTACAAAAATATATATCTATACTAGCTGTCCCGGCCACGCGTTGCTGTATTAATTTCATACTACTGTCCTTTAACATTGAATATGTGTTCGGATATAATCCGAGAATAGTTTAGATTCACAATTTGAACTGATAGCACACGGTTTATTTTTACTTTCTCGTACGTAGTATAGAGGAAGTCTTGTAATCGACAAAAAATTCGACCTCGAAATTTTGGACGGATTTACACGTTTTGGACCTCCCTGTGTCAAAAAATATTTTTTTTGAAATTATGTCTGTGTCTGTGCGTTAGCACGAAAACTCAAGTATGCTTTAACATATTGCAACCAAATTTAACATGCATGTATGACATCAAAATATAAGGTTTCTATCAACATTTGAGTCGTCAATCACGAAAGTTAAGCAACCAAGTGTGCGGTGGGTACTCGGATGGGTGACCAAAATTTAACATGAATGTATGACATCAAAATATAAGGTTTCTATCAACTTATGAGTCGTTTCCGGTATACGATAAAATCAAGGGGAGGCCACTCCCGATATTTGTTTACCGTACAACGTCTGTCGAGCCGCTCGCATACTCATACTTAATATAAATTTGTTATTGAAAAATAAGTACGTGCACACGCTGAGAAACAATTCCATAGTCGAGCATATTCCCCAGTCAATATAGGGAACAGACGACGGGCCGCTCGAATTTAGAGCGCCTTACAGAAGACCATAGATAAATTACATAGATAAATAAATGAGAAAGATATCGAACTTAATGACGAGTAGTTTCTGAGTTATCCCTAATAATCTTCGATATCGCTCAAATTTAAATGGGATCACATGAGAAGCACCAGCTTTCAAATGTAAAAAGAATCATCAAAATTGGTACACCCAGTAAACAGTTATATGAAGTAACACAAAAAAACATACAGTCTAATTGAGCGTCTATTAACTGACAAACCACTCTGTCCACCTGGTTGGACGGTTCGTAAATTTTTTCTTGACCAACAACCTAGGTGGTTCCTTTTTGAAGTCAGAAAAACAGTCAATAGGTTATGTTCAGTAACAACTGCGACCAACATTAAACGCAAGCCGAACGAACGAAGTGAGCGTGCTATGGTAGCCACGTCACCAAATCTTGTTTATTCCTAACTTCATCGTTAATTAAACCATCTCGCTTGCGAACGGAAACTGCAATCTTTACTCATGTTAGTCGTAGTTATGTCATGCAGTGTGACACGTTTGTGTCAACGGTCTTGTTTGCGTATATAGAGCGATTCATCTCTGGACCGAAATTACAAGTCTTCCAGAACTCGCAATTGGAAAATTGACCAATTGCATTTTGCTTCCTGAGATTATGGTACATCTAAACTCAAAAGTGCTAACAATTGCATTACGAACGTAAAAATTGCAAACTTAACGTTCAATCGAGACAAAGAATAAAAAGTTTTGTATCTATGTGTTGTTATTATCAGGAAGACCATACATAAAATTATTGGAGTGAAGATTTTATGCAATTGGTGGATTTTTACTTCGCTCGCCGCTCCAGTGGACAGGCAGCATAAGAGAAATTTGAGAGGTGCAAATTAATATATCATTTTAATTACATATAATATGGTAGACAATGGGCCTCATACGAAAGCTCAAGGTCACCCAAAGGGAGAGGGCTATGCTCGAAGTTTCTCTGTGTGATCATATCAGAAATAATGAGATCTGCAAGAGAACCAAGGTCCCAACATAGGCCAAAGAATTGCGAACCTTAAGTGGCAGTGCACATTGCGAGGAGGACTGACGGCCGTTGGGGCGGAAAGGTCCTCGAGTGGCGACCACGCAGGCGAAACGTAGCGTTGGTAGACCACCCACAAGGTGGACCAACGATCTAGTAAAGGTCGCGGGAAGCCACTGGATGCGATCAGCGCAGGACCGACCGGTTTGGAGATCCTTGGGGGTGGCCTATGTCCAACAGTGATGGGCGTCTCTCGGCTGAAATTATGAGATTATATATAGTCGTAGAATATTTCACCAAGTTAAATTCCCACCAAGTTTCAGCTTTACTCAGTTAAAATGTAGCATTATGCCATTTTACTTCTAAAAAATCCACGCTGAACAAGTTGCGGGCATCTAGGTACTAATACTCATCCTTCGACTACAACAAACAAATATTCATTTTTGTGTTGATTCATTATTGAATTTGTAAAAACGTTGACTACGATGATACAGAAATACTCCAGTTTAGCGACAGGGCAGGGGTTTCAATTGGTTCAGAAGAAATAGTAGACACGTATTACGTTTCATCTTCATGCAAAGACAAGTGTGTTAGTAAGCGGGGTCACTTGACCGCGTCGTGACCAATAGGTGGCAAAATGTGGATATTTTTGTTGTTTTTTGGAAGTGCTGTGTCAGTTCCAGTCGACGAATTTGGAAGCTTTGTTCATGAAGGAGGTAATCGTTTTTTTTTTCCAATATAAAGAATAAGTAGCAATTTTTTTAAACACAATGTTTTTTTGTAATAATACTTACTACAAATTTTTAGTCAACTAAATATATATTTTTTTTTAATTCAAATTGTTATTCACATAATATTGCAGAACTTACTCGAAAGGACAACATTTTGCTGAAGAACATAGTACCCTCGGGATATTCTGGATTTTCACCCCCAGTCATAGGAGAATATAGTCACTTTCGATTATCTTTTGTGTTTCGTAAGGTAACATTTTATCCACCTTGATATTGGTAAGGATGGTTTTAATGATGTCTTGAGTAATAATTTTATCTTTACAAAACAGGACAATGAATTGCACAGAAAGTTTAACGAATTTGTTGAAAAAGGAATAACTTGTAAGGGCCTTATATTCAATATTTATGATGATAATATGAGGAATGCTGCCATCGCTTTGTTTAAATTACTTCAGGATACTCGTTCTCATGAAGATAGTAATTACTGCAGATTAACAAGCTGGTTAAAAGATCATATGAATGCTGACATGTTAGACTACGCAAGACGCCTTACTAGCTTGTATGGTCCTTACAAATTAGAAGAGCAGTTTTTACCACCATTTGTTGCCAATCCCAACTATTTTGTTAACGGTGAAACAATAATGAAAGCATTTTATGTAAAACAAAATTTAGGAAAGCTCAGTACAAATCTGTTGAACCAATACCAAGTTTTTTATATTGATGCAGATACAGTTGTTATCAATACGAACTACTCCGGTTGGAATATACCATTAGAAGGATGTGATAGAGAAATCAAATACTTTATTGAAGATGTGGGATTAAACAGTTTTTATTATGGAATTCACCTGTTGCATCCGTTCTGGATGAATAATGCCGAATTGAGTGAACTAAATGTGAGACATGCCGAACATTACTACTTTACACATCAGCAGCTATATGCCAGATACCTCTTGGAAAAAGAACATGTAACGGCAGGTAACAGTGACAAACCAGTAAAAGACAACTGTGAGCCAGATTATTTTCCGTACCTATATTACCAAAACGGCATGCCGTTTCCAACGAGATCGTCAATACTTGGTGATAAAATACGTGAAGATCTTGCTTATTTAAAATCAATAGACATAGCAATAAAAGAATGCATTCAGAGAGGACTAGTTATTATGGTAAGTACTTAAATGTATGTAACGAAAGTTGTTGTCACAAAAATTTTTTTTATTGATTTCTCTTCAAATATATAAATAATTATGTTTAGCTAGATACTTTACTAATATATAATTTTTCTCTATTCTTTTCATTATTCTTTGGTTTAACCTGATAGTGGTAAACCTGGCATCAGAGACACCAATTTAGGCCTCTGGCGCGACTTGCTGTTTACGACTGTCATTCTTGGACAGCACCAAGGAAAACCAGCTCTAAGTACCGTCCAAAGCACGAACGATAATATTGTAAGGATAAATTTTTGGTCCTCTTTCTGAGTACCCATTGTCATCTCATATAATACAATCGACATTCATGCGAGCGAAGCCGCGGTCGACCACTAGTTTATGAATAAAATACAAATAGGTACCTATACCTACCGTTTCGCAATTTATATAATGTATATTTTTAAGTATTCTACTTACTTTTTAAATCCCCAACAAGATGCCCAGATAAGTTTCTTAGACCCGTATTACAGAATGACACTCAGAAGTCAAACATGGCTTGAGAATCGTCTGTCACTTTCTATCACGCACAAAGTGATAGAGACGTAGGACGCTCTAGTCGGCGTTTATTCTTGAAACTTATTCTATAATACGAACATTAGACTTGTTAACAACAGTAAATAACATTATTTTTATTACAGGAAAATGGTACATTCATAAGAGTATCAGATGATAACTATATAGATTTGATGACAAAACTGATTCGAGCTAACCTTGACAGTGTAAAAGCATCTAAGATTATACGTTCCATATTTGGATACGGAAATAATGGTTACCCAGTAGACAAGTGAGTAGACGAAAATTTAAATTAATTTTGTTAAATCCTATAATGAAATAAGTGACTTTAATAACGTAATGACGTAATCAATTATCGTTATTATTCTCATGATACAAAAATGACATTCAAAAAAAGTGAATATTTTAGTGTATGAATTGCAAGCAAAATTAAAATAATCATAATCTCCCTTTTTGTTTAGCCTTACATTCCGTGGACCCATACATGGTCCCACAACCACAGAACATAAAGTGTTTGAGTAAAAATATTTTTATTTCATATTTTATTTCAATAACTTTATTTTTTCACGAAATATCTTCTGAAATAATTACTTTCAACACATAATCATCATTTGTAAATTCAGCACCACTGCTGAATTTACAAATGATGATTATAGATAGGATCATATCTTCCTAATATTATCAGAACATAAATTACCATTTTTTATTCTACAAGCATCAGCAGAGTACATTTCGACTAGTCGCACTAGTTCTGATTCGGAGATTGAAGAAAATAACATAATTATCAGAAGTTTATAGAAGAGATTTTGAATTGAAGTTCAATCTATAACCCATGAAGGTGTTATTTACTTCGATTTGAACTACATAGATAGAAAACAAAGCCTGCAATGCAAAAATCGACACACATCCTATTACCCATCTTGTTCCTCCTTTTTTTCGACAGAAAACATTTTATACGTGCCCTAGTCGTGAATAGGGCCACGCCAGGGTTATATGGGAGTCACCACCTATCGGCGGGCATACCTAGCGATGGGGCTATTCCATTACCGCCCCAACTACGTTACCTGGAGTATCGCGTTCATCCTTCTCCGTCATCCAGCACGTCTCCGATGGCGCCACAAGGGGATCATCCTCCCGCACCCGTCCCGCAGTCTCCTTCTATCTGGATCCCTATTTATTTTGAGTTGGTGCAGTATGAGTTGCTGTCAACATACTTCTATAGGTTTTAGTATTATATTTTACGGCTGGCCGCCTACCTGACACCAATCCTAGAAGTTAACGACTGCTATCTTTCGACAGAAGCCTCCTCCTATTCCTAACCTTTCATTGGCATTACATAATTCATGGTAAATAGATCGTCGTCTCGATAGCAAAGAGGTTTTTTTTCGTTTTTTTACTTTGTACAAGTCTGTCTTATTAATTGTATCATTTACTGTCACTAAATGTTATAAAAACACAAGAGATTCGATATCCATGAACCGATCAATCTTAACAATGTTAGTAAGGTTGTTAACTACAAAATAATTATGTAAAAAACTGTCACTACATTTGTGTGAAGTGTAACATAGATTTATATACCAATTATAAATTATCAAATGGTTAAACATTTAGTAAAGACATTAACATATTATCTCAAAAGTTTAATTTAAAACCTTTATTAAGAAAGACGGTTTTTTACTTACATTTTTTATACTTATACAAAGTGTGAAGGTAAAACGTAGTGCTTATGCCGACCGAGTTTTGTATGGGTCATTATTTTCCAGCTTTTCAAATGATAACTATTTTTTTTACTATTTTTCCTAATATCCTGGGGTTATAATAAACCGTATATACAAAAATTATATATTTTATTAAATAAATAGTTTCAGGCATATCTGGGTTAATGGTATAAAAAATTAACGTTTGTTTTCAGATATAATCCATCTCCTTCTGTATTGCATCACCCACAGACTACATTGAGAGAGCCAGTTTACTGGTATATGATACATAGAGTTCTTGATTACTACTCAGAGTACGTTAATAGTACTGAGCCATATAATATTTCTGACTATGAAACTGGGGAATTCATAATAACTGATGCAGAATTCTCACCACTAACGACCACGTTTGACTACTATTTAATAAATTTGCTTAAGTCGCTAGAAGGAGATACAGCTAAATACGGACCCAGATCTTCGCCTCATATTTTTGCAAGACAAAGAAGACTCAATCATTTACCTTTTACAATGAATTTTACTGTAGTCTCTATAGAAGATAAAGATGTTATTGTAAGACTATATTTAGGGCCCCAGTGCTGGATCGAAAACTGTTGGGATATTCATTACAAATTTTTCCAACTAGATTGCTACCGTCATAAATTAATTGAAGGAACAAATTATATACTCTGGGATCCTGCGAAATCAAAGAAATATTCAACAATATACATGGACAGTAGAAATAACACTTACGATGAACTTGAAGATAATTACGATATATATACGTTTCCTCAAAATTTAATACTACCAAAAGGATTGGAAAATGGTCTCAATCTGACGCTATTTATAATGGTAGTAGAAGATAAAGGACAAGTCGAACCTTCAAACCCTAGTCTATATAAAAAAGTATCTTACGAAATGGATTACAAACCGCTAGGATTTCCATTCCATAAGCAAGCAGAGATGTATGATGATGTAGCACCAAACTACCAATTTTATAATATCACTGTGTATCATTTGAAAGATTCTATTGATAAAGTAGGATATTTCTCCCCATTTTTATACTAATTGATGTGTAGTTTTTTGAAATATAAAGTATAGAAATCTAATATTTATGTTATCATGCGTGTGAAAAAGTCTCTGGTTGGTTATGTAACGTGGAATATTTACTTTTAGAAATACGTATAGTATATGCATAGAACTAAATCCTTATCATAGTAAAATTTGCTACAAGTGTTAATAAGATTTGGTTTAAAATAAAAAAAATATGTTAATCTTATAACGTTTATTAATTTATTAATTAACAAATATTGTTAGTCATTACTTCCTATTACAGAAATCTCTCCTTTCTAGTGTTCAGAAAGCAGTGATAGCTCTACACGCTATGCATATTTGGGTATTCACTACCCTTATGATATACAACTACATCCTTCATGTACATGTTAGGTTGGAAGAAGTTGTAAGAGACGGGCCGGTCCAAAGGAAATCCCAAAGGCAAGTCATCAACAAGCCATCCACGGAAGTCCTCATATTGTTTTGGCAATGTGGTAGCTGGGTAAACGACCACGAAGAATTGGAATGGGAATCCGCCTTTTGTGCCTCTAGGCAACATTAGTCTCCTGGGTACGTTTCCATAACTGTCCATCATATCAACAGGTAATTTACCCTGGCGTAAAAGTTCGTACAGTCCAGAAACATGGAAGGAATCTTCTTTGTAATTGAAAAATTGTTCTGAGCTCCTTTCGACTGTCACATCACCCTTGGAGATGTGTTGCGTGAACCAATCCATCTCAACGAAGTTCATCCAGTTGTCTTCGAGAGCAATGACATTTCCGTGACTATCGTACTTAGGACCAAGGAATATCTTGAATGTCGCAGAACCCTCATAGTCAGACTTAAGCGAAATCTTCACATTAAATGACTCGTGGTTCAATCGTGGCTGAACCAGTACGAAAGATTTCAATTCACCAGATGACAATTCCTTGTCAGTGTAGTAAATAGCGTTAGTAACATTGAAGGGGTAATTTTCGAAATAGGTTTCCAATTTTGACACTTCTACATTCCTAACCTTGACACCCACAAAGTGAAGTTTTTCGTATCTGTGGGGCTGCGTGTAATATTTCTTGTATTGCATTATAAAGTAGATGATCTTGCTGTAAATTTGGTAGAACGCCGGGTCACGAAGAGAAGTCTGGTAGAAGTCCAAAGCCGTGGGGAAGAACTCGTAACTACAAATAAAAGTAGTCACAATTTAAAACTTGGAATAAATATTTCTTTTCATTATCATCATAACAGCCTACAAATTCGACCCACTGCTGGAACACAAGACCCCTTTGAGGATATGGAGTGATACTATTCTAATGTGCCAGTATCACATCGCCAGTCATATCATTGCAAGCCTGTCATTTTTTTAGCACAATGAGGACAAGGGAATATTGAAGTAGAGTAATTTTATTCCCATAATTTTGATAAGTGAAAATAAATTAAACTTACTCTTTGTATTCATATGAGAAAGGTGCTCCTCCCAAAATGCGACGAGCTGTCATTTCGTATGAGTTATGGTAATAATGTTTCTTTCCATATTTCTCATACAAGTCAGGGTTGGTTTGCCAGAAGTTGCCAACAAAGTTCATGGAAGACGCGTTGTAGAAGTCAACATATTGGTTGTACTGTAAATGAATTATGAACTTTAGCACAATCAAATTTACCAATTTAAATAATCATTTTATAAAGTTACTGGTGATACTGACTGCATGGAACTGTCCTTGTTGAAGATATGTCAAGAACGTATCTTCATAATTACGAACAAAGCGGAGATCGTCTATGTTATTTTCGGTCTGCAGAATATAATTGTCAGATCGTTGAGCAAAGGCGTACTGGTAGGTGGTTAAATATGGACGGTAGCCATAGTAGAATGGTTGATACCACGAGAACTTCGGGATTTCGCCAAGGCCGTTGGAAAGTCTCTCTAAGTAGTAACGAGCCAGAAGCTGTTGGTAGAAGTGGTAGTAATTTTCACCACGTCTTTCCTTGAAGAGACCACCAGCTACATTGTCCCCCTTTTCCCAGAAGGGCATGAATGCATGGAAATATGTGTACAAAGAATTCCAGCCTATATCTTCGGTAAAGTATGAGATCTTGTATTCATTTTTGCCATAGTTGTAATAGTTAGAGTAATTAGCGTAATAGTAGTAATGGTCATCCTTTTCATAAATACCATATTCGGGAAATTCTTCAAAAGGTAACCCACGCATTTTGGCGTAGTGCATTGGAACGAAAGTGGGATAGTCTGCGTACAACTCAGGCCATATTTCGTAGAAAGCTGGAAGCACTAATTCTTTTGTGTCTGGACGTTGAATCGTAGCAATGTAGAAAGTGTAAGCAAACATTCCATGGTTCAAGTGTACGCGTGCCCAGGCGGCTGTTTTGTAGAAAGTTTCAAAGTCCTTGGCATAGTAGAATAGGTTATACAGAGCTAAGGCCTCCGACCTGCTTTTCTCATCAAATATGCTGAACGCATGGTATTGTGGTAAGAATCCTTTTTCGTAGACCTTGAAGAACTTTTCTACTACTCCCGATTTCTGAAACAGAAATTTTAATATATGTATAACCTCAATAGTTAAACTTAGTATTTGACTAAAAAATTTATGATTATACATACCACGTAGAACTCTGGGTGAGACTTGATGTCATAATCTTTACCAACTTTGTAGTATTCAGCATGAGGATTGACTTGTTTTAATGCCTCGAACAATTCTAAGACCTTGTACTGGCGCTCCACAGTCACAGGCTTCACTAGAAGAAAAATTGCAACTATCTTTAACAATAATATACCTCAAAATGCTCCTAAAACCTATATCATTAACGGAAAGCTATGTCCAGCATTAGGATATATACATGTGAAACTGTAACTAAAATTATATTGATAATTATTTATTGACTTGTATTGATGTTTTGAAATCATTACGAAATTGTAAGCTGTGGAGTTTATTTTTCCATTTCTTCTCCATCTCAGCATAATAATTATTATTTCGTTCCGAAATCGTGGTAGGGCTTTTGACGATTTAAAAGTACTTAGCAAAGTCCATTTAAATAAAGAGCTGTTTCATTTCATTTTATTTTCATTTCACTACTTTCTTATGTTAATTGATTTTTTATGTTAATTGATACGGCCTGCCTGGTGATAATCAGTCACTAGCCTATAGACACTCGCATTACTGACGCAACACTCGGACGCTGCCAACGTTAGTAAGCATACTTTAGTATATTTAACAATGTCTCTTGTAATTGAGAATATAATAGGTTGGGGAAAAAGCTTCTTCGCATTTTTTAAGAAAATTCAAAACATTTTTTAATATAGTTTATTTACATTTAGCTAAAGTATGTAGGTACCATTTTGTTCGATAACTTTTTGCCATCTTGTAGGTAGGGACATGATCCCATTGCTATAGAAATTTTGGGACTTCTGGTCAAAATACCGCGACAAGTGGTTTTGGCAGTCCTCTCGTGATGTTAACCTGACACTGCCTAAAGAATTCTGAAGAGACCGAAACAGGTGAAAATCTGAAAGTGCAAGGTCAGGACTATACGGCGGATGCATTAACACCTCCCAGCCAAACTCTCTTAATTTTTGCTGAGTGGCTAAAGATGTGTGAGGTCTAGCGTTATCATGATGAAAAACCACACCCCTTCTGTTGATTAATTCCGGCCGCTTTCTCTCAACTTCTTGCTTTAATCTCATCAGTTGTTCGCAGTAGAGTTCAGAATCGATGGTCCTGCCTGGTGGTAACAGCTCATAATGAATAATGCCCTTCCAATCCCACCACACACACAGCATCACCAATCACCAGTTATCAGCTTCTTCAAAAATGGTTCGGTTTCATTACGTCGTAATAAAGAATCACAAATGAGTACACGGTTCATTAGGTTTCTTTCAGTGAGCTCGTGAGGTACCCAAATGTCGAGCTTTTTTGTGTACCCAGTTTTTTTCAAATGCGCCAAAACTGTTTTGTGGTCAATTCTCAGTTCTTCAGCTACGTCGTAACTACTGACATGCCGATCTTGCTCCACTTTTTCAAAAATGGCATCCATTTTATCTGTAATAGGGCGACCAGAGCGACGTGCATCTTTGACATCAAAATTTCCGGATTGAAAACGCTTAAACCAAATTTGTGCTACTCTCACAGACACTGCACTAGGTCCATAAACATCGCAATTTTTTTTCGCGGCTTGCGTTGCATTTTTACCTTTTTTGTAGTAAAATTTTAAAATGTATCGAATTTCTTCATTAGATTCACTCATCTTGGCGGTACGAAAAACAAATGCAAATCACACATTTTCCTAATTTGAATTTGGAATTATGTTCTTTAAAATTTAAACTTTCAATGATACCAAAACCAGCCAGATACAAGTCCTCTTTACCCCAAAAGTGGGAGGCGAGGCCTGTTGAGCCAACCACAGACGATCCGTGCGAATGAATAAGCGTTCCCGCACAACCGCCGATATGCGGAGAGAAGGGATATATTACCGCCCTATTACCGCTGCGGGTACGTAGAAAACGTTTGCTGTTAATAAAAAAGGGTATGGAGACGTCTTATCACCAGGCAGGCCGTATGCCTGCCAACTGAAGAACATTAAAATAAATAAATAAGAAACTTACCTGCGCGGGTTTTCAATGACGATGGACTAGGAAATTGAGTGACCGATCCGGCCACAGCCAGGGCCAAAACGGCAAACACCACGACAGTCCTCATCGTGCCAAGCCAAGAAGACAACTGTGCCGTATCTACGACTCCCCAAATATTTATTGAAAATCGCGAAGCCCTTATCGAGTACCAAGTCGAAAAAAAAGCCGATGATGAAATAATAACACAGATAAAGTGAATATCACCTATGCCAATAAAAAAATATTTATTTATGATAGAGAGCGAATTAAAAACGATATCACAATTCTAAGTGAAGTCAATTCTGTGCAATTACTTCCATGCAGACAAATACACACGATCACGCTTGTAGTCCCAATAGAGGTTGAGCAGAGTCTAAGGGAACAAACTTTTACTTTTTGGTTACAAACCAAAAAGTAAAAATCCCTCAGTATTGATTTTGCTTCTAATTTTCATTTGCAATATTTAGTTATGATTGATATTGATACCAAATTAAATAGAAAACGAAAAACATGGAAAAGAATCCTGTCATGGATAAGTTTTGAGACGGGACTTAGTCCTGTGTAGCTCAGTTGGAATAGTAGTCACCGGGTAGCGAAAGGTCGCGGGTTCAAGTCCCGTCTCAGCACTTATCCATGACAGGAATTATTTCTAAGTTTTCTGTTTTCTATTTGATTTGGTATCAATTTCAATTATAATGCTTCAGTATTATAAAAAACTTAAGCCAACTACCTGGACAAATGTTACACTCAAAATCATCTCAGTGTATTAATTACCTCCATAATGAGTATTATTCATAATATTAAAAGTAGGAATGAAATAATACTAAAACACACAAACAAATAATAATTAGTCATTATTCCTTGACTAGATTCGATTGGCTAGCTTACATAATACTACAGCTGCAAAAGATATACAACTACTACCTTAAAAGTCATAATCGCTCATATCTTGTGATCTCATCCATCGGAAAGCCGCTGGATGTGAGCAGCACAGGACCGATGTGGTTGGAGATCCTTGGGGGAGGGCTATGTCTGACAGTGGTTTCTCTCAGCTGACAAGATGAAGTGATCTCAACAGCTTGTTGAAAAATGTATGAGATCAGTTTCTGCTGTTAAGGACTACAATAGAATCCTTAACAGCAGAAACTGATCTCATAGATTTTAGTCGAGTTAAGGCATAGCGAACTGGGCGCTCAAATTTAGAATAGCCTGAGGTAGTACCTCCTACAGTAGACTACAGTTAAATAACACTACATTTTTATAGTGTTATGTTTCTGTTACTGAGTAAGGTCGCCAGGAGCTCCACGGGGTAGGGAAGGGGATAAAGTTAGGTAGCGCGCGAGTTTCGCGTCAGTTATAGATGGAACGCATTGTAAATAATCTTCGGATGTCCGGTGGTGGGCGCTAATGCCTACGCCACAGTTATATAATACTAATGCAGACATTAACGTGCACAATATATTGTACAATTGTTTTGTTTCAAATAAATGATTTTTGTTTTTTTAGTGTTACAAGCGTCTATAGCCTACGGTGACTGCTTACCACCAGACAGACAGATCGCATGCTTGTCTGCCAACCACTTTACATAAAAAAATGAAACTCTCGGGGATGGTTAAAAACATATTTTAAAAAATATTTAAAATGTTAGAGTATTATACCAGAATGTGATTTTTTTTTCGTATTGTTACTGTGAAAGTATTACGGTGAATCTTAAAATGTTCCAGTTAATCCTAAGATTCACAAATTTTTAATTGCTAAACTTAAAGTGTTCTGTGATTCGTTGGTTGTTCATTTCGAACTTTTACCAATAAATACCCGGTAAATTTTACGGGGTTTAGTCACAAATACACATTAAATGTTATAAAATAGAATACGAAATCTATTAGATGGAACGTCAAGTACTAGTGGGCATACCACAGTATACCAAATAACACATTAGAGTATCTCAAAAACAGCGTGGTCATAAAAAACAGCATTGAACGTATGTATGACTTAGTTATGTAGGCATACATACTATCTCCCAAAAATAATATTTCAAATTAAGTAAATTATAAAAAGAGCTTTAATCTCTAACGAATTTGAGCTACAAATTTATATCCTCCTTTGCTACCAGTTATCTTCCAAAACCACCGTGATCCACACTTTATAGTCGGGGATCAAGTTTACCTCTTGAACCGTATTACATACACAGATAAACTTTCAGGTTTTATAAAATAACGAAGGCCTGATCAGGCTATTGGACTACATGTTGATATAAGAGGTGCTTGCAGGTAACCCCTAATTTATATTCTAACTATAAGGTTTTTCAATCATATGGACACGGTAATTTTTAGAAAACTCTCGAGATAATAATTTATATTATATTTTTTATTAGGCCTACCAACATGTGTTAACAATGATACATACAAGAAAACTCATTATCAATCAATTGAATAAATGAAACAACCAATTTTAAGTAAGCCACACGTATTAAAGATACACTACTCGCTAAGTTTTTGAAACTTTACTATAATTTAGTAATTAATTTAAATAACTTAAAAAATAATAACAAAGAAAAGGAAAAGATAACAATAATACTAAAAGCTGATTATAAAGGACTATTTTTTCTTCTTTTATTATCTAGTTCTAGGCAGACAATACTGTTAGAACTACATCTATTTATTTTATTTCATTAATTTTAGTAATCTTACATAATTTACTTTACTCTAATCTCTTCTAAATTCATTTAATTTAATAATATTTTATTTTAATTAAATTTTATTTAATTACTTAATCACAGATATGATATGTCGTATATAATCCGCAATGCTATATGGGACCACCTGAAGCAGCCTAATTAATAGCTAGTATAGTATTATATAATCTGTGATTACGTAATATTAAAATAAAATAAAATATTATTAAATTAAATTATGTAAAACACGCCATTTTACTAAACGGCGCGGCGGATTGTAGTCTGTGAGAGTGCCGAGTGACAAGAATTCCTCTCCGTTTGGTCATAAAAAATAATCCGATCTCCATTCGATGTACGGACTCATATTGATAGAATCTACTACGGATTGGACAGACAAATGGTTTTATTTGGTTAACAATTCTTACAGACTACAATCCGCCGCACCGCTTAGTAAAACGGCGTGTTTTACTATCCGCCTGCGACATATATATGTACAGATGACCACAGATCAGGCTTTCACAATCTATTGAAGAAATTTGATGATGGTAGAGTAAGCTTTAAAATTTATTAAAGAAAGCCTGATTTGTGTAACATGATCTGCTTTCTCTGTACAACTTTCCATTTAGAATTTGATTTACGTAATATATTACGCCGTACGCCAAGAATTTACGTAAAATTACTTCTATACGCGACGGCATAATGTTGAGAGGTCTAAGAAAAAAGAGTTTGATTTTATTTTATTTGTTTATTTAATCATATAATGAACACGAGAATTACAATAATAGGAAAAGTTACAAAATAATTATAAATAGTACAAGAATGTAGCTTTTATCTAAAAAAAATCTCTTCAAACCCACCTGTGATAGGAGACATGCTGAGAAACGTGGAGACTGCGTGTACTTCCTTACTAATATTATAAATGCGAAAGTAACTCTGTCTGTCTGTCTGTCTGTCTGTCTGTCTGTCTGTTAAGCTTTCACGTCTAAACCACTGAACCGATTGTGATGAAAATTGGTACAAATATAGATTAGATCTCGGGGAAGGACATAGGCTACTTTTTATCGCGAAAAAATGGTTGAATGGGTTGAAATGGGGGATGAAAGTTTGTATGGAAGTTCGTCATTTTTGAAGATAGAACCATGAAACTTTGAATTTAGGCACTTAATAAGACAGAAAGAAATATTTGTTCTAAGATTTTTTAAATTTTGACCTGTATGGGGGTGAAATAGTGGATGAAAGTTTGTATGGGAGTTCGTCATTGTTAAAGATAAAACCATGCTACTTTGAAATTAGGGACTTAATAAGAAGAAAGAAAGAAATATTAGTTCTAGGATTTTTGAAATTTAGCCGCGTGTGGGGATGAATTTGGGGATGAACATTTGTATGGAAGTTCGTCATTGTTAAAGATAAAACCATGAAACTTTGAATTTAGACACTTGATAAGAAATAAAGTTCCTATCCAAGATGGCGGTTGTGACTTTTTAACATAATGTCAATATGAGTATCGTTTTCGTGGTTTTTAGGGGTCCGGATTAGGAATAAAACATCTATTTCGAGATCCAAGATGGCGGACGCGACTTTTTGACAAAATGCCAATATGGGTATCATTTTCGTGGTTTTTGAGGGTCCCGATTCCGAATACGACATCTATTTCGAGATCCAAGATGGCGGACGCGACTTTTTGACAAAATGCCAATATGGGTATCATTTTCGTGGTTTTTGAGGGTCCCGATTCCGAATACGACATCTATTTCGAGATCCAAGATGGCGGTCGCGACTTTTTAATATAAAATCGATGTGGGTGTCATTTTTGTGGTTTTTTGAGGTCCCGATTCCTAATACACCATTCATTTTGAGATCCAATATGGCGGACGCGAATTTTTAACATAATGTCAATATGGGTATCGTTTTCGTGGTTTTTGGGGGTCCGGATTACGAATAAAACATCTATTTCGAGATCCAAGATGGCGGACGCGACTTTTTGACAAAATGTCAATATGGGTGTCATTTTCGTGGTTTTAGGGGGTCCCGATTCCGAATACGACATCTATTTCGAGATCCAAGATGGCGGTTGCGACTTTTTAATGTAAAATCGATATGGGTATCATTTTCGAGATTTTTGGGTATTCTGACTCCGAATAAAACATCGATTTTGAGATCCAAGATGGCGGACGTGACTTTTTAACTTAATAGGAATATGGGTATCATTTTCGAGGTTTTCGGGGGTCCTGATTCCAAATACATCATCTACGTCGAGATCCAAGATGGCAGATGGGACTTTTTAACATAAAAGCGATTTGGGTATCAATTTCGTAGTTTTCGGGGGTCGCGATTCCAAATACGTCATCAATTTCTAAATCCAAGATGGCGGACGCTACTTAACTTATTATTAATATGGATATCATTTTCGTGGTTTACGGGGTTCTATTTTGAGATCCAAGATGGCGGACGCGAATTTTAAACTTGATATGGGTATTAGTTTTGTAGTTTTCGGAGGTCTCAAAATGCATGCTATATTCGGAGTCAGGATTCAGAATACAGCATCCATTTTGAAATCCAAGATGGTGGACGCGACTTTTTAGCTTAATCGCTTTCACGCCTAACACCTGAACCGAATTTAATGAAATTTGGTACAAAAATATACTAAACCTCGAAATGGAATAAAAGCTACCTTTTTTGTGAAAAAGGGAATGAAGGGGTTGAAATATGAGATGACAATTTTTATGCGATTTCTCATTACCGAAGATAAAACCATGAAACGCAAATATTTCTTCTAGCGTTTTTGAAATATTGACCCATGTAGGGATGAAAGGTTGCGTGTAAGTAGCAAAGGATGGAAAAACATAAAATGGTAGATTATAAAATGCCATTTACTGTAGTGCACGGCAGTTTGTATGTGTGTTTTATGCATAATAAGTACCTACACAAATTCCACGCGTACGAAGTCGCGGGCAAAAGCTAGTATAAAATAAATAGGTATATTACTAATAATGTTTACGCGCTTTTCTATAGTTGTAATATTTTGGCACCAAGTGAACGGTTACATGCAATTCTTTTGATACTGGCACTATGTTCCACACGACCTCCTTGGTAGCAGCGTGCATGTAGCCTGTCACGCGGTTGACAAGTAATCTCCCGCACATGCGCGAACACAGGCGTTCTCTGGTCGCATAAGAAGATGAGTCTCGCTAGTCTTCTACCCTTTTTCACCATCCACCGCGCCTCATCATTTTGGGCGAATTTGCATCGCATCATTATACATACATATACGCGCTACATCGCCGTGTCAGCCGTTAACCGCCTAGTCACCCGGACATCTGCTGCGCCGCTGTTTCCCGTGGAGTGGAGAGCTAGCTTCAGGTAAGTGCGTGTGACTTTTTTGTTTGTTGCTGTTTATTGACTATAGATAAGTGTAATGTATGCGCACCATCAAATAAAATACTTATACTTGATATATACAATACATATACAAATACATATACAAAAATACAAATATATATTTTATACAAGTAAATATAATGATACATGAATATAAAAATATAGGATAGGTTTCAAAGAAAAAAGCTGAAGGAGAACAATATAATTTAAGTTAAGGAGAGATAGTGCTCTTTTACTTTACGCTTAAACACTGGAAGGGAACGTATGTCGCGTACTGACGATGGTAGTGCATTCCATAATTTAACTGCATGAACAGGGAACGAGTCCTGAAAGAAATTAGTGCGGAAAGTATTTGAAGGAAGTTTGAGAAGGGTACGGAGATGCGATCTGCAAGAAACACCAGGAGGATGTGCAAACTCGAAACGCTCGCGAAAATATATAGGAGAAAATGGGTTATATAACATATCAAAAAAAAAAGAGAAAGGATGCGCAAATTTTGGCTAAGTCGGATAGGATGCCATTTTAGTTGCTGGCGGAACTGTGAGACATGATCGTATTTACGTAACACGAAATTGAAGCGTATGCATAGATTTTCCAATCGCTCGAGCTTGTTAAAGAGCTCCTCCGTAAGGTCCAGGTAATACGCGTCAGCGTAATCTAATATCGGGAGAATCAGTGACTGCGTTAAGGCAATTCTGGTTTGAAGTGGTAAAAAATATTGCAGAGATTTAAGGGTGAGGAATGAAGAAAACACTTTGCGACTGACTACGTTCACTTGGTCCTTCCAGTTCGAGTTGCTGTCAAAAATGACACCCAGATTTTTCGCTGAATTGGAGAAAGAAATTACTGTACCATCCAGGGTCAAAGGTGACAGCGTATTGGGATCCAGTTTATTAATTAAGTTCTTATTTCCAATTAATACATCCTTCGATTTTGATGGGTTGATAGGAAATTCGTAAGATTTAGCCCAGACACATATATTCCCCAAGTCCTCGTTGAGACTTGCAGTGGCATTATATAGAAGCATTTTGGAAAGTAAATGCATATCCTTAGGAACATGGTATATAATTGTATTGTCAATCAAAACCTGAGGGATTTTAAATGAAACAAGAAAATATATTAAATAACGTATAAATATATATTCAGGATTCTGTAATGCTCTAAGAAAACTTATTAAAATATTAGTGCTTAGTGACACTGTTGGTGCTTTGGATCACATGGAATGAGGTTGGGTACTCACTACCCTTGTGGTACACAACAACGTCCTTGAAGTACATGTTAGGCTGGAAGAAGTATTGAGACACTGGGCGATCTAGAGGATATCCTAGAGGCTTGTCATCAAGGACGACGTACTTGAACATCTCGTATTCCTTCGGTAGCTCAGTAGCCTTGTAAACTGCAACGAAGAATTGGAGGGGATAACCACCATTAGTTCCTCGGGGCAGCATCAACCTATTAGGCATGTTAAAGTATTTGTAGATAGAGTCGAATGGCAGCTTGCTCTCGCCTAAGAGCTGGTAGATTTGAGCAGTTGCTGGAGCGTCTTGTTTATAGAAGTGGAATTCTTCAGAGCTACGCTCCAGGACGTTCTCGCCCTTGTTCAGTTTTTGAGTAAACCAGTCCAGTTCAACAAAGTTCATCCAGTTGTCTTCAAACTTGATAGAGTTGCCATAGCTATCGTATTTGGGACCCACGAAAATTTTGAAGGTGGCCTTCTCTTCGACGTCCGATTTAACATTGATCTTGATGGAGAATGGCTGATGGTTCAAACGAGGTTGAATCACTAGATGGTCTTCTTGTTTTTCCAAAAGTTCTTCGTTTGACCAACTAATGCTGTTGGTGGCGTTGAATGTATATAAATCGAAGAAGGTTTCTAATCTCGGTACTTCTACGTTGTTAATTTTAACACCAACGTAGTGCAGACTCTCCTGCGAGTAAGGCTGCAGATATTGTTTGTACTTAAGCATAAAGCCGACAATTTTGTTGTATAATTGGTAGAAAGCAGGGTCACGAAGTGACGTATGGTAGAAGTCCAAAGCGCCAGGGAAGTCGTAGCTGAAACAAATGAACATAAATATTAGCTTCAATGTCGGACAAAAGGTGGTTTAGAATAGCTGATTGCACAGTTTCTTTCAACTAATCCGCACCGATCACTTGCTAATTAGTACTGGTATGAAACTCAATTATTTTCCCCTTATTATAAAACTTGTATTTAAGTTAGTCATGGCTTAAAACTGATGCTGTCACTTTTATTTGCGGAATGAAAGACAGAGATATCATTAGTTTTAAACAACGATTAACAATTAAGTCCACATTTTATAGTAAAAGTATTTAGGTTTTTCTAGCATGTGGGAAGGTCTTTTAATGTCACATTAAAGATTTCTGGAATTATATCATTTTTATTATGCTATGCTATAATTATGGAATTTATTCCATATACTTACTCTTCAAACTTGTATTTGATCGGAGATCCACTCAGGATACGACGGGCAGCCATTTCGTAAGACCTGTAGTAATGGGGCTTGGAAACCTTCTCATACAGGTCGGGATTACATTGCCAGAAGTTACCGACGAAGTTGATGGATTTCGAGTTGTAGAAGTCCACTTCCCTCTGATACTGAAGACAAAACAATAAATATAAGAACATTGTGCTTGCAGCTATTAAAATATAAAAGCATGAGCGACTTTCATCAAACTAGATCCACTTATTAAAGATAATGTTAAAGTTGATGCAATTCGCTTTTATAGCAAATAGTAAATACTCACAGATTTGAATTGACCTTGCTCAAGGTACGATAGGAAAATGTCTTCATAATTGCGCACGAAACGCAAATCATCAAGATTGTATTTATTCTGCATAACGTAGTTCTCGCTTCTTTGAACAAATGGATAGAATGTGGAAGCCATGAAGGGACGGTAGCCGTATTTGAAGGGCTGGTACCACGAGAACCTCGGGATTTCTCCAAGTCCATTGGAAAGTCTCTCAAGGTAATAACGGGCGAGCAGCTGTTGGTAATAATGGAAGTAGATCTCACCGCGGCGATCTTTGAAAGTACCATGGACGAGGTTCTCACTTTCTTGCCAGAATGGGGCAAGAGCATGGAAATAAGCGTAGAATGAGTTCCAGCCAATATCTTCAGTGAGGTAGGCTAGTTTGTATTCATCACCATATGTGTAGTAGTTAGAGTAGTTAGAATAATAGAAAAAGCTATCGGTCTCCTTGAAGCTTTCGGGATATTCTCCATAAGGCGCTCCAAGCATCTTGGTGACGTGCATCTTATTTATGATTTCCGAGTTAACGAAGTATTCGGGTAGAACTTCGTAGAAAGGAGGAAGAACGAACTTCATTGTTTCTTCACGATGGATTGTGGCAACGTAGAAAGAGTAAGCAAACATGCCTCCGTTGACGTGAATACGGGCCCATGCAGCGGTCTTGTAGAAGGTGTCAAAGTCCTTGGCATAATAGAATAAGTCATACAGAGCTTTAGCTTGTTCCCTCATTTTTTCGTTGAAAATGCTGAAGACGCTGTATTTAGAGATGAAGCCCTTTCCATAATAGTAGAAGAATTTGTCCACGACTTCTTTCTTCTGGAAATAAATTAAAATCGTACATTACATTTGCTCACTGTAAGAAGAATTTTAATACTGTTATAAATTTTGATAGATAAAAGTTCTTACCTTATAGTCGTTGATGTGGGCCTTGATGTCATAGTCTTTGCCTACTTTATAGTAGTCGGCATGGATATTGACTTGGTGGATGACCTCAAGTAGCTCCAAAACTTTGTATTGATGTTGAACATTCACCGCTTCAACTGAAACACGAAAGTATTTACACAATTGACATTTTAATTGAACTATTTTTTAGTATATTTCTTCTTACTTTAATAAATTTACAGGTACCCAATTCTCACAAGTCAAAAAACTTTCACCCATATTGTAACATCAATATGAGATAAGACACGGTGGGAATCAGATACAAAGAATTGGGAAATAGGTACAGTCAGCTTCAGAAGTAAATGATCACTTTACTACCATGTCATAGCAACGCCAGCGCTTGTGCAGTAATAGTTGCAACAATTATGTAAGAATTATTATTATGACAAGGTACTAAAGTGATCATCTACTTTTGATTGTGACCGTGCCTGTACCTTACAGAATGCTACAGTCAAATAACATTATTGTGCGTAGTGCTATTTCTATTATGGAAGCTTTCCAGCGTGGGTTGAATTATTAGTCCTCCTTACACTATAAACTTTATAATGGCAGACATTTTTACCAGCTCAGAAGTCTGCATAAAGGTGTATGCAAGACTATGATTTGGTATCGATAGTTGTTTAAAAATACTTAAATATAACACTTAATTTCATAGTGCAACTGATCTAATTCTTACCAAGTGAGTGTAACGCATCAGCCGATAGATTTTTTGTCTGACCTCTAAGCGTAAGAGCCTGCGCGCATTGCGGCAGCAACCGGTGCGGTTTGCTCCCGCAAAAATCTGTGATGTATGAACTATAGTGGAGGTACGCGCACTGCGGCTGTTCAACCGCATGCGGCTAAAAAATCTATGATTTCTTGCGGTGCGGTACCGCACGGTTTTTTTGCATCTAATGAACTTGTATGCAACCCCGCACACTGCGGCAGAAAAACCGTAGCGCGCAGCAGTCAGTAGTGATCGAGGCACGATGGAAGAATGTTGTCGCCGAGCGCGTCCGACGACGCGGCGGCCAAAGCGGTCGCTGATGTCAATATTGATGCCCTTACAATAGAAGTACAAAGTCAGCCCGTACTGTGGGACAAAACTCATAGAGGATACGCAGACAGAATTATTAAATTAAACATGATGAGAAGGTTATAGAAAATTGGAATGAGTTGTCCATTAGAGAAAAACAAAAAATTGGTAGGAAAGGTTTTTTTATTATTTTCGAATTGAGGATACTTTTTTGGAAACTTTCGAAATCATTATTATCTCATATAGAAAAAAACCCTTCATAGGTCTCATTGCTGTTAATGGATGAACCCAATACTGCTTGCCTTTCCGTTTTCTTGCCGTTAATAATAAATAAATGCAAATCCGAAGCCTGGTTTCGTAGTCCATGCCGGTCGACCTTCCGCTGAGGAATGGCAAAATTTGCGGCTGTTTAACCGCAATGCGCGCGCCAAATGGTTTTAGAATTACGCCGTACCGGTTTTAAAACCGCAGCCGCAACTCGCCGCACCGCTAGGCCTAATAGCAGAATTATCCCGCACGACTAAAATTGAGTTGACATTATGGACTTAAACACGTAAGTACCTACAGTAGATGCACTTTATATTGATAGAATATAAAGTAATATACGAAAGCAGAAAAATGGATATTGATCGCTCCGTCCACCAACCCGCATTGGGCAAGCGTGGTGGACTGCCTAAACCTCCTTCAATAACAAGGAGAGGCCATGTGTCCTAGCAATGGCTCGAGTTATGGAAACTGATGTGATGATTATGACATTAAAACAAAAATTGAAAGTCTTTGAAGAGAACCTACTTATTTATCGTAAGTTCACAAAATAATTTGACATAGTTTTTTTGTTAGACCTACTAACCAAAATTTACACAGCGCTCTGCAATCGAGGAAAGAACTTAAGCTCATATTTGCATGCTAATTTTTATGCAGTGCGGGGTCGGTGCGGTGCTTCTAATGTTTGAGAAATGTAAATTAGAGTGGAAAATGAAAATCTTTTTAAAGAATAAAAATTCTAACAAAAGCAGCTGACGTATGCAGAATATTACAATGTAGAATATAATTGCATTTTTAACGCACAGGTGTAATGTCCGAAACTATTTTAAATAAAAATATAAACAAAAAAAGAAATAACTTACCATTCTCGGTCTTTGTAGCAGTATATTTGGGGTAAGAAGGGACGGCCCCGGCCGTAGCCAGGGTCACCAAGGCAGCCAACACTAGGACAGTCCTCATCGCTCCCAAGACAGAAGACAACTGTGCCATCTCTGGCGTGTTCCAGGTATTTATACGAAATTCTTATCTTTTCGATAGATAAAGCGTAAAAATCATAATATTATGTGGTTATCAGGCGAACCAATTAAGCGTTACATAAGGTAAGTAAATAAACTTAGGTAGTGACATAATATTTAAATTGTAAAGCTTTTTAAGAAAACTTTTTAAAAATGCACTACTTATATTAATAATATTTCTTGTTCCGTATTTTTGACCGACTTCAAAATCAAAAAAGGAGGATATCAATTCGACCTGTATGTCATATTGCCAGAATTGCACAGTTTTTTTGTTTAAGTTAGTATCTGATCTCCCCTTTCAGTCGTAGCGGTTTTCCATTCCACTGGATCAAGGGGAGGGAGGGACACGAGTGCGTGTGCATGCGTACCGGCCTGATGTAGCTGGGTTTTCTCAGACTCCTGCACTTAGGCAGTCATGGGGTATGATAACCGTGATCGCTTCTGCACTGCAAATTTAGCAGCCCTATTTAGGGAGGTACTGCTTTCCCCGCTCAGCCGTGGAGGGGGCTAGAAAAGGCGCCCCCGTGCGTCGTCGCTTCCATACCCAGGGCGCCTCGCTGATTAAGTTTGCTTGACGCCCAAGCCTGTTCCTGTCTGTTGCGGTGACGTGAGAGCGCGTCACTCCTCAGACTACCTTACCCGTCCGCTCCCACACGCACCGTGCGCCATGCAACCATTGCGGTTGCATTGCACAACACCGTCCCTCAGTCAGTTCTCGCAGCTAGTAGCATTACGCGCGCCGCTAGTTACAATATATCGAGAAAACTCAGTTATTTTTCCGCACGCCGTATACCGCCGTGTGTGCTTTTCCCACTACCAAATTTATTTTTGTAGCGCGGCGTTCCGCTGGTTCGAAAGTAAATTCAATCCCTTGCTAGTGACTCCTAAAGCCATTCTTCTCCGCGCTTCAATGCTCTAGTCTCGCGTGTCACTCAGCGCATGCAACACCCTCTCTCCCGAGTGGTTGGCTGCTCCGAAAGCCTTATAGCCATTTTGGCACTAGGCAAGTTTAGTCAGTAAGAGTTCGACATAACCCTAGGGCCAGTCCTAGGGTATCCATGAGGATTCACCCTCTCCTTCCCTCGTTTGTCCGGAAGGTTCTCTTAACGCTGCCCCTAAGGGGAAGGGAGGAATTATTGAGGGGGTTAAGGTAGAAAAAAAATCTGTTGCTGGACGACTTCAATGCTAGGGTTGGTTGGGACTACGAGGCTTGCCCTTTAGTTCTGGGCAGACACGGAATATAGACAATATTGCAACTATGACTGTCATGTCAATGATGTTTGATTGAAAATTTCTGTTGAAGTCGAGTGCCTCAATAATTTATAAAAAAAATCCCATTTATACATAATTAATCATATACGAAGTGATAAAGAGTGACTCCCAAAATATTATTTTCAAGCATAAATAGTTTTTTAAAAAAGAAGTCAACAATACTAGAAAAATGCACTGAAAAAAATCGACTTGCCTCAGGCGGGATAAGTCGATTTTTTTCAGTGCATTTTTCTAGTATTATATTTACGCGTTTGTAAACGCAAAAATAAAATTATTCCAGAAGTCAACAAGCTACGATTTATAACAATAATAATAGCGATCGGATCAGAGCGATGCTGATATGCATCGACCGGATCATGATTTCTTTCTGGTGCAACATCAGGGCCCCGATCGCGGTAAATCATTTCAAGATGAAACGCAAATGGAACACAGCATGCAACTCAGACCAATGAGAGGCATGCAACTTTTCGATGTTTTCGTATCGCGACGTTGATTTGACAGATGCTGCGAACCTTAGCCTGCTGCGAACCAATGACGTAGGAGCGAACGCATGTCGAACGCAGATGAAACACAAACGCTGTTAAGTTGTTACGTTTCAAATGACGCTACTTTTTCTCAAACGTTACACGAATGTTAGAGGATTTTTGTGCTTTACTTAAAAATTTATTTTAAAAATGAGAGAATGTTCAATAAAATATATAGACTATCGAAGGACTTGGCTCATGAGTTAATAGTGGAATTTTGTATATTTGTATTTTGGTGGGTTTTTACTGCATTATTTATTAATAATCAAGCACAAGCTAATCGAGTCGTCGATCACGAAAGTTAAGCAACTAAGTGCGCGGTCGGTACTCGGATGGGTGACCGAAAATTTAACATGCATGTATGACATCAAAATATAAGGTTTCTATCAACTTTTGATTCGTCGATCACGAATGTTAAGCAACCAAGTACGCGGTCGGTACTCGGATGGGTGACCGAAAATTTAACATGCATGTATGACATCAAAATATAAGGTTTCTATCAACTTTTGATTCGTCGATCACGAAAGTTAAGCAACCAAGTACGCGGTCGGTACTCGGATGGGTGACCGAAAATTTAACATGCATGTATGACATCAAAATGTAAGGTTTCTATCAACTTTTGATTCGTCGATCACGAAAGTTAAGCAACCAAGTACGCGGTCGGTACTCGGATGGGTGACCGAAAATTTAACATCCATGTATGACATCAAAATATAAGGTTTGTCGAAAAAGTCTGTGGTTTGATGCAAATTGAACGCGATATTATTTCCGCGCGAATATTTTATCGCTATGCGGACAGAGCCTAACAGAAACGTAACTTTGACAGCGTTTGTGTTTCATCTGCGTTCGACTTGAAATGATTTACCGCGATTCGGGCCCTGATCCGTGCCTGTCACTCACTCTGAGGGCGCGTGGACGAGGGACGTTGAGCGTTCGTGTAAGCTTAATCCGAAAGGAATGCAGTAACCATAGACTACCAAGACGTTAGGGATGTGAAAAATCGATTTTTTTGAAGTCAAAATCGATTTTTATACGCGATTTTAGTTTTATAAATAATCTATTATTAATCGATTTTTTTTATAATCATTCAATCAATTATTATCGATTTTTCATCTGCAATCCAGGGGGGTTGCAGACCAAACTTAATGTAGGGACAGAAATGTAATTAAGTTTGGTCTTTTGACCCGGAGCCCGAAACGCAAACTGCGACATATATTGACTTTGAGTGAATTTATATTGTCCGACACTGACAATGATTAGTGTTACATAATTATATCTGTAATTTTTAGTTAATTAAATCCAATATTCTTCTGGTAATTCTGCTCCTATGTATCAATTTCATTACCTAAAATGAAATGTCCGAAGAAAATTCTGCCGACATCAGTTCCACTACTGGTTAGCTGCGCCTCTAATAGGTTTAAAAGAAGAGCTTTTAGAATCTTAGAGAAGCAATGAGGGAGCTTATCTCCAACTCGCACAGTTGGCGTGTAAGCACCTATTGGTACCGGCTTCTTCGGCTACAGCAGAGAGATTGTTCTCGAAAGCTGGCGCCGTATTAACAAAGACCAGGAGCCGAATATTATCCAAATGCTTACCTAAGCTATTATTCCTGAACTCGTTGCCTACGGATTTACAATTTTATTTTTATTTGAAAAATTTAATATGTTGATTATTGTAAAAAAAAAAATCGGGAGTGGTCTCCCCTTGACTTTCTCGTATACCGGAAACGACTCAAAAGTTAATTGAAACCTTATATTTTGATGTCATACATGCATGTTAAATTTTGGTCAACCATTCGAGTACCGACCGCGCAACTTTCGTGATCGACGGCTCAAAATTTGATAGAAACCTTATATTTTGATGTCATACACGTATGTTAAATTTGGTTACAATAAGTTATAGCATGCTCGTGTTATCGTGCTAACGCACAGACACACACAGACATACAGACACACACACACACACACACACACACACACACACACACACACACACACACACACACACACACACACAGACATTATTCCAAAAATGGTATTTTTGGACTCAGGGAGGTCGAAAACGTGTAAATCCGTCAAAATCTCGAGGTCGAATTTTTTGACGATTACTAGACTTCCTCTATACTACGCATACGAGAAAGTAAAAATTAATTTGAACCTTTTATAACTTGATTGTTCTAAAACTTAAATTTTTGTTGATTATGTTATGTATATAAAAACTTACTATTTCTGTTGTTTATTTTTATGGTGTTTATTTTGAAATTATTGGACAAATTAGGAAAAAAATCGATTAATATAACAAAATCGATTATTTTCTAAAGAAAAATCGATTATTTATTAATCGATTTTACATGCTACAATTAAAAACCGATTAATTAAAAATCGATTTTTTACGTACAATGTCACATCCCTACAAGACGTAGTTTGTGCAGTTCGTTCCTTACCCAACTGGAAATCTCCAGGCCCGGACAGACTGCCCAATTTTTGGTATAAATGGTTACCAAACTCGCACGTTTGCTTAGCATCTCAATTTCAGTGTGCTTTATTATCTCGCTCGCTTCCAGAATTTATGAAAACAGGCATAACCCATCTGCTCCATAAATCTAGTAGTACTATGCACCCCAAAAACTATAGACCTATCACCTGTCTGCCAACAATTTATAAAAATTTTACGTCGATTTTGAGATCTAAGATTAGTAAACATATTGATGAAAATTCTTTATGTTCATCTCTCAAAATAGATGTAGAAATGGAGCCCGTGGTACTAAGAAGCTACTCCTCATTGACATGGCTATTAGCCAACAGGTTCGTCAAAACTGAAGGAACCTGTCGACTTCCTGGATATTATGAGAAGGCCTATGACTCCGTGCCGCATTTGTGGCTCATGAGAGTGCTAGAGTTGTATAAAATAAATGCAACTCTGCACTTTCTTGATATCATGTACCTATGCGACAGAACGGTCCTTTTCTGTACGGGATATTGAAGGGTTCTAGATCAGGGCGGTCTAAGTTCATTATGGTTTCGTCTGGCCTTGAACCCTTTGAGTACACTTCTCGAGAGTTCAGGATTAGGCTATCGTTTACGGAGAAATGGTCAATATCACACTTGCTTTACATGAATGACTTGAAAGTATTTGCCCCTAGCAGTTCTCATTTGACAGCCTTGCTGAAGGTTACTGATGCTTTCAGCAATGCTATCAAAATGGAATTTGGTGTCGACAAGTGTGCAGTATTGCATGTAAAACGTGGTCAGATAGTGGAATCCGCTGGTGTACAACTCTCGGATTCTATTCACCTTAGATCTCTCTCCGTAAACGAAACTTATAAATATTTAGGTATGTCACAGGCATTAGGCATCAACGATGTTGACATGAAGCAGTCGTTACGTGAGCGTTTTTGGGGCCCCTTTTAAAAGTCCTTAAAAGTCTTTTTTCGGGTGGAAACAAGGACCGTGCATATAATGGCTGGGTTATGCCGCTATTGATTTATTCCTTTGCCATACTTAAATTGACTCAAACTGGACTGGATGCCCTGGATAGGACAGTTGGTACATTGTTAACTGCACACTGCATGCATCATCCACGTCCCTCGACCATGAGATTGTATATCCTGCGGAAGTGCGGTGGTCGTGGATTCTTAAACGCTAAGACACTACATAACCACGAGATAGACAGTCTTAGGGAGTATTTTCTCCACGTCGATATGGGGATTCAAAGAGATGTAGTTGCTGTTGACAATGGATTCACTCTTCTATTTTCAGCAAAAGAAAACAGGCGCAGACCTGTAGTGCTTAGTACTTCGGACAGCAGCGTTGGCAAAGCAAGGAGTTACATGGCAGATTCTACCGGGCTCTTTACTGGCCTGACGTAAATTTACGAGCCTCAGTATCCTGGCCACGTTTTGGTGATCTTTTTGATGAAATCGAAGGTTTTGTCTGTGCAATTATGGATGAGGTTGTGATGACGAATAACTACCGAAGGTTTATCCTGAGACATGGCACATTGGATATTTGCCGAGCGTGCCACCGCCCGGGTGAATCCCTCAGACATATCATCTCCGGTTTTTCTCGTCTAGTATTTGCATAGACATAACCAAGTGGCTAGGATAATACACCAACAACTTGCTATGAGATACAACCTTGTGAAATCCGAGGTTCCGTACTACAGGTATGCTCCAGAACAGGTTCTTGAAAATAGCCATGCCACATTGTATTGGGATCGATGTTTCATTACGACAGGACTATTGTAGCTATATAAACCTGATATTGTATTGATAGATCGACACGAACGCCGCGCAATAATTGTTGATGTCGCTGTTCCCCATGACGACATCCTTGTTAAAGCTGAAAAAAATAAAGAAAACAAATATCTGGATTTAACTCAGGAGATTGTTAACATGTGGGATATCAATTCAGCAATTATTGTTCCAATAGTCATATCTGCCCATGGTCGGATAGTAGATAAACCTTAAGACGCTCGCATTAGGTGGTTGGATCAAGAGTCAGATGCAGAAGGCAGTACTTCTATCCCGTATAGTGAGGAAATTTCTGTCTCTGGATCCTTAACCACTGGTAGCCGGGACCCTGATCTTGCTACCGATGGGGAACTGCATTTTTATATTTTGTAGTTAAATGTATATAACATTTAACTACAAAATATAAAAATGCAGTTGCAAAATATGTAATGCAAATAAAAAAATGTTATATATTGTAAAAAATTAATATTTAGAAATATAATTTTATATGTGTTTTAAATGAAATAAAGGGGATAATAATAATAACATATTTTCGCTAGAAAGGTTTGAGTTACATTATTTAGTGTCCGGAGTCCCCTTTTAAGCAAACAATTCCTGTACCACGAGACACCGCTCTTCTATTACATAGTACAGTATAACTTAACTCATGATTAAGAATATAACATAAGTATCATATTTTTCTTATGAATAATTTACAAACTTCCCCTTTCGGCCCCTATTTGTTTTAATCTTAGGGTTGCCATTGCCATGGCTTTGCCAAACGTGGCATGATTGGTGGTTGTCTTACACGTGTCGCCAGCTGTCGCGCAATGTCGAATACTAGTTTTCTTTTTTGTTCCTGTTGGATTAATTATGCCATCCCTTTTCAATTTTGCCAATTTAGTAAATTTAAATAAAATCGTAGAAGTGTAAGTGTGTGTTGCGACAGCATTTCGGATAATTTTTTTTCATGTTTTGTGAGCGTATAACGTATCTAACTATATTTTATCATCGTCCATTGAGACCTTAATTTTCTAACAAATAACCAAATTGCAGCGCACGTCAAAGAAGGTGTCAAAGGGGTCTGCATAGTAACCTGAGAATGGGCATTCCCCTTTCATGAGTTATTCGTTATCGTAGTTCCTATCTAACTTTCAAACATTTGCCACCATAATACAAACGTTCAGGGTTTGTGGATTCGTTGAGCCAATAGCAAACGCGCAACGAGAATTGCGTGTGCGAACCCCGAATCGGGTGAAGACGATACTGGCGCATGAGGATCTGAGAGGTAGCGGACGAGTAAAGATCTGTCCCGAGTTCAAATCACTGTTTTTATAATTTTATACGGTGTACTATACCTGTGGTGACGTTCGTGTGTAAGTGAACTCGTACTAATCAATCGAGTCATACAAAGAAACAGTAAATCGCTATTGTGCCTATATACGATAGCAACCGTGTGTCGTTATCAGATAACGTGCAGCCGGCCGGTTCAGGACGCGAGGAATTTGAGTAAGCAGACCGAGGTAGGTTCGCATGTATTTGTTTTTGTCCCTCAACGTTATTCGTAAACCCTCAACCCTTTGGTTACTCGGCAAGTGCTCTGCCTCACGAGAACTTGACCCAATGTGTGTAATGCCACAATGAGTGTGTATGTATGTTTTATCAAGACTAACTGTATGTTTTATCAATTAATCAAGACGGGGTATTTCAAGAAAATAGGTCCTTATTCCCCATGAAATTACATTAACAACAAAAGGATCTATCTATGAATGAGTTGTGCGTTGTGTAACTGTTGATAACTGAGTGTGTTATGTGCTTATTGATAGATGAGTGTTTTGTGTATGGTTGTCTGTTCTATTAACAAACACTGTATCTCCTAGAACTTTACTAATGATGGTAGAAGTGTGTATAGCTGCTTGTTTTTGTAAAATGGTAATGTCTGTTGCTGAATATAATATAGCTATGTATCTTTCTAAACTTTTGGCTACTATTCCTGTGCCACCGATAACGATAGGTATGACAGTTGTTTGTGTATTCCTTAAGCGGTTGATTTCAGTTTTAAGAAGGTAGTATTTACTAAGTTTTTCTATTTCCTTTGCTCCTATATTATAATCTGATGGTGCTGTAAAATCTATTAAGTATGTTTTATTATTTGGTTTGTCTGTATATATTAAGTCCGGTCTATTGTGTGTGACAGTGGTGTCTGCTTTGTACGGGTATTTCCCAAAGAATTTTTGCAGTGTCACTCTCTTTGACGTGTGGATGTGTAAGTGTTTCTTTCCACCAAATATTGGAAACCTCTTTTTTATGTTTTTTGGCTAGGCACTAATACACGTACTAGACGAGGTTATTATGCCCTTTGACATAACTTCCTGCCAGCTTTTCGCAACCTGATATTATATGTTGTGTTGTTTCGTCTTTAGCGGCGCAAAGACGGCATTTACCGTCTACTGGCTCTTTGAGTATGTCACATCGGTGTTGCCTTATCATGACGGATTCATCCTTTATTACAAATATTGATAACTCTATACTTGATGAAACTTTTTGTTTTTTGATCCAATTTAATTATAATTAGCCTGATCTAGTACTTTGTTCTTAAACTGTCCATGTAACTGTTTATTTCGCCATATCTTATGCTTATGCTTTACTATTGCTTCCTTTAGATCTTTATCTGTATGTATGCTATCTTGTCCTAACCGTAGTTGATGTTCAATAGCTTGCGCTTCTTTTATTATTGAGTATTTGTTCTTGTTTCTATAATGTTCTGCTATTGCTTTAATTGAATCGTCAGTTTAACCAGAACTATTATACTATAAACAGATTTCTGTTGAATGTGCAGCTAATTTTGCAAGAATTATTGTTAATCAAAGCCCGGACTGCGGAGATGCATTAGAGATTTTTTTTGGTTTTTACTATTTGTTTGATGGATTACTAAATGATTGTTACTTTTTTGGGTTAGGAGTCCCCTTTGTGTAGGCGACAGACTGGCAGCCTGTTACTATTGGAAGCACTACCTACATGGCCCATACTGCCTAATGTCGCTTTATGTGCAACTAAATGTGCACGTAAACCTATGCTAAAACATGTTTTGGGATTACGAGCATGATCATTATGTATCGTATTACGGCTAGAACCCGAAATGCGGCTACACCTCGTTTTAACCGGTTAAGTATAGCCTAGATACTAATAGTTACTTAGTGTAGCCACTTACTCATGGTTAAATATAGTATAAGCAGATTGTTTCCGGGTGAGAATGAGTCTGACTGGTATTATTCCGACTAGAACTAGATCCAACCAAATCCTAGTGGCTTATACTAGGTCTAGCCGACATCATACGGGCTACAACTAGATCCAACCAAACGCTGGTGGCTATTACTAGGATTTTTTACAGATTGGTTACCATGGGTGGCAGTAGTTTTACTTACTCTACAGTGCCACATATTTCCGGCCTAATAATAAGAAACGTAGAGATAATTAAACTCCACGAATTTATTTTTATAATTGACTGTTACTAAAGAAAGAGAAAAAAAAAAAAAAATAATAAGAACAATCAGCAATATTTTTTTAACTAAAAAAAATAATTGTATGTATAAAAATTTAAAATTTTACTAAAGTATGTATGTAAATCAAAGTCAGAGGAACTTCAAATAAAACAAGAAAGTATATTAAATACCGTATTATTATATATATTCAGGACTCTGTAATGCTCTTAGGAAACTAATTATAATATCAGTGCTTAGTGACGCTGTTGCTGTGCTGGACCACATGGAATGAGGTTGGGTACTCACTGCCCTTGTGGTACACAACAACATCCTTGAAGTACATGTTAGGCTGGAAGAAGTATTGAGACACTGGGCGATCAAGAGGATATCCTAGAGGCTTGTCATCATGGACGACGTACTTGAACATCTCGTACTCCTTCGGGAGTTCAGTTGCCTTGTAAACAGCCACGAAGAATTGGAGAGGATAACCACCATTGGTTCCTCTAGGCAGCATCAACCTGTTAGGCATATGGTTGAATTTGTATATTGAGTCAAAAGGCAGCTTGTTCTCACCCAAAAGTTGGTAGATTTGAGCAGTTGCTGGTGCGTCTTGTTTATAGAAGTAGAATTCTTCCGAGCTACGCTCCAGAATGTTCTCACCCTTGTTCAGTTTGTGAGTGAACCAGTCCAGTTCAACGAAGTTCATCCAGTTGTCTTCAAACTTGATAGAGTTGCCATAGCTATCGTATTTGGGACCCACGAAAATTTTGAAGGTGGCCTTCTCTTCGATGTCCGATTTAACATTGATCTTGATGTTGAATGGTTGGTGGTTCAAACGAGGTTGAATTACCAGATGGTCTTCTTGTTTTTCTAACAGTTCTTCGTTTGACCAGCTAATGCTGTTTGTAGCGTTGAATGTATATAAATCAAAGAAGGTTTCTAATCTTGGTACTTCTACGTCGTTAATTTTAACGCCTACGTAGTGCAGACTTTCCTGCGAGTAAGGCTGCAGATACTGCTTGTACTTGAGCATAAAACCGACAATCTTGTTGTATAATTGGTAGAAAGCAGGGTCACGAAGTGAAGTCTGGTAGAAGTCCAAAGCGCTTGGGGTAAAGTCGTAGCTGAAACAAATAAACATAAATATTGGTTTGAATATCAGTCAAATATGTAGCTTAATGATGGTTTACAATAGCAGTTTTTATCAAATAATCCGTATAGTCTCCTCACTAATGGTGTTTATTTTCAAACTAAACTCTATATTGTATACAAAATTATAATATTTTTCTTGCTGTTCTCTTTATCTAGGAATCTACCTATAAAGTGCTCATCGAAGCAATGTAAAATACAACATTTTTGGAATAAAAATCATTTTGATTATGCGCATAAGGAAATTCGACTTATTCCATATACTTACTCTTCAAACTTGTATTTCATCGGAGATCCACTCAGGATACGACGGGCAGCCATTTCGTAAGACCTGTAGTAATGGGACTTGGGAACCTTCTCATACAGGTCGGGATTACATTGCCAGAAGTTGCCGACGAAGTTGATGGATTTGGAGTTGTAGAAGTCCACTTCTCTCTGGTACTGAAAACAAAACAATAAATATAAGATAATATTTACGCACGGATAGAAATATATAAGTATGAGCGAGTTTCGTTAAACTAGATTCACTTATTATGTAAAGTATAAAAGTCGGTGAAATTCGCTTAAAGGACAAATAGTAAATACTCACAGATTTGAATTGGCCTTGCTCGAGGTACGATTGGAAAATGTCTTCATAATTGCGCACGAAACGCAAATCATCAAGATTGTATTCATTCTGCATAACGTAGTTCTCGCTTCTTTGAACAAATGGATAGAATGTGGAAGCCATGAAGGGACGGTAGCCGTATTTGAAGGGCTGGTACCATGAGAACCTCGGAATTTCTCCAAGTCCATTGGAAAGTCTCTCAAGGTAATAACGGGCGAGCAGTTGCTGGTAATAATGGAAGTAGATCTCACCGCGGCGATCTTTGAAAGTACCACGGACGAGGTTCTCACTTTCTTGCCAGAATGGGCCAAGAGCATGGAAATATGCGTAGAATGAGTTCCAGCCAATATCTTCAGTGAGGTAGGCTAGTTTGTATTCATCACCATATGTGAAGTAGTTAGAATAGTTAGAATAATAGAAAAAGCTGTCAGCCTCCTTGAAGCTTTCGGGATATTCTCCATAAGGTGCTCCGTGCATCTTAGTGACGTGCGTCTTCTTTATAATTTCCGAGTTAACGAAGAATTCAGGTACGATTTCATAGAAAGGAGGAAGAACGAATCCCTTAGTTTCTTCACGGTTAATTGTGGCAACGTAGAAAGAGTAAGCAAACATGCCTCCATTGACGTGAATACGGGCCCATGCAGCGGTCTTGTAGAAGGTGTCAAAGTCCTTGGCATAATAGAATAAGTCATACAGAGCTTTAGCTTGTTCCCTCATTTTTTCGTTGAAAATGCTAAAGACGCTGTATTTAGAAATGAAGTCCTTTCCATAATAGTAGAAGAATTTGTCCACGACTTCTTTCTTCTGGAAATAAATAAAAATCACTTAAATTACAATTGAGTACCGTAAGAAGACATAATATTATTGTAAAATTATTTAAATAAAAGCATTTTTCTAGTATTAATAAGTAAAAGCATTCACCTTATAGTCGTTTATGTGGGCCTTGATGTCATAGTCTTTGCCTACTTTATAGTAGTCAGCATGGATATTGACTTGGCGGATGACCTCAAATAGCTCCAAAACCTTATATTGACGTTGAACATTTACCGGTTCAACTGAAACACGAAAATATTCAGAAAATTCATAATTTGGTCTAATACAGTACATTCCTTCTTACTCAAATTTATAATAATGGTATATCAATAACAGTCATAAAGCATTATCCCTTCATAATGATGTTTTGCTGTGGAAGGTTTCCAGTGCAGGTTGAAGTGTGCGAGTTCTTTCAGACCACAAACTTTCTTTCGTAAGAAAGTTTGTGGTCTGAAAGATTTCGAAGTTGATTAAGCTATTGGTCGTCCAATAGCTTAATCAACTTCGAAATCTGTCTGTAGGGGTATGTAATGCAAATAAATGAACATATTACTACTATTAGGTGTCTACCGTTGTATAAAAATAATAATACTCCAAATCGTTGCATCTGGTCTCGTCTAACCGAGCGATAGTAACCTATCGGTTGAAAGAAAGTTGTATCTAAGGACTCTAAAGTTTATAAAACGAGTGCTTAAATAAATGTATACATAAGGACGTATACTGTAAATGCCTTTATATTGATATATTTGAATTGCACAAAGTGTGCATCAAACGAACTAACAGCATTCGAGCCAATGTTAAAATTATCTACAGGGTAAAAGATCAAATCAATATTTCCATGCTCATTTTTCTATTCTGTGGGAGCGGTGCGGTGTAAAGGTCTACGACCTTTGAAGTCCAAATAAATGTATTGAAATGTATGAAAAATTTACTAAGTGGTATTTTCTTAAATTTAGAAAGAAAAACCCAGAGCAAATGTGTCTGATGACATAGAAACGACATAGAAAAAACTTGCATCTTTAACGTGTGATAAGAATTTTTCTTACAAGTACCCCACATCAGTCAACTAATTTATTACAAATAAAAATATTGACAAAAAAAATGACTTACCATTCTCAGTCTTTGTGGCAGTATATTTGGGGTAAGAAGGGACGGCCCCGGCCAAAGCCAGGGTCACCAAGGCAGCCAATACCAGGACAGTCCTCATCGCTCCCAAGACAGAAGACAACTGTACCATCTTCAGCGTGTGGCATGTATTTATACGAAATTTTTATCTTTTCAATAGATAAAGCGAAAAATAATATGTTTTTATCAGTCGAACCAATTATACGTTACACAAGGTTAGTAAATAAACTTATATTTAATTTTTAAAGCTCATTTGAAAAACTTTTGGAATGGACCTATTAATAATTATATGATATAAGATAGTTCTTTTGCTGATTTTTATAAAATTAAATGTAAAGTGTGTTTATTTAATTTAAATTAAAATATTCAAATGTCCTTACCTATTCATCAATTTAAGATTAATTATATGCGTAATCAACGTCTATTTATTTTTATTAGATTTTAAGTAAATTCTATTTTCTTTTAGCACCTATCCCAGGTTTTACTTTCCGTTGTTTTGCTTTGTTGCAAGTTTCTCGACTTGTCTTGGTTATTACTCATGTGGCAAGCGTTCTGCCTCGCGCAAGGCAGCGCGCTAGGTGATCCAGATACAACATTTCATACCCCTTTTCGGCCGAAGGGGTCTTCGGGGGTGGAATTGTCAAAATAGCTAACACATGTAAATATTATTTTTCAATTGTCAACCTACATACAAAGGTTAAAGATCCGAACTCCAAAACAGGCAGACTTTCATACGAACATTCATCCCCTATTTTACCCCCTAAGGGGTGAAATTTCCAAAAATACTTTCTTAGTAGATGCCTACACTTTATAAGGTACCTATGTGCAAAATTTCAAGTCGTAGGTTCACCGTTTTGGGCTGTGCGTTGAGTCAGGACTTTGAATTTTATATATATAGATTTTTGTGCAATAAAAGTGTTTATAATGACTTCACAAGCAAGAGAATTATATAATAATAATAAAAATCATTTTTTTCGATCACAAAAGCTACTATTGTGTATGATACAGTCATTAAGGTTCTCGTAGACATTCAGTTATATTATGTAGCCATCGTGAGAGAGCGGAACCTGTACTAGGATACTCTGTGTTACAGAGTTCCGGCCCCCACCCATCGGACACTCCAAAGTCATTTGATTTTAATGTACTTATAAATAAAATCTAACCAAGATTACAATTACTATTTTGTGCAAGTGTGTGTATGTATGTGTGCGTGCTTACGTGTGTAAGATTCTAAATTATTGTTAGGTCTTTATAATTATCTCGACATCTTCATAGCTTTTTTAGCGTAGATATTTCGTAACTATCTGTTCACATTTATGTCGAGTCATGGGGTAGATATTAAGTCTTCGACTAAGCTTATTATAAATTCGTTTATTCATGCAGAAATTATCGTCGTTTGCAACGAACGCGAAAAGAATTTCATATGGTGCACTGTTTCGAAAAGTCATTGAATAGAAAAACGCTGTATCGAATGACGGATTCACGAACACACTTTTGTTTTTATATGGTACGCTAGATCGATGTCTATGATGGGTTCACGGTATCGAAATCCAAAATATTTTGCATCATGAAAGTTTATAACTAAATACATTTCTCTTAAAAAAGATAATTTCCAAGCTCTCTTTTAAGAGATAAGAGACCTACTTAAAATATGAAAAGGTCTTTTTTTTAAATAGCATTATCGGTTGTTGTTATGTGAATCCTCATTTAAGATAATCCCTCGCGAATCTTCCATAGCGACGATGTCATCATTAAACTTATCGGGTTATCGTAACATTCAACTTTTCACTGAACTTTTAGCATTTTATTTGTTTTGACAACAGATAAGAATATTTTAACCGGTACCTATGCTCAATATATGATAACGTTGCTCTCATTGAAAGTACCGTCATATTTTATAAATGAAATGTGGTATCCGTTCGACGTCTGCGCATTTGGTAATGTTTTGCATTCAACCCACTATCCGGCGAATAAAATTTAACAATTCCGTAAGGCATACCACTTGACGGTATATTGGGAACTAGCTGTGCCCGCGCGACTTCGTCCGCGTGGATTTCCCGTTTTTGCAACATTTTTCATAGATGCTCAACTCCTATTAGTCGTAGAGTGATGTTATGGAGGTATATAAGCCTATATCACGGTTTCCTAAACTGTGCGTCGCAACGCCCTGGGGTGTCGCGGTTCTATCCCGGGGGCGGGCGTCGTGAGACGATCCACATAGAATGGCTTAGCGAGCTAGTCGAACGAAAATAAATGTAGACAAAGAAATGTAAGTCGCGATTTCTAAACTTGAACCCGGTTTTGAGATGCTCTGTTTTTAAAATAAGAAAATACACTGAAAAAAATCGACCGTCTAGCGCGGGCGAAAAAATAGAATAAGCATCTTTACGCTACCGGGACTTTTTTTTTTAGTCTTTCTAATTTTAAAATATTTGCGCAACGTTAACGCCTAAATAATTCAAAAAAAGCTATGTTTTTCTTTTTGTAGGTATGTACTTAACTTGGCTGTTACTATAACGGGGGGAGGGCTCGTAAAAATTAGAAAATTCCTAAGGGCGTCACTATGAAAATAAGTTTGGGAAGCTCTGGCCTATAGTGTTTTTTTTTTTATTTATTTATTGAACATAGAATCTACAGCACTTTATGACAGTATTTTACAATTAACATTTAAGACTTAATGCCAATTACAGATTCTCAATATGTACGTGTGACAGTTCAAATCGTGAGTTAGATTTAAAATAATATTAAATTATAATTTCCATTGAGTATATAAAAAAAAGAGAGAAAGAAAGAAGAGATATGATTCTCGATAAATAGACAATCATAGAATTTTTCAGATCAGTAGTTCCCCTTTGTAGGATTCTGTACCCAAAGGGTAAAACGGGATCCTATTACTAAGACTCATAAATAGAATAAAATAAATACTAATAAATAGAATAAAATAAATATTGAAGGGGCTCCCATAAAATAAGCGTGACTTTTTTTGGTCGATTTTGATAACGCTTGAAGTATTCACAGAATATTTAGTTATATTATTCACTTTTAATATAAAACAACAAACGTGTTTTATTTCTCGGTCTTACTAACGATAATAACAGGTAGAAACTTGAAATATTAACAAAATAATTAATTTAAATTTCAAATATTTTTTTTTTTGATAAAATCTATGGCACGGAACCCTTCGTTCGCGCGTTCGACTCCTTCTAGGTGGTTTTTTGCAGGCTATCTCTGATGACCTTCTTGAAGTCACCAGGGCTTTAAGTAAAGGAGAGGACCTCGATGGGTCCTCAAGCTTTAAGGTCGAATCACTCCAAAGAGGATTCCTGACCGGTGAGCATCTCCCTCGGAGGAGTCTCTGAACCTATTAGTCTCTAATGCGTCCGAATCTGACGGGATCAGTAGTTCCTAAGATAAGCGCGTTCAACTAAACAAAAAAACAACTCAGTATAGATGCGTGCGTAGTACTTGATCATTATTTAGCTGCGGAGTTATGTTAAAACTGTAATATCTCTGAAGATATTCATTAAAATCTAATGATGTAAAGAACAATTTTGTATAAAATTAAATACTTATGATGAATAAAGTATAAATTTTGATAAGGAATAATATGATTTTTACAAAAATACCTTCGCATCTAATGCATTATTTTATAACAAATTTTATTAACTAAAATAGGTTATATCGAGTCAACCTTAAGAGATAGATAAATGCTGTCTGGAACTTTTTTTTAGAACTTTTAAAGGAAAATAATTCCATGATTTTTGCGTAACTTTAACCGTTTACCCAGCGCACGCAACAAAAGCTCTAAAAATCAAAATTTATTATTTTCCGTTAATTTCAAACTATGATATCTCTTAAGATATTCATTGAAATCAAATGATGTCATTAACAATTTTGTTCAAAATTAAATGCTTGTGATAAATAATGTATTTATTTTGATAAGGAATAATATCATGCATACAAAAACACCATCGCAGATAAACTTATGATTAAAAAAAAATTTGATTACCAAAAAGAAAGGTTATAGTGAGCCAACCATAAAAGATAAACATATGCTATCGCGGACTTTTTTTTAGGAAATTTAATAGAGAATAATTCTGTCATATATAATTTTTCCGTAACTTTTACCGTTTACGCAGCGCACGCAGGGAAAGCTTTGAAATGAAATCTTTTTCTCCCGTTTTTGCAACATTCTTCATTAATGCTCAGCTCCTATTGGACGTACCGTGATGTTATATAGCCTATAGCCTTCCTAAATAAATGGACTATCCAACGGAAAAAGAATTTTTCAATTTGAGTCAGTAGTTGCTGAGATCTTAGGGTTCAACCAAACAAACAAACAAACTCTTCAGCTTTATTATTAGTATAGACAATAGTTAAAATTCGTTATTTCCTTCAAAATATACGTTGAATAACAGAAATATATGTACGAATCGTTACGTTTATGTATGAAATTGAGTGATGTCCATATACTTCGTAGAAATAATTGTGTAAGATTAATTAACACAAAGAATTCCGACTGATGAGAAATTAGTAGAATTTTGCAAATTTTCTTATAAACAATGTAGGCAGTATGCACGCAAATTATTACTGTTATACGATGGAATATTGTTATTCCCGGGATTTCGGCACCAAACTAATGTGGCATTACACACATTGGGTCAAGTTCTCGTGATGCAGAGCATTTGCCGAATAACCAAAGGGTCGAGGGTTCACGAATAACGTTGCGCGATTGCTATTGGCTCAACGAATCCACAAACCCTGAACGTTTGTATTATGGTGGCAAATGTTTGAAAGTTAGAAAGGAGCTACGATAACGATACAGGCCTACCAAACCTGCTTCTCCCAGTACGTGGACGCTACTCGAGGAACTTGCCACCCCAACTGTTTCAGTTTGCCTCGTAATGTAGGGTACATTGCGAGGTGAACTGAACACAGTGCTGCTGAAGACCCACTGCCACTAAGGTTTCAAATTTTTTGGACTTTGTCGATGACTTTAATTCCCATCGAATCTCATGAGATCTGTAACAATTACACTTCTAATGTGGCCTATTATAAGCACGTATAACACACACATCCGACCGCAAGAAACAATGTTAAAGAAATCGTAGGCAGGTCATTCCTTATATTCCCGCAAAACGGAATTCGGTATAGTTCGTCAACTGGCGACTGTGAAATACATAGCACCTTTCGATTTTACCTATTAATTTTATCGTCAAGTCGCGCGCACGTAATAAAGTCAAAGAAAAACGAATTAAAGTTTATTCTAACTAGTTCTACTCTTTTGGATATTAATGATTTGTTCCTAAACAGAACTTTAAGCCTGTGTGGTCATTATAAAAATAACCTCTAACCTACAACCCAGCAAATGTACCTACATGTATGAAGTGTCTCATATCATACCTACAAAGTAGGTACCCCTATAAGTACTTATATTCAGTTTATTAAAGTGTTTCTCTTAGATTAAGAACATACAGATACCGTATCCGGGCACTCAATTTGGTGCAACCAATATTAGGCCTTATTTGGCACCATACGGAAACTCTATGCGTAGTCCTCGAGGTCAACGCACTCCGTACGCATCTCCAAGAAATTATTAAAAAATTACGATTTGTGCTATTAAATGGTGTAATAATCGAACTGAAAAAAATAAAAAGAGTGAGAACATTACTTTTCACACGTAAGTTTTTAATATTTTATTGTATTTTCACTTTTTAAGCAATAAAAACCAAATATTTAATTTTGTATTTTTTAAATACTGAGTGCTGCCAGTTACAGAAATTATTTTACCTATTTTAGTTGTTTAGAATTTAGTCGAATGCAATAATTTAATCATATTAATTGTTCTATAAAAAATACTAAGGACATAAAAAAAATATTTTCTGATGATTAGATTGTTTTGACTTAACGTATGGACATTTTTAACCGCCTTAAGAAAAGGAGGAGGTTTTCAAGTCGCCTTAACCTTCTTTTTTATGTATGTGTCTACGCCTAGACCGGTTTGGAATAGTAGATTGTATGATAAGGGAGCTATTTTGCTCCCTTATCATACAATCTACTTTTACGGCGAGGGCGCTACTTTGATTCATGAGCGAAGCAAAGGAATTCAAAGTAAATAATAACACAAGTTCTTAATGATACTTAATTTGGTCTAGATAATTGATGTGAGCGTAGAAATATTTATTCCTACTAATATTATAAATGCGAAAGTAACTCTCTCTGTCTGTCTGTTAAGCTTTCACGCCTAAAGCACTGAATCGATTTTGATGAAATTTGGTACAAATATAGATCTCGGGAAGGGACATAGGCTACTTTTTATCGCGAATAAAAGGTTGAATGGGTTGAAATAGGGGATGAAAGTTTGTATGGAAGTTCGACATGGCGGACGCGACTTTTTGATATAATATCAATATGGGTATCATTTTCGTGGTTTTCGGGGGTCCTGATTACGAATACAACATCTTTTTTGAAATCCAAGATGGCGGACGTGACTTTTTGACAAAATATCAATATGGGTATCATTTTCGTGGTTTTCGGGGGTCCCGATTACGAATACAACATCTTTTTTGAAATCCAAGATGGCGGACGTGACTTTTCGATATAATATCAATATGAGTATCATTTTCGTGGTTTTCGGAGGTCCCGATTCCGAATTCAACATCCATTTTGAGATCCAAGATGGCGGACACAACTTTTTAATAAAATATCAATATGGGTATCATTTTCGTGGTTTTCAGCAGCCCAGATTCCAAATACAACATCTATTTTGAGATCCAAGATGGCGGACACAACTTTTTAATATAATATCAATATGGGTATCATTTTCGTGGTTTTCGGGGGTCCCGATTCCGAATGTGACATCTATTTCAAGATCCAAGATGGTGTTTGCGACTTCTTATTATAAAATCGACATCGGTATCATTTTCGACGTGTTTGTCCACGAAAACCACGAAAATGATAACCATATTGATATTTTATCAAAAACTCACGTCCGCCATCTTGGATATCAAAAAAGTTGTTGTTCGTAATCAGAACCTCCGAAAACCACAAAAATGATACCCGTATTGATATTCTATTAAAAAGTTGTGTCCGCCATCTTGGATCTCAAAATGGGTGTTGTATTTGGAATCGGGACCACCGAAAACCACGAAAATGATACCCATATTGATATTATATTAAAAAGTTGTGTCCGCTATCTTGGATCTCAAAATAGATGTTGTATTTGGAATCTGGGCCGCCGAAAACCACGAAAATGATACCCATATTGATATTTTATTAAAAAGTTGTGTCTGCCATCTTGGATCTCAAAATAGATGTTGAATTCAGAATCGGGACCCCCGAAAACCACGAAAATGATACCCATATTGATATTATATTAAAAAGTCACGTCCGCCATCTTGGATCTCAAAAAAGATGTTGTATTTGTAATCAGGACCCCTGAAAACCACGAAATTGATACCCATATTGATATTATATCAAAAAGTCGCGTCCGCCATCTTGGATCTCAAAAAAGATGTTGTTTTCGTAATCGGGACCCACGAAAACCACAAAAATGATACCCATATTGATATTTTATTAAAAAGTTGTGTCCGCCATCTTGGATCTCAAAATGGATGTTGTATTTGGAATCCGGACCACCGAAAACCACGAAAATGATACCCATATTGATATTATATTAAAAAGTTGTGTCCGCCATCTTGGATAGTCTCAAAATAGATGTTGTATTTGGAATCGGGGCCGCCGAAAACCACGAAAATGATACCCATATTGATATTTTATTAAAAAGTTGTGTCCGCCATCTTGGATCTCAAAATGGATGTTGAATTCGGAATCGGGACCCCCGAAAACCACGAAAATTATACCCATATTGATATTATATTAAAAAGTCACGTCCGCCATCTTGGATCTCAATATACAGGGTTACAGGAAAAGTCGACCTAGATCCGTTAAGGGCGTGTAGTACACATCATTTCTGAATGATTTCACTATGGAACCCCCCATCCTAAACTTAATCGTTTTCGAGATATTCGTGTTTTAATTTTTTTTATGAAAATGCCCAATTTTTCGGCTATTCAATTGAATATTTTGAATTTTTTTGATTCTAATGATTATTTTTTCGGTTTTTTACATGAAGAATGAGATGGTTAATGACCTCAATGACTAAAATTACACGTAAGTTAAGTAAATGGGTCATTGTAGACGATCGAAACTTAAGAAAATAAGTACAAATTATAAAAAAAAAAATTTCTTTTCTGGATATCTCAAAAATTTATCATGGCACTTGCTCTGCAGATGTGCTTAAAAACATCTACATTTTATCAGCTATCCAACGAGGTATAACAACCTAGGGTTGTATTTAAACTCATAGAAAAAAACATAGTTGAAAAGGTTCAGGTAGTAGGTCTAACGGTGAAACTTAGTTTCTAAGGCTACATGGGGCATTCAGAATAAATAGCACTTATTTAATCTAATTAATTTGACTTAAGTTCAGCATCATCATTTCAGCCTACTGGCTTCCACTACTGAACGGCCTCCCTCGGCTAGGTACAATCTTCATGCATCCATCGATGTCCCGCTATCCTGACCTAGGAGATCATTCAGTAATTCACCTAATGTTTTTGAATAAAATTTTATAGTTCATGTTCTACGTGTCCACCTCTATTTCGCACACATTTTCTAATTCTTTCACGTAGTCCACTTTTCACTACACCAGTGGTTAGTGGTTAATGTTCTTCTTATGTCGTTAGCAGCATTAATTATCCTTTCTTTGAGAACTTCCACTGACGATATGGGGTTGAGCTCACTGTAAACGAGGCTCTTCATGTGCCCCCATACATAAAAATCCATGGGGGTCAGGTCGGGAGATCTGGCTGGCCAGGGTAAAGGCCCACCTCGTCCAATCCATTTGTTAGGATAGTTAGTGTCCAACCAATCCCTAACGCTTCTTCTGAAATGAGCAGGGCAGCCATCATGTTGAAACCACATGTCCCACAGTAATTGTAATGGGAGATCATCTGGTAGGTCACCTAAGTCACCTCTTAAGAAATTTTGATTTCGTTGTCTTGTTCCTCGTCGTCATCAATGACACGTGGTCTTCCTAAGTCCGTACGTCGTCGCAAAACAGAGCCAGTTTCACGAAGTCGTCGGTAAACTCCGTCGAAAACGCTCACATCAGGTACTCGACGGTCGGGATAGCGTCGTATGTACTCAGTCCGAGCTTGTGCGAACCTTTTCAACTATGTTTTTTTCTATGAGTTTAAATACAACCCTAGATTGTTATACCTCGTTGGATAGCTGATAAAATGTAGATGTTTTTAAGCACATCTGCAGAGCAAGTGCCATAATAATTTTTGGAGATATCCAGAAAAGAAAAATATTTTTTTATAATTTGTACTTATTTTCTTAAGTTTCGATCGTCTGCAATGACCTATTTACTTAACTTACATGCAATTTTAGTCATTGAGGTCATTAACCATCTCATTCTTCATGTAAAAAACCAAAAAAATAATCATTAGAATAAAAAGAAATCAAAATATTCAATTAAATAGCCGAAAAATTGGGCATTTTCATAAAAAAATTAAAACTCGAATATCTCGAAAACGGTTAAGTTTAGGATGGGGGGTTCCATAGTGAAATCATTCAGAAATGATGTGTACTACACGCCCTTAATGGATCTAGGTCGACTTTTCCTGTAACCCTGTATATATTTTTTTAATCGGGACCCCCGAAAACTACCAAAATGGTACCCTGATATTCTATTTAAAACTATCCGTCAAAAACTTTGGTGTAGCTTTTCCGTTTCATCGAATTTTCAAATTACGATGTACCTATCGTATAAAAAGAAGTTTCACTTCAAAATCAGAAGTAGTATTCATGTTTTATTTAAATTACCTGGTTTTGGGGTGACGAGATTTTAGTGACCACACCAATTTTTAGTAGTGTGCGTGTATCTGTGTGTAAGCGTTAGCACACATAACAAATTTTTTGCGTCAGTTTTGAAGCGGCATATTGTATGGAACTATCCTTCTAGTATGTTCTTATTCTAAGGTGTTTCTATAGCTAGTCAGCAAAAGCGTATAGTCATAGGTACATCACATTAAAACAATCGAGAGTTGACGACAAAAACAGATAAAAACCGCCTTCAAAACTAAAACGGAGAAATAAGGTTTTATGTTTTAAAAAAATCCTAATGTTTTTTAAGGTCTGTACCAAATACAAGTGACTACGTTTATTCCAAATCCTGAGGTTGTCACCGACCCCAAAAAAACATTTAGATTTTTTAAACATACAATTTTATTTCTCCGTTTTTAGAATGTGTTTTTTTTTTAGTGTTGTAAGTAAAGAAATTTTCAGGAACTATATATATTATACAAACAAATAATAAAATGATAACGATATTATCTATGTAAATAAAATAGGCAATTTTGGGGATAGTTTAAAAACTACTTGTCAGATATCGCTCAAATTTAAATGGGACCCCATGACAAGCAGCAGCTTCCAAACGTTAAAAGAGTCTTCAAAAACGGTCCACTCAGTAAAAAGTTATGAGGTAACACATAAAAAAAACATACAGTCGAATTGAGAACCAAATTTTTTGAAGTCGGTTACAAAATAATCCACTTGACGCCAGTTGACGAACAAGCTGCAGAATGGAGCTGGGACTATCTTAGCAGAGTTACAAATAGGATTTTCTTTACCATTATTATAGCATTAAAAACGTCTACGTTCATCTGCACATGCACCTGATGAACTACCCATTCGAAGCTGCATCAACAACTCTAAAAGGATTGATGAAGAGATTACGTAGCGCTGCTCTAGTAATGTTGTGCAAATACTTTCTAATTATATAATTTTTAAATAAAACTTTATCACTGCACATAAAATGATAACCTTTAAGATCACCGTCAATCAGAGACTGAAGTTTTAAACCGCATTTATTTATACTTATCTATCTGAAAGTTTTTCGATAACAGATCAAAGTTCAGAGTCTTGATCAGAAAGGTGACTTTGAATAACTAACGAATAAAGGTAGTTACTGCCAATAGAAAGATTTTTTTATCTTGTAAGGTGCTGGATTGGATACCTACTACCTTCTCGTGTACCCTTGCAACAGAGTGTTTGATGCGAAACAATGGCATCGGGAGCAAGATCTTTGTTTTGATATTTCCAAAATTGTTTCTGAGTGGTTTTTGTGCAGTGGAAGTGGTGGTATATGGTATTTCAATTCACAGCTTCTGTATTGATGATCAGTTGTGAGGAATCATCGAAATAAAGATTTTGTGTTGTGTTTGACGTTGAGAATTTTATAGTGGGATTTCAATCATGAGGCCATCATGGGGTCCGTCGCCGTGCATTTCTTGGCAAGTACTTCGTCGATGCACACCCATACTTTAATTCAAACATCAAGAAACAAAAAAACGTTTGAGAATGGTTTGTCACTTTCTATCAAGCACAAATAGATAGAGACGTACGACTCTTAATACAGCGTTAATTATAGAGACTCATTCCTTTAAAGGAAATAATAGGGGTTAAAGTTTGAAATTGCCGTATTTTTCCTCATTATTCATTAGTGTATAATTCCTTTAATACAATAGCTATGTCCATTATTCTTTTTTTATTTTAAACTTCATTACAAGGACTTATATTTATGTATAAAATTTTATTCTTATTTTTATTTTTTTTACTAGAAATACATCTTCAAAAACAGCTCGTCCTAAGAGGTGTCCGTCTCCGTTATTAAATAGGTAGTTATTTGTTCAACAAGTGAGCAAAGTTATTTTTTGCTGCGAGTGCCGATATATTGTTATAGGTGAGAAAAATGAGGCAATACTTTAATACATTTTTATTATCTTAAAAATAATTATTGAAAATTAAAAGTAAGATTACTAAAATAACTTGATTGAACGGTACAGTCTTGTTCAGAGCTCGCAGCAAAAAGCGTTTTTCCTTCGAGGTTTTACGAAGCAAAAGAGGTCTTTTGGTGCTGGAGGGGTGAAAATATATTAGGTTGGGGAAAAAGTCTTTTCGCATTATAGTATGTATAAACTTGTAATAAAATCTCTTTGGCTATACTATTTGTATCTGGCTGGTTTTGGTATCATTGAAAGTTTAAATTTTAAAGAACATAATTCCAAATTCAAATTAGGAAAATGTGTGATTTTCATTTGTTTTTCGTACCGCCAAGATGAGTGAATCTAATGAAGAAATTCGATACATTTTAAAATTTTACTACAAAAAAGGTAAAAATGCAACGCAAGCCGCGAAAAAAATTTGCGATGTTTATGGACCTAGTGCAGTGTCTGTGAGAGTAGCACAAATTTGGTTTAAGCGTTTTCAATCCGGAAATTTTGATGTCAAAGATGCACGTCGCTCTGGTCGCCCTATTACAGATAAAATGGATGCCATTTTTGAAAAAGTGGAGCAAGATCGGCATGTCAGTAGTTACGACGTAGCTGAAGAACTGGGAATTGACCACAAAACAGTTTTGGCGCATTTGAAAAAAACTGGGTACACAAAAAAGCTCGACATTTGGGTACCTCACGAGCTCACTGAAAGAAACCTAATGAACCGTGTACTCATTTGTGATTCTTTATTACGACGTAATGAAACCGAACCATTTTTGAAGAAGCTGATAACTGGTGATGAAAAGTGGATCACGAACGACAAGAACGTGCGAAAAAGGTCGTGGTCAAAGGCCGGTCAGGCTTCACAGACTGTGGCGAAACCCGGGTTAACTCGCAACAAGGTGATGCTGTGTGTGTGGTGGGATTGGAAGGGCATTATTCATTATGAGCTGTTACCACCAGGCAGGACCATCGATTCTGAACTCTACTGCGAACAACTGATGAGATTAAAGCAAGAAGTTGAGAGAAAGCGGCCGGAATTAATCAACAGAAGGGGTGTGGTTTTTCATCATGATAACGCTAGACCTCACACATCTTTAGCCACTCAGCAAAAATTAAGAGAGTTTGGCTGGGAGGTGTTAATGCATCCGCCGTATAGTCCTGACCTTGCACCTTCAGATTTCCACCTGTTTCGGTCTCTTCAGAATTCTTTAGGCAGTGTCAGGTTAACATCACGAGAGGACTGCCAAAACCACTTGTCGCGGTATTTTGACCAGAAGTCCCAAAATTTCTATAGCAATGGGATCATGTCCCTACCTACAAGATGGCAAAAAGTTATCGAACAAAATGGTACCTACATACTTTAGTTAAATGTAAATAAACTATATTAAAAAATGTTTTGAATTTTCTTAAAAAATGCGAAGAAACTTTTTCCCCAACCTATTATTTAAGTTGTTTCTTTTACAATTAATAATGAATTAAATAAAGTACTACAGATTTCTTTTCCTGGATAGGTTTTTTTTAATGTCTACAGCGACATCTATCGAAATAATATTAAAGCAAGTAGCACGCAGTTGCTTTCATTGAAAAGCACGTCAAAAGCACACCATAATGCTTGCTATATAAAAGTTGTCACGTAAATGGCGCTGGTGGACACAGGGCAAAAGTTACAAAATAAGAATCTAGATGGCAGTAGTAGACTATCTATCGAAATAGCGAAGTGTACGGAGTAATTAGTACCTACCTAAACTGGTACCTACTAGGTATTTCGATGATATGAACAAGGTAATGACATAACATGTATTCGAATTTTGATTGTTTAATACTTAAAATAATAAGTAAAAAACTCAAATAAGACTGGGTACCTACCTAACCTATTTATTTCAGTTTTTTTTAGGTATATAAGTAGGTATCTACCTAATTTAACACCAGGTGGGCACCTAGCTTTTTGTGGTAATACAACATGTAAATTAAATGACCAACACCCTGAATACAGGTGGTTAGGGATCGGCTTCTGACTGAGTTGATGTCTTTTTTTTTAATGATTTTTTTTTTGAAAAAAATAAAAAAGCAACAAAAAGTACCCAGAAAATATTGTACAAAAGGTCGAAATATCCTTCCACGTCACGCACAGGAGACGCACACATTATGCTTCGTGTTGTTAAAGTAAAGTGACTGCTCAGACCACTAAAATAGTCTCTGAGAGTGACTGCTAAGTCATTAAAATAAGTTTGAATCTAGCCCCACAGTCTACATAGTTCTTACATTCTACAAGTGACGGCATAGAACATCTAAGGAATTTTTCGTAGACAAACTATTTTGAACCTTATGTTAGTGAATTTAGCTAAGAAATCCTTTCATCCTTCGGCATCCCTATGCTATGTCTAGCTAGCCTAAGTTTCGGTACCTGTGTTCTGTGGTAATAACCAAATCCAAAACGCTTTAAGTTTTCATAGATTTTAACAATAGCTTGACAGCTATTGTTAATAATCTATGAAAACGCGTTTTGGTTCATTAGTAGGTACCTAAATGGCGCTATCTCATCCTATGCATATGCCTCCGTGCAGAGTTCTTATTGTAAAAACTAATATAGGTAATTGTTCAATGTTCAACTACCTACCTAGGTAATTAAAGTTTGTAGCAATTATATTTGTATCAAACAAATCTGTATGAACTTTGTACAAATAAATTATTTTTATAATTAAGAATCGGTATATCATTGCCTAAGTGCATAGCAAAGTCATAACTCAAGAGCTAATTTTTAGACTGAGCTTCCTTCTAATGACGTAACTATAGAAAAGAGATGATAAACGTGTGACAAAAAATATTTTTGGACTCAAGGAGGTCCAAAACGTGTAAATCCGTCAAAATCTCGAGGTCGAATTTTTTGACAATTACAAGACTTCCTCTATATCTACTACGTATACAAGAAAGTAAAAAGGTACCTTTAAGTGAACATGATAGGAGGGATGATGATAAAGTTGAATTGATATTATAAAGAAATGAGTTAATATTGAAATGATAATAATAAATTTTGAATGCACCAAGAACAACTCGCAAAAATAAATTATAGCCCTGACTCCTAAACTAGTATTAAGTTAACTGTATTTCAGGAGCCAGTTCTTTCACAATAAAGTTCACAATATTATAATTCTTAAGTACAGGAACAGGATTTTAAATATTAATAACAATTCTTAATACACAAAGAGAATTGATCTTTTTTTTAAGAAAAATTTACGAACAAAAACGAAGCTTTGATCTGATTTCGTGTTTATTATGTGAGTGTATGTGTAGGTCACAGATATATCAATCTAAGGAGATCGGTCGAATCGCCGAGTTCATAGCAAGACCGAGTTTCGCGATCAGCGGCCGTACTACATAACATGGTTCTAGTTGGGCATACCGTAATATACACGATGTAATATACGCGTGTCTTAAGGACTGCGAAGCGATGAAAGATTGAAATGATTATAATAAATTTTGAATGCATCAAGAACAACTCACAAAAATAAATTATAGCCCTGACTCCTAAACTAGTATTAAGTTGACTGTATTTCAGGAGCCAGTTCTTTCACAATAAAGTTCACAATATCATAATTCTTAAGTACAGCAACAGGATTTTAAATATTAATAACAATTATTAACACACAAAGGGAATTGATCTTTTTTTTAAGAAAAATTTACGAACAAAAACGAAGCTTTGATCTGATTTCGTGTTTATTATGTGAGTGTATGTGTAGGTCACAGATATATCAATCTAAGGAGATCGGTCGAATCGCCGAGTTCATAGGAAGACCGAGTTTCGCGATCAGCGGCCGTACTACATAACATGGTTCTAGTTGGGCATACCGTAATATACACTATTCATTGCGCGTGTCTTAAGGACTGCGAAGCGATGAAAGTTAAGCACAGCCGAAAAGGAGATCGGTCAAATCGCTGAGTTACGTATTCACTTGACTTTATCGGAAGGCGAAGTGGCGGAAATGTATGCCCACAGGGCATACACTTGTCCCAAGTTAAACGCCAGCTTGGCCTATCTCCTTGTATTATTAAATCTGTGGTGTAGGTAGTTTGAGAGTATGTGGTGTAGTTTGGGTGTAGTATAGTGGAGGTATTTGTAAGTGCCAGCGGTGTATATGAGTGTGTGTGTGTTGAATGATTGGTGAATTAGTAGGGAGTGTTGCATTAGCTTATTGGTCTAAGGTAGCGTTCACTTTCTTCAAATTCCAAACTTTGTATGAATATGGATAATTTTGTTTTACAGTATGACGTATAATGTTAATTTTGTCATTGATGAAAGTGTACATTTTTGGTGCTAGGAAATTGAAGAAATGTTGAACTAATTATTTTTAGTACCAGAATTTGACAGCGATGTCTGCGTAATGCATAAAGAAAATGATATGTCTCAAGAAAAATGTTTTACGCTGACTTCAACATAAAATTAAGACCTATTCTCAATTTTTCCCTATTCTCAAGATTTAGAGAAGAAATACGTAGGTACTGGTGGTATAGACACGTTATATTAGACGTCTCAAATTTTTTTTTTACAGAACTTAAAATTTCAACTCTACGAAGACTATTGAATTGATGACCTATGAACAGGTAGGTATATTACATATTATAATCTATCAGTTAAGCTACTTAGGTACCTATAAGGTTGGTTGACAAAGTAGTAAGTCTTAATAAAAACCTTTGATCTTGAATGTTAACTTAGATACTAAGGATCACTCGACTTTATTATTGTCCATTTTTATTACTATTTGTAAGTCCCTACTCCAAAAAAGGTCCGCGCTTTATTTCTTTTTGAACAATATTGTTTCATATCGAAACAAAGCAATGTTGGATATCGTGTTCTGAATTTCAAATAATGTAGGTAAATAGGTACTTTACGAAATTCGGGTTGATTTTTTTATATTTTGTAGGTACTTTTTATACATCGTTACTAAGCGCTCGGACTAAATAAAATAAAACACATTCATATCATCAAATACATATATTTAACCTACTAATTCGATATATCAATAAATATGAATAATTAATACATATACTAATATATAAATATATTTAAATACATTTCAATTGACTAACCCGATGCTGAGCAGATACGGTGGGGATACATATTATAAATTGAATAGTAGTATGTACTGGTAAAGCATAAATATATATTAAGGTATTTTATAATAAAATATAATCACTTGAAACTATTGTCATATAAACAGGGTGATATCTGTTGTCTAAACAGCATCGAATCGCATCAGCATTTACTCCACATGGTTAACGTAAACCTCAGGGGTGTGCTTGTGGTGGATGAGAACATCCTCGAACCAGAAGTTCTTCAGGGAGTGAACCTGCCATTCGTGCAGTGGCCTGTCGACAGGGAAGCCAAGAGGATCACTGGTCAAACGGCGGGCGCCGCTACCAACACCAAGAGACACGCTAGGGTTGTAGCCAGTGCTGTAAATAACGTTGGGTGCGTGGTGTTCGGAGATGTGGACCATCACTACGAAGGGCATGCCTCCAACGCGACCTGTTGAAATAATTGCTCAAATCAGTGAAGATGATAAAGAAAAACTAAGTCTTCTCCCATCTTGCTCCCAGTTTCTTTGCGGCGTAGTATGTCTTGTCATCGTATTACTTGGCGTTGGATTATAAGTCTTATTCGAGAGTTACACTGCCTCAAAATAACAAAGTAAAAGTGTATAATCAAAATGTCTAACTGTACCTTTAGGCAACATCAGCCTCTGAAGGAAGCGATCAACATGATCAGGCGTGTAGTAGAACTGTTCGTTTCCATCTAAAGCCTTTACAATCTTGTCGTACACGTTGAATGAAGAGGTGAAGTCGTTCATTACGAATTTGTTCTCAGTAGACGAGTGAGAGACCACGTTGTCTCCTTGTTTCACTGAAATGTAATTATAATAGATTAGTCAAGACCACAACATTGAGTAACACTTCTCAATTTCAAGTTTGTATTCTTATCTTTGTAACTTTTTTGTACTCACAAGAATAAGTAAACTGGTCAAATTGGTAGAAGTTTTCGCTGTTGAGGTGCAGAGGGATCTCATGGCCATGGCTGTCGTATTTCGGAGCCAAGAACAAACGTACTACAACTTTCTTGGGAGCATCACTCTTGACGTGGACACGGACGCTGAAGACTTTGTGGTTGAGACGAGGGAACTGAACAACCACGCTCTTAGTGTTGGTCACGTGAGAGGCTAAAATATAAATTATAAAGACATGTTAGTAAAATTCATAAAGGGAATTCAAATCAATAATGAAACAGCTAAGATTGTCATTATATTTACTTTCATATTCGTTGAGGTGTAAGTGGTTGGTCACGTTCATGTAAGTGTGCTCGAAGTAAGTCACCATCTTATCAACTTCAACCTTTTGAATTTCTACTCCAGGTAATTCGATCTCCTCCTGTTTGTAAGGAGGCAGCTGCCGGTGCCATAAGGTGAACAGGTTCAACACTCTCTTCCATATCATGTAGAACGCCGGATCACGTAGTGAAGTCTGGTACTGTTCAAGAACTGATGGGAGAACCCATGGAACTCCCCTAAAAATTAAACATTGATATTATCAAAAGTTTGCAAAAAGTTTGCAAGATTATAATTAAACAGCCATTCTTAATACATACTTCCATTCGGAGTGGCGATGTACAATAGAGTTTCCGAGAAGTGATTTCCAGATACTAATGAAGTCCTTGTAGTAGCGTGGGTTAGGAGAGTCGACGTTAACTTGAATCAAACGACCAAGTACGTCAATAGCTTCAGGTGAGTGTATATCTACATGTTCACCAGAGGGCTGCAAATTGTAAAACATAAATGAAAAATTATAGAAAGATAGACAAGTTATAGGTAATAATATACACAAAGCTGTGTAAATGTTAAAACTTACAGTTACGATGTATCCCATGTCAATGGCATCACGAACACGGTGTTCATAGTCGACGATCTGGTTGATTTCATCAACAAATCTGGGTTGTTGAAGTTGGAAGTAGTTAGGCCTTACTGGGTATGGGATTCCACTGTGGTACAAAAGACCAGGAGTATATCCTTGCTCTACAACATCAAGACCGAGCTCAGGAATTTCACCAAGACCGTTAGACAGCCTTTCCATGTAGTAACGAGTAAGAAGTTGCTTGTGGATGAACCAGAACATCTCACCACGACGATCCTTCACCAGTGGTACAGTCTCGCCTCCGAGCCACGATGGGTACAAAACGTCCATGTTGTAGTAGAAGGTGTTAAGGCCGTAGTCATGGGTGAAATAAGCGAGAGGTGTCTCCTTGGAATAGTACGGCCATACCGTAGCGTTCCACCTAATGACTACATTGTGGTCCCAAACGTAAGTAGTAGGATAATGTTCCATCATGTGAGTTCCGTGAGTGGTGATCCTCTGAGCGGTCGTCATAATTTCTCCATTATTGAAGAATGAAGGGAAGATCTCGTACAGAGGTGGCACTGGGAAGCCTTGAGTATCTTGCCTGTGGTAGATAGCTGTAGTGGTAACGTACACAAACAAGTACTCATTAATGTGTCCTCGTAGGTACACAGCTGTCTTGTAGAAAACATCGAGGTTTTTAGCGGAGTACAACAAGTTGAAGAAAGTCACTGCCTGGTACTTGTGTGCGTGTTCAAGAATCGAGAAGGGAATATGTTTTGGCACCACCCAATCGTTCTCGATCAGCTCAATGGACTTCCAAACAGCGGTGGCATTCTAAAACAAAAAATACAGTCAGATTGTTGGTTATTCACAAACGTCTTATAGCCGTTTTGTAACTTATCATCTCAATTTATTTAATAATCTGAGGGACTGTTACACATGTTGCTAGTAAGTTCCCATTAGCGTTAATTTGACAGACAGTCCATTCAAAACTGTAATTTATCTGCCAGATATCCTAGCCCAATCAGAACCCGTGAAAACGGCCCTATGGTTCGTATTAATAAAGCTCACTAACAAAGCACGTGCCACCTTTACAGTGAAAAGCGCAAGACGGTTACTGTTTCGATAGTTGTCGAAATTAATATATCTCATTTGCACCTTATCTAAAGAAGTGAGCGACGTTTATTATACCGATGTAAGTTTTAGTGACAATACAGTTTCTACTACATTTTTGGGACACAAAAGCTGATATTTGTCCTAAGCACTGATCACAATTAATACTACGAACTCTTTTACATAAAAGTATTTTTCTATACTTACGTTGTATTGATCAATGTGTGATTTCAAGTCCCATGATTGCGCAATATCACGGTGCTCAGCCAGATGCAGTGGTTCATGAGGATGGAAGAACAAGGTCAAAAACTTCTTTTGGTATTCCAGATCCTCGTGAGACACTGGAATTGAAATCGTGTAATTAGAATAAGTTTGTGTAATAGGTACTATTACATAGAGGAAAATTCTTAAATTTTTTATCGTAATGCAGAGAAGGGAGCCAGGCCAGTAGACAAAGTCACAAAAAGAAACGAAAACGCAATTCGAGGTGATTTAACGATGGCTTAAATAAGCCATCGTTAAATCACCTAGCCAATCGTGGCTCTAAGAAAGTTGGTCGCGAAAGCTAAGACTCTGTAGATAACCAATCAATATGGCCTATGATGACGAATTACGATATCTTATCGTTATGAAGCGATTGCCACTTGTCTAAGTCTCCAGGAGTGGCTCCTGGGATACGTGACCTCGGTATAGATTTATGGGGACCCTTTATGATTAGCTCTTACCTCCACTACCCCGACTTCTCTCCGATCAGCCATATTTAGCACGACTAAATTCAACTGGAATTTATCAAAACTCAGACCCCACGATGTCCTCAGACTGCTCTTGGGGTATATAACAAAGAGAAACTAATCAACTTGCCAAGATTCGATCACAATATATTCTCAAGTTAACGAACTTCTTACAAGAGGAAACCGTACAGCATTTCACTTATATTGTAGCGAATTATTCAGAGAATTTAGTAATTAACTCGTAACATATTGAACACCATGTATGTATTTGTTATTTGAGGTCATAGATCAAGAAGCTGACGTCTTTCGTAACTTATCCCTCATTTATCTGGAAAGTTCTGTATTGTTCCACGATAAAAGGAAATTTGGAGAAAGCAAAGCAACGGCATTATCTAAGAGGTTTCTTTGTCTTCACTCATCACAGTACCAATAGGAGGACAGAGAAACACCCATACGTTCCCTACTGGAACAAATTCGATCATCATCATCATCAATATAACAAAATAAATATACTGTATTGCACACTTCAAAAATACAGAATATACATTACATACAGGATCAATAGGCGGCCTTGTGAAAAGATAGAGTTGTTGAAATGCCTTGAGAAATCAAGAGATTAAAAGTGAAAGGGCCTTGAGAAATCAAGAGATTAAACATAATGATGAAATATATCAAAGAATATCTATGATATTCTAACGGGGTATCTATCAAGCAGCTAAAGTACATTGTCACAAAAATTACTAAATTAAGAACATGAACAGTTACTGCTCTATGGAAATGGCTTTCCTTAACAATAGAGTCGCTAGTTCCTAGGGCTGGTATTGCCCGTTTCAGTTGTAATAGTCTCAGAAACCACCATCGAAACTTAATAAGGCAAACATTCGAAGGATCCATACTAGCGCTAGACCGTGTGTTCGCCAAAAATTATTAAAAATCATCATATAACGACTTCAGACACGCGGCCCTCCGTCGATTGGTTTTGATCTAATGAAAGCGCTCATCACACCACTAGTCAGAGTTCTAATTGCATATTAACTCTAGAATCACCAAAGTTCCAAGTAACTCAGTAAGATGTAAGGAATACTTTCGATGTAATATAATAGATTGGCATGATATGGGCATATAATGAGAAGAGATGATGAGTATGTTACAAAGAAAATTATGAGAATGGTTGTGGGTGGATATAGAGGGAGAGGAAGATCGAAGAAAAGATGGATAGAAGATGATATGAGATAGAAAGATCTTAATGTTGATATGATACCTGAATGAGTGGAAGAAAAAACCATATTATGCAGGGTAGGTAAAATAATGATAATGACACTTTCGATGGTATCTTCACGGAATAGTTTTACTAAGCAGTTCGTCTCTATATTTCTTCTTCCAAGCTCTTTTGAGAAGTATGTTTACAAAATCGAAGATCTCTTACCAACAACTGGTTGCGGCTGCTGTTCTACTGGAGATGGCACCGGCTCAGGAATTGAGAGCGCCCCAGCCACCATCAACGCCAAGACACACAGCGCCAATCGAGCCATGGTTGACAATGATGCCCAGTGTTCTCGCCGTCCATATTTATATAATGCTGCATTGATAACGTCTAGGGATTTATCGGGAATAGGTCAGGTATCAAACTAAAGTCATCGTTATCGCCAAAGAAAGGTAACTAATTAGCGCACAAAGAAATGTTTGTGTATTGCGTCATGATAACAAGAGTACGATGTGCTTGAATGGATATTATCTATTATTTAATATAGGACCTTTAGAGGTAGATTTAATTTTAGACTTGCATTTGTCTCAGTTGTGTCAGGAGTTGAACATCAGTTCGTCGTTCTTTTAATTTTGATATGTATTGTAAGTACGTATTTAGTATAGAACAAAATTATTTTATTTTTAAAAACCGCTTTCAAAGCTAAAAACGGAGAAAAAAAATCTTTATATAAATCTAAATGTTTTTTTTGTGGTCGGTCCCAAATACAAATGACAACGTTTATTCCAAATGTTGAGGTTGGCACTTACCTCAAAAAAACATTTAGATTTTTATAGATATTTTTTTTTAGTTTTTAGTTATGGAGGTGGTATAATTAAATAAAAATAATTTAGTTTTTTTTTAGGCTTTTAAGTAAAAAAAATTTCAGGAAACGATCTCGAGATCTGTTGGACAAAAAAGTAATAGTACTATTACGATATCATCGGTGTCAATTAAATAGGCATTATTATGGATAACTTAAAAACTACTCGTCAGATGTCAATGAAATTTAAATGGTACCACATAACAAGCACCAGCTTCTAAACGTTGAAAGACTCTTTAAAATCGGTACACACAGTAAAAAGTTATGAGGTAACACACATAAAAAATATAGCAGGACAACTTCATCCTTTTTTGGAAGTCGGTTAAAAATAAATGGTAATGTTTCCCTCTTCTATTACTTCTTTGGAGATCAACTTTTTCCTTTCTCGTATACGCAGTATAGAGGAAGTCTTGTAATCGTCAAAAGATTCGACCTCGAGATTTTGACGGATTTACAAGCTTTGGACCTCCCTGAGTCCAAAAATACCGTTTTTGCAGTTATGTCTGTGTGTGTGTCTGTGCGTTAGCACGATAACTCGAGCATGCTTTAACTTATTGAAACCAAACTTAACATGCGTGTATGACATCAAAATATTAGGTTTCTGTCAACTTTTGAGCCGTCGATCACGAAAGTTAAGCAACCAAATGCGCGGTCAGTAATCGGATGGGTGACCAAAATTTAACATGCATGTATAACATCAAAATATAAGGTTTCTATCAACCTTTGAGTCGTTTCCGGTAAACGAGAAAGTCAAGGGGAGACCACTCCCGATTTTTTGAAAGTGTCAGTGTTTATTGACCTTAATGTATTGAACTTGATGGTAAGTTATATTAAGGCGGAAGGTGGTATTGGGCTTTCCGAAACACTCGCACTGGGAGACGTACTATCTTATCATTAGTGCCAGAACATCCTAACGAAGTTATAACTAATACTCTAAAGGTATTACACAAAGGGGACGCCTTTTTACTTTCTCGTATACGTAGTATTAGAGGAAGTCTTGTAATCGACAAAAAATTCGACCTCGAGATTTTGACGGATATACACGTTTTGGACGTCTCTGAGTCCATAAATATATATTTTTTTAATTATGTCTGTGTGTGTGTGTCTGTATGTCTGTGTGTCTGTGCGTTAGCACGATAACTGTTTGTGTGCAAAATAAAGTATAAATAAATAACGTGTCAATATTAGCGAATTCCTCTACATATGTAATTTTAGTCCATAGTAACCATTCGGTACAAAGTACATGGGGGCTTAGTATGCGGAATCAGTGGGCGCGAGATAAAGCCGCCATTTTATGGGCCCATTGCAAATGCAACACGAGGTGAATATTGTTGGATTTGGACGTAAAGAAAACACGTTCATACTGCTACGTAATTTATAGGGAAATAATAGCAAGTTGAAGTACTCGTCAACTAGATTAAAGGTTTTTGGGTTAGAGAAAAATATTTTGTCTTGACGACTCATATTATCAAATTGTTCTCCTTTCCCGCTATCGGGTAAAATTACAGCTTATATGTCTTCTTTTTAAAATGAGTAGTCACAGATGCTAAGCCTCCCATAATTTTTTTTTTATCGTACATACCTATAAAGTGTTAAACAATATACACAACAAATACAGACATATTTGTATCATTATAGGTTGGGAAATGAAAGTATTTCACGAGCAGAAACAATCAAAGATCGAGGGGTGATTTTCGATTGATCATTGACTTTTAATGAGCATATTCCTACCTACCTAAAAGTTGCTACAGTCGATTAGGTTTTGTGTTACGTAATCTACGAGACTTTCATAACCCTAATGTTGTCAACTACCATTCACCAGTCTCGTTAGAAGCAAACTTGAAGCAAGTGCATGCGTATGGAATCCGCACGAAGACAAATACAAGCTCACGCTCAAAAAGGACCAAAAAGCTTTTCTTCGTTTTCATTAAAAACGTTTATTATTATTCTTGTATCCCACTAATTTTCTCTTGGGTTGCTTAGGTATGCTTAGGGGTCCACGTCCGCAAGCCTCCTCGTGGCGGACCCTGGTAACTGGTGGGGAAACTTTCTCGGCGGGTATGTGACTTATTTGGTCTCAAGTGTGTCGCCTTGGCATTCGAACTCACATGCCATCGTCAAGTTGTTTTTGTTTTCCCACCACGGCTAGTTCCGGACGGCCCTTTTCAGGGCCTCGACCGCTTCTGGGGTCCCCTAGGTGCGGCCCGATGGCTGCTCCCGGTGTCCTCGTCAGGAGGACGCGCCTTGTCGAGCAGCCGTCGGTGAGGAGGCGGCCTATAAGGCCGGCGTCGGCCAGCGGGCCACAGAGACTGGCGTTAGTCGGTAGTAATTAAATTCAAGTAATTAAAACCGTTGCGACACCTTAGCGATTTAGTCGTATAAATACATTTTCGTATTCACGTACGTCAAATGAACCGATTTCGAAGTCGCTCGATCGCAATGTCGTTGAACCATCGTCGAACCGTATTCAGCTAATAAATCGTTTGAAAATCTCACCTGAAACGTCAATAGAGAGGTATTCTGCTCAAAATTCTATTCTGCTAATAATATCGATATTGTTTGATTTAATTCGATTAATTTATCGTAAATCACTGTATTGTAAAGTGGAAATCACTTTTGTCTGCATATTTGTGCCTTTGTGAGAATGTTTAAAATTTTATTGGTAATTTATAATGCGAATTTTTTATATGATAATTTCTATGATGTATAAAAGAATACAATTCTATGTATAAATTATGTAATTGGGTTCAGCCCGTTTAATTATTACAAATAAATGAATATTTTTTTTATACATTAGCGCTATTATTATCAGCGTTATTAAATTCTCGTCCTTCCTACAACGCGTATGTACCTATTCTTTGAAATTTTAAAGCGTTTAATACCTTACAATGGGTATTTTTTATGACATTTAGGTGTGAAATTCATTCATGACTCAAGAATATCAAAGTGAAAACTCTACATTGTAGCATAGGTAAATAAAACAAAAAACCTTCTAACGACATTCTTCAAAGATATTAAGTACTTACCTACTAAAATAGCGAATCCACTTTCCCCTATAAAATTATAGTGACACTAATAAATAGGCGTAACATGTAGTTTGGAAGCGATATTTCTGGACTTGCTTTTTTATAATAATCTATCAAAATACAGAAAGTATTTAAAAACCGTTGTCTAATAACGAGGGTTCATTATCGTAAGCGTTTTAGCCGCTTGCAGCAATTTGTTAATCGGGACCTTCACAAAAATTGGGAGGAAAGCGTACAGTTAACGTCCAATATTAATAGGTACCTTTTTATTTTCCCGAGCTTTTTGTTCTTTTTAAGCACTTCGTTCACGCTTTTGTGATAATGAACTTTTTTAAATATCTGAAATAATTTAGGACATTTATTTTTTAATCTAAATAAAATTTAAGAAGTACGTAAAAGTAAGTAAGTACGTATACTAGTAAATATAGCAGCTATTTCTACAACGTTGTAAAAATTATCAAGAAAGGAAAGACTTAGAAAAATCTTAGGACCACGCATAACTATTTTATGTATTCTTCACTAAAAGTCGATTACATGATTTGTCTGGGCAGGATTAGTATAAATAATCCTATTTGTTATTCTGTTGTATGAGATATATTATGATAAAACTCTGATTATATTATTTATAATCCATTCAGTAGTTTTTGCAAACTTACATACGTCCATACAAACTTTCGCGTTTTCAATAATTGTTTAAAGAATTGACACGTCATTGTTGGTAGAGGTTGAAGAGTACCTACGGATTTAAATCTAAGAGATAATAAATAATCAATCGCAAAAATTTTCAACCACTAAAGAATACTTATCATACTACAAAAATGCTTGATTAAGCCAAACAAAATATACTCCTCATTAATCTGTACAGTATAGACGAATAAAACGTGGATCCGACTGTACACTACTGTGACAAGAACCAATATATCACTTGTCCTCTGCCGGTACATCCAAAGTTTTGACGCATGAGTAATTTATTGGCCTAAAAAATAAATTACCGGAATGCCCACACATTTGTCGGGCATCCAAGGTGGTTGATTCGGGTGCCCGCAAAAAATGGACGACGCCTCGGGCTTTGTATTAACACGCGGCATCTCGCAGCAATATGAAATTATTAAAAAATATATTCAGAACTCATTATTGCAACTATTTAAATAATCTGTTTTTAGTTGTATGTCCACTGGGCTTTCGATATTCGGGGAAGGTTGAAAACACCACATGTAAAAGATAATGAATATCTACTATTTTATGGCCTCGTACATGTTAGCATAGACGGGCTGGTTCGGATGTGCATGAATCCTTTCTTCTATAAAAAGGTTAAGCATATGACTCCACTTCACTTGATGTTACGCAGAAGTGGAGTTTAAATGCGTAGATAGTTAGCGAGAGATAAACCGCTAGCCACTCTCGCGGTCACGCCTCTATAGAATGGCCCAAGAGGTACATTTAAACTGGCTTGTTACTCTTAATTACCTATAGATATTATACTCTTAGTTGCCTATTGATCTCTTTACGAGCTTAAACACAGACGACTACTATTATTATACCTTAAAGAGAGGTGGGACTTGGAGATCTATGGTAGAGGTATTCTGTAACCTCTTTGGGCACCAGTCTTACACAAACTAGGTTAAACAAAATATAAGTACCTGGTACGTATATTCAGACATGACTTCTATCTTTCTACAGCAGCCGGGACCACCACTTTAGCATGACTTCCGAAGCACGAAGAAAAATCGAGATGAAAAATTTTCGGTCCCGTCCGAGTACGAACTTGGTAGATTAGTTTTTGCATCATTAGTTTTTACCTCTTCATGTAATAATGAGTGACTGTCTATGACTGTATTACCGGTGCACATCCGGGTCTCAAAAAGGATTACACCTTATCCCGTGAGTGCTGTAAAAGCAGACTGAGGGCGATTCAGGACCCCATACAGATTGCAGAGAGTACCATATCTTGTTCTAAGTACAGTTGAGAATATTCTATTCTAAGCAGCAGCTTGTATCTAAAGCGTAGTACATGACAAGGAATTCATTAACATTCAAATAATTATTGAAATCCCAGGCAGTTAATCTTTAAAACATTTAGTCGACTACAAATCCCAGTAACGAGGTGTCATTTAATATTCATATATTTGTTTTCGTTAACGGCTGACATTTTATGGATGGCTGCGTATTAATTACTGCATCCACGACTGTGCATACGTTAAGCTATGCACAGTAAATACTAAAGTTTGAATTGTTCTTTTTCACTTGCAAATATTTCAATCTCCATATAATGGCAAGTCACTGGGAACCAATAAAATTACTTTGAGTCTATTTGCGTTGTGTAAAAAAGACCTAAAGGAGGTCTCTTTTTTATTTTTAATAGGCTAGTCTAGTTAGCGTACTTGCAAAAAGAGTATTATCCACGGTTGTCTACAAAAAAAATATTCTTAAAACACTGTAACTATTACGAGTAATGATTTTTTTATTCTTTTAATTTTAAAAGTGAAATTGTTGCCATGGATTTCGTGTATTACGTGTAAGGCATTGTGTCATTTTGCATATTTGTGAGCAGGCTCACAAAGTTTTTCTGAGTACTTCAAGGTCTTCTTAGTTGCAATTTGTTGCCATGCTATAGATTTTGACCTCAGACTAAATAAAGAAGTACAGACATAGCGTGGTGAAGAAAGGAAGCTGAGGCCAGAAAAATAAAACTACGTCTCGCCCGTCGCCCGTGTACGTACGCACGCACACACGTGTAACGTAACTACGCCAAGCCTTATACTAAAAAAAAACCCCGCACGCATTACATATATATAAATCTGGCTTCAGTTTTTTTTGGTGTGAGATTTTGCCATAGGTAAAAAAAGATGTGTTCCCTTTTCGAGCTGATAAGTGTGCTACGACCTTCACTGGTTCAGAATCTCCAATCAGAATACAGAACTGAGTACCCGACATTATAAATTATATTATCACACTCACGCCAATTATCAAGTACAAAATTCAGTACCTACCATTAATAATGTGGATAGAAAAATAAATATTAGGTCCTTACCTATGAAATTGGCGTTTTATTATCTTGTACCTAAACTTGCAATTTCTTTAATTCAATTGTTGTTTTCAGAACAGAAACTTCACGTCACCGAAATGCGAATGTTGCGATGGTCTGCGGGCGTTACAAGGAAAGACAAAGTACGCAATGAATACATCAGGGGAAGCTTGAAGATTGCGCCAATAGCGGATAAAATGGTCGAGTCTAGGCTGAGATGGTACGGACACGTGATGCGCCGCCCTGACGATTACGTGGTTAAGAAGTGTTTATCCTGCGCAACACAAAAACGACAAAGAGGAAGACCCTTGGCGACATGGTTGACGACTGTCCAAAAGGACATGAAGAATTTCTCCCTCACAATGGCGGATACTGAAGACCGAGTAAAGTGGCGCCACATGATTAAGAAAGCCGACCCCGTGTAAAGGGAAATGGCGACGACAAAGAAGAAGAAGAAGACTCAAGCCAATTATCAAGTACAAAATTCAGTACCTACCATTAATAATGTGGATAGAAAAATAAATATTAGGTTATTGTATATAAGCAACCATAACTCGTGAAGAAAATATGTTCACATCTACCGGATCCGCGGCAGCATTACCAACCACTCTACCACTGCGTTAAAAATATTATATTTGCTAAATAAAATTCACTTGTTATAAAGTAATCTTATATAAATACTTTCAATAATGGTAGATTCTATATTTATGCCAGTGATCCATAATAGGAAAATACTGTTTGTCGGTAAACATTTTTATTATGAAAGTTTCTTAAGAAATCCACTCTCGCTGCCTCCAGGCGTCTTCTAAGGTATTAAAGAACAATACGGCTAATCTCCCAACAAAAGAGGGATTGTGCGACAAACGACGGTATATCTGCAAAATATTTTGTCAATTTTGTGTCACAATTGGTGGTCTAATAGTATAGCTATTGTGCATGTTAAATGACGAAACTTTAGAGATCCCTAACTTTTGCTACCGTACTTATAAAGTTTAGTAAAAAAACAAACATACTTAACACTTAACTCTCCCATTATTATATCTTCGCATTTGGACTCCACTTGACATTATTATAAAAAAATAACTAAGCTTATTTAATTAAAAATAAATTAATTAGAAAGAGATAAGGTATTTAGCGAATTTGACACCGAATCTCACGTATACCTATACATTTTTTGTTCTTAGTAAAAATCGTAATATATTTTTCTATTCTAAACCACTTCTTCTTTTACCCTGCTCCCAATTTATTTGGGGTCGGTGCAATTTGTCACCATACTGCTATAGGTTTAAGGGGTTTAAGCATAGCATTCTCTTTCGACGAAATCGTGAAGTCGCGAGCAGTGCTACGTAGGTACAGCGCAGCCTTCACAAGGGTATTCTTTACTTCTATTATATCACAAGGCAACTAACAGACGTATTGCGCACATAATTTATTGAATTTGTACGTTTGAAAGGCTACGCCTCGTCGTAGTTGAGTCACTACTGATACCATTTGGTTGTGCTTACGTACAGTAGACGCCTGGTGGTAAAAGGCTGTAGGCTACGTTACCTATCCGCTTTGCTTTGTGTGCTACGATCTTTATTCAGCACGGCGCAAATGGACCATTGTTGAGATAGTCTGCACAAATAAATAGCAGTTTGTTATTAACATCGTCGGTGGCGTAGTGCGTAAGGGCGTTGTGTCCTACCCGAGAGGCACTGGTTCTAGCCCCGCCTCGTACCAATGTGTTAGCAAATTTTTAATTTAATAGGTACGTTTATTCGAAGATTTTACTGTGAAGGAAAACATCGCGAGGAAACCTGCACACACCTACGAAGAAATTCTTAGGTTGTGTGTGAAGTCGACACTAATCGCCCCTAATGTGGGGTAGGCTCGAGTCCCCAATTCTGTACTCCCACCTTCTAGTGAGAAGCTAGTGATTCTCTCATTCTTTTATGCCAGGGGTCATGTTTAGAATATACCTGTGATTCAATCAATATGTATCACTATATTTTTGTCAAAAACTAAGACGATTGAAAAGACCATAGCCACAGCATGTTTATTGAATTGTCTAATACGGGGTTTCTTAACCATGGACCCCACTTTAAGAACCCCTGGACTAATAACAGAAAAATATATGATATAAAATTAATAAATAATTTATACAGAACCCATTCAAGTTGGCTAATATTTTTGTGACATTTTTAAACAATTTGACACTTTCTTTTTCAATACAACGAGGGTGGTTACATCCGTGATTGGAATGTCAACATGACGCTTCAAGTGGGATTATCCCTTCATCTTGTTAGAGGCATTGTTTCCAATAATCCTTTCACTTCGATAGTGCTATTATTTGTTGTTTTGCTTATTTGCAACATCTAAAGGCTTACAACTTAACTCGGATATTTCTTTCCTAATAGATGTATTGTTGTGATGACGCTTTATACTTTAACATTGTTTGGAACTATTTTATCAGTAACTAGTGATCACCCGCGGCTTCTCTCGCATTAATGTTGGTTATTATATAGCCTTTTAGCTCGATGAATGGACTATCCAACACAAAGATAATTATTAATTTGAATCAGTAGTTCCTGAGATTAGCGCGATCAACCAAACAAACAAACAAAATCTTCAGCATTTATTAAATGCGAACTATTTGAACGCATATTACATAGTTTATGCAAATGATTTCGAAAAAAAAATTAAAGACAGAGTTAACATCAGTTCTAAGCCATCAAGTTTTGCCCAACATTTTTATTAATTATAGTTAAAAAATCAATCTATTATAGCAATTAAAGTTTTCTTTAAAAAACGAATTTATCAAGCAATGTGTTTAATCAAAGTGTGGTTCAAATTATATATTATAACTGTTCCTTCAATATACATTTCACACAATTACACGCCTAATAATGATATCGTATAAGATAACAATTGTCCAAAGATCCAATCGTGTCGACCACACATAAAGAAGTTCCATAAAATTAACGGGAATTATTTCATACAAAAGCATCTAGATCTGTCGTGTTATATGATCATAAGACTCGAAACTCGTTTATTACTCAAATTATATTTTAATCTACAAAGAGGTAATTCGTACGAGAATTATCGTGGAATAACAAATTTTATTATTTTACTCTTTCAATAACAATCTGGTCACCTTTCTGTAAACACGTTGCGAAATTGATAACCTGGAGTAGTTTCATAACAATCAGCTCAAATATCATATTAAATATAGAAAAGTGATCATCAATACTATAATTAAATGACCTGTCTGAACTTTTATGGGCCGGCTTTTCTAACCGCCGTCACTAAACTACTGTAGAATAAGTATGTACCTAATTTTTACACATAAGTTTGTGTAAAAATTAGGTTGTTTAGGTTGTTTCTTTAGGATAGTGGTAACTGACAAGGTCGACTTAAAAAATCTATTTCTAACTAAACTGAACCCTATTTTTATCCCTCTTAGGGATATAAACAGGTATCTCGAGGTTTTAAACTATAAAATAGAGGCAATTACTTAACAATAAACTTTTATAATAAATATTTCTTATATTTATATGTAAATACTCGTAGTATAATTTCTATAACTCCAATTAACCTAAAAGGAGAGTCTTTAAAACCGCAGTTTGTACCCGAAATCAGCCTACTATCCACATATATGGGTACCATCGTTTTGATTTTAAAAATAAATGTGGCATAAAGAAATTAAAGCGAAGTTTATTATATTTTTAAAAGTCTTTTTTTTTCGTTTAATGCCTAATTATTAATAAAATCATGTTTAATATTACTGCAGGAATTCTGTTTAATATTCAATATAAACGCGCAACATTGGATAGCGGGCGTTATGACGGAAATAAATTTGAAGTTTTTTTTTATTACGTAACAATTTTCATGACACGAAAAAATCTTATTGGTTATATTACTAACAAGCATTACTCTCAAAACCAATGCAAAAAGTTTAATTTACAAAATTATAACAAAAATATCAAGTTGCTAACTCTTAATCCAAGCGGTTTGAGTTTAACTATAATCGGTAGAGCCTGGCCCCAAGCAGCGAGTTCGCCGCATGCCACAACACCTGTGCAACATCAAACGCACCGCCCCTCTCTCCGCGCCCTCTCGCCGCATCACACGAGCCGATCGCGTATACTCCCATGAGAACTCGAAATCTTGTTGATTTGATATAAATCCTTACTGGATAGGACTAAATAATATCGCATTTAAGTTTGTTAACATGTGTTCGTTTATGTTGCAAATAATAATTTGTGTCACAATTAATGTGACACAATGAATATTAATATTATTTTATGCTCGGAAAATGCCACTCCCTGGTCAGGTGTGGCATTTTCCGCACGCTACGCGTACGGAAAATATCCCACTTCCTAGTCAAATACCTGTGATCTGAGAACTTCTTTATTTTACCGCCTTAGTTAATAAATGTACTATTTAATTTTAATGGCCACTTTTCTGTTATGTGATAAGGACATAATGAAATTGAGGCGAACACGAAAATGGATAACTTTGCTGAGAAATACATTTGCAGCCGATAAGGATAAAATGAATAAAAAACCGACCCCATTTAAATTGAAAGCAGCTTATAAGATCGTTAAGTAAAGTTGTTTGATGAAAACAGAATGAAGAAGAAGGTAATGAAAACAAGTTTTGAGATGTTATAATTTTGACTTAATTCTTCTATAATTTTGCTTCTGCGTTCTACCATTCTATTAATTAATATTATAAAAGTAAAAGTCATACGACCGGTTGCGCCAAGTTATACTTTTTGAAATTTCGTATGATACTCGTATGAACATAATTATATTTTAAAATGAAACAACCCCTTCATATGAATTAAATTGACATATTTTTACTTTTTGCAAAATCGTAAATAATAAAATTTGTTGCAACTGGCCGTAAGGGCCTGTCCGCACAGCGATATTTCACCGCGAGGTTTTTATTCTCGCGTGTTATATTCCGCGTACGGAATTACAACTAGTACGCATTGCGAATAAAATTTGGCGCGGATTTGGTGAGTATAATATAGTTCATGGCTAGGATGTACGTCTAAAATGGATAACAGAACTAAAATTTTAATTTATCTAATACTGCGGCGGCGTAAAAGACGTAAGTATCAAAAGATGGCACGAACATTGGATTCTCTCATTTACAGAGACCTATGAAAGGATTTTTCTTTAAAAATATCAAGAGCTTTTTCGGGTATTACAGAATGACAAAAATCATTTGATAATTTACTACAACTAGTTGGTCCGGCTATTACCTAAGCGCGCCACATTTGTCAGTAGCGGCGCCGTCATAAAACGCGCGTATTTTATTCCGCAGTGCGGCCATAGCCATACCTACTTCATACTGCACAAAACATTCGCGCGGAAATAATTCCGCACCGTATCGCGTTCAATTTGCATCAAACCACAGATTTTTTTTTCGCGCGATGTTTTTATTGCATGTGCGGATAGTCCTATAAGATCCCATGTGTCACAGAATTTTGCGAAAATAAAACGTGCGGTGAAATATCGCTGTGCGGACAGGGCCTAAAGATTGATGTTGTCAAGTGACATGACAACGGTTCGACGAATTCAAACAAAATTTGGTGCACAGCTCAGATCAAAATTGATCTGAGGTACACCTGGGTTGAATCATCATCATCCCTATGAGCCGTGCTATGAGAGACGTGTGCCTGTGGGATGCATTCAACGCTTTATGGATAAGTGACATCCACGCGGGTGGAGTCGCAAGCAAAGCCAGTAGGCACTTTAAATATTTTAGTAGTAACAAATATTTTATTGGATTTGATTATTTTGATTGAAGCTTGAAACATGGTGACGAACTACGAGATAGTAAATACAAGCGTTTTCGTTATTATTATATTCGCTTATAAAATAACACAGTAAATGCATAAAAAACATTCCGTGTTCACAATAAATCCAAGATACCTTACTCATCGGTTTAAAGTCAATGATCTGTAGTCTCTAGAAGTCATCATTATTTAAAAACAAAATATTTAATGAGTACCTACCTCTTTATTCATTATACAAGGGGTATAAGGTCAGAGCATGATGCGATATTATCACTTAATGCACTTGGAGATAATGATTGTATGTTTATTTATCGTTAAAATATTACCTAAAATAATAATTCTTGTTAATTTTAATTAATAATTATTGTTTATTTAACAAAGATTTATATCGACTTTCAGATGTTATGCACCATCTAGCATCTCTAAATCCCTATTAATAACTATCGCTAACCAATATTATTATGGGCTTTTCAGATTTTATTGATTCGAAATACCTAATCTGCTGATTGATTTCTTTATTGCTGACCGATGCGCCCGAGCCGCTGTCTAAATATGTTGAACCTATTGAAGCTTGTCTACCATTAATTGAGTTAATTGCCTGAGAATTGATGGTGTTCACGCATACATGAGACTTGTTTTGGCACCTAATTAGTTTTTATTGGCGTATTGTTAGCTTCGGGTTTCAATTGCCTGGTTAAAATATTAATAGTTTAAACCTCGCAATGTATGACTCACTGGTACAAACGGGTATGGTGTATCAAATGCAAGGTTTTTTTATCAGACTGTAATATTATCAGAATGGGACACAGTTTTCTGTGTAGATGGTATAGACTCTATAGCAACTTCTAAACATAAGTGCCAAATTTCAAGACTGTATGTATGTCTGTATGTTTGATGTTTTTATATTGGTATCTTTGTTTGTCGACGCATATCTCAGAAACTAAGTCGGTTTGCAAAAATTCTTTTTTTTTATTAGATTCGGTTTATTCCAACTTAGGGATCTGTGCAAGTTCGATCAAAACCAATTCAGTAATTTTTGTGATATTAGATATTGAGTTGTGTGTATAAGTCACTAAGAAAACGAATCGTTGGTTTATTAGCGTAGTACTAAAAACGTCATTATGCATGTTGTTTGAATTACAACTGAAATAAAAAAGAAGAAAATATTTTTTTTAATTAAACCGTCTTCAAATTAAACTGCAAAACGAGACATAAAAGTTTTATGTTTTAAAAGATCTAAAAGTCAATATACCAGCCTTAGTTTAAAAGAAATAATTACATGAGTAACTACTATAATAATATATTTACACAGTAGGTATGAAAAGAAAAAAAAAACTGCAATACCATGAGGCTAGCACCGACCTCAAAAAAACAGTTGGCATATAGACTTTTAGATCTTATAAAGCAATAGTACATTATTGCAAAGGCCGCGAAATAGGCAATTGCAGGTCGAGTATGAGTTTGAAGGCGAGGACTTCACTAATACGAGACAGGCAATTGCCATTTCGGCAGAGGCATATAATTAAGTGCTTTCCTCAAAAGAATGCAGGGAAATAAAACATACTTTACCTTTGTCACAAAATATATATCCTCTGGGGCTTTAATTAAAAATTGCCTTTGAATCCGGTCGATTGTCGTTTAAATCTGGTGGAGTACATTCAATCTTCATTTCACTCTCTGAACCGTCGGAACTCATTTTAATTATTAAATTTATAAATATATTATTATGTTTAACAAATCAAGACGAATTTTCAGCTTTGCCGCCAGTTTTCTTTTTATCACCAAGGCAAATGCATGTAGGCTATACAGCCACGTGAACGCAATTTGTACTAAGCAAAGAGACTTTAGTATGACAAGATTGATAAAAGAGGTCCAATCAAAGAGTTTTAATAACTCCAGCACGCCGTTTCATACAACATTGCTGGGGCGTTGTAATGTTCCAAATTCAAAAAACGCTCCAGCAATGGATTTGGTTTTCTTTGTCCGTAAATTTGATACTTCGCGTGTTCTTTTTTCGAAATAATGACAATATTTCCATGCATGTTTGAGAAAAAAACTTTTATTTCTCTCTCTTCAGTTTAATTTGAAGGTTTTTTTTAATGAATAGAAGAGAATTAAGTATTTCTACCAGGTTAATTGGAATCTTGTTAAAAATATAACATGTAACTATCTTTGTAGTTTAACGGTTCCTACACCAACCTAAGGCGCTCAAGTCCCGATAAAATACAACCCTGGCGTATATGTTACTGAATTATTATAATCCCACGATATCAACCACTTAAGTCAACTTTTACCTTTTAACGAGCCAATATGCACCCCAACTTTAAATTTCAACTGAATAATATCATTAGCAGTTGAAGTGTCTTGATTACTATATCAATTACGTGTCCAATTTCCACACAGTTTGTAACAAGCAAAACTGTAATACGTGATGGCGCATTTAATGAACCTTCAATAACTTTATCACGTTCAACATTTGCAAGTGAAATTTAAATCAGGCTGTTAATATTAATATGACGGAAAAGTCAGGAGCGATATTCTTTTTATAGAACATTAAGTATTATTTTTATAGAACATTGAGGCTTTCACCTTACTGGTGATCAGGCATGTTCGCTGATGCAGACACTGATAATTACTTCGCGATAATTGGTAAGAAAGTGTCATCAGTGCGCAGAGTAGAGGAAAGCACCAATAGCATCCACAAAGTATTTGTAGAGAGGAAGGATGAACCGACTATGGGTAGATTTATCACGTTGCATGTTGCTTCTTCAAATGAAACTGAAGAGAGAGAAAAAAATGTTTTTGCTTTTAAAGATTTAAAAGTCAATATGCCAACTGTTTTTTGAGGTCGGTGCCAGCCTCGTGGAAATTCAGTTTTTTTTTATTATTTTCATACCTACGGTGTAAATACATTATTATAGTAGTTACTTATGTAATTATTTATTTTAAACTAAGGCTGGAATATTGACTTTTAGATCTTTTAAAATATAAAACTTTTATGTCTCGCTTTTCAGTTCAATTAAAAAAGACGGTTTAATGAAAAAAATCTTTGGCTGTAGAATGCAGTTTGTTTCATCTGACTGTCAATTGTTTTTACATTGAGGCGCCATTTTTAAAATTGCGTGTCTACATCAATTTTAAAAATGGTGCCTCAATGTAAAAACAATTGACAGTCAGATGAAACAAACTGCATTCTACAGCCAAAGAGTTTCATTTTCAAATGTTGTAATTACTTTTTAAATATTGTTTATGTAAGTGGCCATTTCCGGAAACTTAGTGTGACAGAAAATATATATAACATGGATTTAACTAGGGAAAATCAGGACTCAACAGAGCATTGCTCGGCTTCAATCTGCTTTTGGCGATGAAGCACCATGCAAGACGACTATTTGTATCTATTATCTGGTTTGCAGAATTCGAGCGCGGTCGTGTCAATCTCAGCGACGAATCTCGCGATGGTCGCCGGTCCACAGATGTGAACAACATAAACATTATTCATTCCGGAAACTTTTAATGCACCCCAGGTCTTAGTTCAACTGGATGAATCTGCCTATGGCAGCCATTTCTATTTCATTTTTATTTTAATATACAATACAATACAAATACACATTGTTGCACACTTAACACAACATTACAAAACAAGTTTACACACAGGCGGCCTTATTGCTAAGCAACAATCTCTTCCAGCAACCTGCAGTAAAAGAAAATATGGTGTGATATCTTTAAAAACGGGTGCAAGAATGAGGACTCAATAATAATATTTAAATACAACATTAAATTTAAATATGTTTTCTTACATACTTTTGAAGTAATTGTAATCACGATGGGCCTTATATTAATATCATTTTTAAAATGTGCTATTAATTTAATTTACTGTGTCTAGCTTTATATTAAGTTCTTAAGTAATTGTACTAATAGAGCCTTTGTTGCTTGATAATAAAAGATTTTTATTTATTTATTAAGGGCGAATTTTGTGAAAAATATATTGACGTTGCAGACTCTTTGCTTCAGGTACTTTTTATTATATTAGATTTTTAATCTTCTTCTTCATGCAACTGGCCCCAATTTATTTGGGACTGGTGTAATAAGTTACCATACTGCTACAGGTTTTGTTGTATTTTTACTGCCACCCGCCTGACAGCGACTCTACTTGCAATGCTGTTGGTGTATTTTTTTAATAAAAGGATCAAGCAAGTGACCCCATTCCACATCATTCATTTTCTTTTTTCAATTAAGTAGAAATGGTTCCAAAATGCGAAGATAGCTAGTGTGAGAGATAAACCGTCGCACTGGCTACCCTCACTGGGCAACCAGCAAGGTGCTTCTTCACGCCTCTTTTCGAAGACCCGGGATTCTGGAAAGAAGTTCTCTTCTTTTTAGAATCCCGGGTCCCGCACTGGCAGTGAATTCCATTTGTTGATTGTGCGATAATGAAACGAGTAGCCAGATTTCTTAGTTCGAGTTGGTATGGTAGCCACAGTTTGTCGGGTAAACCAGCTCGCGTAGTCCAAAGGAAGCGAGATGGTGGGATTAGGGAAAAAGCTCCTTAGAGCACTCGCCGTGGGATAAAGGGTAGAAAGAGGTCAAAGAATCGCCATCGCGATTTAATTGGAGAGGCTCAAGGTGATTGGTCATCTCTTCACCTCACCTCTTCGTCGCCGATGATGCAGGTCGCGCCTGCAACCTATCTAAAGCATCGAGTAAGTACTTGGAGGAGGCTCACGTCGCGGGCTTCAGAGACTCCCTCAATCAGCTTTCACTACAGCCACGGGATGAGATGAGGTAGTCATATTTGTGACCTGTAATAAAACCCGTTAGTGATTTTTACTATCCTTGATTTTTATTTTCTGGTGAAGTTTATAATTTCATGAGATTTTCTGAGAAATGTAATGTTTATTTCTCACATATCCTAATATACAATAATGTACAGAATTATCACAGTCTAATATTAGTTGATCTTACAGTCAGCTAAGTAGCAACTCTAGACAGAGCAATCGTGAGGGGGCACGAGATGAAAGGGGCGCGGTGGCTCCACCAAACTGCCATACACTCTTTCGTGGACGCTGGTCCACTGTATCTCTACTACACGCCGTCTAGATAAAAGTGGCATTGTCCTCAATTTCAACAACCACTGCCTGTTTTTTTTTCAACTAAATTACCGAATTAGTAAAAGTTATTTTTATTTTGACAGTAGTTAAAATTTTATTGACCTTGTAGTATGGGCTCACCAAATTCCTCAGTTGTTTTGCGGTAGTAAATACAAAATATACAGTTTCTATTTATATCTGTGCAGACGGAAGTGGAGTCTTTTGTTGTCCAAGTGGTTTCGTTTCTTACAATATTATGAATAAATCAAACATTACAATCAAACCTCTGCAATCTCAAGATGGGCATCGAATCGCTTAAAAATTAACTCACACGGAAATGAAAAAAGTGAAAATGAATTCAATTTATTATTAATGACAAAAAAACAACAATGATAAAGATAAATTGAGTGATTCGAAAGGTTGAAAAGAATATAGCTATCATGAATGCACTGGTTTCTGAAATCGATTTACAGGCACTTTTTTAAATGTAAATGTAACGTTAGAGTTTCTAAAAGACGTAATCAAATTATTCTAAAGAGAAAATTAAATTATATGTAGAATGTTTCTAAGTATGGCAATTCAGTACTTAGCCGTATAATTGCTTGCTTTAGATATCAGACAGGAAATAGATAAAAATATAATTTGTTTGTGAAATTTAAAAATACATGTATGGAAATTTATATAAATTACTAGCTGTCCCGGCCACGCGTTGCTGTGGTAATTTCATACTACTGACCTATAGCATTGTATCTGTAGTAAAAAAAATATGACTACTTATCAAGATAATATAACATAATATAATATATTTCCACGATCACACCAATTATCTAGCCCAAAGCAAGTATCATTAAGAACTTGTGTTATGGATACTAGATAACGGACATTTTAAATATACATAATATTTATAGATATTTTTATAAATAAACTTAAATAAATATATAAACAACCATGACTCATCAACAAATACTCGCGTTCATCACATAAATATTTGCCGCTACCAGGACTCGAACCCGGACCGCTTGATGTATAGTGACCACTCCACCAAGGCGGCGGAAGATAAAACTATCCTATCTCTCAAGTTGGATCAAACTGCACACGGTGTACAAAGAAGATTGCCCAATTATGTATGGACTTTAGGCCCACATTAAAAATGCTTGTGCCTCAACGATTTCAGTTGTAGTTTGTAGACAAAGAACCACTCTAACAATATCAACCATTATTTTTCACTTTGATACCCGGATATATTTGTTATTTTCAGTTTCATTCACAATAATATTGAGGTTATTTTTCTATAAATTGTAAGTTTTCTTGGGATATTTTCTTCAAAATGAAAAGAAATTAAGACTTAATCATATTAATATACCTATTTTATATACAATCACCACAAATGGGGTAAAGAAGAGCAGAGCGCTTACTTTTACCATTTTTTCAAAGTGTGTTTGGCGCGCTAATCGCGCTATCATGGCGTCGGGAAGATTTTTGTTTCAATAATTTAAAATGGATCGCATATAACTGGTCAGCAGATAAACCTAACCTAAGCCATGAAAATATTATGTAGACAACAAAAAAAATATTAATGGGCGACAAAAAAAAATATTAGTCGCGCCCATTTAGTACTTTTAGTCGCTCATTCTGGATTCTTTAGTTGCTTGGTTTATTATTTCGCATTTTAATTGTTTCGGAGTATTTCAACACGTATTGATGATAAGTTATTAAGAATCATTGAAATAATATTTTTGTGGCGGTATGGGCTACATCCCTTTGCCTTCCCTTACTAGGAAGAATTTAAAAAACAACATTTTTTTTTTCAATTTCAAGTTGATGGTCGGGCGGAAGTCAACGTCTAAAACGGAGAAGTCTCATTAAATGTATTTTCAATCACCGGGTGTACAAAGTGTATTGTTATACATCAAAATATTTAAAATATTACGTCATTATTTTTAGATAAAATTTCATTAAGGCACAAGCACAAATTAAAGTGGGCCTGGATTTGGGCAATCTCCTTTGATTAAAATCGGTTAAGTAGTTTAAGAGTCCATCGCGGACAAACAACGTGACACGTAATTTATATACATTAAGATTATTACACGGTGCAATAAATTTATTTCGGTTGCTACACTTTTAAAATGATAACACATTTTTATGAAAACTCTGCGGTTTACTTACCTACATACTTAGTAAGTTATGAAGTATTTGAAAACTATTTATTCACATTTATATAAAGAAGTTCTTGATAAACATTTTTAATAATTAGTGCGATAGTAAACATAATAAGGCAATGAATTTAAAAAAGTAATGCGACACAAAACCTCAAACCACAAACTACAAGAGAGTAAATAATAAGGTTTATTCATTACGCCGGCGTGGTGGAGTGGTCAGTAACGCTGTCTTCACATCGGGCGGTCCGGGTTCGAGTCCTGGTAATGGCAAATGTTAGTGTGAGAGTGAGTCATGGTTGTTTGTATATTTATTTAAGTTTATTTATAAAAATATCTAGATTATAAAGTATATTTGTTCGTTATCTAGTATCCATAACACAAGTTCTTAAAGATACTTAATTTGGGCTAGATAATTGGTGTGAGCGGAGAAGTCATCATCAACAGCTCATATAATGTCCCCACCGAGGGGCTCGAGCCTACCCCAGTTTGGGGGCGATTAGGCCTTAGTCAACCACGCTGGCCAAGTGCGGGTTGGTCGACTTCACACACAACCTAAGAATTTCTTCATAGGTGTGTGCAGGTTTCCTCACGATGTTTTCCTTCACCGTCAAAGCGTCGATTAAACGTACATATGAATTCAAAATTTGAAAACACATTGGTACGTGGCGGGGATCGAACCAGTGCCTCCCGGGTGGGAGACGACGCTATTACGCACTACGCCACCGACGCTTCTCGACGACGAGCGTAGAAATATATTATTATTATGAATGTCACAATAATAATTACGCGCGTAAGAAACATCATAGACACTCACAGACATTAAATTGCTAAAACAGAGGTCGCAAATGGCTTTTTCTTTGCTATGTTGTTGGCAGACGCGCATACGTCCCACCTGCAGGATAGTAGTCACCATTGCCAGACTCTTCCAACACATACTGAACTCTGAGCGTCTTATCTACTATAAGGACGAACCACAAGACTATGGAGGGGATAAAAGAGTCTAGAGTTACTACAAGATAGCTCTCACGGGCTCAACACACGTAGGTATAATATTCCGTCTCCCACATAATAACTACTTGTTAAACAGCATTACTTGACACACTATTTCTTTATGATAAGTTATATATTTATAATAAGTATATAACTTATCATAAAGAAATATATAATGTATTGTTATGTTATGTTTAGAGCTATATATTTTAATTTCTATTAGTTTATACATATATTATATATATTTGAATTTGATATGTAATTATAAGATTATGGAATAATTTTATTTTAGAGTTTACAAACGCGTAAATATTAATACTAGAAAAATGCACTGAAAAAATCGACTTGCCTCAGGCGGGACTCGAACCCGCATCTTCCACAATCCGCCCGGATTGTGGAAGATGCGGGTTCGAGTCCCAACTGTCGACGTCGTCGACGAAGTCGTTTCCAACTGTCGACGAATGAAAATATCTAATTATTATAAGTTGTAATTGATGAATGTACAATAAAGAATATTCTATTCTATTCTATTCTAACTACCAGTCCTCGCTTCACCCAATCGTTCATATAGTAAGTGGCTTCATTGCAAAAAAGGTTGAACTGTGTCATTGTGCTATTATGCTTAAGTAATCAGAAGAGCTTAATACCAAACACTAGGCAATGCGAGCTTTACATAATTATGCTAATGAAGCAGACACTCATCTGCAGATTAAATATTTGTTGTGCCATTATTGCGGCTTAGTTCTGGATTTGTTCAATTTATGTCATGTGATATAAATTACATTAATAAATTACTCTTATTATAGAACACTCCAAATAAGGGAAACAGGGATTTTCTGAAAACTGACTTTGTAAATAGATTCCAACTGTCGTCTACTGTTCTGATTTTAGTTGCCAAATAAGTTACCTACTGGGTCACTGGTCAATAGGAGCAATTACAACGTGATGCAACGGGTAACTTGTGTTACTGCAGTTAATAATCCTTTAGTGGTTGAGGGTTCGAGGCATAGATTTAGAAACTGTAGATCGGCAGTGTGAAAAAGAAAAAGCATATTAACACGTTTATTAGAACGAGATAGATAGACAAGACCATTTCACATACACGCTGGCGGTCTGTTAGTCAGTTTGAACAGACAGCAACTGTCAGGCTTTGCATAATGCAGTACGTTTGTCACGCACACATTTGCATTACTCGCGCATTGGTGAATTTCGTAATATTTATACATGTATGGTTCTAGGCCTTATCGTCACCTAGTTCTGTTAATTCTTCAATCCCACAGTCTACGTGTAGTCCTATGCAGTTGCAACTACATCTGAACTGCTTTTGAACTTTAAGGTATTGGATACAATTTTTTTTTTAATGTTTGTAAGTATAATTATGTATTATTATGTGATTTGACCAAGCTGCTTCTTTTACTTTCTAACCGTAGTCGCAAAGACAAGAGAAAGAGAAATATCACATTTTCTCTTCTTCTCAACGGTTTAATTAATATGGGTAGTATTTAACTGCAAATCAAAAATTCGAATTAATATTGTGATGCATTCTATTGCAGTTCAAATGCAGTTGCACACTTCCAAGAGCAACCTCGTCAAAGATAAAAAAGAACTGCGGAATTCTATAAGCTAGTGACACTACGAGTGAGTAAACCCATATTAAAATACCTGTCCAAAATAAAAGAACACCTGAAATTAACATTCCTCAATATTCACGCATGTAATGTATCCTTAAATGTCAAATAAATTTATATAAAATTTAAATAAAAATTTGTACGGCACAATCCAGTCCACGTTTAGTCAGCAGCAGCTTCGGGGGATCGTAAAAAGTTCCGAACTTGAACAAAGACATCAATCGGCACACATTTCACCTCAAATTACATATGTTTACTCATAACACCGACTTTACATGGACACTTCTTGCAGTTTAGTACCAGAGAGTGTTACAAAGCCTCTTAAATTTGAATTTAGCATTCTGCGAACTTAGCTTAGGGCTATCGACGAAAAATATCCAAAGAATAGCGAACAAATCTTCTTGGATTAGCGATGAGGTAAATTTGTGACACAAATATCTTCTTTGTATTTGCGAGCGGTTGCAATATTGTATGCTTTAATATTTGAAGCATAATTCTAAAATCGGTTTCCCTAACATAATGGAAATAATCGATTATTTCAGACCACAGATAATTAAACTATAATACCTTAGTATTAGCTGGATTCGAAGTATCAATTTATTTTGTTCTTGATATTTGTTGCATGTTAGGGATCTATCACACAGGAGTTGTTCACGGGGTCAAGCGTTCAAGCAGTCAGAAATAAAAAAAAATAAAAATGTCATTTTTGCGATCGCTGTATTGTATAGAAATACTAAAGACATGCCCACTTAGACCACGTCGGTCAACCTATAGAAACAGAACGCAGAACGTGACTGCTTGAACGCTTGACCGCATGACAGCCTCCTGTGTGATAGATCCTATAATTGAAAGTCTATATGTCTAAAAATATAAAAAACATTTTCCAATATTCCTGAAAAAATATTTTTACAAAGTGAAAATATATTACTTTCCTTACAAAATATAAAATATTATATAGATTCATAGTCACAATTTCTTTATAAATGAACACAGCTACACTTAGTACACTTATGAAAGTAAATTTTGATGCCATTGGTTCAAAAGGCCTTGTTCTGAGAAGAGCCGGCAAGAAACTCAGCAAGTCTTATCCTCCCTTTACCGTCTTTATAAGTAGAATTGATTTGGAAAGAGTCATAATTCACATGTTGAAGTTGTAATAATAATTAATCATAATGATATAATAAAATTAAGACTAATAATTAAACTTATAATAATATAAAATATGATTTAAGACGTCTTCCCTTACAATATTGGCTTAAAATTTGAAATTGTACACATATTGATAATTATAGTCTTAGATAATAATAGCTAACATTTACGATTAGTCTTTTCTATAATTTAAACAGTTTCCAGTCGATTTTTCCTTTACCTCCCTCTTCAACATAAAATAAAAAATATTTATGGAAATATTGCATGCTAATTAAACGTTATTTTTATAATCATGATATTTAAAAAGCGCGAAGGGCTACTTTCTTGACAGAAGAAAGTACGACGTTTCGCAGGTGAAAATGTAATTTTCTCGGCACGACTCCCCACGGGTATTAACACCTGATCCCTGGTACCTGAATCGTAAATTCGATATTATTCGTCCGTAGACAACCAATTATTCAAGCATTTCGCTTAGGTCAATCGCGGGTTGGTGGTATACCGTTTTTTTCTTTCAGACGATACAGATTTCTTTAGAAATTGAAGCATTGATAATTAGCGGTCTAGGTATGACTTTGGAAATCGCTTCCGGTTTCTGTAATAATACTGAAATGAGGAAAATTTTATTCATATTACATAGTCTACAAATCTATTTAAATAAATTGTGGCAAGTGGTGTAGTCTAGTAGTTCTCTTAGATCGAAAGATTCTAGATTTGTCCGCCAAGGTGGTATAATTTTTTGCTCAATATATAGTTGGTGGTAAAGCTGTGATGTGGTGGAGCTAAGAATTATACTTTTATTTGGTTAAAAACTAAAGCTAATACAATATTAGGAGTAGGTATCTATATCCAATATTGCATGAATCCATTACGAATATCTTGAGATATTTAGCTTTGGTATACAGACATGGGAACAATTAGAATAGGGTAGGGATTGTTATAATAAAACTCTTTATTGCACTTAAAAGACATAGAAAAGAATGTCAAATAGTTTGCGAGCGCGAACTTATCTCTAGAAGAGATCTCTTAAAAGGTAGGTAGACGAGTGACTGCAAAAGTGTCGAGTAAAACTTTCATGAAAATATAAATATAAATACATACTTATACATATACATAGATAAATCAATAGCCACAATAAAAATATATAATACCGGTATATAATATATGTTTTTTTTATCAACGATTTTGCAATATAATAGGTTGGGGGAAAAGTTTCTTCGCATTTTTTAAGAAAATTCAAAACATTTTTTAATATAGTTTATTTACATTTAACTAAAGTATGTAGGTACCATTTTGTTCGATAACTTTTTGCCATCTTCTAGGTAGGGACATGATCCCATTGCTATAGAAATTTTGGGACTTCTGGTCAAAATACCGCGACAAGTGGTTTTGGCAGTCCTCTCGTGATGTTAACCTGACACTGCCTAAAGAATTCTGAAGAGACCGAAACAGGTGGAAATCTGAATGTGCAAGGTCAGGACTATACGGCGGATGCATTAACAGCTCCCAGCCAAACTCTCTTAATTTTTGCTGAGTGGCTAAAGATGTGTGAGGTCTAGCGTTATCATGATGAAAAACCACACCCCTTCTGTTGATTAATTCCGGCCGCTTTCTCTCAACTTCTTGCTTTAATCTCATCAGTTGTTCGCAGTAGAGTTCAGAATCGATGGTCCTGCCTGGTGGTAACAGCTCATAATAAATAATGCCCTTCCAATCCCACCACACACATAGCATCACCTTGTTGCGAGTTAACCCGGGTTTCGCCACAGTCTGTGAAGCCTGACCGGCCTTTGACCACGACCTTTTTCGCACGTTCTTGTCGTACGTGATCCACTTTTTATCACCAGTTATCAGCTTCTTCAAAAATGGTTCGGTTTCATTACGTCGTAATAAAGAATCACAAATGAGTACACGGTTCATTAGGTTTCTTTCATTGAGCTCGTGAGGTACCCAAATGTCGAGCTTTTTTGTGTACCCAGTTTTTTTCAAATGCGCCAAAACTGTTTTGTGGTCAATTCCCAGTTCTTCAGCTACGTCGTAACTACTGACATGCCGATCTTGCTTCACTTTTTCAAAAATGGCATCCATTTTATCTGTAATAGGGCGACCAGAGCGACGTGCATCTTTGACATCAAAATTTCCGGATTGAAAACGCTTAAACCAAATTTGTGCTACTCTCACAGACACTGCACTAGGTCCATAAACATCGCAAATTTTTTTCGCGGCTTGCGTTGCATTTTTACCTTTTTTGTAGTAAAATTTTTAAATGTATCGAATTTCTTCATTAGATTCACTCATCTTGGCGGTACGAAAAACAAATGAAAATCACACATTTTCCTAATTTGAATTTGGAATTATGTTCTTTAAAATTTAAACTTTCAATGATACCAAAACCAGCCAGATACAAATAGTATAGCCAAAGAGATTTTATTACAAGTTTATACATACTATAATGCGAAAAGACTTTTTCCCCAACCTAATATATTAAATAGGTTTAAGATTGATAATCTGTAAAAAAACAAATCTAATCTATGTTATAAAAGGGATACTAAAAATAGCTCACCGACTTTTTCGGGATATTGCAGAGCGGCTACGTGAGACAGTAAGTGACAATAAGGCTGGTTTGTATGTCGCACAAAAAATTAGTCTCTCGATTCAGCGAGGTAATACAGCCAGTGTTATTGGTACACTTCCTGTTTCAGAGGACCTAGGCGAAGTCTTTTATCAGTAATGTAGTAGTCTAAGTTTTTTGTATCTATTTATTTTGGTATCAATTTCATTCATAAATATATCAGTCCGGTGTAGCTCAGAGGAAAGGGCATTGGGCCGAATCGCTTAAGGACGAGGGTTAGAGTCCCGTATCAGGCTTTATCGGGATAGGATTTTTTCTGTCTTTACTTTTATATTTAATTAGGTATAAATTACAACCCTTTTACTTCATTCTGTTGAAGATTACCAGCGAAATTTGCTTCAATTGCGGACTTAGAATAATTTGAAAGAAACTAAGCTGAGTGCCTAAAGTTTGTGCAATAAGATATCAAAAACTTCACATTAACAATTCAGTAATCGAATTACGTTGACAATGTGTGGCGAATGCTTTTCGAATTACTTTCGGTGGTGAGTAAAACCCAGGTAATTGAATAATTCAAATTTCTTTTTCACCTGCTGAATAATGTACGAGTAGTTTTATTTCAGGGGTAATTTTTTATGTGATCTCAATTTTTGAGCCACAACTGCTTGGAATAGAGATGTGCCAAATGTTAATACTCGGCAAAATATTCGAATTACGTATGTTCGGTCTAGTTTTATTGTGTTCATTTTCAGAGTTCCGGTTAGTTTCTGATAATGAAGATGTTATTAAAATATTGGTATTTGTTAAAAAAAGTTTGATTCTATGTACTGCACATAGTTACATACCTAAATAAATAAAGATTATTTTATATAGTACACAAAAATTTCAAGTGCTAATGAAACTAATAGTGCTTTGTCAACCTGTAGGAACCTGCTGAGCGTAAGTATTTTTTAAGCAGAAAAATGCAATCGCTTAGCCAAAACAGTAAGTTGGCAAGCAACTCACCTACGTCAGACCTCTCCTTTCGCTTGGTCATAAAAAAATCATGAACCCACGAGTAAATTGGCATGCTTTCTCTCTTGCTGAGCCAGTAAATATTTTGCAGCATAGCTAATTACTTCTTGAACCAAAACAAAAACACACAGTTGAATTAAGAACCTCCTCTCTTTCTGGAAGTCGGTTAAGAGGATAGTACAGTGAACACGTCTCCGTACAAATGGAGCAAAACGTTATACTACTCCTATTTCTTATCTGACTTTTACGATGTGTTATAATTTTTTAAAAAGAACGTTGGTTCTGCAAAAGTTATTTGAAAAAAAAATTAAAACAGGAAAACGTACAGTACTATGTTAAAAGTATTCTATGATTCAATCACAAAGATCGGACAAGAATTTTATTAGTGGTAGTAAAAAATTTCTCTATTTGTATGCAGACAAAATGCAGATAAAAAATTAACCGAATATTCGGTTTTACATGTATTAGGCCATCTCTAATTAATAATTTTGTCAAAAGACGCGAGTAAGAGGGGTTACATCAAAGCAATTGCTAGTGAGAAAGAATCTCCAATTATATAAACATAATATCGAATACAATTCTTTGTAATATTATTGACGACTGCAATTCAATTTAGAACCTATTATATGATATAAATGGAATCTATTTTAGAAATAAGTTATTAAATATAAATGAAAGCGATTTATGTAGATAAAAAAGAGCTTACGTGACATTGGTTTCACACAGTAAACGGTCTATTTTTGATATAAAATATTACTTTACCTTATCAGAGTGGAATCTTTTTTCTAAATTCAGATAAATGGAATTCACTGCCAGCACACGTGTTCCCTCCTTCTTACAATCATGAACAAGGGTCATTTAGAAGAGGTAAAAAGAGTGCGGGTAGTTTCTCCTGAGTTCTTGTTGTAGAGACACGTGTTGAGAGACTCCATTCTAAACCAAAATCAACCGTACAATTTTTTTTATGCTACAAGATGGCAAACAAGCTTGCGGCCCACCTGGTGTTAAGTGGTTACCATCGCCTATAGACACTTGCAATATTAAGGGTAAATCACTTTACACTGCAAGTGCGTTGCCATCCTGGGGACTAAGATGATATGCCTTCCATGCCCAGTAATAACACTGGCTACCTTTCCCATCAATCCGAAATACAGCGAACTGCTTCACGGCAGAAATAAGAAAGGCGGTGGTGGTGGCCACTCAGAAGACCCTACATATGGGTCTACCACCTAATGATTTTTTTGTAACTATAATTAAATTTTCACTTGACATTGACAAAATGTAAGATTAAAGAATGCCATTAATTAAGAATAGAATAGGAGAGTGCGGCGCTTTATCTAGCGCACTAGATATCTTTTCGTTTGCACTCAACTTCTGCTTACTATCAGGTAAAATGGAGTCATTTGCTGGTCCTTTTTAACCGACTTCAAAAATGGAGAAGGTTCTCAATTCGACTAGATTGTTTTTTTTTATGTTTGTTACCTCATAACTCTTTACTGGGTGTACCGATTTTGAAGATTCTTTCAACCCTTGGAAGCTGGTGCTTGTGATGTCTTCCCATTTAAATTTGATCGCCATCTGTCGAGTAGTTTTTGAGTTACCCTAATAATGCTTATTTAATTGACATCGTTGATATCGTAATCTTATCACCTGCCTGTGTGTCTAAAAGATCTCGAGATAGTTTCTTGAAAATTTCTATACATAAAACACTAAAAGCAAATAATAACTTATTTTTAAATAAAAAAACCGCCTTCAAAACTAAAAACGAAGAAATAAAAATTTTGTTTAAAAAATTTTTTTTTTATGCTGGTGCCAACCTCAATATTTGGAATTAACGTTGTCACTTGTGTTTGGTACCGACATCAAAAAAGTATTTAGATTTTTATGAACAAAATTTTTATTTCTCCATTTTTAGGGTTCCGTACTTCAAATGGAATAACGGAACCCTTATAGGATCACTTTGTTGTCCGTCTGTCCGTCTGTCTGTCAAGACCCTTTATCTCGGGAACGAGTGGAGGAGGTATCGAGTTGAAATTAAAACCATATACTCATATTTACGGTCCCTTGAAGCTGTAAAATAATCATACTTCTTAGTTAACGCAAAAAAAAAGATACGGCCGTTTATGTCGCAAAAAACGTATATTTCGACACTCTCAAGGGAATCAAAATTCATAGAGTACTTCCCGTTGACCTAGACCTATGAAATTTGGCAAGTAATATTGTCATATACTACAAATACAGGAAAAACTCTGAAAACTGTTAATTAGTAAATCATATAAAATATAGTCTTTATTAAAGTATGTAATCAATCATCGAGGTATGCGCTTATCTCGGTAACGCGTGAAGATATCGAGTTGAAATTAAAACCATAAACTCAGGTCTACAGTTACTTGAAGCTGTGAAAAAATCAAACTTCTAAGTTAACGCAAGAAAAAGAACTTATATTTCGACACTCTAGGTGTTAGGTTCGCAACGTCGCTCAGAGATGGCGCTGAACCGAACACGACAATTCTACATGGCACTTTGATGTACAATGATACTATTCATTCACCACTTACAAATCTGGAATCATGGGACAAGCTTGGAAAACACTGCGAGACTCGATTCCTGAACTATTTTTAATATGTTGTAACTACAAATTTCTACGGAACCCTCGGTGGGCGAGTCCGACTCGCACTTGTCCAGTTTTTTTAGTTTTGAAGGCGGGTTTTTTTAAATAAAAAAACTCCTAATTTAAACGGCGAATCCCCTAAATTATTATCTTATTGACACCACCTATTCCGTGGGTAAATCTAGTAAAACATTAAGTTAGTTTAATTAATACCATGTAAAGACGAATTCACTAGAACAGGTATTAGAATGAGACGGGACGCTATGACATTTGGTCCAGGTTATGCTCCTCTATTTCTATCTTTCCTTATTACGTCATAAGCTGACGTATATCCATTATATCGAATGTAATTATGTCCTCATATTGATGTCAACCTTGTCTAAAATTAGATTAATATTCTGGGAGTATTTTGGATACTAAGGTTTTATTATGCTTGACAGGACCTCGTAGTTCGCTATTCTGAAACATTCTGGAGTAAATATGGGTCACCAACCTCTTCGATGTCCTATTTCAGTAGTTTCGTCTTGACTCCATTTGACAGACAAAGTGTCAATCGAGTTTCCACAAAGTTGGGAGACGGACATGAGGTAACGTGGTGACGCATCGTTGTGAAACTGCGGCGTTGCGTCCTCGGGTAGAGGAGCTAAGCTGATATTGACGATGACTTCTCGAAGGTATGCGTAAACTCGAATAGTTTACCGTCTATCCTGTCTATTCAAAAGGTCGCATAATCAAGAAATGGAATTCACTGCCAGTAGGTACGTGTCCCTCCTTCTTACAGACCTGGACTATTTAAAAGGGGTTCGAAGAGGTATCTTGCATATTGTCAAGGCTAGGGTGGCTAGTGAAATAAAATGAAATTAAAAGCAAAAGCTCTTTATTTAAATGGACTTTGCTAAGTACTTTTAAATCGTCAAAAGCCCGTTAGAGTGAAGCATATTATTGCTCGTACCTGCTATCTTTGCACGTGGACTTCACATCAGGTGGAATGGTCTCATTTACTGGAGAATATTTCAAAAAAAAACATTCCCCGAGTTTAATTCCCATCTAATTACGGCGACAAGATAAATAAGGTAGTTCTATTAAAATTGTTATTGCATTTTGTTCTACTTAAATACACTATTGTTCTTCTTCCAGAGGTTAACCTTGTCATAGTTTTAGAAGTCACCATTTCTGGTCTCTGACCTGACCTTTTTACGACTACTATTGAAGCGGAGAGCTGGTGGATGGGTGGTAGTATCTCCTAGTGAAATGAAAGAGCGAAGAATATGCGTGAAAATATGGGTTCTAATTAATGATATTATATTTTTAAATATCATTGGTTTTCATTTAGATATTTTACATAGAATTGTGACAACGTCAATCAATATTAAAAGCAATAGACAAATTAAAAATACAAACTATAAAAAGGTATAATAATCGTATAAAAAGGTAAACCTAGGATGGCTTGGCAACATTTCGGCCCCTTGTGCAGAAAAGCACAAATTACTTAGGCAGAGAAACTTAACTTTCGTCGGGGGCGACGCAACTTGCCAGCAGCACTTTCTACGTCCACTACTCTGACCACTTCATCTCTTCCAGAATATAGCGCGGAGACTCGTCCACGTGGCCAGGTCCCTCGAGGTAGATCCTCATCAAAAATAAAAAGTATCTTTTGACAGCAGCTGGGACCACTAGCTCAACGTGCCTTCCGAAGCACATAAGAAAATTAAGTGGACAAATTTTTCGGTCTGACTTTTGTGATATACGCAGAACTCACGACAACGATGCTATCGCCTCTTCCATAAGTAACACTCATCATTATTCTTAAAATTGAAAATAAATTTGTTAGTAGCATTGTTTACGAGTAAATTAATCCTATTTGAAATATAATCGTAGCACAATCACACGCCTATAAACTAGGACTAGCGCTCTGCATTAATCACGATGAATTAACAGAACTGTAACACAATCAGTAATTAATAGTCCATATTTATCTCGAAATAAATACCATCATCGTGTGCTCTATCATATCGGGCGAAATAAATACGCTGGAGACCTCCAGGTGTGACTGCATAAATATAAAACTACAGACGACCCGCTGGCATAACCATGCCCGCTGTCATATTAACTGTTACATTAAATTACTGCCACGAAACTTGAAGAGGTTTCGTATTTATCTCACTAGCCACTTTTAATCGAATACCAGCTTTATCACTTTCAAACAAAGCACAATACAGGTCGAAATTTATAACACTTACTACATTATTAATAGGCGAGAGTACGCCGGCAATGTACCAAAGCTCGCACATTGATTTCGGCTCTTTCGAAAAGCGATCTTTTTTGTTCGTTTGTTTGTTTTAATAATATTTTATCCGATGTGATGGACCGACCGCATTTGTCAGGTTTGTGACTTATAACCGAGTCTCAAGACGAGGCAGTATTGCTTAATTAATTAGCATGAATATGTATGTTAATGAAGGGATAGACGCTGATGAGTTTAAAGCTCGGGTAATAGGAAAGTACAAAATATAAGCAATGGTTAATTAAAGGTATTATTTAACGTTTTGGGTAAATTATTCAGCAATGAACAAGACTAAAGGTCACTGACATAGCTCAAATAATTGACCACGAAGACGACCGCAACGCAAACGCAGATGGACTGACGATCCGACGCTCCTGCGCTGCTGCTGATCGGGTTGGAAATCATTGGGGAGGCCTATGTCCAACAGTGGGCGTCTCTCGGCTGAAATGTTGATAATGATGAAATAAGCCTACCCCTTCTGATCATGTAGATGTCGTAAAAACCGAATGAGGGAGATTCTAACTCCGTACAGACGGCACCAAGGGGTCAATCTCGTAGTGGCGAGAAAACCGCAGCAGCATTTCCAACAAGTATTGTACTCAGGTTCGGCCGGCCATAAAACTATACCAAACCAACAGCAGTATGGTGACGAAATTAGAGGGAGGAAGGAAGAAGTAAAAGGATAAATTATGTGTGTATCAATTTAAATGCAATACTTGTGTAATTAAAATAAGTAGTTTAATAGAATTATAACGAGATTAGGTATTACATTTGTATGGGGCTAATGCAAAAGTCGAAGGCGCCGCATTGTTGGAGCATGTTATGACTAAATTAATTAATGAAAGTGTTACATTATGTATTAAATTATACAGAGATTTAAGATCATACAGCAAAATGCATCAAGAGTTGAAGTGAATGGACCGCGTTAGAAATGGATTTTTATACAACTTTTCTTCCTTCTAAATACGTTAGAAATGGATTTACATACATTTTCTTCCCACATATTTAGGTCAAAGAAAAGATCAACTTCTTTTCCAATTGAGGGAATAATAGCTACTGTTCCGATCGGGTGTAGTATAAAATTATTTATGCCACAGCTGGCCCTAGCCAAGTGACCAATCGATTGCGTCGAACGCTAAACGAACATAATTTAATGACGACCGTCGTCGTGTCATGAGTAGTAGTCAAAAATTGACATTCGTTCGAAACGTTGTATCGCTCGCCACTTGTCAAGGCCCGCTGACTAGAAAGTCAAAAATGGCAAAATCCCATCCCTTATCAGGGGGTGGCATACAATTTTGTACTTACCTCGAGTGGTAAAAACGAAAGCCTCAGATCGCTTATTTAACGCCCTCTCCTTCATCTCGGGCGTCAAATACCTGCAATTTGAGATATTTTTTATTTTACTGCCCTAGGTAATAATTGTACTTAATAAGTATTCTAACGCTGGAGACAGTACATCGTGAATAAACTTCTTATTGCAGAAATTGTAGCCTCCTTTGTATTGTCGACATCAATTCGGTAACTGCCAGCTAAGCGCTAGAAAATTAGTCGGGGTAGTGAATATTTAAATAAATATATCATCTGCTGACAGCTGATTAATAGTCGTTTGATTCAGAGCAGAACCCAAGAATAAAAGTTTTGGTGACTCATTTTGAACCAATTTACCTATAAAAAACTTCCTTTATTTTCGAATTCGAAACCATAGCGTACAATAACACGCTACCGAACTTCTACCTTTCCTATCAAATAGCTATCAGATCACTTACAAAGTAAACTGCAATTACTAATGATCCATTCCGTGACGTCACATGTACAGTAAACGCAGCGTGTCGAATACGTTTCGGCGACGGTTCGTTACGTGTCGTTTGCCTAACAACTCGTAATAGGTGACTGTCATTAACTATATTAACCCTGCTGACAATTCGTAAGGGTATATTGCAAGTCATTCATCGTTAGGGTTGCCTTCAATGAAAATTGAAAACGATAAATATGCAAACGAGATCAATAACCAGAATCGCAACTCTAACAGTTTCGCAGATCAAACAAACGACCTTTTCTTTTCACAACCTTAACGGTTCAACATGGTGTTATAAATTTATGAATTTGTTTTAAATTATATTTACACGTATTATTAGTTACTTATTATAACACAAAATGTTATCAGTGAATATAATTTTTGAGTAAAACAAGTATAAATACAAAGTCAAACTGAAAAGTCCTTAATTTATTTAGGTAGAATTTGTACTTGAAAGCTCAAGAACAATCTTTTCGCACTTCGCTTGTACAGCATCATTTTTTTAAAATATTTGTGATGAAACTCTTGGTTTTCATGTCACGATAAGGCTCAAGATGGAAGCGAGCTTCAACTCTTAGCCACTGAGGGTCTACCTACTATAGCATTCAATACCAGAACATAATTATGCTGTAAACAATATTGTTATGGCAGCAGGATTTGAATAAAATCTATGTCATTGAAAATCCACGAACTTTCGGAACTCCTTTTCAACTGATCTATACAGGATGTGAGAGGACTATGAGAGTCTGTGTAGCTCAGTTGAAAAAACACTCGCGCAGAGTTCCAAAAGTTCGTCGATCCGAGTGTAGTCTCAGCTCTGGACCATGACAAGAATTTTTTAATGAAACAACTGGCCTAACCAATTTATTAAAGTTTTTAGTCTCTGAATTTTTACTACCTATTCTAAGTGTCATTATGTACAACTTCGAGGAGCGTTCTTCGTAACGGTCACGATAGCTGAGCTACAAAGTACTCGGATAAATGACCGAACATTTTTTAACTCGTTTTTCCTCCTTGCTTCAGAAGGCACGTTGAGCTGGGGTCACGGCTGCTGTCGAAAGCAGTGGTTCCCAAAGTGTCAGGTGTCAGACAAGCAGCCCGCCATAATAATCTAATGCCAAACTCTATAGCAGTATTGTCGATATCAAGACATCCTGCACCGACCCCAAAATAAATTGGAAGCAGAGTAGGAGAAAGAAGAAGATTATGTATATCCCCCGACCAATAAAAACAGTCTTTCCATTTCTGGAAATTATTCCTACTTACTCACACATTTTTGTTAGTCTGGAGTGTACAACCCTATTAAAGACCTGTAAGAGAAACGTCTCTTCCCGATTAAGAGGTCCCACAGTTCGTCAGCGTATGCGTAATTGCTTCTTAGAATGTTTATATGAAAATTGAAAATAATTGTCACATATTGTAAATAAAAATTTTGAGGAATATTTTTGTCTAAAGTGAAATATCACAAAAGGGATGATGGATGACTGGGTTAAAATGTAATAGTTATATGCACGTCAGATAGATGACCGAAAAACTTTAGAAGCGTATTTTTTTTTGTAAATATTTAAAAGATATAGAGCATCTAAGTTCTGCCGAAGGGGCTTATAATGTCACGTTTTCGAAAAAAGTGTACCAAAGCATGACGTCACGCGACATTGTATCGCCGTCACTTTTTTTTACGTAAAAGAAAAAATACATGTGCTATATTTTTTCGTGTTCTATCAGACACACTAAGCAGATTTTTTCAGTCATCATCCCTAATATGTATAAAAACATCTGTAAGTATATTAGGAAAAGAAAAAACTTTGCACCTACACTGTTTGTCATAATTAAATTTCATATAGAGAATAAGTGCAGAAAAATAAAATTTTCTTCCCTTCTATTCGAAAAGTGTCGCTTTGTTTCACTATAAGTGGGAGCAAAATAGCTCTTTCCCGATAGGAAGTTTTTAGCGGGAGGAAATGAAATTTGAATTTGGAACATTATATCATTCCATAGAAATCGAAGCAAATTGTAAGAATTACTGGATGGTACGTGTTAACTGCACGGCACGGGGGGTCCCCGTGCCGTGCAGATAACAGTTAACACGCGCTTACTAAAAGAAAAAAACAAAAGCGCGCGAATTAAGTCTCTGCTCTTGTTACTCAGTACATATTTTCTCATAGAAAGGGGATGAAAAGTAGAGTATATGACTCGAGAGCAAATTATTTTTCTCTCAGGCGATGTACTTCAACTCTGTGCTCAGGATTCTAAGTTAGGATCTTCGCTTCGCTAGTGGTTCAAAGTAACGCCTTCGCTGTAAAATACTATTTTGCTCCCTTGTCATACTGTCTACTATTACGTATTATATAAGCGTTACAATAAATATGGGAAATAAGAGTTGCACTTTTCGCCGACTAATCGGTGACTAGTAGATGATTTTAGTGTCAAAGCTAAATATTGAAGACACTTGTTCTTGTGTCGTTTAAATCTGAGACAAGAACTCTAGCCCAGAAAAAAAAAACCATAGTGTTTCGTACCGCACTAACTCATTTAAATTTATTCACAATTTAACGAACGTAGCTACCTACATAAATAAGAATGCCGTACGTAATACCTTAAATGGATTTAGTCTGAAATTTCAGTTGAACAATGCAAACATTAACGAGTGAATGCAATTTGAATTGTTCGTATGGAATAGTTTCCGCAAAGCCCACACGTCTCTATTTACCGCAGCGCGTCTGAATTTACAGCACGTACGTACAGATTTCAGATTTTGAATTCATTTTATAGACGCAGAATAATAGCAATATTAGTTTTACTCGCATTTGCTTACATCGTCATCATCATACAGCCTTTATAATTCGACGCACTGTTTGGACACAAGGCCAGTAGTCCACCACGCTTATCCAATGCGGATTGGTGAACGGAGTATAATCGGTGATTAATGCTCCTTTGCTGATCCATTAGATGACAATAAAATTTCTTTCCATTCTATTCTTCTTATTAGTAAGCTCGTGTAAAATAATAAAGTTATTATGATAAACGAGACCTTGCCCACAAAAGTTTAACAACTATTATTATTGATGTTCTTCGGTAGGAAATAATTGGCTGCAATAATTAATTAATAATTCGTTTTCAAATAGGTACTGTCATCGACTTTAGACTATTTGCAATCGTTTAAGCATCGCTCGAAAGTTTTTGTGATTACGATGGAAACGGAGAGCTTACGAAACTTTCATGATTTAACTTTGATTAAAACTCATACTACGGGAGTTGTATATCACTTGATCTACCGTAGGCACTGCGGAAAGTTATTTAGGCGTGATTTGTTCGTTAGTAGAAATTTCAATGACGTGAGACGAGATCTGATTTTGAAAATATTATAGTATTACGAATTACATTAGGTAAATACCTACAATACAACTATATTTATGCGCTCAATTTTGAATTTTTCTTACACAGCAAATTTTCACCGTTTGGTGTAACTCAGTTGGAAGAATAGACGGCGGTATTGCGAAGGGTCGCAAGTTCGATTTCAAGCTCAGTACTTGATCACAATTAGATTTTTTTGTTTCATAATATTGGGAATAATCATGCGATATAAAAATATTAACTATAAAAAAGGTTAATTAGTAACTTACTTTTATATTTTTCAGGTCTGGACTTTCACAGCATTAGGTACAAGGGTGCTTTTCTGAAATCAGAACCTTTACTATACATACACTACACTCCTCAACTTTAAGGATTCTAGACAATCAAACAATAAAAGCCAGTCTTTCACTAGAACACGATTAATATGGTGTTACTTACAGGACGGCAAATCTACATAGCTACACATCAACTTGTTTATATCGTAAGCGTTATAACCTTGTTAAGACATTTTTTTTTCAACATATTGTTATTTGTGAAAAGCTAAAACTAGCTTCTAAACAGAATTTTTGCGGGAATCAGTAAATCAGGTGGAATGGAGTCATTTGCTTGTTTTTTTTATAAAAAAAAATCACTACATTAATAGTACAAAAGTCACAGAAAACCTTTTTATTTGAACTCTGCAACTAATCTTGTAGGCTTGTTTCGAAGAGGTCTACTTCAAAACTTAGATTGAAAACATTAATATTTGTTCCTAATTTTATTTGACATGATTTAAAAATGATAACATGACATGATTTTCATTTGTTTTCTATTTAATTTGGTATAATTTTTTAAAAATTTTATCTTATTTTGAGTTGTTAATTGAAACAAAAAAAAAAGAATATTTATTTGGCGTAGGTATTTGTTAGCAATTTAATATTTTTTAGAGAGCAGTTTTGGCCTTCATCCATCATTCATTTCATGGTTAGTGATGATTCATTCTTGTCGAAACTATAATAAGCTATTTTCGGAATCTGTCATATTTGTCGATAGGAAAGTATAGAAAGCTGTTATAGATTAGTTTTCTTATTGACATACGAGGGACGTTCAATCAAAAGTGAGAGTGAGTAAGTTGCTGGTAACTTTTAGTAAATGTTATTTTATTGTTGGATTTACCCGCCTTTTACCACAATAAACTTGGATTAGCTTTTTTCTAAGATTAAAATTCCTGTCTTAAAAACTGTTCATCCTGAGCACTTAAATATTCCTGTACTGCAGTGACTATTGCTTCATCATTTTCGAATCTCTGTTCTCTCAAAGACTCCATAAACTTTCCTTCGAAATACTTGACGTTTCCCCTAGGAAAGGTCGGGTGAATATGGAGGATGCTCAAGTATTTCGAAGCCAGTATCTCAAATTGCAGTCATAGTAACGGTGGACCTGGGCGCTGAGGCATTCATTATCTTGATGGAACACAACATTTTTTTGAGTTTGCCTCGCCGTTTCTCGCGAATTTACGCATTATTTATATGTTCTGCACACAAAGAACCTACTACAAAGATACTATTACAGTAGCTCTACGTCTAGATACTACCATGACCACCCTTTTACTATCCTAGAAAAGTTTTGGGGCGGCCCGAGTGAGGTTCATATTTGGTGGATGTTCTTCCACGTTTAAATTAGACCTACCAATGTGCAACTGTGGAATACGGTCGTGCGCTTGTTCTTAAAGTATCCTATTAGTCTTGATTATCTTTCGTAGTGAAATTTTTCAAGCACAGATATTTAATACCCACGCTTAATTTTTTTCAATTTTAGACAACATGCTACGACAGACGGCAAACAAAAGATTTCTCTTTCTAAAATCAAAAGATATTCAAATTATTTCTTTTTTTAATCTAATTAGTATTCCAGCTTTAACAGCTAATATTATCTTTTTTCAGTTTCAAAGAGTTTCTACCTCATTCCCACTTTATATTAAACGCGCTACGTATATAGTATTTCTCAGTGGAAGCTTTGCTGGATTGTGTAATATTTTTTAAATTTCATCTGTATGTATCTTGTATCTGTACGTTTCTTTAAGGTAAAGAAAAAACGGCCTAAGACAGAATCCTACTTCACCTTGAACCACACTCTACTTCTATAATAAGCCTATTTTAATCTATTTTAATGAGCTGATAGACTTTGATAAGATAGCGGTGGAAGTCCTACCACCGACCAAACCTTAGAAACACAAACAAAGCACAAACTTTAGTCGCCGTCGTGGTGGACTGGTAATGCTGCTTACTCTCAATTAGGTCCGGATTTGAATCCCGGTATTGGCTAATGTTAGTGTGAAGAACACGAACATTTGTTCACGAGGCATGGTTGCTTAAATATTTAAGTTTATATACAAAATTATACACCTAATTAGTATGCATATTTGTCCGTTATCTACCCATAACACAAGTTCAATTAAGTTTAATGTTACTCAATTTGGGCTAGATAATGTACTTACTTGTGGGCAGGGCACATTGCGAGAGGACTGACAGCCGGTGGGGCAGAAATGTTCTCTAGTGGCGACCACGTACCGGGAAACGCAGCGTTATTAGGTCCCCCACAAGGTGGACTGAAGATCTGGTAAGGATCATGGAAAGCTGCTGCTGGAGGGCAACCCAGGAACGATCTCTTTAGAGATCCAAGAGAGAGGCCTATGACCAAGAGTGGGCGTCTCTCGTCTGAAATGATGTTGATGAATGATTATTACACCCACAGATGCGATGAAAACTTTATATTTATAGGTAACATATTAAATGTTTATTTGATAACACTTCTGACAAGCGTTAAAATTGGATTTTTGACCCTAGATCGATCTTGCCAAATATTAGCGTTACTCAACTATATTCTGTCTATGTGTATAAGATGATATGCTTTCTATTCCTTGGCATTCATGAGATTGGGCAATCAATCAATGCTGAGATTGCTAAGTGACCCTAGTGTTAATATTTATACTGTATTCTTAGATCCGCAAATAATTTGACTTTATATTTAGAACTGTTTATGTAATGAACTTAATACAAGTGCAAGTAGTATTTTATTCCTGATTTTAAAAACAGTAACAAACGAAATGTGTATTTATTCAGTCAAAAATCATAACCGATCAAAACCAGTTTTGAACATCAAGCAAAATGCAATTTTACAGTGAAAATCAGATCTTATAATTGAATCGCTTATATTTGATGTCTTGCACGCCCACACATTTATCATGCCCCAATTAATTATTATAAAGTGTTTGGACAAACATACATAATTAATTTGATATTTCTTTTATAAATTAACTTAAATAAATAAACGATCATGTCAATTACATGACAAATCTTAGTGCTAATAATCGAGTTTTTTAAAGGTTTTATTACATGACTCCATGCTACCTACCTGATGTGAAGCAGGAGTAGATTCCAAAGATAGGTAGTGCCAGAGATAATAGCCATAAGTACTCTCCTTACCTTCCTTGGTGTGTTGTTGTACTACTTGTATTGGTGCGCGCAATAGTAGCTACCCTCTCACCCGAGGTGCCTACGGAAGATCAGCGTCGGGGCGTCCTTTGACACCTCGACACATGCTCACTATGTGCCTCTTCAGTGAGCCGTATCAATTGTAAAGTAATTGTAAGTTTTTTGTTCACTGAATAAATATTTTTTCTTTCTTTTCTTTCTTTCTTACCAACCTGCAAGGTACTGCTTTACGCCTCTTTTGAATAACCCAGTATTGTGAGTTGGCCAGAATATAGCTGGCTGCTTTTCAATAAGTGTAGGAATGATAAGATGAGCTGATGGTCGATCGTCTGTTGATACTTTCCACGCTTGATAGATGGCGTTGACATCATCATCAAATACTAGATGTCGGAGACAGCGAAAAAGGCGGATTGTAGAAGAAAAGGTGTACATCAATCAGAGATCAATAAATTTATATAAAAACTGAGTTCAAATGGAAAGGAAGACAAAGCAAGAAGGAAGAAAAATGACAAGACACGTCAAATGCTGTAAAGGCTAAAAATATATAAAAATATAAACTACTATAAAGAGGTCTGGCCTCGACACTAGAAGACATCTAAATTGTTTAATGTCTCTGTAGAAAGCTATCTAAACTATTTCAAATTCCAACCAAAATAGTTTAATGTACAATATCATCCTTCGTCCCTCAAATTGTCGAAATGCTAATGAGTTCAAATAGTTGAGTGAGTGCCTTTGGACATGAGACACATAATTAACACAAAGTTACATCAATTGCCTCATCCACACTAGTAATATAAAGACTTGTATGTTAATAATGAAAATTGTTAAAAACTTGAGGACTGATTTTAAAAATTTTCACCAGTACAATGCTAAACATTCACTTAATAACTTAATAAGCAATTTATTATAAAAAATTCTCGTGGTCGTTTAGTCACAGGTGGAGCGCATAGCTATACCTACAAACTGACAGACGATCAACTGCTTTGTTGTTTATCAAATATTTTACGAATTTCTATACAGAATTGTGAAAGTATTGAATTGAAAATATGAATGTTTAGATATTTAGTTATATGATCTGAGGTCAGATATTAATAGATAATATGATTTGTCAATTGAGTACTAATTGCTGCTGAAATGCTTAAAAGTGTAGTATTTGTCCTATTGTTGGCTTTTAATGGTTCGATCACTAAGGTTTACTTGCTCTTTAGGTTCGAGGCACTACATGACCCATAATTTCTGATTTAACTTGTATCTAAGAATAAAAAAATCCTAGAAGTCAACAGTACATTTTGCGAACGCTCTTTTTGATACTTCCAATATTTTGTTGAAACTGAATTTCTGATACCCTCTGCCGACCTGCATTTCAACATAATTATATACACACAGCATTTAACACCTAAGTCACTATGTAGGCTGGCACCGTTAGCGCTCTCGGGACGAGCACGTCACGTAACTGATCCGAGGAGTAAATAACGGCTTATTACTAGCGATTACATTATTATATTCACTTAGAACCGCTTGGCTTTGTCACGAGCTGGGATGACACGATCCTGTGCTTAACTGAATTTACTGCAAGCCCACACATTCTAACCGGAGGGTATAAACGCCAAATACTATCTGATACATTACCGTATTAAGGAAATCACTTAACTAAGTATGGCTATAAGCCGAATTTATCAAGTATTATTATATAAACAATATTCCAAGTTTGCATTTTGTGTTTCTAATGTCTAATGGCCGGTTTCAATACTAGGGATAAGATTTTGACAGATATCCTTAACAAAATATGTCAAAATTCTACCGTTGCAATGGAAACTGTCGGTAGTTATTAGTTAGTTATGTTATTGAAACATGCCTTATGTAAGTCTGAGGCAATATCAGATCTGTTTGCCGAAAGAAAAACACCTATATCGCTTTGAAACCAAAAAACAATGATAGAGAAAAATTAGGCCACACTAAAAAACTTTAATGCGTATTTGCTCTACTGTTTTGTTCGTTCAATATATATTTTTATTTATTCTTTTGAATTGGGTTTAGTTGATATGGTGTCTGGTGAAGGTTTTTCATTTTTAATAACATGCTGTTAGAAAGTTAAGTTCTTCCAGTGAGCTAGCAAGGATTTCTAGCTAAATATTTTTTAATCGTTTCAAAAATGTAACGTAGACATATATGACCAAACAACGCTCTCGTAGTCAACGAGGTATGTGGAGGCACGTATTTTAACAAGGGGTATTCGTTTATGGAACTATGCAACGGTCCTAGTCGGGCAATGCGGTACAAAGTGCGCGACGACAGGAAATACCAACTTAACACGGGAATCCCCTTTCTAAACCTTCGTGAAAATATTTCGTGGTCTGCTCATGCAGACCACGCGGCTCATCAAAAAATCAAGGCGTTTCGCAGTGCGTGCCAAATTGCAAGCTTTTTGATTCCTAAACAATACTCAAACCTTACTCAAACTAATCTGAGATAAATAAACGCATTGCGTTCAATGGAGCTCTGTGATTGGTTCGTTTCTGTTGCGTAGTTCACTTCGTTGATTTGACGTTTTTAGTTCAAAAAACCCAATAAAAACCATCTTTTGACATCATGACGTTGCTTTTGACATCTCGACCTGTGCGTCGCGTACTTTTACTAACAAGGTCCCATACGTTCATTTTAATGGCCGCATAGATGCGCTGATCGTCACTCAAGCATTGTCTATGAATAGGTTTTTGAGACTGTGCGTATACGCACACTGTGAGACCTCATAGTAATGTAGCTCATGAATACGGGCGTTACTTTAGCAACAATTTGAGTTAAAGTTTGTAAGCCGCTGAAAATGCAATAAAATCACATTTAACTTACAAGTTTTAAAATATTCCTTGCTAACAAGCGGAAAGCAAAAGCAATGTATTTTATCGACGCATTGTTGGGTTCAAAGAACAGTACTCCATAACGCTGTGAGGGTTCCTTCAAAATTTGTCTCACCTATTTTGCTTGAACAAGAGATAATGCGCAATATTGCTCTCCTGTTACGAAGACTTTAAGGTTCAGTTTGCAACATAAAAACTTTAAAATCTCATTCAAGATATATTGTTAGACCACCTGGACGAGGCAGAAAATTTGCTATATTTGATGATTAATGTTATATTGTAATAAAACTTGCGACGAATCTGCTTAAAATTTACTTGCATGCTGGTATAGTTTATGTGTGGATTATATATTTTATCTTGCCTCGCTGTTTTTGATCTATAATTCCTGTATATTCCAGGGTTGCGTGGTAGAGATCGCACTCAGCAATAACCATTGTGCAATTTTCTGTAAACATATTCTTTAATTTTTTTCTGTATTTCGAAGATGATTGTGTACAATATAGTTCATTTCTATTTATCTCGTAAATTTGTGTTTCTGATAAGGTTTTACAAATTTACTTCCATTGTCTCATACGACAAAGAAAGCTTGAAAATTGAAATACGATACATAAAATAAAAAAATACGAGCATCTGTATTATTATGAGTTTTTAGTTTTCATATGTCATAAAATAAATAGTACTTATTACCTTATCTAACATTTATCTAACGTTTCAGTAGACTTAAAAAACCTAACTATAAATAATTCATAAAAGCAATAAAAAATAATTAAATAAATCTAATGCATATTACGTAAATAGTCGCACAAATTCGAGTGCGCCGTTTGAATTAATTAGGATCACATTTTATAACTGTAGATGTAATAATACAAAGTTAAAGAAACACTGAAACTTTTCAATCACGCAGATATAGTCAACTCTATTGTCATATAAAGACGTCAAGAATATCAATATCTGCGTAAACATCTCAATAACACTTCCCCTTTGTATTCCATCTAACGTTTAATATTGAAATATTCAAACAGTTATCTAATATTATTGTGAATGCCAAGTATACCAGAACACGGAGTGAAGACGGAAACTTTCTGATTGATCTGCAGGAGTGCTTTGAAAGCTTACATCGATAACGTTTCTTTGAAATTCAGTATGCAAAAGTCAAGTTGATTTTTATTTGCAGAAACTTTTTCAATTTCTTCGCTTAGGAATTTTCGCGCACATTAGCCGCTGTCGTGTAAGGGCGGAGCTATATTTCATCATAAGGAAACTGTGTGGGTTAAATTGTTAATATAATAATATTACATAAGCTATTAATAAATAATTCAATATTGTAATTATCAACATGTAAGACTACCTTAATAATTATTAATTACTTACTAAAATTTTATTTTTAATTTTAATTGTTACTAACCAAATATGGGTTTTTAAGGACCTTAAATAAATATTTAAATATAATAGTAAAAATTTAAAAATATTTCGCGCTACTATAAACGCTATTATAACATAATATATTTCCACGCTCACATCAATTATCTAGCCCAAAATAAGTATCATTAAGAACTCGTGTTATGGATACTAGATAACGGACATTTTTAATATACATAATATTTTTAGATATTCTTTTAAATTAACTTAAATCAATATACATATCAAAAACTATATTTGTAAAATGAAGATACTCGTACCGTATGTTTTCGAATAAATAAAGGATTTTACCTAAATTTATTTTCAATAATTTCGGATTTCTATTTTCATTGAAAAATTTGGCAGCATATACTTGCCTGGTCCTTCCATCGTCTGTATTTTAACTACCCGACATAGCTTACGTTAATTTACCTTATGAAATGATTATTACTAGACTAGACCAAAATGGATTAACAATTAACGTGTTATTTTTATTAAAAAAAAATCCAAAACTTAACTAATCATTGAGAAATAGCCATTTTAATATTAAATATTCATAAGCATTTAATTAGTAGACCATATGACAAAAAAAGCCAATCAAAGAAAAGATCTCTCATGTTTCTTCAAGCAATTTTATTTTGCAATCCAGTATTCAAAATAAACGTGAAAATCGCAATCGTAATATCTGATTCTGAAATCCCGCTTAAGGAACAACCGTAAAATAAGTCTTATGAAACGTTATGGGTCGTTTGTGAATCTTTGCATATAAACGATTTGCGAAATGACATGCACTATTTACTTTCGGTACGAAATAATTGCTTTTTGTACCTTTTCTGAGTCTACGAAGTGGATTGCTTCGAACCAATTGATATCTGCTAAAATAAATATTTAAATCTTCTTAACGATATAGTGCTAAGTCATAATGTAGAAATAAATTGAATTGTTGATTGAAAGACTTTTTTTTTTTCATACAGTTTTATTCAGACGGTTTGCCTTTGGGGTAATGGGGTATTTATCAAATAATTTCAGGCCTACACATGAAGTTATTACTCCTTTCTAGCGTTATAAAGAAATAAATTTTTCACCCCAAATTACAAGACGGTGCAACACAACTAGATAACTAAATTGATTTACGCCATAAAGTATTGCAATTATTGCAATAATAATCATTCAGTTGATTATAGGAACTAATGAAGTCACGATTTATTAATGCCATACAAAATCTAAGGAAGCATTATATTTTCGTTTATTAGTTGATAAAAGTACCTGAACTGACTTGACAAGCAACTTCCATAGTATAATATTTTTTAATTTCTGCCAACATTACTGTAATTGTATGTACACCAAAACTGTTTTACTATAACATACTTGAAAATATTAAAATTATATTAAAGCAAAATTCTACCTGCTTGCATGAATTTTCTACGTGATAAACGACCTTACTGTAGAAAGCGCCAACGGTATAAGCGAGAAACGTAATTTCATGGTCCCCAAAAATAATATACTTTTTTAATGACAAACCTGATCGATCAGGCTCGAACATCTGCTAAAAATTATTAAAAAAATATAATGTGTACAAAAAATAAAATAACCATCGCCTACTTAAATAGGACTTTTCATTCAACATTACAACAATAGCCCTTCCTTCATTGGCACACTGACGGTTGATTGCGGCTTAAGTACGGACAGGAGAAAAATCTAAATTTAATGCATTTAATATAGAAATAGTAAATCACTTTCAATCCTAGTTCATCTGACATCTTACCTAGTAAAAGGAATCAATTACTAATATATTATGAGTCGTAAAAGTTTCTGTTTTCCTCGCCGAGTCAAAGTGTCTTGTTTTTACATTATTCATTTGAATTATTTTTTGAAGGATCGAAAAATAAAAAAGACCCGCTCGATAATATGCCAGTTATTGTAGCCTACAGATGGTTGTAACACTGATGTATCACTCCTACTCTGCCAAATTTAACCCCATCCCATACCCAATGGAACTCTAACTAAAAAAAGAAAGTATCAGTCATACGGTGCCAACTTTAACCCCATCCCATACCCAGTGGAACTAAAAAAAGAAAGTAAAATAATATATTGACTGGATATTATGCTTAAAGAATATTTTATATAATGTTATGGAATAATTTTATTTTTGCGTTTACAAACGCGTAAATATCAATACTAGAGAAATGCACTGAAAAAAATCGACTTGCCTCAGGCGGGACTCGAACCCGCATCTTCCACAATACGGGCGGATTCGTTGACCAATTAACATAGTGTTATTAAAATAGGTTACCAATTTTGCTGAACCACTACAATCGAATTATTGGAGGCTACAATGTTTTTAGCCTTTTCTACTTGCAACCGAATTTACGAATAGAAAAAGGGCTTGATATTTCAATAAACAAAATACTAGATTCTATTTTGCGTTTCTGATTACAAATATTTTTCAGTGTTAATTAACCAAACGCGAAATTCACAAAATGTTATTTAAAATAAAGTTTAATTACATGTAGTTATATACTGAAACATTATTTTTGTCGAGTTATTTTTTCATTTATAATGATATATATAACTTTTACGAAACAAACTAAAATATAAACGACTAACTTCTGCCCGCAACTTATTCTGCGCACTATCAGTATGAATTGTTGCCTTTATGTTATGCTTATGTATGAGCTAGATTATTGTAAAGTTTCATTAAGATATCCATCCATACCTCTATACATTCATACAAACTTTCGCATTTATAATATTAGTAGGATGTCTCTGCTAACGCTACAACGCACACTAACGCATCTGTAGTATACATACAACTAGTTAATTTCCTTTGTGACAAAGGCCTTCTCCGCGGGGATGGATGCGTGGAAATCGCGATACGTCACGGTGATCCACGCACGGCGCTGTGTGGGACGCTGCCCGGCAGCTAGGCTCACGCGGATTGGTCAAAAACGTCTAATTACTGCTCCCCTACTATTAAAACTTCTTGTGAATTTGAAAGTTAAGTTTGTGTTTTTTAGTTAATTGGATCGAGTTGCACTTGGTTGCGTTGGTAGATTTAGGTTCCTTGGGAATTATATGTGCTTAGATAAGTTGCTATCGTCATAAATGTAATAGACTAGAATGGAGCCCAGCTGTGGTTGAATTAAAATGTATCAGATAGTTACAATAGTCTACTTTTTTATACTTTAACGGAGAAGCTCTTGATCTTATTCTAACTGATGGTGATTGATGGTAATGCCAAAATGGATGTTAGCTTCTTGGCTAGCTGCGGGAATAGCAAAGCTGTTAACACTATCGATATGGGGACAGGTTTTTGTGAGATAGTAGCAGCTAGTCGAGAGCCGAGGAGATGCCCTTCTGAGGATCGAGCTAGGGACTTTCGCTTCTTTTCATTATCATATAAGATATAAAATTATTATTTTTATAACCGTGCAAAATCAAGTTATTTACTTAGCAACTTATCGCTTTACAATATTTGTTAAATAATACCTCTACAGTTAATATTGCCTGTGATTGTTTTAGAAAATCACTGTGTGACATTTACGGGAAAAACCGCACAACATGATTTGACTGGGTATTTCAAGGTGCAAAAATTCAAATGGAAAAACCGTTTGGAAGCACTCGCTCTTGAGTGTGGAGATTATTGTATTTTTATATGAGTAGTCATTTGGTATTCCTATAGTAAGGGTAGGGTATAAGCTGGCTTAATTTGCGATATCTGGCTTTGATTTATTTAATTACTTTTTAATTTCACCACAGATATAAACTCTTATAATAATATAGTTGACATTTTGATAAAGGTAGTATTACATAATAGTCAATGAACTCTATAAGTATATCTCCACATTCACACCAATTATCTAGCACAAATTTAGTATCTGTATGTACTCGTACTTACTTGTGTTAAGGATACTAGATAACAGATATATATACATAATGATCTAGATAATTATTTTATAATTAAATATTATGAACAACCATGACTCGTGAACGTTCGTGTTCATCACACAAACATTTACCCCTACCAGGACTCGAACCCGGACCGCCCGGTGTGTAGGCAGCGTTACTGACCACTCCACCACGACGGCATCTCTATATATTTTTTGATTATAGATTCCTTAGAATGACAATATGCAGGTACGAGGCGGGCGCGTGGTTGTGCTATCCGAAAATACATTAAAATTGTACACAGAATGACAATAAACTGCATGTCATCTTATCTATTCTTATCTTATCATTAGAAAAAAGGTGTAATTCCAAGTATGTACAGCAGAAAATGAGAAGGAGAAGCCTTGGTTGGCATTTTTTTTTAATATAGCAGTACCAACAAGCTCATGGGATACACCAATTTCTAAAGCTTTATTATCTCAAACTCTTCGAAATTTCAAAATCTCGTCCATACATGGCAACCAATGATACCACATGGCAACAGAGAACAAAACAAAAGTATTTGTGACTTGTTACTTTTAACACAATATAAATTATTTCAGAAACAGAAACAAAAGACGGAAAGGTAACCACACACCTGACACATGGGTGTACTGTAAGTAAGATACTTGAATTGCGTCATATGTGGTGTGCTGCTTTTGTATGCTTGACAAGGAAGCTCTTCATCTAATCTCACAAATTATAAGTGACGATAAGGTCGAAAATGAATCGAGCTTTACTTGGAATCCTCAACCACAGAGGGACTGGCTATCTTACCATTAATAGTTAGAACACAATAATGTTGTAAACATTATTATTATGGCGACAGATTTTGATGAGATGACCACCAACCAATCCGAGTACAAGTATTCCCCTGGCAATCGAGCTCGGAAACTTTGGATCTAATTCCGAACCAGTAGTAGTTGCTTATAAGTTACTAGCTTCTGCCCGCGACTTCGTCCGCGTGGAAATTTTACCCCCTTAGGGGTGGAATTTCCAAAAATCTTTCTTAATGAATACACACTATATAAGGTATCTATGTGCAAAATTTCAAGTCTCTTGGTTCAGAGGTTTGGGCTGTGCGTTGATATCTCAGTCATGACTTTGAATTTTTTTATATATATAGAAGCTTTATATAGTATAGATAAGTATAAATGTTCTATCTAATATTCAATCTATTTATGCACTTGGCGTCAAAACAATCACGCCTCCGCGAAAATAACTTTCAAGCGTCACGCATGTACTCCTACCAATATTAGTGTCCTTTGAAAGCCCAATAAATAAACATTTAGGTTATATAGTTTTAAAGCAATCCTGCCTGTTACCAACCCTCCTTGGGAACTACTGTTATCTTAATAAAGGATTGGTTTATCTTAAAAAAAAATGTTAACTATTTACAACGATAAAGACAATCCTCTAAAGACAATAAAGCATTGTCTTATCTTTATAAATAGTTCACAATTTTGGACAGCTATAGACAATATTTGTAGTTCTGGTAAACGGCATAACAGCACTGCTGAGATGATTTGAGTGATACATTTTTGTTGGTTTTGGTTTGTCGACTCACTGAAGGTTTTTGTTTTTGAGTATGATTCCCCTTTTAGGTAACCGATAGGCGAGCAGCCTGTCACTCTTTTGACGCACTGTATGGCTAAACTGCTGGATGTGGCTTTATGTGTAACCAAGTCTAAGGCTGTGCTCAACTCCTGTTCAGATTATGGGCGTAATTGTGCGGTAAGTGGTAAGCCTCTCATACTACTTATATTATTACTAGCTGACCCGCCAAAGGTTGTTGTTGTTTAGATAATGACAGATGACCGACGGGACGGATGTTTGACAGAAAGGAACAGTTTATATGGGAAAATAAAAATGTTGTTTTTGCAATTTTTTTGAGTATAAATTTAAATGAAACCTATTCTAAAGCCTTAGCTGTAACAAACCCAGTAAACTAAAAATCGTTTGAGTAATTTCGGAGTTCATCGAGCTCAAACAATGTGACACGTGATTTTTGTATATGTAGACGTTTCTAAGCAAACATACTAAAGATCCACTTCGGAAACTTCCGAAATGTACAATAACTTACAAGCCGCACATCGCTTTAACTTTGTGCTTTGACAACGCGTTACATTAACTTTAGCGTTTTGTCATATAAACATTGCCTACTATCAAGTTTTAATTATATTGGTTGAATCTGTAATAAGGAACAATCTCGTTATCTGGTGATTTCTTTTAAGAATTTAATAAAGAAGTTTTAAGTAAAGGGAATCTTAGCTTTTGGTATCTTCCAAATAAGTAGCCCAATTGGGACTTGTCAAAACTACAAGTTTTCAAGAATTCATCAAAATATCATAAATATAATTCTTGGGTTTACTGAAAAACCTTTCTTACTATATTCGTTTGAAATGAGAATCAAGCTTATATTTTTTCAATACAAATATTTGATGTAAAAATACAAAAAAAAAACAGTACCCATTTCGCAAATTAAAGTTGAGTCTTGAACAAAGCTTCTGGAGACGATTGTGCTTAACAAGAAGTCCTTACATTTCTGCAAAGGTCAAATCAGTCAGCAAAAGTACTCTTTATATTTTTATTATGTAGATACTGTTTGACTAGTCTTTTATCTTATAGAATTAAGACGGCAATGTTCACAAAAAATCATCTTGCGATGATCTCTTAAAGTGAAGAGCATAAAGAAAAATTTTTCGGCGCTCTTACTAGAAAAGTATATAGATCAGTTAGAATAATTAGAAAAATATTTGCATCGCTGATATCTGGTTAATCGTCGTCTTCCAAACTCCATTTGATACAGTTAATTAGCGTTATGGATAATGATTTTCAGACAAACAATTTTAGGAGACGAAAGGGAGTACCCTTCCCCATACCGCATCTCCACTCACTTCCGATTCATATCTCGTTTTCGTCAATCTCGAATCACAAAATATCTTTTTCATATATCCTTTTCATAAACATTCTTTCACTCTTTCTTTCTAAATGACCAAACCATGTAATCTTCCCTTTGTCTTGTATTTTTCTTCCTTAGGGTGATATAAAAATATGTAAATAAAAACAAAGATATTTTTTTCTAGTTTTCTTCTTCTGATGAGCACTCCCCGCTTAATCGTTTGTTTATTATAAAAAAATAAGAAAAGCATGCTTGAATGTTCATAAAGCACTCATATCAGAATCGAATACGAAGAAGAAGAATGAATTTGAAGGCTTGCTTTAAAAACCTTCTGTCACAGAACATCACTCTCGTCCTGTGATCGAGGAGTTCATAAGTTTTGGCTCTCAACACTTCAGTTAGCTCATAAAAAGTTTCATTCTAACAATGAACTCCTAAAAGAGGGCCGCAGCCGCAAAGTCTACGCGGCGCACCTCGTTCTCGCGATGCTTCTTGGAACGCAGTCGCGATTAATAGCAACACAAACTATTTCCGCTTCACCGCGACAAATTATAATTACTCCTTCGAGACTGCTCTTACGCACCCCCTTTGATGTTTTTATACAACCAACTTAAAACAAATAGGAGGTCGCTAGAGCGATTAAACGTCACCGTTAAAGCAATTCGTGATGGTGATAGCTTTTTCGCCCATTTCTATCCCTGTGTGGTCCGACCGGTTCGTTTTGGGAAATTACACGTTCTGACGCTGTTTTGTGTTTGGCAGTCAATAATTTGACGTTTGTCTAATCAATCGCAGCTTGTTGTTTCTCGCGCAAAAAATGATATTTCAATTTGCGAGGCTTCGGGTGATGTTTGTGGTTGTTAAGTGTAAATAAAGATATTTTTTGCAATTATATTCCACTTACAATATTTTGTGCAGAAATTTGAAATTGTTTTAGTAATATTTAGATAATAATAAAGCTTAGTGGTTAATTGATTGATATTTTATTCTATCGCTTTAATCTTATGGTTCCCGCTCGGTAGATATCTACTGCGAGACAATTAAAATAAGTTGTGTCTAGATGTCTGAATATTATTAATCGTCCACAGATTACCAATTTCTTTATTAAAATTACATAAGTATTCGCGGATGATTTCTTGAAAATAATCTTGTGGAAGGTAGCAATTTAATTATTTTTACGTTATTAGTACTTATAAATACTTTACTTAGGACAGTTTGCTACCTAGCATTCATAATAATTCTTATTTAAACCACTAAAATATTTTTGTTATCAAAGTACATACTTACTTAAAATTAGATATATTTGCATTTAATTTTGTACTCTACTTCAGTCATCAGGTATCATTATGACTATCAAGGTAGCATGGAATCTTTAGCTTATTTTTTTTTTTTGTAAAAAAACGTTTTGACGTCGTTTAACATCAATATTATGAATGACTCCTTAATTAAAAAGAAATATCGTATACTTTTTAAAGATTCAATTTAATACATCAGCATCATCAGCTGAGAGACACCCACTGTCGGACATAGGCGTTAATTTAATTATATTTATAACCAGGAAATTAACTAAAATGAACCAAAAAAGTTTTTCTAGGCTGGTAAACACACACGTTTACGCTCTGTTAATAAGGTTCGCTTCCGAAGTACAATATCAATAGATCGGCTCAGGCACCGTATATTTTGGTGCAGGCGGCGTCGCAGATGCTACATCCGTCGCTCCCACGTGGAAATCGATTTTCCACGCCAGAACAGCTGGTGAGGGCGACATCTATTCAACCAGTACATCATACCACCCACCATAAAGGACTTACATTTTATTACACAAGTAATAAGAGCTAATTTTGCGTAGCAAATTGAAAAGTAAAAACGCCGCTCGCTTGTTTCGGCGCATGTACTATGAAAGTCAAAAGTTCTTTTGTTGATATTTTTAATGTTTCGCACATTGTCTGCGCACCGCGTTTGATCCGATTGCGCGTTATTTATGATTATTAGAATAGCGTGAGGACGCCGAATAATTAATTTTTACGTTCAATCTTCCATTGTATTTCGGATATTGATGAGGAGTTTGACGTTATAATGTGGGCCACATAAATTATCAGTTTAATCCCATATTTAGTGATACAGCTTGTCAAATTTTATCTTTAATTATAAAGTTTTTCCTCATATTTTGAGGAATCGTCACGGCGACTAAATGGAACCTTTATGAAAATTAAAACTAATAAATTTTCATAAGTGTATCTATTATCAGATATGACGAATACAATGATCTGAAAAAGAAGCCAAAGTTTGTGCAAATGCATATATCCTTTTAAATGCATGGATGAATAAGTATTTTTTTTTTATGTTACGAGATGACAAACAAGCTTGCGGCCCACCTGGTGTTAAGTGGTCACCGCCGCCTATAGACACTTGCAATATTAAGTGTAAATCACTTAACACCGCAATTTAGTGCGTTTGCCATCCTGGGGACTAAGATGATATGCCCTCCATGCCCAGTAATTACACTGGCTACCTTTCCCTTCGATCCGAAACACAGCGAACTGCTTCACGGCAGAAATAAGAAAGGCGGTGGTACCCAGACGACCCTACATATGGGTCTACCACCTAGTTAATTTTCTACTTTCGTTAATGAACGAGCCAAATTAAGTCAAAAAGACGACATACAGTAAAAAAAATAAGCAAACTCAATGTAAAAGTAAATAAGTAGCCTAACCTTGCACATGATGGACGAGCTCCAATACATTTCGTCTTCGTTTGAAGAAAGACTGATTACAAGTACTTTAAACATCTCAGAAACGTCAAAATTTGATTGGTTACTCCCATGTGTAAAACGAGTAGTCGACAAAAAAGTAGTATTATGACGAAAAGCGAATAATATTTCATAATCAATCATTGTCCGAGGAAGGACGTAGCTCAATGGAGTATAGGAAGTCAATGTATTAGCTTTAAATTATTTTTATTTGATTAAGTCAATTCACTATTTAATGTAATGAAAATAAATCTTGTGTTAACCTAAATTAAATTAAAAAAGAAGTCAATTGATGCGGTAATAGATAGATAGATATGTAAACATAAAAATAGTGAGCAAAAATATATTAATAAAGACATATACAAAGGTGAGCTTATCCTTACAAGAGATCTCTTCCAGTTAACCCTATTGTTCGAATATTGGAAATAGACCTCTTCACGAATGAGTAAAATAACTGACTGCATAAATATTAGTACGATAAGAAGCAAGTCAATGGCATCGCCGTGAACACGCATTCTTAGTAACGATCACGAAAGGTAAGGTACCGAGTGGGCGGTAGATACTCCGATGGATGGGTGGGGTCCACGTCCGGAAGCCTCCTCGTGGCGGACCCTGGTAACGTGGTGGGGAAACTTTCTCGGCGGGCGTGTGGCTTTTGATGTCAGGTGTGTCCGCTTGGCATTCGAAGTCACATGCCACCGTCGAGTTGTTTTTGTTTTCCCACCACGGCTAGTTCCGGACGGCCCTTTTTAGGGCCACAACCGCGCCCGAAGTCCCCCGGGTGCGGTCCGATGGCTGCTCCCGGTGTCCTCGTCAGGAGGACGCGCCAGGTCGAGCAGCCGTCGGTGAGGAGGCGGCGTCGGCCATATATGCCCCTGTGGGCTGCTGGCCACCAATTGGTGCACAAGGAGTGCCTAGACGGGCACCGTTGAGACGGTATCGGTGTAGTTGCGCTGACGTGCGCAGATCCCGAGCGCGCACTGAAGATCAGGCCGGGGAAGATGTTTAGTGGGTATGGAGGAAACGCCTTTACCTCGAGTCCCACATATCACCTGCGGTTGGCACCATCCAAGGACGATGCCTAAATGCATTTGCTGTCGAAAGATAGCACTCGTTCACAAGACGGTTGGTGTCAGGAAGGCGGCCGGCTGTAATAATCAAACTCCAATACCATGCAAATGCCAAAACCACGATCACTTTGCTCATATACGATGAGACTGGCTAAGTTCAAAGTGCTGACACTTGAATCTATGCAAATTTATGGACTTAATTTAACCTAATAAAAAAATCCACTCCCAAATTGATGCTCCAGACTTACTTGCATTGATAAACTTTAATGTCAGAAGGAACATCTTCGTGCCTCAAGTATATAGAAACAGCACATCTTGCTACACTCCTATCATATGAATGTGTCGCTCACGTGTGCATACGATTACAACCTTACTTGTCTATATATGTTGACTCGATAAAGCCTCCGCGTGCTGCTGGGTAAATTTCGTCTACATTGCCTCTATTATAAGTTCGTTTATTGCATGAACAATTCAGTGGTCAATTTTTTGTTCAACTTTTTTAATCCCTAACGCCAATTCATTTTAGTAGTGAGTACTTTTCCGTGTTGTGGTCTTTCCCGAGAAAACGATCAGCTTGACATCATGGAACCAGACCGGGGCGTTATGCATCCGTTTAAAATTTAATCTGGTCAGGTGTGTCATAAAAGTTTTTCCCTTATATGCCTTTTTCCGCATTAACTGTCGTGAAAATTCAATATGTTCCAGATACACTAAATCCATTGGCGGTATCAAATAGGATACGTTAGTCTCAGTCTTTAAAAAACTGCAAGCACCCATAAGCTAATAATGGCCGTGCCGTGAAAAGAGCATCCTACTTGTGCATGCCTTTAGCATAATTGTATCAACAAACGCCACGCCACAGATAGGCATATAAATTCACAACACAAGCATTCACCTGCCGAGACTTCGGTTCTTTCATGCTTTACTATCGATTAAACACACTCAAACTTTTGCCGATATAATTAGGCATATGACATGAATTCAACGGTTATCCAATGGAACAAACTAACCATGTCATCGAGATATGGTGGCGTAGCAGATGTGTGTTCGTTCTACAAGATGTGACCGCTCAATCGTACTCACTAAATACCTGAATCTAATCAGCATTACAACACTAATTTTTAACACTTAATTTTACACGTATCTTGCCGTTGTATGTTCGATTTAACGCGGTATGTGGTTCCGTAATTTAATACACTTAATTGTTACGGTTGCGGATATCAATTCTTCATAACGTATTTATAAGAGTGTTGGTGTAAAATTGATTAATTGGATTAATTATTTTATTAATTTATTAGGTCTGCCAACATTGTTACAATACAGCATGTAAACTTTAAAAAATATTTAAACAAAAATAAATATTTATTATACTAAATTAAAAATAATTATTTAACTCTTATTTCTCTTCCTTTTAAATATTTATGCTTTTAAATTTGTTAAGGCTATTAAATGGTCCTTATACAATGTACATTCAAATGCAAACGAAGGTTCACATTGATATTCAATATATAATTCCTATTACGTAGATATAAAGACGATATTAAAGTCCAAAGTGTCAAGTTTAATCACTCGCACAGGAGAAGTTAGTTAATCTTAACTTCATGCTGTTTTTCTTTATTCACTAATATTATTCAAGTTTTTTTTTTTGACATGACACCTGCTGGTGACTGGATATGGCACTCTCAGATTACTGAAATTGTGGTAATAATCTTATTACTTTATTATACTAATAGTAATTATACACAAGCGATCGAGCACTATTATTTTAAAGTGTTCTACAAATTGATCCAGTACTGCTAGTAATTCGCTCACAATATTCCAAATATTTACATTTGACGGATAGTAAGTTCCCTTAGATTTATTTGAATACTTTGAAAGCATTTTTGAGCATAACAAGTAACATTTCATTTATGCCGGCACGGCTTTTAAGTTTCAGATTAAATTTTAAACGGAACTCACTACACAGCCCTTGCTATGAAAAAGCATCTCTGCGTAAAATACGTTCCCCTCTCAACGAAGCATAACCGAACGGCCACCGATACATGACCCTATCAAATAAATTAAAACTCACCCTAAATACACCCCTGGTTAAATATAAATCGCGAAAAGTAAATAGACGACTGCCATTATTGGACTGATTATTTCACCCCCGGACAAAGCGGCCATTTTGGATTTATTTTTTAAAAAGGGATCCAACAATTGCTATGAGAATTATTAGATGGGGAACACAATTATAATTTAAATTATTATTAAAGAAATTTTAAAGTCATAGTAATTTTCTAAAATAGAACTAAATATTCCACATTCCGGGTGATAAATATTTAATTTTCACATTCCACAATTCGTACTTAAGAGCTAAAGTTAGTTCAGAATTTTACTTCAAAAATCTCTCTAAGCGCCTGACCCATTCCACTGGAGTTTCAGCTTTTAGTATTTTAAGGAGCTAGGTAATAGTTGGTAATATCAAAATAGTAGAATGTTCGAAACGTAAGATTAAATCTTAATCCGAATAAGTTTAACTAAGGTATTGGAATTATTTCAACCTATTCAAATATTACTAGTTATTTTATAATTCATTACGTACCTACTTAATATTTAAACACATAAGTATATTTAATTTGACTAATATTCCAAAAATAATGAATTAATAAAAGTTTCCAAAAGTTAACGACGCTGTAAAGCACTGATTTACATATTCAAAAATCCAAATAAATAATAAATAAATAAAAATAATTCTACTAAAGGCACCTTTTAAAATCAAACGGCGTTTCTACTCTTGTTGTTGCGACTTGTTGCTTTGGGGACATGACATTGACTTTCCCAAAAATAGGGTAAGGGAAATCGAAACAGTATTGATTTCATTCACCCTATTTCGGGACGTCTATACTGGAATTTAACAACAATAAACCTTTAGCTTCGCTAACAAGATCCAAAATCGTATGTCTCACTGTGATAATTTGGTCTCTACGGAATGATAAAAACCCCTTCTCAATCAGCCCTCATCTCAGTTGCCATAATATCTTTCACACAGTCTATCCAGATTTTTCAGTCTTCTTCTCCCTCTATGGCCATCCATATTTTTCTGCCTGCATCCATTATCATAAATTAATAAGGATGTATGAGCTATAGTAAAGTAAAGTTTCATTATAAGCCATTCAGTAGTTTTTGCGTGAAAGAGTGACAAATACATATACATCTATACATCCATAGAAACGTTCCCCTTTATAATATTACTAGCTGACCTGGCACGCGTTGTTGTGATAATTTCATACTACTGTCCTATAACATTGAATTTTCAATAAAAAAATGAGGACTACTTATCAAGATAAAACTAGGATAGTGTTTATCTTGATAATCCCTCAATTTGGAACAAAACATACATTTAAAAAAAGTTAAAATCGAGTTTCGGAGTTCAATGCGGACTAACATCGTGACCCGGGAATAATAGATTAGTAGGATTATTACTGAAAGTAATAAAAAAATTAAATAGAAAAAAAAGTTTTACGCCCGGCCGCCTACCAGACGTTAACTCTTTGTATCATAGTAAATAATTATGTTTGTCTAATTTTTAAACTAAGTAGCAACAAAATCACGGAGCGGTAGTGTTGTAATCAACTCGCTAGTGAAATATAATTAATTTGTATAATAGGTAATGCAAGACTAAATAGTACAATTTCGGAGTCGCGGCGGTTATTGGCTACGTTGGAATTAAGTTACAAATTGAAGCAAAATATATTTGTTGAGTCTCAATTATTCATAATAGGTGTTTACAAATAAATTGTATATTTAACTTAAAATAGAGAAATCACTAAAACATTTTTTGGCCTGCCTTAAACCTAAATGTCTTTTACGAAGGTATCGAGTAGTCTAGAAGAAACATTCTTCAAACATTATTCATTAAAAAACAAATTGTTTATCGAGATGATTCTCACCAAGTCGTAAGAGTCACAGACGCGCCTATTCTCAAGTGTCTGTAGAAACAGAACATTTTTAACTAGTGATGTGAAAGTGAAAAGAATTATGATGAATATTAAAATAAAAAATATTCTGAACAACACAAATACTAGAAGCAGGATTGGAAAGTATGGTTTGCAATTAAGCTCCTTAGTTTATCAGGGATAAGTATGAAATTCTAGAGCATATTAAAAGGATAGTACGGCGCGCACGTCTTCATTCAAATGGATAACGTTTCCTACTCCTATTTCTTATCTGGTCTGATGATTTATGATGATGATATGATGATTAAAAAAGGTTTTTAATAAAAAGAAATATCTACGTCTGTACGTTTGCTTTTTTTTTTCAAAATTTGATATACATAAAAATAAATTATGTAAAAAAAATGGGAAGTGGTCTCCCCTTTCTCGTACACCTGAAACGACGAGAGTCGATAGAAACCTTATATTTTGATGTCATACATGCATGTTAAATTTTGGTCACCTATCCGAGTACCGACCGCGCACTTGGTTGCTTAACTTTCGTGATCGACGACTCAAAAGTTGATAGCAACCTTATATTTTAATGTTATACATGCGTGTTAAATTTGGTTGTAAAAAGTTAAAGCATACTCCAGTTATCGTATTAACGCACAAACACACACACAGACATATTTCCAAAAACGGTATATTTGGGGGAGGTCCAAAACGTGTAAATCTGTCAAAATCTCGAGATCGATTTTTTGACGATTACAAGACTTCCTCTGTACCACGTATACGAGAAAGTAAAAGAGGAAAACGTACAGACATTGTTTTTAAGTAGGTATGTTAAAAACATTCTAAAATAATGTAATAAGAATTAGGGGTAGGAAAACGTTTTATTCATTTATGTTATTTTGTATGATGATTAACTCTTAATAAGAGATTCTTGCTTTGCTTCTTGAGCGTCGATGGCGTAGTGCGTAAGAACGTCGTCTCCCACCCGGGAGACACTGGTTCGATCCTCACCGCGTACCAATGTGTTTTCAAATTTTGAATTCATATGTACGTTTAGTCGACGCTTTTACGGTGAAGGAAAACATCGTGAGGAAACCTGCACACACCTATGAAGAAATTCTTAGGTTGTGTGAGAAGTCGACCAACCCGCACTTGGCCAGCGTAGTTGACTAAGGCCTAATCGCCCCTAATGTGGGGTAGGCTCGAGCCCCTCGGTGGGGACATTATATGAGCTGATGATGATGAAGAGATTCTTGGACTTATGATGCCGGCAGAGTAGAATAGCATAGCCCCCATATTCTTCAATGGGTGTCGTAGAAGGCGACTAATGGATCAGCAAAGGGGTATTGATTACCTTATACTCAGTCCACCAATCCGCATTGGGCAAGCGTGGTGGACTACTGCCTAAACCTCCTTCGATAACAAGGTCTTAAGTCCCAGCAGTGGGTCGAATTAAAAAGGCTGTTATAGTGAAAAGATTCTGCTCTTCTGCACAATTTTATTTATAATATTCCTCTTTCGGTAATTTTAATTCAAAAGTTAAGAAACAGATTTTGTCTGGACACTATGGAAAGTGTGTATGTAAATGTATAAAGATTTACATACAAGTATAATTCTAATATAGCCTTAATACTACGGTGTTATAAAAAAATCAAAATTGTAAAATAAATGAAAGAAAGAAATAAGAATCTCTCTCTCTCTCTCTCTCTCTCTCTCTTATCATGTACGCATTTCGTTCAATGAGTGAGTAAGTGAGTGCGGCTACATCGCTCTAATTGATAGACATATAGTAGTGATGGATACTCTCTTTACTTTATTGCATGGGTATTGATACGCTATCGATATTAAAAGGTTCCCCTTCGGTTGGTCAACAGTTATTAAACAAATTTACAGATGACAAGCAACGAAATTCAAAGTGATCATTTCGCAAACCAACGTTCGATTTATTTATGTTTCACAAACTTTACATCTCACCAAGTAATTGTTTCATATATTGTCATTTTGCAAAAGAACTTTAGTCAATTTTTCCTAACAGAAATACGTTAAACGACAAAGATCTATTGACCAATTTTTCTTTAATAATATGGTTACTTGGTCTAAAGACATTAGGCAATTTATGGTATGGCACCGTATCATTTCTTAACTTTTCACACTAAAAACATAACGATTAACCAATTTTTCTTTAATAAAATGGTAACTTAGTCTAAAGACGTTAGGCAATTTATGGTATGGCACAGTATCATTTCTTTTACTTAGGAACTTTTCATACTAAAAACATAAGAATTATAAAAACACAAAGAAATTGTTCAATAATAGTTTATGGGTGCCATTCGGTTCGCCTAAAAATTTTGCGATTGCTTCTTGTATTCTTGCTTGCTACATGGATGCTTGCATTGCATGATCTATGCATGCTTGCATTGCATGATGTATGCATGCTTGCATGCATTGCATAGTGCATGCATGCTTGCATTGCATGCTGTATGAATAATTGGATTGCATGCTGTATGCCTGCCTGCGAGATGCTTGCCGGGGGGTGCAGGGGGGCTGGCCCCCCTGCTCGGGGGGGTCGGGGGGCCTGAGGCCCCCCGCTATAAAGAAAAACCATGAGTACGAAAATAAACCTAGGTTAGGTTAGGTTAGACTTGTGACCACGCATAGCGGAGCGAGCGAAGCGAGCGGAGCATTGTATTGCTTGCTGCATGCTTGCTTGCATGCTGCATGCTTGCTTGCATGCTTGCTTGCATGCTGCGTGCTTGCTTGCATATCGTTTTCTGTGTTAGGTTGACATGAAAACAGCGCACAAGCCGAGCAAGCGAAGCGAGTGTTTCGCGGCAGCGGCCGGCGAGTGCCTGAAGCGATTTGAGGGCGATTTCACTGTATTTGAAAAATAGCAAATTGAAATTTTAGTAAACAACAACATTTTTTATTTTAAAATAAATACATATTTTTTTAATTTTAGTAAACTAAACGTTTGTAATTGAAATTTAGTCAAACAAACTATTTGTAAAATAACATTTTTGGTTTTTGTAACTTGTTAATTTGAAAATTAGCGAATTGAAATTTTAGTAAACAAAAAGTTTGTAATTGAAATTTAGTCAAACAAATCATTTGTAAAATAACATTTTTGGTTTTTGTAACTTGTTGATATGTCAGTATGTCTTTTAAAAATTTAATTAACAATGCATTTTTGAAATGACTGCTTATCATATGGATGTTTGCGTTTTGATGTCATTGTTAAAGCATTAGTTTGCGTAATGAAACATTGACAAATGTTGCTTGCGAAATGGTAATTTGCCAATGAATTGTGTGCGAAACATTAGAGAACCATATTAAAAAATATCGACACTTCTACATCACTACGCTCCGTAAATTGGACATCCAGCAATGTAAAGAACCCCTAACTCGTGACGGGCGCGCAATATCACGGAACATTCCTTGTGTTACATGAAATTCCCGCTGTCGCCTATTCCACTGTCATTTGTTTGAAACAACCGAGGCGATGGGAGTTATTTCAATTATTATTACTGTGCCGAAACCTGAAATGCTAAGGTCAAATTTAAATGAAGAATTTCGCTTCAATCTCTTTTCGATGTCTTTCGATATTATGCACGGGTGAGCAATGATTTCAATTTACTCGTAGTCTGAGATTTTATCTGAACAATTAAACAATTGAAGGAAACAGAATATGTATGTAATAATCCTGCTTAATCGTTTACAAATTTAAATCGTCGTAGGTACATTATGAAATATGTGATACAAGTTACTAGACGAAGCAAAAGAAAAACATGGACGAGTATCAGAATCGTAGTAAGAGAAAAGAAGTGATATCTTCTAAGCCGTGTGAGAAAAAAATATGAAAAGCAGCCCAGAAAATACAGACAATTTAGGTCCTCAGAACAGTAGTAGGACTCATTTCTTTCAGACAGGGCTCGAGTCTTTCTTTAAAGACTCAATATTTACAAACGTCTTGGCTATAAATTTTCAAATCTTATTAATCTATTTTTATCTTCCAAGACCTAAATAGACTTATTAAAAACTATCTTACAATACCCGTTTTATTTCTTGCCCCAGTCTCCATTTTAATTACGCATTTAATATAAAAATCGTTTCAAAATATTAAATGCCGAACAATACACTCCTCAGACACGTTTCATATTGAAATTATGAATATCGCCTCCAATACTGCTTCTTGTCAATACTCTCTCCGTCCCATTGTAGTAAACATTTTTATCTTACAAGGGGAATAGATTTTTATTTATTAAAAGACTTCTACAGAAGTGAAGATCACTAAGTCCAAGAAAAGCAATATGAATTTCAATTTCATCTTAAGATTTTATTTATTTGCTCGAATTATACATAACGTTTAATATTATTGATGAAAAGAAAGTAATAAAATATTTTGGTCTGATTTCACAGGCTCTGATTTGGAGATGTCGGGCAGTTAAATTGTATGGACTCTCTGTTGTATGGACTCTCTGTTAGAAAAATGCTAATGGGAGCTTACTTGGAGCCTGGCCCTTATGAGGATAGAACGGCGAGCACAATCTTCATTTTGTATGAAGATTGTGCTACTGTAACACATTAATGGAGAAAACGTATTCCTACCCCTAATTCTTAGCCGATCTCTATGGGATTTTAGAATGTTTTCACGTACAAAAAAACTGTCTGTACGTTTTCCTTTTTTAACCGACTTCCAAAAAGAAGGAAGTTCTGTATTCGTCTATATGTATTTTTTTAAATATGTACACGGATATGTCTGTCATTTTTATGGACCGATTTTCAAAATTCATTTTTTATTCGATAGTATATAATCCTGAAGTGGTCCCATTGTCACCAAGTTAGGGTCTGATGATGGGAAGCCATCATATATAAATATAAGCATATATAACGTTTGTCATATTTTTTCCTTCAAAGTTTTTTTTATTATGATAAAAAAGATTATGAAAATTTAAATGTATGTCAACTTTTGAAGAAAGGAAAACGTATCGACATAGTTTTTTCTTTTTATTAATAATAACATTCTTATACATTATAAGGAGCGGATAAGAAGTAGGTGAAAGAAAATGTTTTCTCCGTTTGTATGGATACTTTTCAAATCCTACTTATATTATAAACGCGAAAGTTTGTATGCATGTCTGGATGTGTGTTTTTTACTCTTTCACGTAAAAACTACTGAATGGATTTTAATGAAACTTTACAATAATATAGTTATAGCATATAGATCAGAATAACATATTGACAATAATTTATATTGATACTGCACAGACGAAGTCCCGGGCAGAAGCTACTTATTGGAAAACTTTGTATAATTTTTGATATAAGCCTCGAAATCAAATTAATGTTTATGGTTTTTTATTTCATTAAAATGCCTTGACATCGATATTTTTGCATTTTCTTCTGTATTTTTATTTAAATCGTCTGATTATATAAAGTTATCTACACTCCACGAAACAACGACGTTGGCAGTGTGGGCGTGACGCCATTTTCCCCAGAGTCTATAGCTTAGCTGTGGTAATCTCTTACCGTCAGGTGGAAAATATAAATTTTAAGCTACTTATAATTTCCAATGTTCATAATTGTATCTCTATTTTCGGGCCGCACAGTACAGATCAGGCTGGAAGATACTTGGGGCGTTCTCCCTCAAGTATCTTTCAGCCCGATCGGTGTCCAACAGTGGGCGTCCGCTGACATGCTGATGATTATTACTTATTTTAGACTTAAGTAATTATTTTGGAGTTTCACCCGAGTTTTTGTTTTAATAACACGTATTGTGAGTCTCAATTTTAAACACATACCTTACAATTTATTGTTATACCTACTTTAAATACACTTTAAGAACGAAGCGATTAATTAAGAATAGTATAGAAGTATTTGTTTTAAAAAGATAAAACACAAATAAGTAACAATATAAAATCACGTCAATCTGATTTTTTTAAATATAGAAAACGATTCAATAACTAACGAAAGAATACCGATGCTAGTAAAACAACGGACCACCTCAATCCCACGACCCATATATTAAACGTCACACATTCACCGGCGAACCATAAGATACCTGTACAACAGGACTACAATGGGAGAACACTTCACACCTATTACATACCACCCCGCTTCATTCATGACGCCACCGCCACACACAAAGAAGCGACATAAACGTCAACTCAGCGGCGTTTTTTCAAAAATCGAACGGTCTTCATTCTCTTTTCTGCCATGATGCATTAGCCACGAATTAGTCGGCCGGTTCTTTCATTCGTAATAATAAAATGTCCTTTTTATGCTATCTGTGCACATTCACAAGGTGACAAAGTAGTTACGCCCATAGCTTGCGTGTGGTAACGCCTGGGTGGCTTTCGAACTTGAAAATGGAATGAGGTCGTCATTTTCTATTTTATTTATGAATTTGTTGAAATCCCTATTAGTTGTTCCTCATTCTTTTCTTTAACTTGTAAAATATGGTTTCGACGACTCTCTTAGCGTTTTTTTTTAATGTTATTTGGTTGGCAGACAGGCATACGGCCTGCCTGGTGGTAAGCAGACACCGTAGTAGTCTACAGACGTTTCTAAAACTGACGTAAGGCCTTTGCTTTGAATATTGCGGGCAGCGGGGCGGCGGCAGCGGCGGCGCGGGTTCGTCACCGCTTGACTGGAGTGCACCGCTCTACGCCCGCTCCCGCGCCGCTGTTTTTGAGAGTAGATCCATTTGATTTTACGCATAAGCTCCTGCCGCTTCCGCCCCACGCTGCCCGCAAGATTCGAGGCAGAGGCCTTATACTTGCGCGCTGTTAAACCTAGACCCCTTTCCTACCTCATGGAGCTCTACTCACTAACAAAAACACGACTCCACAAAAATGTAGTGTTAAGTGACTGTGGGCATGTAAGATGGAGGCACTACCGCAATTCTCGCGCTCCAAATTCAAGCGGCTAGTCAGCTTTGCCTCGAATAATTGAATCTTGATGGGGAGTTGTTTGATGAAAAAGAACGTTTATACTTCTTGTATAATTTGCCTTTCTCTATTCTTTACGTTAAACTTATTTCTTGATCACTTTTCAATCACGCGCCATTACTTCAGAAATTATACTCTAAGTCTTCACATTTTACTATTTAGGATTCCTGTCTAGATAAGTTTTAAGAGTAGGTAGCGCTATTTTCCAGTGGAATTTACAGCAAGCTAGGGAAATATCTTACAGAATGCCAAAAAGCTTACAAAGACCCGTTTAGCTTATGCAAGAGCACAACATAATGACTCGTACGTTATCACCAAAATACTGATACGAAGGAGGTCGATAGCACCACTGTGATGCCTCTTTCGTGGTGATCATTGAAGATAACCACCTAAATGAACGGTTTGTACGCTGATGGGTGACCAAAGTTGTTCAACCCTATTTACTCCCTGCTTTAAAATGCATGTTAAACTGGCTGCTGCCGAAAATGGCAGTAAAAACCAGGCACATCGGAGTTCAGAAACGGGAGCTGCAGTCTTCTTCGTGTCGACTTCAGAAGTGAAGCAAAAATGCGTGACCTTGAAGCTTAGGTGACCAAAATTCTACTATTGTATTTCTCGCGTGCTTCAGAATGTTCGTTAATTTCGGAATGTTCGTTCTTCAGAAGTTCTTTTCGCTGCTGTACTTATATGGCAGTTGTAAAAACGAGACACGTCTGAGTTCAGATATGTGAACTCATAAGAATTTTGAAACTTCCCAGGCTGACCAGTATTCCTAAGGAGGGTTGGGGTCAGGCTGGCGGCCGGCTATACAACTATGCCAAAACCTGCAGCAGTATGGTGACATATTACGTACCAACCTCAAAAAATTAGGACTAGGATAAGAAAAACAAGAAGGTAAGGCGACGGACTTCCATAACATGGTAGAGATCGTCTAATCTAAACTGAACGCCCCTCCATTGTCTTACTCTTACATGCACACTCAGTGAACATATGCAGCACACTCATATTTGCTACAGTCATTGGTTATTGAGTTGATTCAGTCGCTGGCTAGAAACGAACGTTGCATCACGCTCCGATCACTCTTCAAAGTACCGTCAGCATCCAGTTTAAAGTTCAGTTTTAGATTAGACGATCTCTAGAACGTAGCCATACGAACTTAAGGCAAATCCTAACAGTAACCAAATTGAGCACAAATTAGCACCAAGGAAATTACCTCGAGACCACTAGCTCTGATAGCGTTGAGGAAACGACTCGACTATATAGAGGTGGTAGTCATTTTTATTGAAACCTTATTCATGTTAATTTATTTATTAGACCACCATGGCCAACTATGTCATTTCATATACTTCTTTCTTAGAAATAAATAACTTCCTTCTATGTGGAATAATTTTATTTTTGCGTTTACAAACGCGTAAATATTAATACAAGAAAAATGCACTGAAAAAAATCGACTTGTCCCGGCTGAGGCAAGTCGATTTATTTTCAGTCCATTTTTCTAGTTCCTTCTATCTATGTCGTATATTCTATTAAGCAAATAATAACATGTTTCTACCAAATACAGTTAGGTATATTAGATGCATTATCCAAGCACGATAAGGAAAACCTATCGTCACTTTGACTGAGTTTAAAATATAAGATTGGGAAGAAAGTTCTGGAAAGCGAAGGACGTCGCAAAATATTGTATGTCATCAATTACGAAAACTAAAAGATTATAGGAAGTATCGTAGCGTCATTTTAATTTATAGGGAATGTGATAAATTATGAAAGTTTCGCACAATGTGGAATTAGTTTTAAAAAGTCTCGTTCATCTGTGTCACGGATTTTATTATTTCTTATCCTTAGTATTTATTATGTCGGTTTTTTTTTATGAAACTTCGAATGAACTATAAGGTATAGAGTTTTATTAATGTCCAGGGGCAATTGTGTAACTATAACTAGAACTCTAATTTTTATTTCACTTTCACAATATAGCTATTACAAAAGTTATGATTAGAGCAATCTTAATTACTATATTGTGAGAGACTGACCTACGTCCTAGGAAAACCTGTGTTACAGATTAACTAGAACTCGAGAAGTAGGTATTGAATTACATATAAACAATCACGCTCGGGGTTGAGCAGAACTTTAGGTAACATTTTGCTATACATAAAGCTATGAGCCAAGCAGTTCCTCATTAGTGACGGGTTACCAGCTTGTCACTTACATAAAAGAGGCATCAGATCTAAAAAGCAACTAAACCTTGAACCAACAAACAAAAACTGACAATCAGGACAGTTGCTCCACTCAAATTTTTTTTATATAAAAAAAGTACTATATTCCACCCTATGGTATGCACAAGTAGAGTCTAAAATATGCGAAGATATCTAGTGAGAGAGATAATAATATTATCGTTTATTGTCAAAAATAACAAAGATACACAAAAATATTTGCAAACAAATCAAAAATGAAAACAGTGCGACAGATAAAGCGCCGCGCTAGCCACCCTCGCTTGCCGACCTACAAGGTGCTTAATAACGCCTCAGAAGCCTATTGACCCAGGATTTTCAGGAGGGAAGACGTATGCTGGCAGTGAATTCCATTTCTTGATTGTGCGATAGAAATGAGTGGTCAAATTTCTTGGTTCGTGTTGGAATGGCAGGCACGTCTAGTCTGTGGTACCGCCATCCAGCACGCGTAGAAGATACTTAAAAGGAAGGGAGATGGTGGGATTAGGGAAAAAAGCTTCTCAGAGCACTCACCGTGTTAAAGACGCAATGACGCGACGCAATTAGAGAGGATGGTTAGTCACCTCTTCGTTTACTAACAGGTCTCAACAGTCGGAATATTCATCAGTGGTTTCACGACATTTAGTTCACAGAAAGCACTTCTTACGCTTCTTCGTACGTAAACAAAATCCGAGTTTGATAGATGTATGTCAATTATTATGGAGCTACATAATGCTGATCATTTTCAAAATAAATATTAGGAAGCGCGTGCCAATATTCTTAGAATTTAGATGAAGTTATCTCAGAGTACAATGTAAATTTCCACGAAGGATCTTGACAACAGATGAGTAGCTGTTTAGTGAATTGAGGGACATCGAAATGTTTGTATTTCTTTGACAAACTTGAATTCAATGTATTATTTATTGATGTTTAAGATTGTTACTGCACTTGAGTAGTTACCTACGGTATGTTTAATATTTTTTAGATGCTTACAAATTTTAAGTAATTATTTTTCCATTTATCTACGCTTATCCAAAATATTTGCATACTAAATATCAATGTTAAAATAGGATTAGATTTTGTTATATTTTTTGTATATCAAGCAATCAAAACGCTATTTGAATAAGTAGATTACCTACTTAAATATAATAGTTATAATACTTTCGTTTGAGGAGGTCGATGGCGCCGCGCCGAGGTAATGCGTTCTATAATGATTGATGGAAAGCGAGAAGAAGTTAAGCTACTAAGTGCGCTGTTGGTACTTCGATGGGCAAAAATGTTTTAACTCGATTTCCCTCCGTGCTTCGTAACTCACGTGAATCTGGTGGTCCCAGCTGTCGAAAGAGAGTCATTAAACAAGTTCTCTCTGACGTGAGAGCTGAATCATAATATAAGAAGACGAAGAATAATGGAAATGATCCAAGCTTTCAACAGTTATTTAGCCTAAATGGAATGGAATTCACTGCCAGCACACGTGTTCCGTCCTTCCTACAATCCCTTCAAAAGAGGCGTGAAGAAGCACCTTAAAAATCGGCAAGGTGAGAGTAGCTAATGCAACGGTTTATCTCTCGCACTAGCTATCTTCGCATTTGGACTCCACTGCTGCTTACTATCAGGTGGAATAGAGTCATTTACTTGAATTATTTATAAAAAAAAAAAATATCATTACCTAAGAACCCACCAACATAAACATAAACATGACGAAAAGATGCACTATCTTTTTTAATTAAGGCCAATTTAAAAAGATAGTGTTATGTATTTATAAGTTTAGTCTTATGTATTCGTTACAATAGATTAAAGGCTCAGTGGATTTGTAACTCGAATTTGTAAAACTTATCCCGGGGAAATAACTTCTTACAGAAGACCACAGTCAAATAGAAGACATTTATACTTTAGAACTTACAGCCAATCCGAGACTTTAAGTGCTTAACGAAATTAGCTAAAACAGTTTAACATTCCTAGTAATTATGTTGTTGGTAGAGTTTTTGACGATTTTAAAGTACTTGGCAAACTCAATTTAATTAAATAAAGAACTATTTGATTTTGCCTTTTGTTTTACATTTATTTTAGTTAAATATAATATAGAATTAAATTAATCTAAGTTTTACTATTTATTGGCGCAAGTACAATTATGTCCTGTCAGATCCCTTTATTAATCCACAGAACCCCTTTACATGTAAATTGTTCCAACAAATTTACTTGTCTATTTCAACGCGACACCCGAACAAAAGCTTACGCAGTAGCAGTTACCCATACATCATTCAGGAAGCAATCAATAACAAGTGGCAAATCTGTCATCAAATAACGACTCGCGCATAAAGGAGTGCCACCTACTGTCACTATCATAGTTTGGTTTCCAACAATACCACCATTTGTGCCAAGAAGACAATGAGAATTCCAAAGACCTTCAATATTGTGGTTTTGATTCAACACGGCAGGCGACTCGGAGGTCTGTGCTACTGAACAGTAGACCTTTCCTTTTGTTCCAAGACCACATGAGGTCTGAAATTGTGTGGTTACCACCAAATTAAGAGATTCGTCTCGTTAAGCAAATTAATGGAAAACCGTGACTAGCCACCTTCTTAGAATCGTGTACTTGTAAATATTGTTTTTAACAAACCACTGACGGTTCATCGGTACGAATTTTAATTACGAAGTTCTACTACTTTCAATGAAACGTTGTATACAATTTACAGCTTTACCGTTATGACGTAAGGTTGAAAGCTGGTTGAGAAGCTTTTCGAATTTGCTTCGATAGAAAACTAGGTTTATTTGAATTCTGAAAGTCTATCATCAAGTGAGCTTAAAGTGCAATTTTATTGTTTCTTTAACGGCTCCAACACTCGACTTTATTAAGCTCCGCCAAAAGATATTGTGTAATTCTATTTTGATTTAAATGTATCCAAGTAATGTATTTGTGTCTTTTAATTAACATTAGAATTTTACGGGGCCATTCATTTTGTAAATCTTATCTTCTTATAGCTCAAAGTGCATACAGACAGCGATGAATGTAAGTACTAAGGCAGTCTTCCGTGCTTAAGCGGTTCAAAAACAGTTTCCTTTAACGAGTAAAATTGTAACTGAACATTTCACAAATCAATATAAAAAAGGATGCAATCTAGAAGAAAAGATTTGGATTGATTATTTTGGGACTGGTTAGTCTCATGTTAGTGTACTATAGTTGTTCACCTACATATATATAATCACGCTCTCAATCGTAAAATTGGTTGAGCAGAGCTTTAAGTAAGATTCGGTTACACACAAAACATCTGGCAGTATGGGCCATGCAGTACCCCCCAAAATAGTGACAGCTTGCCGCCTACACAAAAGGGGCACCAAATCCAAAAATTAACAATCCTTCAGTAAGTAAACCAACTACAGCCAACAACCAAGAGAGATACCTATTAATAATAATAGTAATAATTCATTTATTTCAGGCAACACAATGCTTACAGAGATGTTAAAATAAACAAAGGGCCCATAGATAAATACCTTAAAACTAACATATATACAGAATAATATAACTTAAACACTAAGGCACACGTAGGGTCGGCGACGTGTAGCGCAGCTCATTAGGGAGTCGTCCTCGAAAACGTCGAAAACGACTCCTTCCGGCCAGAACTCCTCCTTCATGAAAGTCGGCAGGTGATGGGTTGGAACTCTCACCACAAAAGAAGAAAAGTTTACTTTGTGGCGAGACTCCAATCGCTCGACTCTCAGCTTCCAGGTGGTCTTCTTTCTGACATAGTCTACGACCTCCTCCACCTTCGTAGACCAGTGCAAACGGGACAAGTACAGCTGCGTCGTTCGAACTTCAGGACGCAGTTGATTGTCCCCAATCGGTGCGGTTCCGCACTGGTTGCGGGTGACGGGCTTCTTCTTTTTTAATTACATTCATAATCAACTTAGCAGTCCAGCTGTATTTTGTTGTAGGTATTATTTTAATTATAAGACACTTACACCCATATTTACAAACATTGCTATGAGATCACTCGACACTTGGATAAGAAACGAACCAATCAGAAAGCTCTATTCGAGCCTATTGCGTTGAATAGAGCTCTGTGATTGGTTCGTTTCTCATCCAAGAGTCCAGAGATCTCATAGTAATGTTTGTGAATAGGTTCGGGTGTTACACACTCACGCCAAACCTCAATTAAGTGCCTATCGTTAAGAATTTGTGTTATTTATACTAGGTAATAGACAATACTTCGGTACGTAATAATTTCGATGTTATTAAATTTCTAGTTCAAAAAAGAATATATACAACTATAGCTCATGAACTAAACTTCGTGTTCACAAACATTTGTCCAATACAAAATTCGAATTCGGATCGCTTTATTTTTTATTTTAAACTTGTTTCCTGTCACCGATAACTAATATATTTATTGGTTATGGTTAGGTTCTTACATATTAGACGCCTTCGTTTGAAGTCTTGAAGAACATTATTTTTTAAACGGACCTTGAAGTACAATAAATTATACAATCAAACAGTATATCCCATATAGTTCAACTTTCTAACAAAGAAGGCGTTAAGAGAAATCTAGTGATCATCACAAATTATGCGCCTTAAAAACTGCACTCTTCATTATGACATTCCGAGAACACTAGTAGACGAGGGTTGTAAATTAGTTTAATTGCCACTATTTTGTCGTAAGCTTTACAAGACATTAGGGTGCTACCTCCTGCGGCTTCGGGAGCAGAGCTGTAAAACAATAAAGTCCTCCCCTGTACTGTTAGCCCTTTGTCACGTCTGACAATCGATGACATTGGCCTTAACTGCCGGTATTGTTTCGCCGACAAATGACTTGGAACAATACGCGGATGGCGCGACAGAACAAAATATTCGACTTCTCACAATCGTTGTTCGTTTCCAAAATTACGGAGCAAGTGATGTTAAATTGTACCGTTTAGTACTATTTTAATTATAGTTACTTCGGGATTTGGCCTCGATACTAGTATTATTTACTCATAGATGATATAACGCAATTAGGTTAACTTTACGTATATAAATATACTAGCTTTTACTCGAGACTTCGTACCTGTGGGGTTAAAATTCAAAAAATCGTGACATACATCATTCTTAATTTTTAGCCCATAAGCCATATACCAATTTGCATGGATTTTACTATAAAAATGGCGGATTTTCCATAAAACTTTCATCCCCTTAAGGGTTTAATTTCGAGAAATCCTAAAATACTCTTTACTTAATTTTAAACGGAAAAGCCATATACCAATTTGTATGAATTTCACTATAAAAATAAAATATTTCTTTCTCCTTAGGGGTTGAATTTCGAGAAATCCTAAAATACGGCATTCTTAATTTTTAACGAAAAAGCCGATTTGTATGGATTTTACTATAAAAATGACGGACTTCCCATACAAACTTTCATCCCCTATTTCATCCCCTTAGGGGTTGAATTTCGAGAAATTCTAAAATATTCCTTTCTTAATTTTTAATCGAAAGGCTATATACCAATTTTTATGGATTTTACATTAAAAATGACGGATTTCCATACAAACTGTCATCCCCTATTTTACCCCCTTAGGGGTTGAATTTCGAAAAACCCGGCCTTATCCCTTGCCTGCTTCATAAAAGAAACCTCTGTGCAAATTTTCAGCTATCTAGGTCCAAGGGTATGGGCTGGACGTTGATCAGTCAGACAGTGAGTCAGGACTTTGCCTTTTATATAATAGATAAAGTCAAGCCTTTTTCCCATAGGGGTAGGCAGAGATAACTTGTTTCGACTTTCTACGATCCTTGCATTCCTTCCATTTAATCGACAAACATTCGCACAGGTCTTCCCGCATCTCCGTTCACTTCTGATTCATAATAGGGGTTAAAGTAAGAAATTGACGATTTTTTCCTCATTATTCATTAGTGTATAATTCCTTTAATACAATAGCTATGTCCATTATCATTTTTTTATTTTAAGCTTCATTGCAATCACTTATATTTATGTATAAAATTTTATTTTTATTTTTTTCTCTAGAAATACATCTTCAATAACAGCCCGTCCTAAGAGGTGCCCGTCTCCGTTATAAAAATATGAATATTTTTTTACAGATATCAATTCTCAATTTTTTTCTCTATATATCCTATAACTTAATGTTGTCTAAATATATCCACAAAATTTAGATTTGTGGTTCCTTAAAAAATCGCAAATATATTTGTATGGAAAAATTAATTTTCGTTAAATTCTCTATACAAAACGGCAATTTCATACTTAAACCCCTAATATAATATTCTTTCTTACACACATCCTTTCTACATGGCCGAACCATTTCAATATCCCTTTCTCAATTCTTGTCACTATATCTTCATTAAAAACAACCCCGTCCTATTATTTGCCTTAAAACCTTAGGATACCTTTAATTGCCTTAAAACGTTTCGACCGGGTTGCATCAACCGTAGTCACCAATCGACCACGGGAATTAACGAGATCAAAATGTAATCTAATCTTATTAATTCCCATTTTATTATGTTAATTTAGCACGGAAAGTTTGAAAGAAAATATTATTTATATTACCTAGATTAATAGCCGGACTGCTTAGATGTTTTTCAGTGTAACATCTGTCCTGATTTTTGGTTTTAGCGTTAGATTGTTTAATGAAAGATTAATTCTTAAAGAGACTCTAAAAGAGACTTTTTGGATTTGGTGCCCCTTTCATGTAGGCGACAGGCTGGCAACCAGTCTCTATTTAGAGGCACTGTATGTATAGCCCGTACTGCCAGATGTGGCTTCATGTATATCAAAATTTTACCAAAGGCTCTGCTCAACCCCTCATGGGATTACAAGCGTGATTGTATGTATACGAGCACGTATATCTTCGGACGAATCCCTACTAAAATTATCACCTTCCTACCGCAGTTCCATTTCATTTTATTATAAAATTGGATGGACTAAAATCCAGGGTATCGAAATATTACGAAATCCGTTCGAGAGCCTCGTTATCGGAAAACATATAAAGTGCTTACAATAAAGACTTTGATTACATTTTCTAAACGGCAAATGTAGGCACTCTATCGAACATGGAGGCTTTAAAACCTGATGAGACCATCTGGAATAAAAGTCCTATGCCATATGAAAGAGAATTTGTTGCGGAGTATTTTTTACTTCTATTTAGAGTTTCTAACCAAATCGCTTCCTAACATTACATTATCATTTCAATGTTTGTGGTAAGGTATTTAGGTATTTTTGAAACGTTGTATTGAGATAAAAAAAGATTTAGGGCCTGTTTCACAACTTCCAAATAAGTTTAAAATTCAGCTCAGTCGTTATAATTATAGTATACACCTTACTTAATACAAATGTAAAGTGTTAATAATTATAAGTCTAGTTTCTAGTCAATTTCTAACAGGGCGCTCCTTGCTAGAAAAATTAAACAACAAATAATTAATAATTTTTTTTAAAAGCGTTTAAATATATAAATTAAGTAAAACAAATATTCGTGTCACACAGACATTTGCTCTTGCCAGGATTCAAACGCGAGAACTCCCGTTGCTAAGCTAATCATTCCACTATGACAGTGGTTGGTAAGCCTAGAATGGTTTTAATGTTCTAATAAATAGTGTAAGCTATTATATAGTGTTTAAAAAAATGTAGATTCATCAAAATAATAATTTAACTAAATGAAAATAACTACTTAAAATAAGTAGGAAGAGAGGGAGATAGAGTTGTTAGATTCGCCGTCACGATTTATCTCTAAATTGCATTTACCTTCTTAGTTTTTATCTTAATAATGGATTAAAATTCTTTTTACTTCTTGTCATTTACAATTGATCTATTAACTGTATTAAATTCTCCGTCATAAAATAAGGCTCTACTAAGAAAAAAATTCAAAATCCAGCTTCCTCCAAGTTTCATATTGTTCCTAGTCATGATAGTTAATCATTGTCAACGCAACAATAAAGTACACCTTCCAAAGGAGCCATTAAACATAACACCTCAATAACGTGTTTGTAAACAAGCAAAGCCTTCCAGCTGAGAGGAGACTCGGCACTGACGACTGCTAAGACAATAGTAAGTCAACGCATCCCGATGACTCACGCGCTATAAATAAGATCATTGTTCAAAACTTCGACGGTACTTACAGGAATCACGACGTGATTGTTATCCCTTCTATGCTAAACCAGACTAATAATTTGTCCAAAACAAGGCACGGTACATTCTCATACAAGGCGTCCCAGTATGACGCCCGACGAAAGTCTCGCATCCATTGTTGATTACTAAACAAAACGGCGTGTCGACACCCTCGTTCTTTTATTGAAATTTGGTAAATTACAATTCCGCGACTGTTGAATGTGAGACAAAAAGTCGGAACGAATGCTTCTCGCTATAGAAAAGCTGGCAACGATAATGAACGAACTATTTTTGAATTACGACCTCTATTTATACAAAACAGTATTTTCAGAATCTGTTATAAATTATTTACACGACAAATAAATTAGGATACAGATTTCAATACCTTTGGTAAATCATATGTGCTCATACAAGTTTCCCGAAGCATATTGATACTGGTTCATTCTTAGGTGCTAAAGGTACTCTGGTGAACAATCAACAAAAAGCAGTCACTGATCGGTGAACATTTTTTGGTAGAACGATCGTGGACATGCACGATTTTCGTGTTTGTTCGAGAATACCTCGGCCGAGGAACGCCGCGGATGGATACAATTCTCGTGAGAACGGACACTGCTTCTAACAACAAGTGCAGCCAAACATTTTTGGGTGATTGAGGATTTTCGCTAAACAAATCATTTCGTCACACTACTAGTTATTGAGACTCAACGAGCTTATTCAGTGACTGGTATTAAAATTATAATTGCTACTTCCTCATCGGCTTAGGTCCTGAGAATTGTGTCAATCTTAGATTCCGTGATGCGTGTCGATTGAAACGATTTGGTGCACTCACGCATGTAACTTAATTACCGTATTCGAATTGAGTAGGTATGCTATTTAATTATTCTTGTCATATATTTTGAGAAAAATAAAAAATAAGTTTGTGTGTGTGCCTTGAGGTGTGTAAAATTCAGATGCAGCAGAAGTGAAACTTCAGAAAAGTAGCAAAAGTGATTTCAGAAGCAACAGATATTTATATTATTTGCTTTTTTGTTTCATCGAATTATCAATTGCACTAATAGCATCAACAAATATTGTTTTTTCCAAGTCGTTCGTTTATTTCCACTGCTTTAACCTTTTAAATTATATTTTAAAAACCTACTGTAAAATGTATATTGCAGTCATAAATTACGATGACCGTGATGAACTTCTCTCTACACCCTGATCCTAAATTATTTGCCGTAGTTCGGTGCGGTAGTTTCAAGACTGGCTTACTAACGTGATGTACGCTTCGACATAAATATGCAGCTGGTATTATTTTTTCATTAGCTCCAAGAAAAAAAGTTAAAGAAATGCTAATCAATTAAGTCTTTTTAGCAAACACCGTCAGCGAGTCCGTCACAGCTCTAAGGCGGCTCAATCAGGCGACAGTGTGTCCAATTTAGTCGAGCCGACACGTGCGTGCACTATCCACTGTGGAAATCGATCACCAAAACTTTTCCGAAAAACTAGAGGCATCGTCCGATTATCGAAATTTACCGATGATTCTCGGACCGAGTCCGGACACGATCCACCTTCGACCACACTCGACCCGCTATAACTGTTGTCGCCATTTTGAATATTTAATTGCCGCAATTGGATTTTTCCAATTCTCACGCGGTTCTGTGAGAACAATTACGGGATCGGTCGTTTGAGAATCATCCGTCCGTTATGCAAACGATATCGAACTGTACGTTTAAAATGTATGGGAAAATGGTGTGCAGGAAAATTCGACTATTTTTATCGCTTCGTGCAAACCGTGAGAATCTGGGAAAGATTCATTCACATTATGAGTATTTTTTTTTATTCATGACAATTAACAGTATTATAACGCTTGTTTCGTTTAAAACAATAACGGTACAAGAAATGTGGGTCATTTTGCAAAAAATATATTTTTTTACTCAGTCTAATACCCAAATTAAAACCTCCTTGGAAGGGAATTCTTTATGTTAAAACACGAATTGGAGACGACATAGAATAAGTTTTGCTATTGCAATTTACAGTGTATAAACAAATTGGAGATTGCTTGACAAGTGTAGAATGGAATCAATTCCCATATGACGACGTAGTTAGACTTCTTTTATCCGTGTTAAGCACTCTACTTTTCATTTCGAATACAAGGAAAAGTAAAAAGTAGTTTTTTGTGATAAGAATATCCCTAAATAATTAGTATTTTTCACAGATTAGAGAGAGTAGGTATGTATAAAAAAAAGAAATTTTTAAATTTGGAACTCTTCGCGTCACTGCCGCCACGTCAAGTCAGTTGAGATACTTTTTGAGCTCTCAAAACAATTATTCTTTCATAGATTTTCAATGAATTAACTTTTGGTGTGCCGGTGGCGCCCATTACATACCATCCAGTAAAATAAATAGAAAAAAATAAATAAAATAATAATATTTTTTTATTTATATTTAACGGAGCAAACTGGACGGCATGTTTTCATGCCCTCGGTATGAAAACCAGAGGTATACGAATTTGTGACGTCATAAATTCTTATAGTCAACTGACTGAATATTAAATGATTTTGATTTTCTGGCATAAAATTACATCCCCTTTTACCAATTTACCATCTTTGGAATTATTTGTTAATGGTTTCAATAACCCTACTGTATAAAGAAACTTTTTAAATTTGGAACACACCGCGTCACCGTCGCTAACCATTTCGCCCGATTTGAGAAAATATTCAATAACCAAATACAGTTCTATTTTTAAAATTCATTCCCGCTCCAAGGAAGGAAGCAATTACTATGAGTTTTTCCGACCAGTGGTGGGATTTATCGTGTGCCACCCAATACTCAGATCAGACAAACGCTCTTTCCGAGTGTGAGAAATGAAAAAAAAATCTATAGTCACAACACGCAACACATTTACTGAATGTACTATTAATTTTTAATAACCTCTTCAACATTTGCACTTCTTGATCAAAATGTAATAAAGTGTAAATATTACGATATTTTTTTAATCATTTAATAACAAATTCTTCCTGTACTTTGTTATTTTACACCTAAAATTATTATTTTTTATATTTTAAATAACTGTGAAAACTGAGAAGTCAATTTAAAATTTGCACTTAATTATACATTTACTATACTTTGTACTGTTAAACTGTACCAAAGATTCGGTCAAAAATGTAAAATAATAACAAAATACATCGGCAGTATTTTAATCGTTACCACGTTGACGAAAATACAACCTATTGCACTTAATTACACACACGGTCAGCGGTTTAAACAAAAACTAAAAATTGTTGTCATTACGTCCGCCTCCACAAACAGTCCCCGCCCAGTTTTTCCGACAAACTTGATTCGTCATGTCCAATTAAAATAGAGGCACGACTTTTCCCATCGAGACAGCCAACCTCAAGATTAATTCCTTACTGGATAGGACAATACAATATTTTACAATTTTAAGTAAGTATTACATTTTTCGATTTTAACCTGATAATAGTAAAAGATTTCAAGATCTGCAACCAACAGCAACAGTCATTCATAAAAATATAGATAGATTATTCTTTATTGTACACCAGAAAGTAATTAATAACAAAAAAAAAACACTAAAAGGTAAAATGTACAACCCTTTGTACACTTATCCCTAAAAAGAGCGATCTCTTCCAGATAACCTTTTGACAATATATGTCTTATCTACACAGTATTAAACTAAGTCGCCCTTTCTAAATGTAAACTACACAACGGATTTCAATGCGGTTTTCAGCCATAGATAGAGTGATTCAAGAAGATTGGTTTAAAAGTATAATTTGTAAGGGTTAAATAAAGAAAGTACTCTATGCGTGCGAAGCCGGGGCTGGTCGCTAGTATATTATATTTCGTAATAAAATAATTGCTAAAACGTTTGGTTTCCTTTAATAATAGGGGTTAAAGTATGAAGTTGCCGTTGTATTGTAATAGGTACTTTGAATTGACATAGAACCTTCATGGTTTGAGATTTTTAAGTGAAACTTTTTTCAAATGGTACCTATGAGGTTCTTCTTTTAAAAAATATGCAACATTTGATTATCAACTTTCAGTTGTTTTTTTTATTCAGCTTAGACAAGAAAGTTGGACACTTCGAAAATTCGAGTGATTTTTGAATACGAGTTCCAACGCGGAACTAACGCGGCAGAAACAGCTCGCAATATCAATGTTGCGTTTGGAGAGGGGACTGCTAATGAGCGCACCGTGCGATTTTGGTTTAAACGCTTTAGTGATGGAAATTTTGATTTGAAGAACGGACCACGTGGAAAACCGCCCGCACAGGTGAATAACAATGAATTGAAAGAGATGGTGGAAGCCGATCCGAGCCAAACTACCCAGGAATTAGCGGCATGGTTTAACGTTACCTTACCAACAATATTGACTAATTTGCGTCAAATCAATAAAATAAAAAAATATGAAAAATGGGTGCCTCATGATTTGACTGATCTGCAGAATGATACGCGTGTTGAAACTTGTGTTGCCTTGTTGAATCGATACAGAAATGAAGGAATATTGGATCGAATAGTGACATGTGATGAAAAGTGGATTCTTTACGATAACCGTAAGCGAAAAATGCAATGGCTGACCCCAGGTCAAACGCCGCAACAGTGTCCTAAAGCAAAGCTTACCAAAAAAAAGGCAATGGTAACTGTTTGGTGGTCTCAGCATGGTGTTATTCACTATAGCTTTCTCCGATCTGGTCAAGCAATAACGGCAGATGTCTACTGTGCTGAACTCCGAACAATGATAGCAAAACTTGCAGTGAAACAGCCCCGACTCATGAATCGATCTTCACCATTATTGCTCCATGATAACGCGAGACCTCATACAGCACGAGAAACCGTTTTAACTCTACAGGAACTGCAATTAGAAACCATTCGTCACCCTCCGTATTCGCCAGACCTTGCTCCAACGGACTACCATTTTTTTCGTGATTTGGACAATTTTTTACGTGATAAAAAGTTTTCTTCCCAAGAGGCAGTACAAAATGCTTTTACCGAGTTTGTAGAATCTAGATCACCAGAGTTCTATCGCAAAGGCATAAATGACCTTCCTATTAGATGGCAGCAATGTACAGATAATAATGGTAGATATTTTGATTACATAAACATGTTAAATTAAAAAAAAAACGAATTTCAATTTTTCAGTACAAATCGGCAATTTCATACTTTAACCCCTAATAATATAGGTGTAAAGGAGCATAAATTTGACCAATACTTTTATAGGAAGAGCTTATGTTTATAAGTTTTTAACTACGTTAACATACACCTGCCTAATAACTACTGGATTTGAATTACCTGCGTGTTGCATGCATTAAGTATAAGTGGTTTGACGTGGAGCTCATTTTGAAATTCGGTCTTATCATATTATTATCACTTAGCATCAGCTGAGATGACGAGGAAGTTTCAACAACTTTCTTGCTCCTTTAAGAGTAGAAAACAAATTCCCGACTGACAAACTAATACTAAACTCCAAAATTCAGTCAACGATTAACCCAAAACACCAAAAGAAAATTTTAATTTCATTACGTAATGACTCATTATATTTCTTTTGATCTGTGGCCTTTTCGTATCCAGCCGCGGTGTAATCCGCGTCGCAGACGGTGGCGGCGACAACAGTGGGTTCCCACGCGTGTGCCTTACCGAAAAATGTTTTTGCGGCCAACATTCCGTTTTCATACAAAAAATCTCGACTTCAATCACGTTTCCTCAATAGCCTACGCCTACTTCGTCGATTGGGCTCCAACGATGGCATCCGAACGATTATGTTATTTATTTGTACACTTTAGTAAATAACGTCACGATTATCAAAACATGTTTTACACAGTTAACATTTCAAATATCGATAATTTAAATAAAGGCTGTGGGAACTCGGAAAGTATAAAATATTCATCTTTAGAAGTTTACTAACAATCAAACAGTGGAATTCACTGCCAGTTTCATTTCCCATCATTTCCCTGCTTCTTACAATCCTGGATTATTCAAGAGGCGTGAAGGCAATGCGGCGCTTGCATTATCACTCGCACTGGCTAAGTTTGTGCAACAGGTACCTATTTTATTATTATTCTTAACAGGGAAATTCTTGGCCTTCATCTGACACGATGAATTAAGGCCAAGAATTTGGAGGAAGAATTTTTCACGAAATAATAATACTATTATTTCGTAAATTCGGGGTTTTGCGTCCAACTGACTTGAAAGATCTATTGTGACTAGCCTCCAAGTCCTATTGAGGCTTTACATGTACTCTTTTAGCTGGGTTCTATCGAAAAATGATAAGATATTCACAGCTTAGATTGTTTTGATATCGTCCGGGTCGAGAATGTGTCTACAAGTTTCGGCTTCATTTGTAAATGAGAGCTTCACAAGAGCACAGGACAGGAGGTGCATTGGTGTTTCACGCTCCTGTTCACGGAATCTGCAAGCATCAGTATCTTTAAGTATCATGTTGTAGAGATGTCTGTTTAACTTGCAGTGGTCATTCAGACAGCAGTCAAATAATCAACACGCTCAGGTATTGGTGAGTGACGATAAGACCGACAACCCTTAACCACAGAGGTACTGGCTATTTTACCATTAATTGCCGGAACACAATAATGCTATTCACATTATATAAAAGAAGATAAATAAATGATTTTATTATTATTATTTTATTTCATTTAAAACACATACAAAATTATACTTCTGAATATTAAATGGGTGCGCATTTTCTTACATAACTTTTCAATTCCTATCATTGGAGGTCCGAAAATATTTCTCATACCATTTAAAACCATAATGATCATTCTTCATAACAAATCATTCTTCATAACTTCATAAAACATAATCATTGAAATTCATAATATCATTAATCGTACATTTTTGGGCGAGTCTAGTGTTTTATGAACCTACATGGCTGGGTGATGGGTAGGTTAGGGTTATTTTTTTTTATGACCAGGTGGAGTGCACTGTTTTAGTAAGCAACAAGGTAGTAACAGTATTAATAAAAAAATTATGGTCACTAACTGTTATGAGCTCCGTTGGTAGTAATAAAAATGTATGAATAAAAAAAGTATGAAAAATATAATTATGAAGAGTGATTATTATGAACACAAATCGGTAGTAAGACAAAGAATAGGATTTAGAATATTATGTGAGCCAATATGGACCCCATTAAATTTTTCAAGATCAAGGTCCCGGCTACCTGCGGTCAAGGATCCAGAGACAGGAACTTCCTCACTATACGGGCCGTGTCTAGAAGTACTGCCTTCTGCATCTGACTCTTGATCCAACCACCTAACGTGAGCCTCTTAAGGTGTTTATCGAGGCTCTTAGCTATCAGACAGATGGGCAGATATAACTATCGGAACAATAATTGCTGAATCGATGTCCCACATGTCAACAATCTCCTGAGCTAAATCAAGATATTTGTTTTCTTTATCTTTTTCGGCTTTAACAAGGTTGTTCACATTATTATTATGGCTATATTTGATGAGATGGTGGTGGCTAGCTAGGCGGACTTGAAAACTGTTCTATCACTAAACAAACCATGTACAAATTTGTACCTAACCTTTGTATTGAACCCTGGACCTCTGGATCTAATTCCGGCGGGCGAACCACTAGACCCTGGAGCCGGTTAATTAACAATTACGACGAAACAGTAGTAATAAATTGAGAGCAAATTAATTTAGCCACCGACGCTTTTTTTTCATTTTTTTTTTTATTTAATTTAAAAAAAGCGTCGGTGGCGTAGTGCGTAAGAGCGTTGTCTTCCACCCGGGAGGCACCGGTATGAGCCCCACCTCGTACCAAGTAAAAGCGTTGTCTTCCACCCGGGAGGCACCGGTACGAGCCCCACCTCGTACCAAGTAAAAGCGTTGTCTTCCACCCGGGAGGCACCGGTACGAGCCCCACCTCGTACCAAGTAAAAGCGTTGTCTTCCACCCGGGAGGCACCGGTTCGAACCCCGCCACGTACCAATGTGTTTTCAAATTTTGAATTCATATGTACGTTTAATCGACGCTTTTACTTTGAAGGAAAACATCGTGAAGAAACCTGCACACACCTATGAAGAAATTGTTAGGATGTGTGTGAAGTCGACCAACCCGCACTTGGCCAGCGTGGTTGACTAAGGCCTATTCGCCCATAATGTGGGGTAGGCTCGGGCCCCTCGGTGGGGACATTATATATGATGTTGATGATGATGGTGAAATTAATTTATTTTTTGGGATACGAAATACAGGAGTAAATTATTAAATATACTATAGCATAATTTAAAAAAATGCAATTAATATCTAAATATCTTCTCTTTTGTGTCACTCTTGACAGAGGGGTCGTGGTCAACATGTAGGTGGTTTGGGGGCCGATGCTGCTCACCGCACGATATCCCGCCATCTTTCTCTATTTGTGGTGTTCCTGGTACACTGATGCAAGGGACCGCACACTGCAGCTGTAATTTGATCGGTCCATCGCATGGGTGACCTCCACAGATAATATCAATCGAATCGGTCGAATCGCCGAGTTCATATGAAGACCGAGTGTCGCGATCAGCCTCCGTACTACATGGTTTTAGTTGAGCATGCTGTAATATAGACTATTCATTGCGCGCGTCATAAGGGCTGCGAAGTAATGAAAGTTAAACACAGCCGCAAAGGAGGTCGGTCAAATCGCTGAGTTTATATAGGAAGTCCGAGCCGTGTCCGAGTGACGCGATCAGCGGCAGTACTAACACATGAGTAAATAAACGGAACTACATAAAATGGTTCTAGTTGAGCATGTCGTAATATACACTATTGATTGCGCGCGTATTAAGGACTGCGAAGCAATAAAAGTTAAGCACAGCCGCAATATAATACAATTTGTAAGATAGTAACGCATAATTTAAAGCGATTGTGTTTTTACGAATAAAAGTCGGACTATTTGTTTAAATATTGTTTTTTAAATATAAATCTAAGTTTTTCGGTTCTTACGTATGAAAAGTTATTCCATTACTTGATAAGTAACTGATTCACTGCAATGATTGCATGTTACAGTGGGACGGCATTAAGAAATGAAAATGGATATTTCTTTCTGACATACGTACGTATTCACTAGGCATTATCGCACGGCGATCTGGCGGCAACGTATGCGCACTGGGCATACACTTGTCACAAATCTGTAGTGACCTCCCTCGAGGTCTAAAGCCCTCTACTCTGCTCTGTACGACAAGGCGCTCAATGGACGTGTCCGAAGTATTTTGAAATACGAGTCTGCACTATATTAGATATAGCCGCTGTTTGATACCGATTTCTTGGAGTATAGAAATATTGGTACGAAACTCAGTCCAGGACACTCCAAGAATTCTTCTAAATATTTCCTAAATATACTAAAGATCTTTTACAGAAAGCTAATAAAAAACGTTATGCAATTAATAATTCATATTATTGCATTCAAATCTAACGTTTATAAACATCATTGGAATGGAATGACCACTTGAAAATTATCTAAGGTGAAAGTACAACTAAAACGCATATAAACGCGAACTAATGAAATCCCTTAGGTTAATGGCTTACTATAATACTTAAAAGAGAAAACAACAATTATAAACTGTACAGGATTCCTAAGCAAAATTACAATTTTAAACAATAGCGGATGAAAAGCGCAGTCGAACCTAATTCGAAATGTATAAGTTATTTCGCCTTATTTACTAACCGACTTCAAAATCAAAGTCAAAGTTGAAATCGAAATTACTTTATTCATTTAGGTACAATTTGTACGTCAATTTTGATGCCATCGGTTCAAGAGTCTACCAGGAGGCCTTGTTCTGAGAAGAACCGGCAAGAAACTCAAAGTCTTTAATAATTAATCATAATTAAAGACTTGACAATGTGAATTAAGACTCTCTATAAACAAGGTTATCAATAATTGGACCTTTATATCGCACCCCCAGTGGAATAAAGGCGTAAGACGAAAACACTAACTTTACAGGAGAGCAAAAAAACTGTTTAAACAGGTTTATCTGTTATGTTTTTCATTCTATGATCTTTTATTGTATACCAAAAAATAGTAAAAAAATTAAGCTTTTTTCTGTTTATATTTAAAATATCTCAAACTATCTCGGTAATGAATAATTAATGTTTAAAAGTTTTACAGACGTTTTCCTTATTTTTTTACGATTAATCCTCAAACGTAAAGACTTTTACTTTACTGTTCGTTTTCTAAATGATTATAATACTGTAACTACTCTTGGTTACATCTTTTACTAAGTTCTATACTATGGAAAAATACAGAGGCTAAGTAGTGCTTACGCCCTTCTTTGCTTAATTTTTTTTACATATCAAATTGTAAGACGTGTTTACAGCTTTGTTTGTTCAAAAATAAAATTAAAATATAATATTAAGTCTGGATGCAGACTTTTTTAATAGTATTTTCAAATAATCCATGATTGTAAGGAAAATTAAGTCTTTAAGTAAAATATATTTCAAAGGTGTAATAAAAGAGGAGTTTAGAAAATTACACTTTATTATAGTATTAGATACAACAGATCCTTTTATAATATCAAACTAATAACATTGAACTGTAATATTTTTAACAAGACATAATTTAAAATTATAACTCCTTAAAATTAAACAAAATACCTCACAAATCTGGCATTAACAAAAATTGTAAAATTATTTAATAAATCAACTAGTAAACATACAAAAAGTAATTATTAATTGTATTGAAATATAAACATGAATTTTCATTTATGCAGTCATAAAAAAATATTCGTATGTACCTACTTAATATTGATATTAAAGGTACTAAAATATTATTTCTCTTTAATGAATTTCAAATACAAATAAATAAATCTTTTATTCAAATGGATAACATACATGATACTTATGAACACCACCATCATCATCATCATCTTGCGCTTTCCCGGTTGTACCTTAAAGGCTCTCGCGCGAGGGCCCGGGGTCCGCCTTCCTTACCTTTCTTGCCCACTTCTCTAGGTCGTCGGCACCATTGGTAGAGAGACTGGTGGCACATAAGTCCTCCTTCGCGACGTCAAGCCAGCGTTTCTTGGGCCTGCCCCTTTTACTGGCACCTGGCGGAGGTGGCATGGTAAGACATTTCTTGCCAACGTAGGTTGCCGGCCTTCTCAGAACGTGACCGTACCAGCGCAGGCGACATTCCTGCAACTTATCTGCGATGTCGCGGACACGAAGGCTGCCGCGAATGTGAGAGTTTCATATGCGGTCTTTACGTGAAACCCCTCACATCCAACGCAGCATCTTCATCTCCGTTACTCGCAACTCCTACTTATGTCGCTCTAGTACAGGCCACGCTTCACTGCTATATAGATGGACAGGTCTAAGGATGGTCTTGTAAGCCTGCCCTTGCAGCTTGACCGGCATTTTGGGGTCACAAATGACACCCGTCACCTCCTGCCCAAGCCGCAGATATTCGGGATATTCGGACCTTAACATCGCTGTTGACATCTCCGGATACGCTAAGAACAGATCCCAGATATTTGACCCTATCCGTGCGCTCGACCATGTCTCCGCCTATGCGGACAGGTAGGGGATTTGAACTGTTGCAGGCCATGTACTCTGTCTTCGCCACATTTAGCTTCAGACCGCCGTTCTCAAGAGCCCCCTTCGACTTGTTCACCCTTTGGACCAGTCAGCCTTTATCCGCATCCGCCAGCGCGATATCATCAGCATACATGAGTAACCACGGGGGTTGCTAATGGTCTCTAATGTTGTCTGACAAAACGTCTAATATCACACTGAACAGAACTGGACTGAGTACGGAGCCCTGGTGTACTCCGACGATGATGGGAAAGTGGTCGGTGTCACCAACAGCAGGCCTAACCATGGAACCGGAATTTAGGTAAATGTCTCGGATAATATCTATATACGCTTCTGGTAAGCCTATGGACCGCAGTGCCCACCAGATCATCTCACGGGGGATACAGTCAAAGGCTCTCTGCATGTCCACAAACAGGAAGTGCAGGGGTGTATTATTTGATCTGTTTACGTCCATGAGAGTTCTCAGGGCAAATACGGGTCCATGGTTCCGCAAACAGGTCGAAACCGGTACTGACACTCCGAGACTCAGCACTCCTGTCGAATCCGAGAGTCCAAAATGCGTTCGAGAAGTTTCATGGTGTGGGACATCACTCCTGCGCCGAGACTTTACCTTTAAAGACTGGAGTGATGATACTCAGTCTCCATTGATTTGGTATCTTTCTGGCGAGAAGGATGCAGTTGTAAAGGTGGGTAAGAATGCCCAAACCACGAGAACCCATAAACTTCCACGCTTCAATGGGAACTCCATCGGATCCGACCACTTTCCTATTCATCATGCGGCGAAGAGCCGTTTGGACTTCATCAGGCGTCGCGGGTGGCACTAGTCCTTGATTTGGAGGAAAGTTCGGCGGCTGCACCTTTTTATGCTGCTTGTTCAGCAGTTCGTGGAAATAGGAGCCCCATCTCTCCTTCACCGCGCGGTCTTCATACAGCATGTTACCGTGAGGATCATTTACACAGCGGGACACGGAGATGTCTTGTGCCGCTTTGACCCTCGAACGTGCCAACTTGTATATGAGCTTGTGCCTCTCACACGATTCCAACTTGTCGTATAGGGTTAGGAAGTGGTTTCGTCTGGCTCTAGCTACTGCTCGTTTAGTGGTACGTTTGGTATCTATGTACGCCGCACAATCTTCAGGTGATTTAGTAGCTTGCCACGTTTGAAAGAGTGCTTTCTTCGCCTTCGTCTCCCTTTGGACCGTGCTGTTCCACTACCAAGTCTCCTTGTCAAATCTACGCCCTCCACGAGACACCCTCAATACCGCCATTGCCGCCTCTATGATAACCGCTTGGGTTCTGTCCCAAAGTTGTTGGATGGATTCGCCTTCCTCATCAACGGTACGTAGCTGACAGCGGCGGTGAACTCCCGGGACTTGGTGCCTTCAAGCAGCCACCACCTAATTTGGCGACGGCAGATCTCTCGGTGTTTTCTGTTGGGTTGCACTCTCAGATCCATCACAAGGAGACGGTGTTGGGAAGTGAGACTATCACCGGGTATGACCTTACAGGTGGCCACTTTGCCAATCTGGTCTCTTCGGGTGAAAAGGTAGTCAATCTGGGTAGAGTTCCTTGTGCTCTTGTAGGTGATAAGATGCTCAGATTTATTTTTGAAGAAAGTGTTCACGACGGCCAGGTCGGCAGCCGCACACGTCCGGAGAATTTCTTCCCTTCTGCATTTTGGTTCCCAAATCCGAATCCGCCGTGAACACGTCCAAACTCCTCACACTTATCACCCACATACCCGTTCAGATCTCCTCACACAATAACACCCTGTGACAATGGCGTAGTCTGATATAGTTCCCCGATTTGCTCCCAAAATAACGCCGTCGCTACAACCAACCTGTGGTGCATAGGTGATTATCAAGTTAGTCACGACCCCTCAACAACCACCCTCACAACTATAAGGCGGTTTGGGCTCGCGTCTTTAGCCGAATCCGCCCTTGATTCGGTAGCTCTAGCCCACCTGCACGTCGTTACGCGGCAACGCCCTAACCGTGTCGGGTCTACTTGATCTTCCTTCCATCTTTGAGTGGTTATAGTGTGGCCTTTATAGGAGCGACTGCCGTCTGACCTCACAATCCCTAAGGGAAAGCCTGCGCCAGAGCCTAGTCCGTTAGTTAGCAGGGTGCCGCGTGGAGGTGAGGATGACTTTGGGTTCCAAAGATCTTAGATAAACTCACGTTATGTCCCGTTGAGACTGAGGGGCACGTGAGCTTTGAAAGGTTAATAAACAAACCGAACGCGCGCATGCGCTGTAAGGATGAGTACCCACAGGTTTCAACTTGCTTGTGCGAAGAGTTCGTGATTACTTCCACGAACTAAATAAAGTTATGAGTGAGAAAAAGGCGTAAGCATGATTAATTCGAGGAGTATTCGACGGGTGTATCTGTAAACAAGGAATACGTCTTTTTGTTTGATTATTTATAACTATGATGGGAAGTAAACCGTATTATTTTAGAAAAGATGCCTTTTTATGAACTAATAAAAAGCATACTGCGAAATACATTCATAAATGATTGCGTTATTTTAATGAAAAACAGACTTATGAACGATTAGGTATATGTTTATACTATTTTACGTGCTTATGTTGATTTACCGACTTCTTTAATTGAAAAAATATTTAACTTACATGACGTGAAGAATTATTTTTTTGGTATTAAGCCTTCATTTTAAGTTGAAAATTAATGAAAAAAATTCACCGTATGTATCTTTACTTATACTATCCAAAACTGCAATAAAAAAAAATTGACGTATTCGTACTTACACCTTTATCCCACTGGGGGTGCGATATATGTAATAATATTGTCAGAATCGCACAGTTTTTGTATTTAGTCTATACCAGCTTCTAAGCACGGATGCTTTTCATTATGTATGTAATATCTCTGTATGTTTGTTTGTCCACGCAAATCTCAAAAACTATAAAACAAATTGCAAAATATTTTTAATTAGACTAGATTTAGTCCAACTTGAGGTCCACGTCCGGAAGCCTCTCGGCGGGTGTGTGGTTTTTGATGTCAAGTCAGTCCCCTTGGCATTCGAAGTGACATGCCATCGTCGAGTGGTTTTTGTTTTCCCACCACGTCTAGTTCCGGACGGCCCTTTTCAGAGTCACTACCGCTCCCGAATTCCCCCGGTTGCGGTCCGATAGCTGCTTCCGGTGTTCTCGTCAGGAGGACGCGCCAGGTCGAGCAGCCGTCGTTGGAGGAGTAGCTGCTGGCCACCAATTGGTGCAAAGAGTGCCTAGAAAGGCAGCGTTGTGACGGTTTCGGTGTAGTTGCGCTCACGTGCGCAGATCCCGAGCCGTCCCGTAATAGCGCACTGAAAGTCAGGCCGGGGAGGATGTTTAGTGGTGGGTATTTAGGGAACGCCTTTACCTCGAGTCCCACATATACTCGCGTTTGGAGACGATGCGCATTTGACCTGACAAAAAAAAGGTTTATTCCAACTTAGGGATCTGTGTAAGCTTAATCAAAATCAGCTCAGTAGTTTTTGAGATTCTCCTATACTTCTGAAACCATTTCGATCGTATTTGTGTCATATCAATTTGTAGTCCCATCGTCTTCGTGTCCGTTTGTTCTGTTCTAATCCAGGTACTCTTTTATGTTCGTCACTGTTTTAGTCATGTATTTTTGTCGCATCGCATGACATGACCATACCAGCGTAAACGGCTCTCAGCCCATCATAACAGCCTTTATAATTCGACCCACTGGAACACAAGGCCTCTCCTTGTCATCGAAGGAGGCTTAGGCAGTAGTCCACCACTCTTGCCCAATGCAGATTGGTGGACGGAGTATAAGGTGATCAATACTCCTTTGCTGATCCATTAGTCGCCTTCTACGACAGCCATTTTAGGATATGGGGTGATGCTATTCTACTATGCTCTAAGTAAATAGATTGTTTAGGAGGTTATCGATACAAGGTGGCTGTGTTGAAGCAGGCGAACCGGACTAGTAATATAATCTAATCAATAATATAATCAAATACTGAAAAACAAGCGAGTTAACAGTGACACAAACATGCACAATAAAATTCAGAACAATTAACAAAAAGAAAAAATTTATGGGTTCGATTCCCGCCTGGGGCAGGTCGGTTTTTTCAGTGTATTTTCTAGTTTTAAAAATATTTACACGTTTGTAAAGACAAAAATAATTCCATAACGATCACGAAAGTTAAGCAACCAAGTGCGCGGTCGGTACTCTGATGGGTGACCGATAATTTTTTTTTCCGTTATGCAGGTGGTCCCTGGTGCTGTCGAAAGATAGCAGTCGTCCCCAAGGAGGGTTGGTATTAGGCGCACAGCCGTAAAAATCTAATGCCAAATCCTTAAGCAGTATTGTCGATACCAAGGCATACTGCACCGACCCCAAATAAATTGGGAGCAGGGTAGGAAAATGATGACCTACTGTGTAAATAGTTACTCGTGTAATTATTTCTTTTTAACTAAGGCTGGCAAGAAGATCATATTGACTTTTAGATCGCTTAAAACATAAATCTTTTATTTCTCCCTTTTCAGTTTTTATCTTACTTAAATTTTTCGTCGATCGGGACCCGACCCTTAATCAAAGATTTAGTAACCAGCTTACCGTTTAAAACAGCCGTAGTTCTGTACTTTTTAACAAACGCAAATCTCTTTATTAAATCACTCTTCGCGATCTTCTTCAAATATAAATTAATCCACCATATATTTACATTACTACTAAGCTGTCTCTATTACTGTTCTTTAATGAATCTAACAACAATTTATGTTCCCGCAAACGCACCTGTAATTAAACCCTACATCTAAGGTAACCCATAAATCTAGACACGAACATGCGGTTCTTTCAATCCCCACAACGTTGTTATTAAAGAAATAGATGGCATTTACATAATGTTTATATTTTTCCTCATATTTAAACACTGTATTTAAGCGACAAACTGGCAACCCGTCACTATTTTGAGGGTGCTGTACGGCCCATGCTGCCAGATGTGGCTTTATATGTAAGAAAATTTTAACTAAAGCTCCGCTCAACCCTTTTCGGATTATGAGCGTGATTATATGTATGTGTGTAAATGCTGTGTAAATGTTAGACACTATCGTTATGCCTGGATTTCACTAGGTAGTTCCTGACCGCCCATTAGTCGATAGCTGTATTCTGCTTAGCCGTGTGATGCCAGCAGAGTAGAATAGCATCATCCCATATCTTCCAATGGGTGTCGTAGAAGGCGACTGATGAACTAGCAAAGGGGTATTGATCATCTTATACTCCGTCCACCAAACCGCATTGTCAAGCGTGGTGGACTACTGCCTGAACCTCCTTCGATGACAAGGAGAGGCCATGTGTCCCAGCAGTGGGTCGATTTATAAAAGCTGTTATGATATGATCATGATGTATTCTGATGTCTATACAACTACGCTCATATACCCAACATGTTCTTACTAGTGGTCTGCATAGTAAACAGCAGTACACAGCTTCTGGCATTGGTGCTTCTGACCACGCTTCTGATCCATTGAGTTGTGTTCAGTAGAATCAAAAAAATGTTAAGTAGCTGACCGAGAGGAACTGACCGGTTCAAGCTGCCTTAACTTCGACTGAGATGCGTATTCTAAGATGGATGTTTGGAGAGTACCTACATTAGAACACGTGTGAAAGTAGCTCAATATAACTGGGATCTTTGCAATATTAATATAGCTCATCGAGGTAGGGCAGAGTGGACTAGCCGCTTGAATTAGGAGCAGCCTCGACTGAGGTAGTACCTCCACCGTAAAGACGACCATAGTCAAATAACATTACATTTTGTTGTTGTGTTTCTGTTGGTGAGGTCGCCATAGTGGTGCTTCTTTATGCCTCCAGGTTGGCGAAGTCTGGCTGGTGTGACGCATATATTATCCCGTGCACTTAATACTGGGGCACCATTTGACAAAATTTCCACTATGCCGTGGACCACCCAGTTGGTTTATTGATTTGGAGGTAATATTCAGGAAATACTAAACTGAGAAGAGACAGTGGCGCTGCCGTATGTACTGTTCACTCTGTCACACCCATTGCAGGTGTTCTCCCTCGCATTCACGCCTCGAGTCCACTTGATTCGCAGTCGAGCGTGTTACGTGCTCCGGTTATCACCGGTTGTGTGGACTCTTAACACTTATTTATTGGCATGGCTCGCGGACCACTTGAAATGCTTTCAAGGACCACAAGTCGGACCACCGGTTAAGAGCCACTGCTAGCTTTCTGTGCATTTGGACTCCACTTCTGCCTACCATTGGTTGGGATGGAGTCATTTATTCATTTGCCAGATTTAATTAATTATAAAAAAAACCGCAAGCTTCATTATTGACAGCGCACAAGCGACACCCTGGTATTGCAAGCGTGACTGCTTAGCATCAGATTGATCATATGTTTGCCTATATGATACCACTTCATTCAAATAACTAGCGAATGTTTTAAATATTTTTTTCTAAAACTTAAAAAAATCCCCCACTTGTTCCACTGTACTCAATTAGGTACAGCGGCACCAAATGAGTTGTGCAATTAAATTTCTCTAAGAAAACAGCTTCGCCGTTTCTGCAGTGAATTTAATAGCATAAACTAGAGTAACACTTTGGACCGAGTAATTATCCAACGGTGTGGTCCGGACATTCATAGACAGGTAACTTGAACGTTCTGATGTTATGAACATGTTTGGTTAAATTTGAAATGTATGCTTTTGACGTGAATACTATCGACATACCATACAACTGAATTTGTGTATGAATGAGAGGTGGGTAATCTTAAGCTCTGTCTACACCTGCGCACGTGCACGAACCGTGCCTCTTAGGAACATACTCGTAGTTTAGATATCTTTGGACGTGTTCGTAAATCCGCAAACAGTTCGCGTGCAAATAATAATCTCTATGGCAAACACGACCTGTGCGGTTCGCGTGCCTTTAGTGAGCGGTTCGCGTACAAGGAGTTCGCTTATAAGAGAATGTTTGCCGCTCCTGTGATTCTTCCTGGCACCGATAAGCGCTGGTGGATCGACGGCAACCGGCTTTCTCTATGTATATGCCCTGAGTTATGTGGATTGTCAATAGCAATAAAAAACAAGGCATTAAGTATTTATTTACATGTTTTAAGATTTTTTTTATAACTTTTGCCACCATTGTAGGTCATAGTTGGCCTTTACAGCTCCGCCGGAAATTTTGTATCAAGGCAAGTCCTTTTTGGATCCTCTAGTCTTTAGGGTGAAATTCACATAGAGGGTTTCTAATAGACAGAAAATGAAAAAGTTCTTTATTTAAATAGACTTTGTGAGGGAGACACCTACTAGTTTTGTAGTTTCTGCAGGATTCAGATTTAAAGCAAACGTTATTTTTTTAAGAAGACTAATTGTGTGGTCATTCAACCAAATATCTGGTAGCTTCTGGTATTAGAATTTATCTTCTGAGTCAAAGTTTAACTGCTTTTAAAATACCAACCATTCTGTAAATATGTGGAGAACATTGATATGTTTTTCTACGTTAGATTCAATAGAGAAAATATTATTAATTCAATTCAGGTATATTTAAAAAATCCATTGTAATTTGAGTTCTGTAACTGTTAATAACCACAGAGAATATTGAGCTGAGGAGATCTTTTTGAGTGTGACATCTGTCCTGGTTGTTGACTTTTGGATTGTTTACTAAAGGATTGTTACTTTATTGGTTTGGTGACCCTTTTATGTAGGCGACAGGCTAGCAACCTGTCACTATTTGGAGGCACTGCTTGGCCTATACTTGCAGGTGTGACTTTGTGTAACAAAATATAACTAAGGCTCTGCTTGGGATTACGAGCGCGATCCTATATATTTATGTATGTAACAATTAATAAACACAACTAATCATTTGAAATTCATTTATTTTTATATTTAGCTATATTACAAAGTGCTTAATAACTAGTCAAAGCTATCATTTAGGTAAAAGAACCTAAGAAATAAATACATTTTTTAAATCACAATCTTATTTAAGGCATCGTCGTAGGCTTAGTATATCTTGTAGGGCCTCAAATTTCTCTATACAAATAAAATAATACACTGCAATTATTTGTTAATAAAGTTGTACAAGTACAGATTATATTTCATGAAGTCCGTTTGATTCTGCTTGTAGTATAGTGACGTGTACTAAAAAGCACGCGAGTGTGTGTATGTGGACGCGAATGAGCGCTCCCATGCACTTACGCACACTAATAACACAATGTTGTACATGTATGTATGTCTTACAACATTCGTAGCAAAACGGATTTCTTGAGATAGAATATCTTCAGTCAAATTCTATGGAAGTTATAAAATTACTTCATTTATTTGATGGTACAAAAGATATTTAGAATTAAAAAGAAATACATTTTTATTAACAAAGTTGGTGAAATTAATTAGGTATATAATGCACATACATAGTTCCTTATTATATATTTTTCACTCTATAAACTAACAATAATCAACAACTTAAATAATACAAACTCTAATAGGCACCTAAATTAGTAAATTGATTATCGATTTTAATACTAGATATTTCAGGAACTAACAACAAACAGATAGTTAATTTAAATAAAGCTATATAATACAACACGACGAATTTAGTCTTTAAACTTACAATAAAAAATATACAATTGATTTGGGTGAAATATGAAAATACTATAAGGTCGAAAATTGCAAGGCACAAGTGATATGTGTGATATTTATTATGTGTAAATTTTGAGCTATATTTGTAGAAATTTCCAAAATAATTCTAATGAACTCTCCCCATGTCCATACCACCTAGTTGCCCTAAGTAAGGATAGCCAGACTTTGCTTCTGTTGGTGAGTGCGCGTGCGATGCGTAGTGAGATGGGTTGCTGCTGAAGAAAGAGCTAGAACAAAAGAAAATAGAGTTATAAAAGCTATTTTTCCATAATTTATTTACATAAAATTTTCCGGATATTGGTCTTAATAAACTACTTTAGTCTCATTGCAATATTTTAGCGAATCTCAAAATTTACATAGCAATAGAGTATTTTAGTTCTCAATTCTTTTGCGGCATAAAATTTTTCACCTAATTTCTCTTATCAAATTAATATACACAAATTCCTGATAATAAATGAGAGGTAATTTGTAGCGCCTGAACCGGGATAACAACTCCACCTTATAATAGGAGACCGCAGTCAAAATGTTCTCAATTTGGTTGGTATGTTTTTTTTTCTATGTTGCTTCTGACGGTGAATAAGTTTACCAGAACTTTACGGGGTAGGAGATAAGATGAGGGATGGCAGTGCTGGAGTGACACATCAATATTCAATTGTCTTTAAGCTATGGCGATATCTAACCTACCTTACGCATAGCATAAAAAGCTCTACAGTAAGATTTAGTTTTAATAAATTCAAGTATTCAAAAATTAGCCATGTGTCACCGGCAGAGTAGAATAGCATTGCCCCTTATCATCCAATGGGTGTCGGGGAAGGCGACTAATGCATCAGCAAAGGGGTATTGTCACCTTATACTCCGTCCACTAATCCGCATTGGGTAAGCGTGGTGGTCTACTGCCTAAACCTCCTTCGATGACAAGGAGAGGCCTTGTGTCCCAGCAGTGGGTCGAATTATAAAGGCTGTTATGATGATGATTTAAAGATTACATAATGAATATTATTTACATTAAAAGAGAGTCGTTTTTTGTTAACACACAGACAATAACATACGAATGAGAACACACCAGTAATGTAATAATTATACGACGGCTACAAAATAAAACGTGGGAGCGATTGCAAAGCAGCCGAATAAATCTCTAATAATTGACACTGTATCGATTATAGGAAGCCAAACGCTGGGAAGCCATCGCCTATAATATTATGAAGGTTGTAATAACACAGTAGTGGGTTTAATATTCCATTGTAATTGTTACTTAGTATTAGCTTACCGAGGTACGTAATTTCGAGTAAGGTCAGAACGAAAACAGATTTTAATTTATTCTGTACAATATGCATCGGGAATTTGTATTAAAACTAGGTCTACAATTACTTGGAATTTATTACAGCATCTTGCATACTAAGGTTTATAATTAAAAACATAATCGCTTAGTTAGAATCTACATGGTATATTTGTAACGGATAGTTTTAAAAACTATAGTACCGATTTTCTAAATTCTTTCACCGGTAAAATGCTTAGTTTTGATCAAATAATATAGGCTATATTTTCTTTTCGAAAAATATCCACGCGCTTGAAATTGTGGCCAAATATTAGCGGCCGTTTTTGATTTTTTTGATTACAAAATTTTATTGATCACTAAATGTGGTAGTATCATGATGTCGGTACACCATAATTCGGTATCGTGACTAGCTAAATTAGGTAATGATAGATTTAATTGATTGAATTCTGGGGCAAAAATTAATCCAATATACTCTGTATTGCCAAAAACGAGGTCAAGTTACACGAAAATTATAATTAGTTATTACCTGACAGTAAAGTTAATATTTTATTGAATAATAATTATACATTATGGCTTTATTTCCGATTACGATAGGAACTGTTTGTAGATATTACCGAACGTGAAGAATTGAACTATAAGAAATGTTTTTGAAATTACAAATAAATAAAAAATAAGTACCTTTGTTTCGAAAATGTATATGCGTGTGGTAATTAAAATTGTATCTTACATTTACATACACGTATGTAAATTATTATTATTACTCATTGCTATTTTTGCAAGGTTTATTCATACACGTTGACGCACACAGTGATTGCGCCAAGTACCCTGGGTGCATTAAAACCACGACCTAGAGGAACACATCAGTTTTAATGGGTATGCCCTGACAAGGTGAGTCTTAGTCTCTGCCTCAAAGTATGCGTAAAGCATTTTCTGACGCAAAAAAAGTTTATTCATACAAAGATGCAAGTGGATGACGAAACTTTTATATAAACAATTATTTTATTGGCTAAATCATTTGATATAGAGCACTCGTAAACATTTTTATAAGAATTCCAAACTTTAATTTGTAAAGTGCCTTTTAAATTTATTTTGATATATTTAAAAATCTAGGGCAAAAAATTTAGATTTTTGTCAAATTATATAAGGAGCTAAAAGTACGAGTACCTTTGACATTATTTTCATCATTACACTACTAAAACACGTTCTATCTTACTTAGTTTTGCATACGAGTAACAGAGACATAACACATGATAATATAATACTCTGCAAGTCTAAAATAATTTCAGCCGTGATTATCAATAAATGTGAGGAATATAGCTTCGCAATTGTCGCGTTACTCTCTTTCATACTGAAAACATCACGTCGTATATTGGAACAGATGTCACAATAATTAATATTAATTAGCACATTATTATTAAAATACAACCCTAACAAAGACTATATTAACTTTGGAACGTAAAGTCAATGTTGCAAAGTTGGAATGCATTAATTAAAGGGAAAAGTTTAATATAAGAATTAATACTGTCTGAATTTCGAGCGCCGGTAAGGCTGACAACCGTTTCATCCAAAAATTCTACGGTTTCTTTTACAGATGATTATTTCGCTTGGTCATAAAAAAACTATAATTCTACCACATTACTTTTATTCAGATGGGCATGTAATGGCGACAGAGTAGAATAGCATTTCCCCATATCCTCCAATGGGTGTCTTAGAAGGCGACTAATGGATCAGCAAAGGGTTTTTGGTCACCTTATACTTAAGCGTGGTGGACTACTGCCTAAACCTCCTCCATGCCAAAAATCCTTCCATGACCAGGAGATGTCTTGAGTCCCAGCAGTGGGTCAAATTACAAAAGGCTGTTATTATGATGACTTCTATTCAATTATTCCAAGTAATACTGGTAGAAAAGACTGGTGATTGGGAAATCACGTATAGGACTAGCCTTTATCATTCCGCGAATGTCGAAAAAGACGACTCAGGGAGTTTCTGAACCCTAATCGCACCAATGGGTCACCAATGCGGTGGCAAGTATTACAAGAAAAAAGTTTATTGCACAAAAGAAAGTACAAAGGGCGGTCTTAATGCTACACAGCATTCTCTATCAGTCAACCAGTAAAATGCCTGAGAAAGAGTGGTGAAGGCAGCAACAGTATTCACATCCCCGGGGTACAGGCAGGAGGCCGGCCTTAAAGCTATGCTAAATCATATAGCATTGTAGTAATATTGCATCGATAGCAAATAATTTAGGACCACGTTAGGTAGAAGAAGACTGGTAGAACAGACTAGATTTTTGGACGAACCGTTCAATCATTGTACAGTGACTAGCCAAGTCGAATTTGGAGCCCCGAAAATGGTTTAGTACCTTCACCTTACAGAATACTACACTCAGATAACACTACTTTTTTGTGGTCTTCTGTAGGAGTAGGGAAGGGCACTAGGATTGTAGCACACGAGTGTAACATCAGAATTGCAAGCGTCTATCAGGCTATGGTGACTCTTTACCAATAATCAGATCGTATGCATATCTGCCAAACATTTTAAGAAAAGTGAGTCTGAGAAGCGCCGCTGATCTTAACACCGAGTTTCGTATCCCGAGAACCTAAATCCCACTCATCTAAGACCATTCAAAAATTCAATCTGCATATTCTAGAATCCAATCTGTTTCCTTTCTGAACACAATCCATATATTAGTTTTAGCTTGCGTTTTCATCCTGTTGATTTGATTGCGAGAAAATCTTTAGAAATAAAGAAAAATCTTACGACATAAAACACGGCTATAAAATTTTATTGCTATGTCCTGTACTAAACATTATGGGCTTGCGTATAAAAATGTCCATGGAGGCAACAAAGGTATCAATCGATGAAATTACAAAAAGAGGAAGTTCATACTAAGTAGATCTAGCTTAACATTATGTTTACATTGCTTGGCTTGGCTAGCATGGCCTCTTTCGTATGAACCGAATACATATGAATGGAGCCATGCTAGCAATAATAGGAACGCTGATTCTCAAATAATTACAAGGTGTTAAAATCGTAAAAGGTGATGACAGATAATCTCCCTCAGTTCAAATTATTTCTAGAATTTGATTTTTAAGCTATCAAAACCGTTAAATATTCAGTCCGTTTACTATAAGAATTTATGGCATCACAATGCGTCGTAATACAATACAAAATCTGTGTAAAACTTATGTAGCAATTATGTTTTGACAGCTTATAAAGAGTATCTCAGCTGGCTTGACATGCGACAATTCTAGTCATGAGCCATGGTGACCAATGAACGCATATAATGACTATTTTCTAGATTATAATAGAGTATGGTTCATACTCTATTGGTCTGGTAATTTCTTTAAGTTTGCAGGACGAATAGTTATTTGGTCTTGTGTATTTTTAGTAATCTAAACCTCAAACATATTTAACATTTATCATGGAATTTATTTTAATTCAACAAATGCATGCTTGCTTAATTTGAATATCTGATTGGATTTGCCTTTAAATGATGTAAAAGTATTATTGAGAATGACTTGATTTTTATCAGCTCCATAATTATCTAACTTACAAATCATAGAAAGTTGTAAATACTAACTAGACTCCAAAGAAACCTAAGCCTCAGTATAATTTATAATTGGGCACTAATAAGCTATTTATATCTTTCGTTATGCGTTAATTCTTACTCAGAAATATTAGAAATAAAAGCCGTTTTGTTGAAACATTGTTACTTAAACAACGAAAATACACTGAAAACAATTCGGAACCTCAATAACTTCCATAATATTGGAACTAGTTTTATGAAATAATATATAATATAACATATTTTCGCGCTCACACCAATTATCTAGCCCGAAGTAAGTATCATTAAGAACTTGTGTTACGGATACTAGATAACGGACATTTTTTTTTAATATACATAATAATTTTAGGTATTTTTATAAATAAACTTAAATAAATATATAAACAACCATGACTCGCAAACAAACATTCGTGTTCGTCACACAAACATTTGCCGCTACCAGGACTCGAACCCGGACCGCTTGATGTGTAGTCAGCTGTACTGACCACTCCACCACGACGGCGTCGAAATAGATTATATTATAATAATACTATTAACATTTTTATTTTCTTCTTATATTTGTTATCAAATAAACTTTTGTTATTATTTTAAAAGGATTGCTTGCTTAATTGTTTTATAATCTTCACATTTTTTAGAACTAATCCGATTTTTGCCACCCCTGTACTTTATAATGAATCTAAACGGTACAGCTTTACGCCACCATATTACATGTTTAAACCTTTAGTCTTTGTCTTAGTAGCTTAAGAAAATGTAAAGTGAAAACCCTTCCAGGTAAAGGTTGCGTTTAGGAAGTCAAATCCAAACAGCTGCTCATAAGTTTTAATGGCAGGCTCTGCGCCGGCTAATACCTGACTATGGCAGCCTAATGTCACGTTCGGCGTTTCATTAATTGCATCCGAACTAGTGTTTATCTGTACCCGTGCATTGTGCGCAGAACGCTTACACTTGATGATGGTCAAACGTAACGCTTTCATATGTTAAAGCATGACTATTCTACGAAACGTATTGAGAACAAGATTTGTAGGTAGTGAACAATGCTTTTGCTGTCATCGGGTTTTCGCCCATTTGAATTTCCCTTTGAAAGCTTCACGAACATTTGCGCAGTTTGTACGGAACGCGATCGTAGTTGTGCAGCGAAATTTCGCATTTATAAGTGTCGTATAAATTACACGTTCTTGTTAAACGTTCTTAAAAGGCTTTAAAGTGTTTTAAGAAACTATAAAACATAATTTACCAAGTGCTCAAATAATTTCCTGGATTTATAGACAGACAGGATGTAAAATTGCGGCTAAAAACTCGAAGACAGTGTCTGAGTGCTGAGCTTATAAAGGGCTGAATCATCGATAACGGCGATGACTTTAAATGTCGATACGATCACGTAATGAATCATTGTCATTGTTATGTTCTATGCACATTTAATACGTCTATAGCTTTTAGATATTGAAACTTAAGTTTCTATCGTACTTCGACACAATCAATATCTATTTAGAAATTTTCTATTTTAATAATGGCATGTTCGTTTAAAAAATGTTAGCTCAAATACGCCCAACGCCGCGAAACTGAATGGAGACTAATTTGAAATTTAAATGTTACATGAGATACTCGCGAACGGACATGAACACATATCCATATTTTCAACTCTACAATACAATTTTGGCAAAGGAAATAATAAATGGCGTCCAGCCGTCCACGAATAAGTGTTATGTCAATCAAGTACGCTTAAAGGACTAGATAAGACAGACCGCCGTGCGTCGTATAAACGTGGCTAACCCATATATTATTAGTTTGTCCGTCATTGTGCAAGACGAGATATTGTGTGTGGTCCAATGTGAGGTTTATAGGCATGCTTTGTCTAGATAACACAGATAAATGTCGTCACCGTATAGAGTACAAAGTGACAATGTGTCTGTCACATTCTCTTTCGACAAATTCACTGTGGTAGTTGCGTTCCAGAGACGAAAGCACGACAACACTTCACTTCTACACATTTTATTTAATGCCGCCCATTCTCGACTTAAATACCAGAACGATGGAAAATAAGTGGATAAAAATTTAATTAAAAATCGATTGAAAATCTCTATAAAATTCGCATCCCTATTGCATTCACGATTGGATCAGAGTATTACGAAGCGCGGCCCGTAATAACCACCCGCGCCGCGTATAATGGCCGACTTCTTACACTCTTAATTGATTAGCGGCTGCGCCGACTAATGATAAAGGAAGGTGAAAAGAAATAAAACGATCGTACCCCGATTTGCGATCGAGCCCTCGCACGACCCATAGCCACCGGATGCTTCACGCCGGCCTAGACCAATACATCATCACTAATTACTACTACTAGTACTCATTCGTAATAATAGGTGACTATGACGTGATGTCATTTAAAATTTGCTCACCCTAAACCTACTATTAGAAAAATAACAGTGATGTGTACAGTAATAAATAGTCGTTTAAATCGTCGGCAGCAAAGGTCAGTTTATTGTAATTGCATATTCATTTGTCCGATTCATGTCGGAGTATGAGTAGCAGAACATCAATAATTCATAAAGCTACTTGGGTGCGTTCGGCTCATTGAGACGTATCTACTTGTATACATACAAATCTTGTTCAAATAAAGTGGTTATTATTTCTACAACAAGAGTGGCAAATTAGCAAAAGGCTCGTCTGATGGTAAGTGGTCATAAATGCTTTCAACAACAGTTTGTATCTGAACCTTATCCTCAACCCTATAGAGCACTAGAAATCTTACACACCAACAGAAAAACAAAACTTCGAAAGGATCTTAGTGGCCCTCTTCTGTCAAAAGGAGCAGCCGACACTTCCAAAATCTATTATAGGAAATTATAAACTCACCTATAATTTTCAGGCCATGCGCTGACTTCAGCAAGTTTATTCTGCGGGTGTCCACTTAGTTGTCTTGAAGTCCAATGGTTGTGAGCCGACATGGCGTGTTCTTGTTTCGAGTAGTCTCCATACCCATAAGGATGCGCTAAAGCGTCGCTGGGGTTCGCGTAAGTAGAATGCTGGTACGTGAGTCCACTTGGTTGATTAGCCGAAGGACTTGTTGCCGTTGGACTTGAACTGGGAGGTGTGGTATCCGCTGGAGGCTGAAGGGGTGTCGGTAATTCGGAAGAATGGGAGAGAGGAGTCAAGTTACTGGATGAAAAAGAGCTGGATGTAGGAGGATGTAACGTTGAAGCAGCTAGCGCTGACTGGCAAACTGTTGGAGCTGTCAAAGCTGATTGGTGAAGAGAAGGTGCTAGTGCGGAGTTAAGAACGGAGCTAGTACCCAAGGCGGAGGAATAAGATTGCTGCCAGCTTGCACATTGGGCATTGAAGGAGGATGGTGGTTCATATTGCTGATGGACCGCAGGGAAGGCTGATTGTAAGGACATTGTGTTGAAGGCACTCAGTTGCTGGGAGTTCAATTGTTTACGTAGTCTTGCTCTTCGGTTTGAAAACCACACCTGTTGCAAAAAAACATAACTTCACGAATGGAAATCACATACAATTCACGAGAGAAAGAAAAATGTTTGCTACAGAAATAAATCCACTCAACTAATTGTATCGAGGTGATATCGCAACGTAATCCTCTAGATAGCTATCGATCGTAAGAAATCTAAATAATGAAATTTCTCAACATTGAAACCAATGTTGTCACTGAAAATTAAAGTACAGTGAATTAATACGATAATAATAACTAACAAAAACTCTATTACCTTAGCAACATACAATTACTAAAAGCTATTAATAGTAAAAAAAAGTAGTAGAGTAACGGTAGCGATGAGCAACATATGGTAGCTCGCTTACAAACATCATAATTAATTATAAAGGTAATTACATCATTTTTTACGTCACGGTTTTGTTTAGGGGCGGGAAGTGTAGGTGATACGATAATAAATTACTTTGATTACAGTAATTTATCACTATAACATTTTAAGGAATATCTACCTGAACTCTTGCTTCGGTAAGCTTGGTCTTCTGCGCCAATTCTTCTCTGGTATAGACATCGGGGTACTGAGTTCGGGTAAATGCCCGTTCCAAAGCTTCCAGCTGATCTCCTGAGAAAGTAGTTCTTGATCTTCTTTGCTTCCTCTTCAACGTGATGCCTGGCTCCGACTCCGTATCAGAATCTTCGCAAGATGACGGACCTTTTGAAAAGAAAAGAAATGTCGTTGGAATAACAGATGGCAGACAACGCAGAGTTACCGCAACGAATTAAATGGCAACGACATTTTAGCGTTAATGTTATCAAGAAAATGTGATTCCACTTCACACATTGCAACATATTTGAGAAGATCCAATGATCTATTTTATTACATAAAATTTGCCATTCCGTCTAAATGAGACTTTCTAGGCGTGCGTTGTTTTGTTTTATGTCGATTATCGTTCAGCTACCGCTGGACCACACGCGGCTGAGATTAAATTAAACGTAACCACATTATGTTGCTTATGTGGACGCCTCAAATGAGTTCTTTTGGCCTCAATAAACATGACTTAGGTTAGTTGATAATGAAATAGAATTAAATTACCCAGCGGTTGATAGCTACATCATTTGTTGACTCATTTTGTCGTAATGTTTAAAATTTACTTCATAAGACTACCGACCAAATAAAGTACCTAAAGTTTGATTGGCTGCAATTTCCATAATTTGTCCAAGTCTTTCGAGAAAGTCGGTATGCAAATATTTCCACGAAAACTCGCGACTGAAAGTACCGCTACGCCCGACGCCAGTTCAAGCACGAAGCGCAAATTTTCAATACGCGAGCGGAGTGGTACAGGGGACTGCTTTTCCAGTGTAGATATTACTTTAGCTGCGCACAACTTAATATGCATAATCTTATCGCTGTGCAGAATCTCGCCGGCAAAACCGCACTCCATCGCAGAACCGGCATATTAGGAGCGCCATTTTATATTGGATAGCTATACGGCACAAGACGTGCAGTACGGACAGATTGTCGTAATGCAAGCCCCGCGGCCAAACGCGATGGGATAATAACACCTTTGGATACTAATTTCATTTTTATAACCTACAATTTCGAAGCCGACACAAGGGGCGCTGCCGTGGCGTGCGCGCGCGCCTCGCCCGCTTCACTTTTACGTGGATTATTAACTTTATACGCCGTTTTCTGAAGTTTGCAAACGTTCCGACAGTCTCATTATAGGAATAAATTTATAATAATAGTGTGCTTTCAACTAAATTAAGTGATTATGGTCTCGAATCAGCGTTAAGGACTACGATGACACGCCGGGTTATTTACGCGTCATTACCTTGAAGGTTTTAACTTTTTAAATAATTGAATTTTTGTCAAGGATTTTCATTATTGTTAAATGCGATCTTAATATTCAGATTAACCTTGTGCTTATAAATTATGATGGCAGCCGAAGTGTTTAGGCAAACGTAAGTCAAGGGTACACGACGTGGCCACTCATTATGTGGAAAACTAGAGCAATATAAAGTTTAGCGCTTTGAGTATGTTTTGCGCTTGAAGCGTTTGAGTTCGGCAACTGTACAGGGGAGAAAATGTAAAATACTTTTTACTCGGCAGTATGTGGTCCGACCGTATAATTGGCCAGATCATGAAATGCTTGGGCATATCGTCTACCTACCGATCACCATAGATACGTAGATTACACATTCTCACAAACAATCCACTCCGCTTTGTCATAAAAAAATAACCTTGAACCTACTGATCACTTCTGACCAGTACCATTCTTAGATAATGGGCTACTCGAGACTTTTATGGTCCAGTAGCATTTCATGATATGCCGCACATTTCATGATCTGCTTCCAATTATACGATTAGGACACGACATACCTACATCCTACAACTTATCTATATGGAGGCGCAACTCAAACCTTAGACGAATCAAATTATGTAAATCAACTAATAATCAAGGTAAGCATGACTTACCTAGAATACCATCAATGCTATGATTTCTTCTAGGATCTGATTCGTCACGTTTGCCTCCTCTTATGAGTCTCGAAATGGAACTGACTGAGGGCGCGGTGTTTTTATCACAGATGCCTTCTTTTATTAGTTTATCTCTAATTTCCCAGGAAAATATACCTGGGTTTTGTCTCTTCAGCTCTTCGATCCTGTTCTCTACTTCAGGCGTAGCAACCCTTGGTTTTGATCCACCAATTACGCCTGGACGAATGGAGCCGGTTTCCTAAGGATAAATTAATAAAATTAGTACATGGCCTTCAAAGGATAAAAGTATTTGTCAAGACAATTAGATAATTAGTATTTACGGATCCTACCTGATATCTGTTGAGAATCTTGGAAACGCAGCCATGAGATACGCGCAACTGCCTGGAGATGACACAGGGCCTAACCCCAGCAGCCGCCATCTCCACAATCTTCAATCTGATGTGATTGGGCAGCGGTCGTCCATTAATGAACACCCCACCCAACTGATTCATCCGACCCTGGCCTGTAAAAAACAAACAATAAGAAATCTCGTTGGTATTACCAATAAACCAACGCAAACACACAAAACAATTAGAATGACGTTTGCAGTATACAAAAATAAACGTATGAGGCACTTCAATCATTCTAAACACAATTTTACTTGTTACAATGACCAGTAGCTGTATCAAAACTAAATAATAGTCCAAGTATCAATGGTGGCAACAATACATCAATATCACAAAGTGATCGCCCCTAACCAGGTCCAACAACAACAATTTAAACTCTATTCAAGCCGTATAAAGTACATAATAGCATACGTGTGGTCGGTTTACTTCTCTCAATAGCCAGATTACAAGTAGGCTGTAAGTCGGTAGCCCTCGATCACTTGGTAATTTTACGTTCCATTGCAAGTCTTCTCAGGCAAGAGTATCCAATTTCCTCCAACGCGAATGCGCTCAAGCAGAAACGAAAACACTCAAACTATTTTCGACTTGTTATATTTTATGATTATCGGCGACTATTTCTTCAGCAAAAAAACACTGAATGCTGCAATGTAACTTTAGATTAAATTCCGTTTATGTAGTTGAGAATGGGTGAGTCATTCTCGGCGGCCATCAAAAATTTAATTACGTTTCACAGATGAGTATCGATTGTAATTAAATTCGGCTGATTGCGGATAAAACATCATGAGAATGAACGTGCTACCTAGCCTGGGATTTATTAAACCGAGTGCGAGTAAAGTGTCGCTATTATAATCACATCATTCAGCGCGGTTGGACCACCTATCGTCAAAGAGCCGCCTTCCCTTGATTTTTGCAACGCCTTTATGCATTTACGTTAGCTCCTATTGAGATGAGATGAGGGTGAGAAAAAAACTTGCTAGTCTTATTACTTAATACGAAGTAAATTTTATGCTTACAACATCATTTTCTATAAAATAGTTTAATTTATTATACTGATTAGATGTTTTATGTTACTAAAAGTAGACCTACTAGGTACTATTCATCTACTTGTACCACAAATTCGTAAGTATTTGAGATTATAATATTTATGTTATGTTAATCACATTATTAAAGTTCATTTTTAAAATATCTATATAACATATTGTTAAGCTTTATTAATAATGTAATCCCACACATCACTTTATCTTCTTAAAATTCTTGTCTAAATTTGACTGACACAATTTTTAGATCAGAAAAAATATAACAGTGGCATCTTCCACTTGTGAAGGCATTTATAGTTTATCAATTTCAAATAATTCCTCAAAGGTACCGCCACATGTAAAGCCCTAGACCCCTACCGAGAAACACCAATCAATTAGACAACATGTCAACAAGTATGTCCTTTGGTACCGGGAGAAACCGAAGCGTGTGCCAATTACACGTTCGAAACTAAACCATACCACAAACAACATACAGTCTTTAATTGTGGGCGATGAAAACAAAGATCCGTGACCGCAAGAAAGAGGTCTACGTCATTAAAACTTGCACCTTATTTTCTGCACCATTAGGTAGTTTATGGTCAAAAGTAAGACCACCTTTTGTGGCGTGGCTGGCCTCACGGTGTGGTTCTGCAAGCGATCCCCATATTTTTTGTCAGAGCCGGTAGACGTTGCGGTGCCTCGAAAGCCCATGTTTTTGAGTGTTAATTTTATGTTCCCGAAATATTTATGATGCATAACGTGTCCATAATAACCCCGCTATACAAATGTGGGTGGCTTTGTAATAATGTATCACTTCATTATAATATTTGTTGCATTATTGGCAAGTAGGTGTGTTGTCATTTCAATGATATGATAGCTGACATGACTGAGAAGAGGTTGTAGGTACGCTCTGACACCTTTATGTACGTTTATATATAAGAATATAAAGTGAAGAAAAAGAAACTACTCGATATTTCATTATTGGTTCCAAGACAAATTACCAATAGATTTGAAATGAAAGACGTAGCAACATCATTCATGTCTTCAAATGCAACAAGATCAGTCAAACACACAAACGATAAAAGGCTCACAACAAACGCACAAAAAGGACCTCAAATGCACAATGCGTAATAGAATTCGCAAACATTGTAACGCTATTAACACGAAAGGAGGTGAAGTTAACAACAAATTTAAACATTCTTTGGCGACTAATCGTCCGGAAACGCTTTTGGATCATGCACTAGTAAGTTTCTACAATAACTGCTACCAGGGTGGCGCAGAAATGTGGAGCACCCATAATAATATCGGCAAAAAACCAAAAGGAGGACTTTATTCTGTACTCACGTGCTTTATTCATAGTAGATTGGCGAACCCGACTCAACTGCTCGGCGCATAATCATGAACTAAATAGACACAGTAAACTATAAAATTCTATCACAATCACATAATCGTGTACCAATTCGTTCAACCGACGCATTCGTGTTAGACGAAATTGAAACATAGTCAATCATTTAATGCTAAGCGTAAGAGGCATACCGTGACGGGATAAATGAAGATTTCGAATTCATCGAGCATTTCTATGTCAACTTTAATTAACAATTTTCATCAACCTTCGCACAAAGTGCTGGGTTATCTTACATTGTTAAAAAAGATTGGATTTCCTAACATACTTTGTGTTGACGAGCTTCATTTCCAGCTTGACCGAAATCGATTTCCTAATCATTTAACTAAAAAAACACCGAGTTTTTTATTTACTTATAGGTATCATCACATCACATAAAACTTATTTCGAAAAGATTTATTAATTTTCATATTGGTAGGTAAGTACGTTAAATTTCCAATATATTTCTTGTGCAATTAAGTATTTCAATTACAATTCATCTAAAACAATAAGACTCTTAAAATTTATATGTTTGAGCAGATCAAGTTAAAATTTGCTAACAAACTGCATAAGATAGTTTATAATGTTCAAAGTCGATATCGTATTGTGTAAATAAATCGTAAACCCCGTTTTCACAATCATAATATGTTTCTGCTGGCAAATCAATTTCACGTAGCGACATTAATGTGCCTATAGTAAAATTTATATGAGGCTTTACGTCACTCTGCGCTGCTTTTCTTCCATATAAGTCATATGCAAAAAAATATGGAACGATAACCATTCCGACCGTGATTTACAAGTACGCAATCAGTTCTAGAAATTCGTTTACTAATATCGATTTTCCTATACAATCCACTTAAATTCGAAGGTAGATATTATTCCTCACTTACTTTATTTTTAGTAAAAAGTTCTTTGGCATTAATTTCTATCCAAATAAACGTGGGTATTGACAAGATATAATATTTATCGTGTAACCACCAAGAAATAATCAAATTATGTCTGTATAATTATATTATATCCGTTATGGGCTGTAGGATTAGATATTAAGTTTTTTGTATGTAGTTTTTGTCTCATAAATTTGGAGGATACACTTCTTCAAGGAATTCTGCTAATCCATCTTAGAAATTCACACTATAAAAGGAGGGTTTTACTGCAAACTTCTATTTAAAATTAGTAAAAAAATATTTTGGTCTGATGGCCGCGTGACGCCGGCAGAGTAAAATAGCATCATCCTTTATCCTCCAATAGATGTCGTAGAAGGCGACTAATGGATCAGCAAAGGGCTATTGATCACCTTATACTCCTTCCACCAATCCTCATTGGGCAAGCGTGGTGGACTACTGCCTAAACCTCCTTCGTTGGAAAGGAGCGGCCTTGTGTCCCAGTAGTGGATCGAACACATAAGCTGACAACTTTACATACATACAGTAAAATTACACAGTGTGTTCAATTTCGCTTGCAAATGGAAAAATAAAATTGTAATCAAAGCAAACAACCCAATGGTTGGTTGCTATATTCAAGAGGTTATCAATGAAGTCCTTCAAAAGCATATGCACTTGAGACCTGAGCAGTAACCTTACAGTGTAAAAATAAAATAGAAGAATTGCCGCATGATCCATCATAACCCGTTAAAATTCGTCTATGGACTAATAAAATAAGCTATTACTATCCAAAATCAAGCAACAAAAGGTGAAATACCATCTGAATAGGCATTAGAATTGGGCGGCTCGTACAAAGGTTGTGTCATTCCATTAAGCCTCCTTCAAAGACTTCGGAGTGCTATGTGTGGCCGTGGTCGCGTGGCACGGAATGTAGCGCAACGGAATATCAAATCAATTGTATTATACTTTCATAGTTCGTACGTTGCATGGATGACGCCTCATTATTCCACAGGCGAATGTCGGAGATTCATCGGGTTGCGTCAGTTGGACCACAACAATAGTTTTGGATAACAATTACAAACAGATTTTTATACAGCTAAAACATTTCATAAAATTATTTGAAATGGATGGCTCGGCCTGTCGACAAGTGGATAATGCAATGCAAGTAAATAAAGAATAGAAGTAAAGCCGAGGAGCGGCAGGAATAAAAGATAAAACGCGTCCAATAATTTGTTTTAAACACGCTTAGGAACTCGCCCCATTCAACCAGCTACCAACTGTTCAAACTAAAGCAACTCTTTCGGACACTGAACATAATATAAGAGCTACGTAAGTAATGAATGGATCTGAATATTTTATTTCGATGTAATGGCGTGTGTTTGAGTGCCCTGTTTGACCTCATTCTGTATTCATACCACGTTATGTACTAATTTGACGGATTCTTTTCTTTTCAAACACGAACTGGACTCTTTGACGTGGTCACTTGCCGCTGTTAGAGCTATAATAATAACAACTCGAAACGGAATTTCCATCACAAAACTACAATTCCAATAGAGGTGCATTCTACGTCCACAAGGCTTTGTTGCCGTGACCAATTATATATTTTCTGAATAAATATAATATAACCCTAGTTCATTAGTTTTCAGAGCAATTATTTTTTACTTTTGTTGGAAAAATATTATTTATTACACTATTGTTTAAAGGCATAACCATTTAGATCCTAAATTTTTGCTCTGCAGACACTAGATTTTATGTTTAACCTTTATCCTTAGACTCACTTGAGGTAATATCTGCTAAAAAGCAGTTCCTAACAAAACTTCAGTGCCGTTATTACTCTAACCCTTGAATAATGACTCGCGTTTATCGCGAGTCAAGTTTTCATGGTGCCCACAGGTAATTGTGGTGAATTTACGTAATTTTAATGGAACAATGATACGTTGATCGATGAACGGACCGCGCACGTGAGCTATTTTGCGTCGAACTATCTGTGCACAAGCTTAATCTTTTAGCCCTTTTCATATTATATGTGATATTTTTAGAGTAAACTTTGCAATTCCAATTTAAGATGAAGTCTTTTAGTTTCATGTTTCACGTGTATACTCGCCAAACGTGTCTCCTTATAATTTTGATCTTATCAATAACCCAACACTTGGTTCAACATTATTAAAATTTACATTAAAAGCTGTTATGGCATGTATAATCAAGCGTCAACAAGAATTTCCTAAAGGTTCCCCCGTACTAAGAGAAACTTTGCCTCTATAATGCGTTTGTCGCGAAAGGCGCGCGCGACGCCCGCGGCTATAGAGATTTAGATCTTTAGGGGATCGATAAATCTGATAAATCTTTTCAACGCAATGCTTTCTCGCACAAAGGTGCTGCGAGAGAACTTATTTTATTAAGTAAGTTGTTTTTTAGATTATCACAAAGTAGAGAATCACATACAAAAATTATTTCAATTGTTTGAAGAAGCACAAAGGTCAATTAAATGTCAATTTCCATTTTTTAAGTGTTCACTATTGTTCTAATGGCCTAAGCATAAATTCGCAACCATAAATGAAAGTTCCAATTGAAGTGCACGGGAAATGGAATGAAATCGTAACTCCCAAAACTTATAAATAACAATCCCTCTTGTCCGTTATATCAATTTGTTTATTAATAGATCGGCATAAGTAATGGCAAGTACCCTGGAGGTTGATCGAGGCATTCTGCAGCCGTCGGCGGGGGCGGGGGGCGCGTCATATTATGCGGCTAAAAGAGCCTGTCGGTTCCTTTGATCTCACCGCGGCCGCGCCGGTGTGCGTACGCCGAGCCCGCTTGTCGGCCCGTCATACAAATGCGACTAAGCCTTGATTATGGTACTGAACTCTTTATAGAGGTCAAAAATCCAATGTTTTGTGATGTTTGTTGTATATTTATAATTGGTCGGCCAAAACGCTTAGCAATGAATGCCTAATGGGAAGTTTTATTGCTACGCCTGATTCGGCCGGAGCTGTTCTTTTGAACGATTGGTCATCAATACGTATATTGGCTATCGTCACGCAATTTCTGATATCCGAAGAATCAATTAGGACGCTTTTTTATTAACTGACTAATAAATTTATTTAGACTAAATTCATTTATTTTTAAAAGAACGTTCTAAAGGCGGCTTGCAGTTGAAACCAGCTTTACATTACAAATCTTGAGTTTCTTCGATTTAAGTACCGACACAGATGTTTTTCAAAGCGCCAGATATTTGCTTAGAGTCTGGTTCGTTTGGATTACCGTTGTCAATATACCGCAAAGGTGAATCGAAAATACACCGATGTTAACTTTGTAATATCGTCTGTTGAATTACGAGACCTAACGTGTTTTCCGTTTTTGCAATATTCAAGTGATGAATTACAAGGGAATTACAAGAGCTTATATTTATAATAAACAGCTTAAAAACAATGTTCTAACCAATAATAAAACCCGGATAATGAAAACAAATTGTACGAGTATAGTTAAAAACACGTCAAATAAAAGTATATGGAGCAATTGTACAATGTAATTAGGTCTCGGAGAGTTTTCTTCTTGAGCTCAACAATCGAATACAGTTTCTTAGAGAAAATGTTATATTGTAGAGAACTAAAGAAAAAAGGAGAGGAGAATTAAACCAAAACGATATCTTACAAAATTTTGCTAATTGTCATGCAACAAGCATGGCAGTTTGTGAATACCTAATCTATAAATAAACATACATCTAATAATAGTACAGGTACCAACATTAGACTTGCTCTTTTCCCGTTAGGCCACATAGACCTCCCCCAAGGATCTCCAAACCGAACGGTCCTGCGCTGCCCGCATCCAGCGGCTTCCCGCAACCTTTACCAGATGGTCGATCCACCTTGTGGTCCACTAACGCTGCGTTTCCCGGATAAAATTTGGAAACTATGAAATTTCTTCTCAAATTATCTTTAAGTGTATTAAATTAGCTTCTGAATATTTGATTTGATAAATAGTATTCAAAATTTGCATCATTATAAAACAAAACACTAAAAACAATGTAAGAAAGACCATGTGTTCCGTTTCTGCTACTGGACAAGAAGTATATTTTTCAATATTTCAAACACAAACAAATATTTAAAACATTTCTTATGTTCATTACTTAACTATTATGTTTATTCTCAGTTGCAATTATGTCAATGACTGTTCTAAACGCATCACTGAAGTAAGCTTGTTCCGTACAAATTGCTGGGTGTTTCAGATCGGTATCAGTGCTATCATCGCTTCGTTCGGCCGCCGGCATAAAATGGACCATTATGATCAAAGGAAATTATGCGAATATGGTGCATGGGACACTGAGATTTATACTAAACTTGATTGATAAGCGATTGTGGAGCATTCAACAATGTAGAGGTATCCGGTTTTCCTTTAGGATAGAGAAGCATCTTGGTTCATGGCCTCGGTGGTGCTTATTGGTAGCGGTTAGTTATTATTTTTATCGTATTACCCTTACAGCAACGACTTAAAGCATGCAATAGGTATATCGTTTTGTTTAAAGTACATCAGGTAGCATAGAATATGATTAAACTTTTTTGCACTTCGTCACAAATATAAAAGATTACAGTACAAAAATTAGGTAGTACAGAGGTACAGATCATAATCGTTTTGGCGGAGGTTCTCATACATTAAACTGTATCATGCATAGCATAGGCCTAATCTATAAGTCAACCAGTTTAAGTCAACATTGTGAAGATAAAAATAAATGACTATATTATCCTAATGTTCACTCCTAACTTCCTACAGAATGATAACACCAGAAATACATGCTTAGTTATACATATAAAAGTAAACCATTGAGGTAAAAATAAGGTAAACTTGTGGGATCTGATTATACATAAAACATCTGTGAAGATTTAGAAATGGCAATTTGAATAAATTCATACATACTCGAACATACCTACTTAGATATTGTCACGCTGATAATCTCAAAAGTTTTAGGTAGGTAGCATTTGGTTACCTACACATAAAGTTCCATCTGGCAGTAGAATAAATTTATGAAACACTACCGGCACGTCCCGGCTTCACACGGATGGATATTATCTTTTAATTTTTTGATATCTAAGCTTCTTTCGTTTTTATAATTGGAAAGATTTGTATGTCTGTAACGAATAAACTCAAAAACTATTGGTCTGATTTTGATGAAATTTCGTTAAAATGTTGATTTTACGTTGGAAAAAGATAAAGGCTACCTTTTATTGCCAAAATAAAAACTTGAAATGGCTAATACAGAGGATGAAAGTTTGTATGGAAGTTGGTCATTTGTAAAGATAAAACCATGAAACTAAGAATTTAGGCACTTAATTAGAAATAAATAAACATTTGTTCTAGCGTTTTTGAGATTTTGGGGGTGTGATAGGGATGCATGCATGTAGGCTATATGGCTTCTCAAAATCTAATTTATATTTGTACTGAATATCATCATAATCGATTTAGTAGTTTTTGAGTTTATTCGTTACGAACATACAAATCTTTCATCATTATAATATTAAATACATACATACAAACGATCACGCTCATAATCCCATAAGGAGTTTGGGCATAGCCTTTAGGCAACACTTTGTTACACATAAAGCCACATCTGGCAGTATAGGCCATGCAGTGCCTCCAAATAGTGAAAGGTTGCCAGCCTGTTGCCTACATAAAAGGGGCACCAAACCCAAAGAATACAAACCTTTAGTAAACAACCATGCAGAAGCCAACAAACAGGACAGATTAGACTCAAAATAATCTCAGCGGTCCAAGTTACTTACAGATTATAATTAAGCTATCTAATAATTAAAATCTTTACTTCCAGGATATTTTACGCAATCAAATAGCCACTTTTGTATTTTACGTGTAAGTAACTAGGCAATTAAACCTACTAAAATTATAAACGCAAAAGTTTCTATGAATGTATAGATGTGTGGATGTCTGGATGTGTGTTTGTCACTCTTTCACGCAAAAACTACTGAATGGATTTTATTGAAACATTTCAATAATGTAGCTGATACATCAGAATAACATAGGTTATAATTTATACTGATACTGCGCATACGAAGTCGCGGGCAGAAGCTGGTAATAAATATAATTGAATTGCCTGCCAATATAAAACCGTTGTCAATCAAATCTCTATCCACGGCATTGAACTCCAGAGTGCGATCCCCAGGAGTGTAAGTACCTACAAAGTACACAGTTTTGTTGGTAGTAGGTAAGTTATAAGTTCATTTATTAGTATTTTTTATTATAATAATATTCGATCTATATGTAAGTTAAACAAACAGATAGTTGCAAACCATATTTTCAAAAGCTTTATATTTTGACGCTCGCTTCGCTATATCAATCAATTTTTTTTTTTTGTTAAGGCCAAAATTAGAGATTATGAGACATTAAAGAGCTAACAGCATACAAATATGCTAAAAACAGTTGAAGGTAGAACGACTTGATTTAGAAATAGTGTAATATTTTGTGTGTCTGTAAAATTATATAATAAGCTTCTTCAATATTTTAAAAGTATTAGTCACTAAATGTATTTAGAACAAGACTGAAACGATTTTTAATGGAAAAAGCATATTACTCTGTAAATGAATTCATTAATGACAATTTAACTGTTTGACATCTTTATTAATTTATATATCTGTGATTTTTTGTTCGTGTTTTTATTGACATATTAGTTTATACAATAAACTTAATTTTGACATTTTATTTATGAATAATTTTGCACGCCTAATAGGTAAACCTAAAAGTAAACCGTGGAGAACATTATATTATACCAAATATCATCTGTAATTTTCTTACACCCATGTTTATGCAAATAAATGAATTTGAATTTAATATGATTAAGTATTACAGACTTGACAATGTGAATTGAGACTCCTTCCAAATCAATACTATAAAAACTGTAAAGGGAGGATAAAATTTGTTGAGTTTCTTGCCGGTTCTTCTCAGAACAAGGCTTCCTAGTGGACTCTTGATCCGATGGCATCAAAATTGACTTTCATAAGTGTACAAATTGTACCTAAATGAATAAAGAAGTTTGAGTTTAGGGCTAGTTTTACCATCATCTAATCAGAATCTGTCGAAAGGTAGGGACTTCGTTCTTCGCCATCAAAGCTCAAAATGCCAATTAAGTATTAAAAACATTTAACTTATTTAATTTATTAATTGAATACTATTAAATATTATAATGATCGATTTAAATTATATTTGTATTTGATTGAAAAAAAATTCAGACCGTTTTTTTTCATTAATTTGTGAATGAAATCAATTAATCGGCTATGAAATATTACATGAATTGATTTGAACTATATTTGTGAGTATATTGTACATGTGTTTGAACTAAATTATTTATGACAGACCTTCATTGTTACCACATGAAATGCAATATTCTGTTCTATTCTAAAAAAAAACTCAAAATAAAAAACTTATAGGTAAAACACTAAAATATATCTATGGCCTACGGAGGTCGGCTACTAAACAAGAATTATCTTTACTTTTGATCAGATTCGGCCAGCTTTCGATGTGTATTGCAAAAACAGTATCCATTCGAAATAAAGAAAAAAATGGTTTTGACAAATCATAAGTCGAAGGTTTGTAAATAATCCCCTGCCGTTGTGGAGTATTAAACAAATGTTTCTGATCGTCCACGAACGTATCAACCGGCTTATGACACTAAGCCGTTCTTACATTTCGGAAACTTGTATAATTTGGGTCTTGAATTAAAAATTTGAGGCTTTTTTAATTTGGAAAGGGTCCGCGCCGACATTAGTTGTGACTCAGATACAAAAGGAGTTGATTATTAATGTGGAATAACCCATTTATATCCTATCTTTTAAGATTTATATGTAGGTACATAATGTAACTAATAGCTATATTTTTTCACTTCTATATTTTAGTATGTACTGTTTTATAATGTAAAATATCTTGTGCAATAGTCTGGTGTTTGCTCATAAAATAATGTACTAATAGATACTTTAAATGCGATAGTAAATGCATGCCGTGGCAATCTTTAATTAAGACGTGGCAATCTTTATTTAATTTATATTCTTAATGAATCTAAATTTTGAGGTAACTTTTATGTACTAGTTGTGTCTTGTTGATCTAAATCTCTAAATGAATAAAAAAAAAGTGTGTATGGATAAAAAAAACAAATATAACAAAAACGACTCTATGGATCCCAATGAAACTACAATAATATACGTCATACATCAGAATAAGATAATATGGGCTATAATTTATAAATCTATTGAGTGAGTAGGTACTAATAATATATAAGCACGTTTTATATAACATATGTGATGAACTTAAATTTGTACAATTTTGAAACTATTCGCAAAAATTTTCGATGTTCACTAACTAAAAAATAATCCCTGATTTCTTTAATAGAAAATCTTGTAGACTTTTATCTAAATAGAAACCTACGTACTAAATATGATGTTATATATTTTTTCTTTTCAAAGCAATACCTTAACCTTAAAAAATGATCCTCTGAAATGATGTCGGCATTCCTTTTTAATTTTTGCTCTCTTTCTAACCTCAGCGTCCGATATCGTGCGTCCCGCTCGTTTTAATTTAGTTTAGACGAAACAGGTCATAAGTTGAAATGACATTTTTAACAATACAGTCGAAATGTTTTCGTATGGTAATGATTTATGTGTAAAACGTCACTGCGAGCTTTTCGGACCGGTACGTGTAGCGTTATTTACGAGAATGCGCGGCAACTTTTTGAAACGGCCATACTTAGCCGGGGGGAAACAATGGAATATTTAATTTAGGACTAAATAAAACATAGGCCTGACTAACAGTACGACTACGGAAATCGAACAACGCTCGACACATTTAAGTTTTTGTTGAAAATCTATTAAGAAATAAACAAAAAACTGATACAGAAGTTTACTTCGTCGTTTGAAAGGTCTAATGGAAAAATCGTCAGCAATAAAATTTTTGTTAAGGGACATATTTCAAAACAAAAGACTGTTCAGTATTTTTATGAGGGACCATAACTTCTATTGAAATGGTACAATCCCAGTCAGAAGTATAGATGAAATAATGCAAGATTTTTACGCACATAATATCCTGGATATTGATGTTTATTCTTTTAAAATTATATTGTTATGCAATGTAACATTCCTTTTTGCTAATACAAAGTAAACAAGGTTTAAAAGACTCCTACGAAATCTAGGTGCAGGTGAAAGTATTGGTTATTACAAATATTTATAAATTATTTTGGAATGACCTTTGCTCTATATTAAAATAACAAAGCCCCGATATTATAATCGATATTAATAACAATACAATAGTTCTTTGGTAATAGAAAATTATTCTGGATTGTTCTCAAATTAGGATCAAGATCAAAAACTATTTATTACAATAGAAAATCGTGACCAATATTTTCTATTGAATAGAAACGGAGACGCTTTCTTCAACGGTCCTTGACCATTTCAGTAATTTTAGGATTCTGTTACATTTTTTTTCTCTAAGACCGGCGCGTGAGAGTGAAATATTGTTATATTGGTCGCAATAAAAAGCACTTTTGACTTTATAATATGTCCATGATTTTATAGTTTTATGATCGTGTCGAACCTTTTCTGTAGCAAAAAACGGTACGGGTGTACCTTATTATGTTATTTTTAAATTCTCACTCTCATAATTGGCTGCTAATCAGCCGCTAAAGGTTAAGCCATATACTTTATACTGTACAATTTTATTAATTTACAGCTTGTTTTGGTAATTAATGTCCATAAAACAGGCTACGTTTACCTTAAACACCGTAATAAAATTCTCGAAGGTCCTTTATAAAGCACTTGCGCCTGATTTTCAACGGTGTTTATGAATATGGTTGTAAATCACATATTAGTATTTTTTACATAGATAATGACTTGGAAGATGCTAAGGACACTCGGAACCTGCCTTCTACAAACAGTCCTAATATTCCCCTAAATATAATTTGTCTTAAAAGATATTGAAATAAAGTTCGTTAAAATAAATAGATACCGACATTGCAATGAATTATTTGTATCTGCATTGCAATTATAAGGCGTTACAATATTACGTGCTATAATTAATATAACATGCAAAATACAACTAAAGCATTAATGAAATAAAATATGTCATGATTATTGTTATTATAAAAAGCAATAAAAAGCATATAAGTATTTTAAGCTCCACGTATATTGTAAATTGGGTTAACATTACTGAAAACTTACCCTGAAAGGAGTATCCAGTAAAATACGGCGTCATGTTCAACGTTGATACCGCCATTGACATAGAGAAGACAGAGGAGAATACAAATTAAGTCGCCTACAGCACCAACTAAGTCCGAGCACATACAAAAGTCCAACGAGATCACAATATCAGTCTTTCACTATCACAGCTTACACGCAGGCATAGTTACGTCAATGAAACTGCGTGTGTCTATCCGTGTTACTTTGAAGACAGCTCAGTGGCCACTGACGTGTGATGTAAAGATGTATTTCGACTCTCAAGTGTAATCTTTCACAATCAGCGGTCCAACAAAAAATGGTCAACTGGCCGCCTCCGCAGCCTTCGAAACCGCTTCACCTGTTTATTTGTCTCTTTCTCGCGCCGCGCGTTTTCCATCAACCACTATATCGCCGATCTCATAATTTACATCTTCATTAGCAGACTTTTTTTCATATTTAAAAATATATTTAAATTATCTGAGTTTATACAACCACCTTCTACTGAAAATTGTTTAAAAATAACGTTTTTCCTACGGGTTTACGTGAAGTGTAGAGCCGATGGAAGCCGAGCGGTTACGAGGTTAAAAAGAGATAGCACGAAGGCTCGGATCCGGTATCTTCAAAGCGAGGAGCGCTTACGGTAACAATGTGTGAGTCGCGCCTGAGTCGACGTTCCGTGACGAAAAACATGAGGCGTATTGCTACAACGATCTATGCTTACAACGACCACTGATTGGTCAAAATTTGTTTGGGGGCGGAGTCAGTAAAGCACACCACGAAAAGCGAACGGTATGCTTGTATGAGTTAATTGCAATGTCGGTCTCTGTTCGAGTACACATTTTATTTCGAATGTTGTGTGATTTTTTAGCATTATAATATCATATTAACATTGGACGTTGACATGTTTGTCATGCGGCGGATAGTAAATTATGTAGAGCTGATATAAATATTGAGATATTGTAACTTGTTTTCTAACTTGCAATTTAAAGACTGTTAAATTACAAACTAATATAAACTACCAAAGTCATTAGATATGTCAAAGTTATTATTTCTAATTTATCTACTTTATTGGTTGCACGTGGAACGATAATTTTTAGTAGGTACCTAATAAACTTCTTTAAATATGGTTTAAAGCAATGTTTATGATTTAAGAGGCCCTAGCTAATTATTAAAATTCTAAACTGGATTTGACAAAAACCTCTCTAAAATTTCCTAGTTATCTAAAACATGTTTTATGGACATAATTAGTGATAGGGTACAGTGAATTGTCTGAACTTACTTATTAAGAGAAGTATTTACTTACACATTTTGTACAGAAAAGCTTTATCAATAACAATTTTTTACAAGTTAGGTACCTATGTGCCTCTATCAGTGAGTACCTAAGACTGTAAAGGATTATTAGGTACCAACCTATTTAGATTTTTGAATCTAGGTGAATTCACATCATTTTGCCACTCTAATAGTACCTGTAAACGTTATATAATATATTAGGCACCTACCTACAAACATTATCTGTTGTTGGTCTTCCAAATACCTAACTACATAGATACCTACATGCCTACAAAAATTCACACCATTCCCCAAGACAGAGGTAATTTTTTTCCACTACTTAAGATCTTTATACCTACATATCGCACTTCCGGTACAACACTGTCACTTTTGCAAATTTGCATTTTTTCAGGAGCGACATATAAAGTTTTCCCCCTTATTCACAAAAACAAGTGAATTTATTTAGAGAGTTACAAATGGTTTATCTCTGTCACTCTCCCACGAGATGAATGAGTCAAAACACTTTTTAACAAGGTAATAACTAAAATAGCTTTATCGAGTGTTTATGAGCTTTCATAATTTGGCAAAATAAATACGTTCTATCATTAGACGTAGGTACCTACTTTTAACTTTATAATTACTCAAACAATAAACTATAAGTAATATATTAATAAACATATTAATTTATTAATTTGAACTTTCAATTGTGACGTTGTGGCACTAATATCAGCAGCATCACAGCTTAGCCTGTGACATAAAGCTGAGTGGTAGTCCGTTTCGGCGCTAGGTAACTACCTATTTTGTACAATTTTTTATGTATATTTTATAAGCCTATAAATATAAACATAATAACGTATTTGTGACTCAGTAAGATATTCTCTCAATTAATTTAGTCAACAATATACTTCGCCATAATTTTTCTTCCAGTTATTTGGATTACGACTTCGTTTTCTCCCTTTTTTATGGTAAAACTCATTAATTTCATAAATTTTAATGGTCGAAAGTGTGTACTTATTGCTCCATACATTAATAAAATACAATGTCGCATTTACTTTAGTAACGTTGTAGCTCCAAGAGACTCCTGCATTTGCGGTGGGCCGCGGCATAACTGAACAATAAGTTGATGTCGCTCCCAGTGTCCGCTAGATTTGGGCCAAATCAACAACGACACTTAGCCCTCACGCGGAAACTATCAGTACTATATAAGTGACATTAACGGACCAAAATCAGGGGTATTTCAGATTTCTTGTAACATGTAGGTATGATTAATTTTAAAAAAAAATACAGAAGTGACAGTGTTCCACTGGAGGTGCGATATATTTCCTTCGCTCCATCTACTCTCATCACAATCTCTCATTGATGCCCATTAATATCGTCTGCTCTTGACTAGCTCTAACGATCTACCTTTTATTCCCCACTGAGCAAAAATAATATCATAAAAATACATAGGTAAGTAAGTCATACCTACCTACTGCATAAAGAACATTTATTTTTATGCAGCATGTAGTTTCCTTCCTTCAATGATTATAAAGCAATCGTGCTAAAACAAAAACGTAACTATTACTTAAGTATCATTTTTCTGTAAGATTTATGTCCATAGCACCGTTAAATCTGTAACAAAAATCCATCGGCACTACATAATAATTTTATAATCAAAAAACACCTCGGATTCTTTTTGCTTGCCCTACTTTGCTATGGTGGTTTTATGCAATACTTACTTAAAAGGTAAGTTGGGCAATTGAACATTGTTTTAGTTTGATTATAATTAAGTGAACGTGTCATTGGTACTTGACCACAAGGCCGTAGTTTCACAAGCGTAGTGGTAAAAGCATCGGTATTAGCATAGCAAATTAATTTAACTGCTGCAACATTTGAGTCTTAAACACTAATTATTTCTAAGCGGGCAATGACCCTGTACACAAAAACTGAAGATGTAAAGTAGGCAGCGTTATTCCTCAGCTTCAATATCATCCCAAAAATAAATATTAATTCTAGTTGCGATTTAACCCGAAAGAAAAGAGTCCTACAGTCAGTGAGATAATGGAATAAATTTAAATAACCACACCACTACTGAAAATTAAAACTTTGCATCTATTCAACTTGTTTTTTTTTTCATCATAATTATTTTACAATGTTCAACTTAGATACTTACAACATTAATCAATTATAGATGCACCAGGAGACAAAATTGGTTATTTATTGTAAACGATTATTTATACCTCTATTACGACATATCCTACATAGTTTTAGTAGTTTGGTAGGTTGGAAATATGCATTAACTATTTGTTGTCAGTTTGATTATAAATTTTTTCGTAAGAGTTTTGAACGCCTCTGTACATTTTCGAGTGAAATCGCAAATACATTGGATATTAATTTTTCAGGTGAAACTGCAACTGCAGAAAATGCTACCCAAGTAAAATAAAAAAAGTCATTTCCACCCACGGACTTAACATTCACCTACTATAAAAATAGACGAAGGCCAAGACCAAAAAACCTGTACATAAGGTTTAAATATGCCAAAGGTCTATATTTTCAATGAAATTTCTTGACGAGAAATAACTCAACAAAGTGCTTATTCGGTCGTTCAATGTTAATTCGAATGAACAATAATTACCTTGTCTATACCATTATTTCTCAATCAAACATCCTTTTAAAACAAATACTTACTACAGACAAAATTAGAGATTTTTTTCTAATAATTTTACTCAAACTGATTTTTTTGTCCAATGAACTGAAAAGAAGACATTCTGACAAGACAAGACATTATTTAAATCATTGACAGAGAGGGAAAAAAAACGTGAAAATCTTTAGAAATGGTCGGTGTCCTACATATTGAAGGATATTTATTTATCGTTATGATGCAATGTGGTAAGTAAAGTTGTAAACTCTCACCAACCAAAATATTCAAAATAAAGATTACCTATATATAAGTATTTGGCGTTTACAATGAAAACAAAAAGCTTTAGTATTGACTTAATAACCATCATCAAAATTAGACAACAGATAGACATAGACCTTGTTACATGGTAGAAAAATATGAAGAGCTTGAAGTTGTAACGGGTACCCCCACCCTGAGCAAATGCAGAGAGGTGAGTGGAGACGGTTATAGATACAATCAAAACCAACGGCTTACCCCTTGTGAAGTATCGACAAAGGTCAATATTATATACATCCCAGATTTACAAAGAATGGGTGGTCCTTTTGTCTTACCTCGGCGAAGTCCTTTGTTTCATAATCCAATCTAGTTTGAGCACACTACTAATAAAAAACTGAAGACAAATAATTTGACCTTGAAACTTCTTATTTCCCGCTTGTCTCTTTCTAACCACTAGAACACATGTGCTTGTGGAAAAAGGATACCCCGATCTTGGTTGGGATCCAGTTGAAGGGGAGCGTTACTAGGACTTCTTGAGGTTCTGTGTTTGGGTAAGTATTTTTGATGTTTTTCTTTTTATATGATTAGCTTATTCTGGTTTGTTGACGAAGAGGTATGCAACTTAGGTATCGACAAAGTTCTCTCTATTACTTGTGTTATGAGTTAAAAAGAGATAGGTAGGAAACGGAAACATTCAAAGGTTACTTGGGGTCAAAAAAGTTGTCTTCTCTTTTTTATTGGTAGTGTGGCTTCCAGATTTACCTATAAATTTCTTGCTCGAGTTGGTTTCAAGCTCGATGCTATAACACAACGCGTATAACACAAATCATTAATAATGATTGAGTTCCGACAGTTAATGATAAGGTAGTCAGTTCCTCGTTGGTTCAGCCTCTGGTTGAATCTCGCTTCCTTCTTCTTTGTCTTCATCTTTGGCTTTGTCATCACTTGCCATCAGGTGAGATGCATGCTATATCTTCATTGTCAAAGATAAAAAGAATATGACGGTATAAATGATAAAAATAACTATAAATTAGAACAATAACTGGAATTGTGCTTTTAAAAATGTAGAGGTGTTATAAGTACGTTCTCCATCAAAGTTATGGACTGCTGCCTGTGAAGAGAAGCTCCACCTTCGCCATCTTACTTTTCTTTTTCTTGATAATTCTAGAAATGACTAATAAGTTACGAAAAACTTATTATATGACACATTTGAAATTGCCAGAAAGTGGCAATTTCCGCACGCTACGGTTAGTAAAATATCACTTCCTGGTCAGGGGGTGACATAAAATTTTGTACTTACCTCGGGCGGTAATAAAGAAAGACTCAGATCGCATACCTGCAAATACGTGAGTAATTCTTTGTTTTTCTGCCCTAGTTAAGTAATGCACTATTTCCCTTCAACACGAATTTACCGGGAATATTTGCAATCAGAATAATCGTCGTCTCTGTTTTCGGCACCCTTCTTTTGCTTTCTCGAGCTCCTAAATGAGACGGCGAATACAAGGAATAAGAACAATACGTTATCGAAACGAACAGAAATCGTCGATTCATTACCACTACAACCTTGAATCGAGTTTCCAACATTTTAATTAAAAACCAACGCTTCGGCGGCTCCTACTTACAAAACCCTTAATTTGCTGTGTTTATACATAATCTTTGGCGAGAAACTTGGCTCGATTGATTTCGATGGCATTCTAGAGGTTGCTTTGTACGAGTTTGTTAATCGTTCACTTGATATCGGTTCAAAGGGTATTTGTTTTCTGAAAGGATTCACCCAAATTTTGGACCTACTTAGCATTGCGTACATATTTAATTAAAGTGTAACTTTTCACAGTAGGAGTTAGTACTCCAAATATCTCAAACTTTACAAATGAATTAAAAATAGCCATAAGATATACTATACGGCTATGTTTTTCTAACATATTATGTACTAGTGATCGCTAATCATAGTTATATATATATGGCTAATTATATTATATGTAGTAGTTATATACTACCTAACGTTTACGTCCAATACGTTTATAATGTATTACTTCAAATTCAATACAAATGTGTTATGTAACTTCCCTAAACGAAATTTATTCAACAAATACATATTTAACTACATCCAGAGATCTTTTAGCACAATAAAATGAGAGAGAGAAAAATGTAAGAGAAGTTACCGAATGTAAAAATTGTTTTCAATCAAAATCAAATGGTTCTTTATTCAAATTCTATTCTATTTTTAAATAAGGTCTGGTGACACACAAAGATTACGTATTTTGCAGATGGCAAAGTACAGTAATAATAGATAGATCGTTTATTGCGTCATGTGGTACAAAAGATCTTATAACTAGTACATTGCAAAAGTTGGCTAAAATGATAACAATACAATATAATTATTACAAGCCATCGAGTTACAAGCGCACACATAAAAACATTCAACATAAATATTCCTGAAGACAGTAAGGGCTTTTATAGATATGATGCTCTGTAGTAGATAACCAACATCATGATGTTGGTTATCTACTACAGAGCATCATTAAATATCTAAACCTTAGCTAAGAAACTAAATGTTAAGCTTTTAAAGTTCCTGAACTGTTGAGAGAAATAAAATCCTGAAAAATAATGTATTTATGTATACCTATCATATTTTATTCATTATTTTTATAAGTAGTTGGGGTAATACTAGGTAAATAAGTATATATCATAATAATAACAATAATACTAAAAATCGTTTGAATAACGCATCAATACAAATAACTTTTACTTTAACTATAGTATAAAGTATCTGAGTGCGATCTTCTTTAAGGTGTAGGCACGTAGGTGTTTCCCCATATCGGGCAATCCAATTTCGAACGGCTGATCCATTGTACCCTCCTTGACATCCATGGTGAATTTGGACGATATCAAAGACTTAATACGCCAAATAAGAGTTGACCGATTTTAATGACTCTCTAATATTAGACAAACAATTTCCTTTTTTACTGCACCCTGCAATTAAGGAGGCGGCAGTTGTCACTACACGCGTCATTTGCGGCGCATACGCGGCGCGGCAGAAGCGTCGCATACGCAGCTTTTACAAAAAAGGCGTGAAATGCGCGCTGAAATCGCTGCGCGCGCGCTTCAGGCCTCATTGCTCGCCAAAGAAGCCGCTGAAACGACGCTACTGCCCGCCCACGACGAGTCACTCGTTTATTTTGTTTGTCTACATAATTTTGCGGCATCCACACTTCGAGCTGCCTGAAGTACAACACGATAAAAACATCTGTCAAAGTTAGACACTTTGAAGTGTGGTCAATAAACCTTAATTCCATACGAATGCAATATCAAAAAGTTTTTTTTTACACGGCGGCGAAGCTCGCCCTCATCTCAGCCGATCATAAGAGATGATAAGTAGGTAGTAAGGTGTTCTACTAGTAAACAATGTCTGTTCGTTTTCCTTTTTTCAAAATTCGACATACCTACATTCAAAGTTATTTATAAAAAAAGTTGTATGTTGAAAAAAAAAAACGTATAGACATAGTTTTTTACTACGTTAAACACATTCTTAAATATCATGAAGATAGGATAATAAATAGGGGTATTAAAACATTTTCTCCTCTCTTATACATAGCAACTTAACATTAAAAAAAAACGAATTTACACCTAAATAGAGACGCATTATTATAAGAAAAAAACTAGATCCTACCAGTAAATATTGCGAAAATATATTGCCATTAATACATAATATTAAATGGTCTATAAACTCATCCAAGGCATCCCAATTGGCACAACACGTTTCGGATGAGTCACACTACCGAAATAAAGCCGTTGGCAGGTTTTTGTAGAGTTGTCTAATGAGAGCGGTCGGCAACGCGATAAATTGCAGACGCGGATGCGACCTCACGCAGCCTCCTAATTATGAGGATTTTGACAGCTTTTGATGACGAATTAAATTTATGGTAGTGTCGTCTGTCTATTCTACATAATTATAAACTGCTCAATATAAGTGTAAACATTTAGTTGATAATAACGAACCTACAAGATAAACAACTAATTCCGCGGTTTGGATTCAGACTGCTATTATGTTATAGGATCATAACGTAGCTCGGAAAGGGAATGCCTCTTTTTAACCCCCGCAAAAAGAGGGGTGTTATAATTTTGGCGTGTCTGTGTATGAGTGTCTGTCTGTGGTATCATCAACAGCTCGTACAATGTCCCCACCGAGGCGCTCGAGCCTTCCCCAACATTAGGGGCGATTAGGGCTTAGTCAACTACGCTGGCCAAGTGCGGGTTGGTCGACTTCACATAATACAACCTAAGAATTACTTCATAGGTGTGTGCAGGTTTCCTTACAATGTTTTCCTTGACCGTGAGAGCGTCGATTAAACGTACATATGAATTCAAAATTTGAAAACACATTGGTAAGTGAATGTAGGCGATCAAGCCGGTGCCTCCCGGGTGGGAGACGCCCTTACGCACTACGCCACCAACGCTTTAAATACACGAATAAACCGATTTAGATGCATTTTTTTTTGTTAGAAAGCTGACGTGATCGACATCGTTCTTAGCTATAAATTTATGTCGGGGCTACATAAAATTTTCAATTTTGTAGTTTTTTTACTATGAATTCTACGGAACAGCGACTACGAAATGGCTACGGACCTTAGAAAAAGTGGCGACACTTTTCTGAGCTGATAAGTGTGCTGTGACCTTTAGAGTGTAACATGTGTCTTGATTGTCAGTTTTTGTTTGTTGGTTCACTGAAGGTTCAGTTGCTTTTTTGTTTTGTTTTTGGAGCATTACATGACCCAGACTGCTAGATGCGTTTTAAGCTCTGCTCAACCCCTTTTGATTTTTTTTTTAGGTTTTGTTGTTTTTTGGGGTTGTTGTTTTTTATTGAACTTAAGCTACTAGTCCATAAATGCCTAATTTCCGTGGCCTGCGTGCGTCTCAGGGCTAATAACTACATCTTATGACGACATGAAGGCTACATGCTTACAATGTTGTACTTAATGCTAACTTATGTTATATTGGAGCAGTTCCTAAGGCTGCTTAGGTGTGTGTTGTATTTTGGGTATTCTTGTTACATAGTGTGAGTTTATAGTTAAGTTTATTATAATTTAGTTGTGTGTTTGTGCTCTTTATGAAGGCATTTTGGAATTAGGAGCGTGAATTTACAAAAACAATTCACATAAAAATGTGTCTTAAATACATGTCAACCATAAAAGTCCCCGCAGTTTGTTTTCCTTTAAGCGTAAAGCCGTTAAACTTTTAAATTCCGAAAAGTAAGTAAATGTAGATATTAAAAAAAAAACTGAACATTCAAAGCACCACCCTTTAATCTAGTCCCCACAAAAATGGTTTATTAGCTGTGTAACTTTAAATTAGTACAAGCCACATGTCACAGCTCTCGTCCGGTAATTATAATTAGTGGGATTCGACATGCTTGCATGTTTCCACTTCAAGAATTAACTTCTCGACGTTAAGACATACCTGTGTTTTAAGTCAAGGTATTAAAAACTAATTTTGCTTGAGAATTCTAATTGCAATTGTAGAGAGAAAGTTAAATTTGTATTCAAGAGAAATAATAGTCATAGCTGCATGCATGTAGTATGTACTTAGCTAAAAATTTGAATTTTGGAAATAAAAATAGTTTTCTCCAAAAATTTACCTATCGAATAAAATTCTACTCTACCAGAGGGCCTTTTTTTGTTGACGGGGAGGTCAAATGCATTTACGCATCGCAACCGCAGGGGATATCTGGGACTCGAGGTAAAGGCGTTCCCTCCATACCCCCTAAACATCCTGACTGACCCCCGGCCTGACCTTCAGTGCGCTATTGCGGGACGGCTCGGGATCTGCGCATGTGAGCGCAATTACACCGAGACCGTCCCAACGATGCCCGTCTAGGCACTCTTTGTGCACCAATTAGTGGCCAGCAGCCCACAGGGGCTGGCCGACGCCGGCCTTATAGGCCGCTTCCTCACCGACGGCTGCTCGACCTGGCTCTTGGAGCAGCCCATCGGACCGCACCCGGGGGACTTCGGGCGCGGCTCTACCAGAGGGCCTAGCCAAGTGACCAATAGTGACCAAAAACCCTACCACCGCTTCCGACGAAATAATAACTATACTATTTCATCATCATCTTATCAGCCTTTATAATTCGACCCACTGCTGGGATACAAGGCCTCTCCTTGTCATCGAAGGAGGTTTATGCAGCAGTCCACCACGCTTGCCTAATGCGGATTGGTGGACGGAGTATAAGGTGATCAATACCCCTTTGCTGATTAATTAGTCACCTTCTACGACACCCATTGGAGGATATGGGATGATGCTATTCAACTCTGCCAGCATCACATGGCTATCCTTTTTCAATAATTATTATGCTAGTAAGGAAGAAACGGCACAAAAATCTCCCACATTTACAATTAAGTATTGACTCAAAGTTATCATTACAAGGCAAGATAAAATAGAAAATGATCAAGAATTACTCTATTTTGAAATTTATTCATAAGTAACTATTTTAAAGTTTAAATTCTAAATTACTAAGTTCTGTGATTAAACAAATTCTAATAAGTAACTTTATCACTGTCCCTCACCACCCCTTTATGACAATGTGATAGGTTTAAGTTAATGGCCGGTTTCACCAAGTTATACCTTTTACTATTTTGTAAAAAAATAACATAATATATTTAAAAATTAAACAATAAGTTACTTTTTACAAATTTAGAGCGTAAAACATGGTGTAACTGGCCGATAGTGTTTTCTTCATAAAAGAAAGAAAGAATATTTATAAGGTGATCAATACCCCTTTAGTCGCCTTCTACGACACCCATTTGAGGATATGGGGTGATGCTATTCTACTCTGCCGGCATCACAATTACTGCAATAATAAAAACCACCTTCTTCGAGTGGTTAACCTGGCGTCAGAGTTTTATGAGTCACCATTTTTGGCCTCTGCCGTGATTTATTTACAACTGCTATCATTGGACAGCAAAAGGGACCACCAGCTTAACGTGAGCTCCGAAGCATGAGGGAAAATAGAGTTGAAAAATTTTCCACCCGTCCGAGTACCAATCTCACACGTGGTAGCTTAGCTTTTATGATAGTTACCTAGAACGCATGCCCGAGGCGCCATCGAACTTCTCACTTTGAACTTACTACAACTTTAACGAAAAAACGCAATACGTAAAACACATTGACTAATTACTTCGAAAGCGACGTAACAAACAACTCTGTTATACATCACGCAAAAACAAAGGCCTTTTAAACTGTTGTCGAGATAAAAATCAAACGCATAGTAAATGTTCTGAAACGTTTGCTGTACGGCAATTTAACGCAGCGTGTGAAAAGGGGCCGCCCCTAGTGAAAAACAAACACTCGTCAAATATTTCCAAATGACAAATGTAACATTTTTCTGTGTCAGTATGAGATATTGTAATGAGCCGTTACGAAAATCGTAATATGGGCCATGCGAGAACGACATTAGAACGCTAGGAGACATGTGGGACGGATTACCGCCCATTATACAAGAGAAAATCCAATTCACTTAGTATGAATTGAATAGGTTAATGAGCTGAAAGTGTAGAAGTACTGGAAGTGACATATTTTTTTAACCGACTTCAAAAAAGGAGGAGGTTATCAATTCGACTGTATGTTTTTTTTTTTTTAATGTTTGTTACCTCATAACTCGTTACTGGGTGGACCGATTTTTAAGATTCTTAAGCATACGGGTCCGTGATACTGACTACATCCATATATGGGGTAGCAGACCAGGCACGCCTAATCTTGGCTGGGCTTACAGGGCACTATGCCACAAATTACATGATGTCGACCGAACGTCGCGGACGTCTCCAAGTTGCTAAGCGCCGCGTAACTTGCGCGTTGTAAACATTGTGCGGTACTTTTTGGAGTTTTTTATCACCAAAAAATAAAAATCGTTGCCTAGAAAATAATATTTTTGTATGTTTTGATGTATAGAATGCGTTGCCTTCGGTTTTGGATTAAGTCTTTTTACACCCTGTATATGAGTTTAACAACTATAGCTAGCTGGTATAGGGCCTACTATAGGACTACAACTCGTTTCCTGGTTGATGTAAAAGCCGGCAGAAGGCATTCTAAACTCCGTGTAGCCCATCTCACAAAGACGTCACCCACGCGGTGTCGAGTTACCTAACTACTAACAATCAGAACAGCATTCCGAAGGAGGTTTGGAGTCAAGCAGGCGGCCAGATATAAAACTATGCCAGAACCAATAGCAGTAAAATCGTAAAATATCGTACCAACCCCAAATGAATCCCAATTAGGATAGGAAGAAGGAAAGGGAGGTACAAATGACTACACTCCAACTGATATTAAGTGTATAGTTCAAATTCGAAGCTCAGACCAAATAAGAACGCGCTGAGGCTGCAAAAACTAAACTCACACGTAAAAAAATTACAACTTGCTTTATCAGTTGCGCTACATATGTGTGTGTGTTACTGTGTGCGTACACGAGCGACGCGTAGTTTAAACGTCGTAGCACACGGAACAGCGACTACGAAACAGCTACGGACCGTAACGCATCGCCTTTTTTCGTAGTAATAACCTCCTCCTTTTTGAAGTCGGTTAAAAAGTGTGCTTTATCGGCCTTTATCAGCTTAAGCTCCGCCTTCCCTTTTTATTTGGTCTAAAATTTGAAGATATCTAGCGCGTCAGAGGCCATACACGCCGCAATGTTTTATTGCAATATACCTTTTCATCTTCATATTTTTTTCTATTCTCCAGATTCATATCAACATCCAACCTTGTTAATGGCTTAGACATCAAGAAGTTCGAATCTAATATATTGTATTTTATTGTCAGTGTCATATATATATATATATGACATGATGACCAACAACGAAAACCAATCGATATGCCAATTAAAACATTTGATCAATTCCAAAGTTACGACAGCATAAGTACTTAATCCGACCTAATTTGATTATAAATCAAGGTTTGGTCAAGGGCCCTCCAGACTCACGCAGAGAACACCCGAGAAGCTTGAATGTGATTAGTTCCTCGCCTTCTCGTTCTCGCACTGGCCTGTTCTCCGCTTGGTGTCGGTATTTTTGCCCGCTTCAAAGGGTTTCCTCCGCGCGTCGAACTTATTTGAAAATCGAAATTTTTCTAAAAATACCTGAAAGCCACAACGATTTCGACAAAAGGAAAACTGCAAAGGTTCAAAGTCTGTGTCTGAATCAGGGCTTCTGGTCTATTTTCAGCATTTATCATCCACAAAGAAGTCAAGCAGCCTGTAGATTAAGCGAAGTGTGAAGTGTCTGAAGCTATGAACAATACTCAAATAAACTCTACCTCAACTTCGATAAACGTACCAAATAAAAATATAACTTTGTCTTTCCACAACTGGACTAATGTCTCAAACATAAATTTTCACTTTTAATTTTAATTTACCATAATAAGTTTTTAGTAACCTTGCTTTCTTACTGTCTCGCAAAAAGTGAGAAAAGTAGAGTACACTCCTCGGGGATATAGCTGTTTTTGTACGAATTTCTGCTCCTTTGGGTGATGGAGCCTAGTGTGAAGACCTGAACCAGTTGATCTAATTCCGGATCCACCAAACCACCGAGACGGTTGATCCGTTACGTCAACGTCTCCATTTCGCCAACGGCATGATTTCATTAGAGTCAATGCTTTTCCACTTCTGATGATTCACTGCATTGCAATACCACTGAAATTGTAGTACCTACCTAATTAATATCTAAAATCGAATAATAATTACTTTGTTTCCAAAAAGGTCAAGGCGTTTTGTAAGCAGTAATTGCGAAGTCCTAATTAATTGACAAATTGAAGGTTCGACTCATTATTTTAATTGCCAATTTCTGTTATCATTCAAGTGTGAAAAGAGATTTGCCCTTACAGAGAAGAAATACGAGTACAATTGGGAAACTAACTCCAATATTGGCTCCACAGTCAATAGTGTAAGAGCTTTACTTATTACGATACGACATCAAGTCCGTTAAATCAGACCAGAGAACCGTAACTATTTGTAAATTAATAGACTTATTCACTTCCCTTATTAAATTAAATTACTTTTAGAGAATTAATTGTATTCGGGTTTAAAATTTTGTTACAATTGTTAGCTTTTACCGACGTAGTAATAGTAGATGCTCAAGACTTTTGATCAGCTCTATATCTAAATCGTACTTATTTCTTGTATAGTAAGCATAGTTGATCAGGCGTGAAAGACGCCGAGTTTCCATGAAGCTGTTTTCATCACGCTTTCAGTTTAATCCTTCGGATTTAAGTTACCGCGGGCCTCTTTAGCGAGCATGATACTGCTGTAATGCCAGTATTGTTCTGTAGTTTACTTACAAAAACTGCACAAAAAAGAATCAAAACAATGCACAGACAACAGCATTTCAGATCACAAACTGTTAAAAAATTTGTACACATAGGTTAAAAATTGATTGAAGAAATTCGTAATTGTGTGGTAACTTGACCTGCTGCCGATTGTACAATAATTCAGTAAATATGTTTTGCAAAAAAAAATGAGAAATACTAATCAAGATCAGACCGGTTTAGTAGATTAGACTAATACTTCTTCTCGCGCACTAAATAATGACAGATGAACGATAATGATATTTGAACATTTATATGGGAAAATGAAAATACTGTTATTTTCCTAACAATTTTTCCATATTTTCTCACCTAAAAACATCTTACGTAATAACCGAACGACCATAAAGGCTTGTCCAAACAGAACGCATACTAAGCGCATGTCAAAGCGCCCTATCGTTTCCGTCAGATCGCTACATAATATGACGCAAACTCTATTTACTGAGCTAATGCCGACTCTCAAGTAACGCTGTTTGACAGTATAATACACAGTATAGTATACCCACTGAGATACCCACACATAATAATATTCGTATAACACGTCATCGTCAGGCTAGCGCTTTCCCGCGCGCTAACAACGCGTTTTGTTTAGCCAAGTCCTAAATATGTTGATACCAAACCAACTAACATCGTAAGCTTATCTAGTTCAACAACATCCATGGCCTGCGCTCCTTACAACATTTGTGTTGTTTCCTTAAACACACGGCGAGGGCGGGGCGAGCGCGCGGCGCGATCACAAGCTTTTTTCATAACTTTTTCTGTCGGCATCTACTCATTTCGACTCTTAGCTAATGACTTGAATTAACATTCACATATTTTATTAATTCTCCTCGGAGATGACAGTCGGAGTTGGGTGAGGTCACGGCTATGCGGCCAGATGTTTTGACAACAATAAATAGCGTTTAATTTTGATAGACTTTAGTCATTGAATGCACGATCTATTCATTTACTAATTAGTATTATATGATTTTATGAAAAGTGAAAATATATTTTACTTTATATTGGAAATAATTAATTACACACAAAAGTTGTTCAATTGTGAAGAACATAAAATTTGAGCTAACTATCGCCAATTATATTGTAGACATTCTTCTTAAGTTAAGAAGTGACAATACCTACTGATTTTTTTAGCTAACCAACCCCTGTAACTTATTTGTTGGAAGTCGCTCACTCACTTACTAAAATTTTTATCGATAATTTTCCCAATACCTAACCCCATCCTCCTCCCTGGAGTAAAGTATCCTCGTTGAGATCTGAAAACTCTTAATCACTGTAGCCGAGCTTTAAGTAACATTTAGTTACACACATAGCCACAAATGGCAGCTTGGGTCATGTAGTGCCTTAAAATAGTGACAGGTTGCTAACACGTTGCTTTCATTTAGTACACACAATGCCACATCTATTCTGGCAGCATGGGTCATGTTGTGCCGCAAAATAGGTTGCTAACCTTTTGCCTTCGTAAAAAGGGCATTAAACTCAAGTAATTAACCCTTCAGTGAACCAACAATCAAAACGACAATTCACTCACACTCACGGAGTCAGTAACCAACACTACGAAAAGTTTATTTGAACAAATAATATTAAACAAAATCCAGTAATAACATATCATGACCTCCGATGATTGCCCTTTGTATCCAATAAATGATATGTGTTTCCGTAAACATAGTTATTGAAGTTTGGTAATCTGCGTGTAACCAAGGGTATGAGTTGCTAGGAATTATTGTCATAAACTTTTTTAACACCGGCATTCATACCAGTAAAAAATAAGTTCTTAATAAAATCTAAAAGTTATGAACTAATGCTTCAGGAACTTGTGTTCTGTTATTGTTAAGTACACATTGTTTCATTTTATTTAAAGATTTGCGCGATCACTACACATAATGAAATAAGATCTATTTTTACGGATGCAACTTCATTTCATTTCGAAGGCCTTCAAGGCGAAATGTCTAATCGAATATTAAAAGAAACATCGAGAGAATCCCATGCATTAGAGGCTTGGTAAATAGAAGTTAGGAGATTTGTTTTACAAGCTTCAAAGTCCTTGCTTTCATAAGCCAGAATGTGAAGGCAAACGCAACATCTACTCTTTCAAAACAACAATGTTTTAAAGTTAAAGAGTTTGAATTTTAGGATTTGACCATAAACGTTTCTGTCGGCTCAGTTCCAAAATGTAACAAATTTTTTGCGCTGGTAACTCTCCTTTCAAGTTTGGTTTAAAATATCCAACCTTTTTCTACATAATGTTCAAATTTTAATCAGTTCATTAAAAAGACAAATAATTTTAGTAGCTGAAATGGCCAAGTATTAAAAATACTTTGAAGTAATTTGATTGAAATATTTCAATTACTAAAAGCGATACGATACCGAAGTCAGATAGCCGAAGTTTATTTACAAACTATTTCTGTTACATTAATTCATACTGAAATATTTGAAGTATTTATATTAGATACGATACGTAATATCGAGTACGAAAGTGTTTGACCAATATCCAATTTCAGTCTCGGCTTTCGAAAGGTCCTCGTTATTTTCCTACTGGGGCAGTAAATATTTCCAATATTCGTAATAATGACTCAAATTCATTCAGACGTCAGTGTATTAAAATTCTTTGAAAATCTGACGAATTAAAGTTTATTAAATTTAGGGTTTGTTTCACAATATAATCGTATCGTAATGGGAACTGCATTTGAAAGATACCACCACCTTTTTTTGCGTCAGAAAATGCTTTGGGGCAGGTGGGGCCACCCCAAAGTTATGTAGGACTCACCCTGTCAGGGCATACCCACTAAAAACTGACGTGTTCCTCTAGGTCGTGGTTTTAACGCACACAGGGAACTTGGCGCAATCACTGTGTGCGTCAAAAGATACCACCACCTACAGACAGTCAAATAACATTTCATTTTTATTGTGTTGTGTTTCTGTTGGTGAATTTGGTTCCCAGAGCTTCACGGGTAGAGAAGAAGACTGGGGTTGGCAGCGCGCGAGTGTCTCTTCAGCGTTGCAAGCGTTGATAGGCTACTATGACCGTTATTGACTACCAGGCAGGCCGTGTGTTTGTCTGGCAACCAAAGAGCATTAAAAAAAAGATAATCTATACGAAACTGTCAGTATAATTGCCGAAATATCTCTTAATTAGTACTTGTATAACAGTCCCTTAGAAAAGAAAATAGTTATTATTGTTCAACAAGTGAGCAAATTTTTTTTTGCTGCGATTGCCAATATTAAATCACGAACCAGCGAAGATAGTGATTCATAAATAGACTACTAAGCGCAGTGAGTGATTTAAAGGCATGAGACACAAAAAATCTTGTTATGACTCTAATATTGTACCTGTAACTTTTGTCTTTCTAGGCGACTGTGGGTTCCGGATATAGACATAGGTGTAACTATAGGTAATGTAATTATAACCAACCAAAGATCTTAGAGCCTCTTCACACTAGCGTTTGTCCAGCGTCAGCGTTTGATAAACCTAGGCGCACGTCGCCTTATTTCGGCGTTTTCTCTGCAGTAAATTGAACGCCTACTCCCCGTCACTGCGGCGTCGTTTACAAAAGTGTGACGCGCTAGCACAGCGTTCAATTACTGCAAAAGAAAACCTGCGCTAAATTCCATCAAACACCTACGCTGGACAAACACTAGTGTGAAGTGGCACTAAAGCTCTGCTATCGTGGTTATGAGTGTGATAGTGTGTATGTATGTTAATGTGATATCTCGTGTATTATAGGCTACGTGACTGCTTACCCACAGATAGATCGATTGCTTGATTATATACCAATTAGCATAAAAAAATTCTTGCTCAATAAATTTCAAGAGTATTATTATTAGTAATTATGTTATTCAACAAGTTTTCATAGCTTAGTATCTACTCGTAAATTTAGTCATATGTGGTTTTATCAAATAATACTCAAGAGTAAGCTTTAATACTTTTTTCAATAATCGGTAAAGATTTTTATAACAGCAATATACGTTACATCTTCAAAACAAATCATTTATGAAAATTTCTTCGCCACAGCTCTTCAAATTGTCAACATAATATTTGAACGAATTCCATTTTTGAAATCAGTCGACTCATGACTCCTATTGTTACTTTGATTCGCTCCCAAAAATCAATTGAATGAATTCTCGTATTTGTGAGAAGACGTCAAGTGACAAGATTGTGGCATTATAAGTGTGTCAAAACAAAATCGAGTGGTGCCTAGGGACTTTGACACACGCCTTCGTAAAATTCACCTACTGTGACCAACAATATGAATAAGTGGTACTCGAATTTGTGAGATTTCTAATGATAGTGTATTCCAGTAGGAATTTATTGTTGTGATCATTCATTGAATGTAAGCTCTGTTTTTTTCTATTATAGTTAGCTAAATCATAATAACAATTCTGTCGAATGTCTTGTAATAATTTTCAGTTCAAATACGTTTAAAGTGTAGTACTTTTCACTATATAAAATATTTTTAGCAAAAAAATACGAAAACCGACTTCAAGACGTACAAATTTAAACTAAAAAGTAAGAAATAAATATTATGTTTATTAAGTAGTTGAAAAATTAATACTTTCCTTGGTTTTCTATGACGATCTTTTGAACTACTTAATATAAATATTATTTATTTCTTACTTTTTAGTTTAAATTTGTACGTCTTGAAGTCGGTTTTCATATTTCTTTGCTAAAAATATTTTATTTTATTACTTTTTAGTGGAAATTAAGTATATTTTATTGAAAATGGATTGGCCTACAAAGCGCTCATTAAAAGTTAACGGAAACTTTTATCTAAAACTATATTTTGTTATTAATGATTTGTTCAAAAGGGTCGAATTTATATCGATACAATTTTGATCTTGACGTACCTAAAAAATAATCATTAAAATTGAGTCATAATACTCATAATTGACGGAGTAATCAGGTAACAAACACACAAAAAAACTGACGAATAGAGAACTTCCTCTTTTTTTGAAGTCGGTTAACAAATAATATAACGTCTCAACCCTATAGCTCATTACAAATGCCTACCATTCATGAATGAATGGTATAGTTTTAATGGTAACTTAATGAACTATGAAGCATTAAAGCTTGAAGAGAACCTAGTTATTTAACTTAAGTTCCTAAAATAATTTGTCATAGTTTATGTGTTGACTATTGGACCTACTAACTAAAATTTTATTATAGCATATAAGGTAATGGCAAGTCCAAAAAAAAATTACATTATTTTTGGGTTCGTAGACGATATCATTATTTCATCCCCAATGAAATTATCATTTCAACAAAAAAGTACTGAATCAATTTCGATATAATTTATACGGGACCACCTCTGAAGTATGACCTTCCCAACGAAAAAAGAATCATCAAAATCGATTCGTATTTGACAGAGAAATGGCGGAACATACATACAAAAAAAACATACAGTCGAGTAGAGAACCTCGTCCTTTTTTGAATTTTTGAAGTTGGTTAAAAATGTGTGGATATTATATTCTCAATCATTCCAGCAGTCCATGTTAAATTATGTATTATAAAAAAAATATACAGGCTTCTATAATTCTCACGAAGAACCCTATTTCAAGAATCATGGAGTAGGTATAGGTGTTTAATGTGTAATATTGAAAAAGTATAAAAAAAAATATTGTTTTGAGAGAAACTACTACCTAAATAAACCAGGACTGGGCTGATAGCCCAAATTATTCTCTTCCATCCGTCCTTTGTACATTTCAAACATCTGGAGTTCTAATACGAGTTTTGAAAGTTTTTAGGGTCGAAGGACATTTTCTTTTATATGTTTGATAGCAGCCCTATAAAGAAAAGTTTGCCAGTCAAGCGTCGTCCAAACTACGCACTCTGTCTTTCATACCGACTTTATGTACTTACACAGCAGAGGTTAATGTCGAATAACAAAGCTTTTTCTGCTCGTTACTATACAATAACAAATCGCAATTTTCAACTACATATGTTTAGAAATCAGAGACTTCATTTAATCGTCCTCTATTTTCATCTCAATATTAACACCCTTCTTCGCCTTATCATATTTCACACATTCTAACCATCTTTTCTTCGCTCTTCCTCTACCTGTATATCCATATACATTCACTCTCGTCACTTTCTTTGTAGTCTGCTCGTCATCTCTTATACAAGGGGTGTCAAACTAGTTTTTCTAAAGGGTCATTTATAGTATATAGGGTGCGTAAGTGAGTCACACTCAAAATTAAGAACAAAAACTGAATTGTGAAAATCTTTATTTAGTTTAGCTTGATTGGTGCCTAGTAATTATAAAATTATTAAGGTAAATTATCTTGAGTTTGAAAATCCGGATACCTTTTTTACTACTACTTACCTACTTTTGTTTTAATTTTTTTGGTAAATTAATATTCTCACTGGATAGATTCTGGTGGCAGCGGCCCGTATCTTTGACATGACTGCCAGACTTTATTTATTAAGGCTGTAAAATTATTCCGTGTCAATAAAGTACTATTGTTATAAAATTAGCTGTTGGATCTTTTGAATATTTAAACCTAGTCATTTTTAGTTATTATTATTAATGTTATGTATTACGACATAAAAAAAAATCTGTCATCTTTTTACACTATATATGCCTAGAACAGAACTCTCTAAGCATTGTACAATGTACATGTTATGTAACGTACTATGTATTAATAACGTAACGCCAAAAGCATATATAATCGATGAAATCCGATTTGTTTTTAGTACTATCATGTAGAATTGTTTTATACTTCCGAGGTGATTTAAGAAATTTAATATAATATAGTATTTTAGTTCTCATAATTATGACAAGTCTGTTCATAATTTCTTTTAGTTTCTATGTATATTAATAGGACAAAAACCAAATTCGTATTGTAATTCAAACTGTATTTGCTACTTAAGGAAAGTTTCAGAGAACTTTGCGCTTTACGAGCTTTGCAATAAGTAGTATAACAGCGAGTACACAAAGGGGGGATTAAGCGGTAACCAGTTGCCATTGTTATAGCACTGCTTGCGAAGGTTCTAGATGGTACCACTTTCTCTTGCTCTCTGGCAAATACCAAGCGTCCATACTTTAAGTCCACTCTGAAAGGATTTAAATTTACAGCATTACACTATTACTGAAGTTAAAATGAAAACTAAAGGTGCTAAATGGAAAATTTATCCTCCACACAGTACACTTTTATTGCACAATTTAAGGTGCATTTTTTTAACCGACTACGCAAAGCCAAAAGGAAGGATTATGTTTTTAACAGTATATGTATGAATGTATGTATTTTCGTATGTTACACCGTAGCGCCTAGCTAGGTATTCATCCAATTTTGATGACACTGTCAATCGATTGGTTATTATGGTCCGCGTAACATAGGATACTTTATAACCGACTTTAACAATAGGAAGAGTCAATTTTACTTGGTAACTCCCGATTTCATTCCTTTCTTTTTTTCGTAGTCGGGTTACAGTGCTTCACCTTGTTTATTTATGAGCGTGGAAGGGAACAAAATTTTAATTAAACAAATTACGTTTGAACAAATACAAATATCACTTTCGATAAGTACAAGGGTGATCTTACCACGATAAAGATAATCATCCAAATATAATTTAGGGGTTTCTAAAAGAAGTATTTTTCTGTTCAAAATTACAAAATTGACTTTTTTTACCTTAACTCACCCAACATCTTTTTATGCAATAGTCATATGGAAAACAATTAACTTTTTGATATGCACATGAATCTTGCTAAATCAAATTTTCTTTCATTATTGACAAATAAATAATTATTTCATAAATAATCGAAACTTCGCGTTGCAGGTTTAGTGACACAGATTTCGTGAAAAATGCCCAAACCATTTGTATTTTATATTTGCCAAATGAAAAACGTTACCTATGTACCTAAATTAAATTGCAAGCCAAACGCACTGCAAAATAACATAACAATATTGTAGCCCACGTGAGCGTAGCCGGAGGCACTATTAATGGTTATGTATAAATAACAATGTATTTAGGTCACAGCCATAACGATTTACGTAAAACAAAAGGTAACTGTTTGATACCGATACTATAATTTTGTTCAAAGGACTTACATTTATTTACGACCTCGGTAAGAAGCTCTTTAGTCGGCATGGGTGACACGTGTAAGAGTTTAATAGTGAAAATTGTTTATTTATACACCTGTGCCCGGGGCGATCGAGAGTTTTATGTCACTCGTAACTAGGGCGGAAATTGCATAACCTGGATAGTTCTGATTGGAGGAATACTTTTTTATGAAATAGAGTAGTACCTAGAAATGGACTCTGCCCCTGTTAGTTTCGATGCGGTTAAGGTACAGTCAGCATCAGAAGTAAATTAACATTTTAGTATCATGTCTCTTGTACTGTACAATAATAGTTGCTACCATTATTTACCTAGTTATGAAGCATAGCGTGCATTATGATAAGGTAATAAAGTGTTAATCTAAATAATATATATATAACTCAAAGGTGACTGACTGACATAGTGATCTATCAACGCACAGCCCAAACCACTGGACGGATCGGGCTGAAATTTGGCATGCAAGTAGATGTTATGACGTAGGCATTCGCTAAGAAAGGATTTTTGGAAATTCCATCCCTAAATTGATTGAGCGTTATGATGACTAAAAGGCTTAATAAAACAAATGGTTACTTTATTACTTATGTACAGTAAGAGCTGACATGTATCAAAAAGTACATAGACATTGAGAGGATAGTACGGCGAGCACCGTCTTCATACAATCATCATCATCATCATCAACAGCTCATATTATGTCCCCACCGAGGAGCTCGAGCCTATCCCACATTAGGGGCGATTAGTCAACCATGCTGGCCAAGTGCGGGTTGGTCGACTTCACACTCAACCTAAGAATTTCTTTCTTCATATGTGTGTGCAGGTTTCCTCACGATATTTATTCCCTTCAACGTAAAAGCGTCGATTAAACGTACATAACGTTTAATCGACGCTATGAAAGTTTTAGGTTGGCTCAAGGACATTTTATGCAAAAAATAATTGCAGCTTTGGAGTTATAAGTGCTGACTTATGTTATGACTTAGCCCCCCTACTTCCTAGCCAGGTCAGCAGCTCTGTGATAGGGTATTAAAGGAGAGCTATATGACAGGTTTTCAGCTTGCCTCAAGTTCCTACTCGTATATGTTTAACAGCTTTCGGGCTACGGGTTTTCACAGACCGGTGCAGTGTAATATCTTCTGTTGAAAGACGAACGAGTTTGGAAGCTAGGGCACTCGTAAATTGTCGTGGTGGAATAGGGGTTAATGAAATAGTGGGTGGTACTCTTTGTATTGCACAATTAATATAATGAGATAAGTTTAAAAATGCCTCAATTGATTTTTTTTCACTGTAATCGAACTTGAATGGGGTAGGCTCGAGCCCCGCGGTGGGGACATTATATGAGCTGTTGATGATGATCAACTTGGATATTATTGTTTGTATGTATTTTATCTATATGTATACCTACGGCCAAATTCTGAATTACTTGCAATAACATTTCCTTTAATCCTAATAATAATAAATAAATTAAAGTACCTTCAGGCTCCCGTTTATAGTTACTAAACATCAATATATAAATAAGTACGGTTATTCTTTTATGGGTAAAAAATTATGGAAAAGAAATATGTAGTAGATATATAGGTACAAATTCTCATGTGACACTAAAATCCCTTAACATCCAGATTCACGTAAACTGTCAATAAAGGACAACTATAAATGTCATAAACAGCTGGCTTTTGTAACTTTTGCAAGAAATCACGAAAAAACGGAACGCGGATCGAATCGAGCGCAACATCAGTACTTTCGCATACGTTTACGGCTTAGCAGTTTATAGGATTATTTAATCGAAACCCAACCTTATCTTTGTTGAATTAAGGGTGGAGTTAAACTCATATATGAGGGCGCGTGTACGTATCGAACAATACTTGGATACAATACTTGATAATTTGCATGACGGCTTTTTATCAAACTATTGTCGGTGCCAGCAGCTGCCACTTTGATAAAGGGAAAATGGTAGCGACATAATAGACACCTTTATAAATTATATTTATTTAATATTTTCTTTATTTTATATTCTATTTCTCAATGAAAAAAAAATACAAAGAAATTAGTGCTCTAAAAAAGGATCGTAAATTTTTTATCGAATCATTTAATCAAAATTGTAACAAAAATATTTTTTTATATTTAATTATTTATGTAAATAAGTAAATAGTCGGTATTTAAATTTACTCGGTAAAATTTTAATCTGTATTTGAGTAATATTTGCAGAAATAACTAAGTTATTTTGTGTATATGTCCGTTGTGCGGTACCCTCAATACCAGCTCTTAATAATACTTAACATGAGCTAGATAATGGATATTAGGAAAACTGATAATATTGGAAAGAGATTATTAATATTGTTTTATCTTTTTTTTTATAAAATGGTCAAGCAAATGATTCCATTCTACCTGATGGTAGAGTCCAGATGCGAAGATATCTTCTACTTCTTTTTTCTTGAAAATTAATGGCGATCGCGACACATTAAAGATTACGCTTTTCGCCAGTGTCAAGTGAAAATGTACTCAAAGTAACAGACAATTGTACGGTTGATTGAGTTGAAAATAGAATCTCTCAACACATGTTTTACAACAGGAACTCGGAAGAAACTCAGTGCGAGAGATAAACTGCCGCGTTAGCCACTCTCGCAATTAAAGCAGTAACAACAATCAATGGAGTTAGAAGCAGACCTAATTATTGTATGAAATATTTCAAATAACTTTGTTAACACATTATTAATCATTAGCACATAATCAATCATTCAGTCCTTAAGTTTTTCTTAGTAAATTCATTATCAGCCTCAACCCTAACAAAAGGCGAAAAAAACACACAAAACAGTTCTCATCTCGAGACAAAGATCTTTTCATTACATCATCACTGCCAGTTAGCTGGCTACTACATAAATTGACACCCTTTTATAATGCGGCCCATTCACTAAGTCACACATACACGACAGTGTGTGATTTACTATTATTACCAGTAAATAAAAAGTGGTAGGGGAGAAAAGAGGTGGAGCGAAACGCTATTGTAATAGCCCATGAGTAGGGAACGAAAATAATGCAAGGGTCTCTGTAATTGATATCATTTTGTACCACATGCGCGTTTATAACTAACGTTATATGTAATAAAATGAGTATTCCTCAAAAAGTGCAATTCTAATTTAAAGTGGAGTTAATTTATAAAATGGAATGTGAACTGTGAAGTGAAAGATCGCAATTAAAAACATAAAATGGATTACACAGGAACTACGTCTGCCATGAACAATATGAGACCAATCTTCGGCGCATACGCCTTTCAAGGTGAGTCCCACATTATTGACCATAGACACGAAAGGATCCAGAGAGATGAGAAAAAAGATTTTATGCTTAATTACAATATTCCCAGGTACCAATAAAACAAGCAATAATACTTCGGTATCAAAGAACCGAAATCAATATCGACTATTGCCTAAACAATAAAAAATTGGGCACAGAACATTACATTTATTTTCCATGAACGGTTCCGTAAAGAATTATTACAACATGTCTTTCGCACTGCGATCGGAGTTAGTTATACTTCAAGATATAAATGAAATTAAGTAACGACCGTTACTTTACGAATATGTAAGAAAACCTACACGCGTAAATACATAAAAGCTTAATAGATTAATTCATTTTTCATATTAGAAGGCTATGTGTTAAAAAAAGCCAAATAAAAAACCTTTTACAGACGGATCTCATAATTTTTGATGCACAGTAAAAAGTAAAAAAACACGATCATATTTCTATTATAATCGCGGAACTCTAAAAATCGTGGATACCTTTCAAAGTGCCGCTTATTAACCTCTCATCGACTCCGACCGTAAAATGTAAACGCGATAAAGCCACCAATTAAAACTAAATATGAGAATCTCGACAATCAAAGCTCGAGCCGCTACATCTGACACCGAAAACATTTCTCCCAAAAAATGAAATCTTTTTTGTTAAAAAACGCAAGGTCGCAACGTGATTTTCGCCTTTCGACGACGATGAGTACAGTCTAGCGAATAACGAACTCATTATGTCCAACAGAAATAAGATTAAACCTTATTGGAAAGGCGGCAGGAATTATTTTCGAAATGGCTGCCGGAAAGTGGTTGTAATCTTTAATGCGGGGTAGGTGGTGATAATAACAATGCTTTATGAAAAGATTTAGCCAACTAATTTGTTTTTTCTCAGCTACTGTCGATCTCGGTAGCGATGCAACCTTTTTTTGCTGTCGGAGATCAATCAGTCAAAATAACAGTGTGATACCGCCTTTGATGCGATCCGGCCGGCCTGTTTTAATCTTAGCTGATACATGATTAGATCACCGATGATGCAGCAAATTGTAACTGATCCGAAATTGGACGGATCGCTCTAACCGTAGATTAACTAAAGGAATCCTGTTACTTGTCTTTTACACGGTGAGAGATTTGGCTATTCATAGCCATGAAACGTATTATATGTAGGTAATCAACGCATTGACGCAAGGTAAACAAAGTCTTGCTTAGAAAGATCGAGCTTTTGATTTGTACTTACCAAACGGCTTTCAAAATACGATTAAACAATGTTTATAATTATCTTAAATAGGAACTTTTTTGTTATGTAGATTGTACGACGACAATCAATTGAACTTTTAACATTATTGATGATTATTTTTAAAGTTTTATGCATTTTACTTTTTTTGGAATAAACAAGCGAACAGTCTGTATCATTATAACATCTCATAAATTAATTGTTACCTCGGGACATTGAAAATTTTGGTTTTATAATTTTGAAAAAAAATATGCCGGGGACGGCATATTGAGGAGGAAAAAGTATAGATAATTTAAAAATTGTGAAGGTAAAAACAAAAAATAATTGTAGCAAAAGCCAAAGATGAAAAAAATGTCACAAAGACTTATTTTTTGCTTGATCTCATTGCTCGCAATTTTATATATGCTTTACCAAACTCGATAACCCGTCATATAACATTAATACCTTTCGTTGTCATTTAACTATTGTCTTTAACACAGTCTATACATCTCTTCTTCTGTCTTCGTCTCCAACTCTATGCTAGATGCATCGAGTTTGAGACATTTATTTTTATCACTTTATTTGTGGTATCTCTTCTCATTGTATTATTTCCATACCACGTAAAATATAAAACCATAGAAAAATATACACTAATATTCATCAACATAACAACCTTTATAATGCGACCCACTGCTGTAACACAAGACTTCTCCTTGTCATCGAAGGAGGTTTAGGCAGTAGTCCGCCACGCTTGCCCAATGTGGATTGGGGGACGGTGTATAAGGTGATGAATACCCCTTTGCTGATCCATTAGTCGCCTTCTACGACACCTATTGGATGATATGGGGTGATGCTATTCTACTCTACCGTCATCACACGGCTACACTAATATTATAAAGGTGTAAAATTTGTTAGTTTGGTTGGTATAGTATCTTTAGAACTTCTAAACCCATTTAGAAAATACTTTCAACATTTCGTAGCTTCATAAACTACGTTATCCCTAAGTGACATAGGTTAAAAATCGGCTGAACCTAGCGCTCCGCTGTAGACTAGCGTATACAACAAATCTGTTCTAATAAATCAATTTCCTCAAATATAATCTCGTTGTATTTTTGATTAAAAACAATATTCATTTAAATATACAAAGAGCAAACCAACTCGTGATGGAGTGATCAGTAACGCTGGCTACAGATCGTGCCATCAGGGGACCTACTGAATAAAATGTAGAATTATGAACAAATGTGGACTGTATAGTTATTAAATTAACAATTTAATATAAATTCGGTTCTGGTAACAATTACAGATAACGCTAGTTTTTTACAACAAGAGTACGGTCCGGAACGCTCTGCAGGCACTTGAAACTGCCGGCCCGAATCACTGCTTAAACACCTACGAACCTTTTCGTGTGTGTGACTGAACATGAACATTTGTTAATCAGTGATGGTTGTTTACAATTTCTTTAGCCCAGGGATTTGTTTTAGTCGAGGTAGGACACCGCTCAAATTTGGATCAGCCCGAACTGGGGTAGTACCTCCACCTTGCAAAAGACGACAGTCAAATAACATTCCATTTGGAGTTTCTCCCGAGTTATAAAAACACGTGTTGAGAGACTCTATTTTAACCAAAATCTAAGTACCGTACAATTTTTTTTGTAACTATATAATTAAGTTTTCACTTGACATTGGCAAAATGCATAATCTTTAAGATTTGCGAATGCCATTAATTAAAAATAGAATAGAATAGAGCATTATATTTGTGTGTTGTTGTTTTTTGCATTTATTTCTGTTGGTGAGTAAGGTCGCCAGTGTAGGGTATCCTGGCAGGGTCGCCATGCAATGTGGGAAACAACCACTGTTCGTTAACACGTCTGATTTATTACTCAAACCTTAATACTAATTACAACATACCTTAGCCTAACTTTAATGCTAAGTCAGGAGAGGCGCGTCACGGGCTGTTAGAGCAATCTATCAACTAGGTTCGCGTGACTCCCTCAGAGAAAGGTTCAAGGAGATAAATATTCTAACTGTGTCATCACAATATATACTGGAAAACTTACTGTATGTGAGGAAAAATATTATGCATTTCCTCAGAAATGCCATACGCATAATGTAAATACTAGGAAGAAACACGATCTGGTTGTATATAAAACTCGTCTCCACAGAATAAACAATTCCTTTGTGGGCCAATGTATACCTACGTTTTTACAATAAACTTCCGATGAATATTAGAGATTTGCCTATTAACAAATTTAAAAAAAAACGTTAAATCTAAATTATATAAAAAAGCATATAACAAGATAAATGATTATTTAAATGATCCAAATGCGTGGGAGTAAAATCTGCCCAAATTTTACGCATTTAAAATTGTAATTTATTCATTGATATATCTATTGACTGTAATGATGTTTTGAATTGATTACGAAATTGTAAGCTGTGGAGTTTCTTTCGCCATTTCTTCTCCATATTAGCATAATAATAATTATTTAAGTAAAATAATTATTTCGTCGAAATGGTGGTAGGGCTTTTGACGATTTAAAAGTACTTAGCAAAGTCCATTTAAATAAAGAGCTTTTTCATTTTCATTTACACACTACACCAGGGCTCCACAGGGTAGGGAAGGGGACTAGGGCTGGCAACGCGCGAGTGCCCAAGTGTCTATAGGCAACGGTGGCTGCATACCACCAGGCTAGCCGTATGATTTTCTACCAACCACTTAGGCTGGAGTCCACCAACATTTGAACCGGCGATTAATATTTAATCGCCGGTTTTTGTAATTTTATTGTATGCAAGAAATGTCAAAAAACTGACTCTAAAACAATTAATCGCTAGTTTTACGTGTTGGTGAACTCAAGCTTTAATAAGAAATAAATAAAAAATCTGTGAGTTTATTAAAAATATGAATATTTTTATACTTATTTGACAGCTTTGTAGTATCCATACTTCAAGTTCTTTTTTTTATTCTATTTATTTATTTAAAAAGGAACTTTTATTAAAAAATTACATGCCAGCCCCATCGTGACTTTAGTTATTATTAAATTAAGTTTCAACCCTTAGGCTTTCAGCTGCGAATTTGTTGGTCAACATAGCTTCATTGGATGTGGGATTTGCTGAAATAGTCTGAAAAATATCAATATCGAGTAGGTATATTTAACTTCAAATTAGCAACTGAATTGTCCCTGTGTCTGGTTCTTTACACACTCCGCCAACAAATGGAATGCATCTTCTACTTTTCGACATACATCCCAGTTCACTTCAAGTTCTTAATAATCGTTCATTTGAACTAGATGACAATCAGTGTGAGCGTGTTAAGTATTTGTGAACTAAAAAATTACACTTTTTATGTAAAAGGATAAAACAATTCTTATGTAAATCGCTAATACAGCGGACAAAATAAGCGCATTTTTTATTCATTTACTTAAGCAATTGAAACATGATCCAGTAGCGAACCGCAAAGTACTGAAGTTGCGGTTTTTCAACCGAAACAAAAAGGAGTATAAACCGAATGATGTCAATGACATCGTAATGACCGTCCATCATTTGGCGAGGCCGTCAAAACTGTCTCAGCATATGCGTGTAGGTGCTTCGCTCGAATTAGGGTTCTCCACACGAAGACACGAAGGAAAACCCTAATTGCTTAGATGACCGCAGTGTGTAGAAAACATACAAAAATTATAACAGTACGTCTTTCTATCGTGGACCATTTATACCGCATGGCACCGATCCGTCAGCATATGAGCATTCAAATATGAGCTTAAACACACTACACTTTAGTTAAAATTTAACAATAAATGTAATATCACTAACTGATTGATATATTATTACAAATAAGTCTCAAGCACTCATTTAGTTTTTAAACATAAAATTACTTTAAATAGGTACCGTGAGTGATGGAACGGTTCGCTTTGGCCGTTTTTTTGTTTGTCGTTTTTGACGAGGTCTCTGATAAATTTTGCGTTGATGTGCCGCGGATGGACAAAAAAGGATGCACTTGCCTTCAAGCGTCAACTGATTTACCTCCTTTTAATTTTTGTGCAAAATTTGTGTACAAATCACAACACGTCGAACGTAAACTTTCATCTTTTAACAAGCCTTATTCAGTGGTTACAGAGCCAGTTTTTGCTGTACAAATTTCATGTTTTCTGCGTTGCCAACTGTATACCTGCAAAATATTCTGAATCTAAAATACAGGAGATAAATCAGTTTCGTCCTAACGATGGCCCAAAGTTCTCGTATTTTTAATAAGAAACTTCAGCACGAACGAAAAAGCCTTATAAATCAAAACGATACATACTTCGTGTAGAAGCGAAAGACTAGAACAAAATTGTTTCCTTCTAAATCCTGGGTAGCTCAGAATGAACCATTTATCCCTTAAGGGACAGATTGCGTCGAAAATTCTCTAGTTAAGTATACGTTCAACTCCTTTATCAAATCAAGTTAAATACAAATTATGTTATTCATAATTCAAACTATTAAAACGCTTATTTTTCAAATAAAAAATGAAAAAAAAATGTAACAATACAATTGTATGTTCAATAAAAATAATAAAATGAAAAGAAAAGAAATATCTGACCGAATCCACTCCGTCCAGTATCTGCGAAATTCGTTTTAACGTGCTAATGCATGTTCTTTGTTGTTTCTTCCGCGCCTTCCATTATACTAAAATAGTCATTAAATCGCCCATAATAAGAGTAATAACAGAGGAGCAAAACAAGCTACCGTGATTGTGATTCGAAATTAAATCGGGAGCCGGCCTCATCATGGCGTACGTCCATTGAGAGAAACACAATGGTAATGAAAGGAAATGCAGAAGCTCGTATGATTAATTACATGTAAGATTGTGTTTCTTACAAACATCTTATAGAGTGAGATGTGAATAGTTACGGCATACGTGATTGAAGCCTAAATTATATAACAATACATTCCATTAATACGCGTTCGCACTTCGTTGCTCGTTTTGTGAAACTCGTGCCTACTATAAAGCTACAACTTCGAACATTTCTAAGTAATAAGCAATAACTTATTAACAACTTAGGTAATACTACTTTACAAAATTGTTTTACTCCGAAACTTATTACCTAAGTCTTAAACGCTACAATACAATCTTATTATATAAATTAAACATTGTTTGAGTATCAAAAGGAATTACTTATAAAATGAGTTTAATGCTAATGATTTCAAATAAATTATTTAAAATGAAAATGAAAAAGCTCTTTATTTAAATGGACTTTGCTAAGTACTTTTAAATCTTTAAAAGCCCTACCACTAAATTCAGTACCCCCTAGCCCTACTACTAATTTAAGTCTATCGCTTAAAAAAATTAACGTTGTATCATTAAATTTTTAACATATTTATGAACTTGTAATGTATCGAAAAATGTTTGGTATTTGTTCTATTACGTTCTATGTTCTCCCTTTTCTAAGTCAACAGCTATGCGGCTTTTGAAAGACGTCGGCATATTTGTCGCGCTCGGAATGCAGATAATGGGTTGAAAAAGTATAAAATTCCTATCGAGTCTCCGCCTACGACACGACTGATTGAGTTATAAGCTATAATGGCAATTCCATTTTGTTTTTGCACCGTTTTTCACTTGAATACCATGTGGTGAGGCGTCCTCTCATATTTAATGTACATTAGGTGTATGTCGATCTTTGATTTTACCTTTCTTGCGCGCCTCTCGAGAATGCGTGACTTGTTTATTTTGATTTGTCACCTCTGATATATGAATCCTTTTTGTTATTATCTGAAACACATTATTATGGATGACCGATGTCGGGACTTGATTGCGCCGCTTTTGTACAGCTGGAATTCTATCTAGTTGGCGAAGAATCTAATAAGATTGTAGAGCAAGAATTGCATGTATAGGTTTACAACGCAACAGGGACACGAGAAAACAAAAAGCGGTGTTTCTTACCAAAATCTGATTCTAATGAATGTAAGGGACAACAAACGGCTAATATACACACACAAAAAACAATATCGAATCGAGACATCCCGTCGCCGGCGTGGGAGGTAAAACATGTAATCTTATTAGCGGGAGTTAAAGTTCATTTTCCGTGTTTTTGAGGTGTCGAAAATCAAGTCGGTACCTGTGAGGGCACAAAGCCAAGTAGCCGCGTCTTATAATCGAGAGTGCCTCCGGTTTGATAGTTAATTAAAGAAGTGAATAACATGCGGCATTGCAAGTCAGCTGCAATCTTCGACACCTGGACACTTATAGAGGTGTTAAAACCGAGTTATATAACGATATTTTTAAAAGCTTCAATAAGAGTTACGTTCGATGAATTGGATCATTGCTAATTCGTTGGTTACGTTTTATTGACCAAGTAACAAAACTATTATGACTTTTTTAAATAATCTCGGTTAAAATTAAAAGTTGTAATGATATATTTAGAAGAATTAAAATGTGTAAAAAAGGACGTTAATAATAATATCCAAAAAACATATATTTAATAATGTATTATTCTGATAGTTTTACCTTTAAATCCTAGATCATGAAACTTAAAAAGAAAAAAGTATAAAGATAAGCATGCACGTTAGAATAATACTGAAAATAGCGCGCAGTTTGAAAGGTTACAACAGCGGTAATAACAGCTTTATATTTGCTGTCAACTCTGCACTACAACGGATGAGGGCTGGCCGCCGATTCATCTGAGATGAATCTATGCGGGCATAGTCGTGTTGTGAGGGTTGCTCTACGAAGATTAAATAGATATTCTAGTTTAATATACTACTAGCAAGCCGGATAGTACTTGGAGTAAGTACTTACTGTAACCTTAACAAAATATACTTTTAAACCTTCTTCTTGAATCACTCTATCCATCGATGAAAACGGCATTGAAATCCGTTGCGTAGTTTAAAAGTTTTAAGCGTACAGTCAGAAAAAGCGACTTTGCTTTATTATTATATTACTAATATTATTAAGCTGAAGAATTTGTTTGTTTGATTGAACGCGCTAATCTCAGGAACTACTGTATCAAATTGAAAAATTACTTTTGCGTTGGATAGTCCATTTAGCGAGGAAGGCTGTAGGATAGGCTATATAAAATCACACTTAACATGCGGGTGAAACCGCGTGCAGGGCGCTAGTATGTATTATGTAGGTATAGCCGCTGTCGTGGTGGTGGTTCAGCATAGTTGTCTACACATCAAGCTGTCCGGATTATTCAGCTGTCAGGAGTATTCGATTGAGCTGAAATTTTGCAAAGGTACACGTTTAGTTTGGATGCTAAGCTAAATGACGTCATTCTAAATCCAACATGGCGGACTAGTTCATTTGTGTGCACTCACATTAAATGGGTATCAAATGATAGGCTTTTCTGAGAAGAATACGAAAATAAATTGACATTAATCTAAATCTAAAATGGCGGACTTCCCAAGATGGCAGACTTCTTATTTTCTAGCCCTACCATCAAAGAGTTCATTATTATACTGGGACCATAATATGGGTATCAAATAAAAGGGTTTGCTGAGAAGAATGCGAATAAAGTGACTAAAGAATAAAAAATAAATTTCTATAAAATAAAATAAACTTTAAATTTAGAAGGATAAAAAAGCTTCTCGCGAGATTTACTTCGTGTCAAACTTTTATAACACTTTCAATTTAAAGTTTATTTTATTTTTTATTTTAAGGGCATATTTAAACAAAAGCTTGTTTTTAAAAATGTTTTCTTCTTCTTCTTTAAATAATGGCGTTCGCTTTATTTATCGCATTTCGCCAATGTCAAGTAAAAATGTACTTTTATAAGTTTAAGACAATTGTACGGTAGATTGAGGTTAAAAATGGAGTCTCTCAACACGTGTTTTTACAACAAGAACTCGGGAGAAACTCCTAAAAATGTTTTTATAGAAATTTATTTTTAGCACCTTGTCCCCCATGTCAGTCACCGGTTACTGACAGGTACACAGCCTAAATCTATGTTGGCAGCTAAGGTATTTTAATTCTCTTGTTCTTTGGTGCCAAAAATATGAATCTTGTTTTAAGCAGCTGGTTCACAGCGGCGCACGGAGATACTACATGTGTCAAGCTTCGCTTTGTATGAAAATGTTAGTAATAAGATCTACTGGAACCCACGGACAAGATACGCATGAAATAAGGTCAGTGTTATGTACTGATCGAATATGACATCCACATAGCTCAACGGTGCGCACGCTACACATGCTACACACACACACACTATGCACGGTAGCTGCGTGAGTCCATCGGCCCTCTAATGTTGAGACACGGCACAACCATAGGGACGCCACCCACGGCTACATGGAGTGCGGAGAGATTGTAACACCCCGCGCGCGACGTGTAGGGCGTATGCTGCATTGAACTGCGTGGGTCAGGCAATGCACGTGTTCGTGAAGTTTTCCGTGTATTACGTGGCCGCGGTGGCTACGAATTTTATTACTGGTGGAAACGACGATCCATGTGAACGAAGAAACGGACACATGCAGCTAACGTGGGCTTGGACATTGCGCCGCATTGAAGCAGCGGCTTTATGTTATTTATACGATGTCAGTCAGTCACCGGTGACTGACATTTGCCTAAATCTACATTGGCAGCTAAGGTGTTAACAGAAAAAAAACTACCAATAAGAAATCTGTCACAAATAAAGCAAAACCAGGTTCAGGGAAGAATAATGCTTGGTTCCTTAGCTTGCGCATGAAGCCTTAACACATTACTACGTGTGCAATGAAACGTTATAACTTTCTTAAACATGTCACTTGGGATACGCAAATGCCTAGGTAACATTGGAAGCAATAAAACCGTTATCGGCGAAGTTATCGCTGCGCAACGGAGCGCATTTAGCACGCTCCTAATGAACGCCTTATGAAACAGGCAATTTATCACATGCAGCCTTATCACAAAATGCACTGATAAATTTTATATGAGAACAAACCTAATAAACAATAGCCATTTTGTTTGTTCGTATATACTTGCGATTCGTTTGGGTATATCCGTCACTAAATTTTGGTTTTTATAAAGTGGTTTCGATTAATTGCTTTTGACTTTAACTCTGAAATGAAAAAAAAATTCCTTTTCTGTCGCTATATTTAAGTATTAAATAAAAAATAAACGACAGAAAATAAACATGAAAATACTTGAAATCTCTTTCAGGTACAGTATTTTATCGTGTTCTTTTTGTCCTATCAGAAACAAATAGCGATCAAATATTGATAAACTATACGTAAACGGATTTCTATTGCATGTAGATTCGAAGAAATCACAGTTAATTGTTGGATTACAATATTACTCTGAGTATGACAATAATGAAATAGTTGGTAGAAACTGAAATATCGAAAAAGTAAAAAGAGAGTTTGAAGCTTAAACGTACATAGTAGAGGTCATCGTTAATATTTGTTTTCTAAATTTCCCATCACAAAACATAGTTCAGTTTCACTTGGGCAATGGAATACAACTTATTATTCTGAAACGTTTCACACAAACTCTCATTACCAATTCGTAAGAGTTTGTGTTTCAAAAGGACCGTCTTTGTCGGTGTCTTCAGTCTTCGCCATGACGATGAATAAATCAATGAAAACAAATAGTATTCGGCTACTAGTGTTCCAAAAGCTTTTTTAAATGATGCATGATCTTCTATTGTTTCAAGCACAGTTTTGTTCAAGTCCTCAGTACGTATGTTAATTTATTCACAACATAATAATAGGTAGAGCATATTTTCCTGCCAAGATTGAGTGTGCTGTACATATAGATAGGTTCGAGGCGTAATTTGGTAGACACCGAAACTAATTTATTTAACAAAGGACCGGTCGAACGATAGAGCACTTTTTATAAGTGTACAAACACATTACCTCCTACGTATAGCCCCGCAGGTCGTAATTACAGATTTGGTTTTCGTATTCTTATCCGACTGACAGATTAAAGCGGCTACTGATTTTTACGCACCATTGGTAGTTGAAATAAAATAATAATAGTATTTTATTTTAGCGTACTGATGTGTACCCACTGCCGTAGGAATTGTGATATTTTCAATATTAGTGTTGACATGCAAGAAAACAAAGTAAACTTTAAAATTAAGCGAAATGGAACAAGTCAAATATTTATGCTTTTCGATGACGATTTTAAAAAGCAACTACGGCTGACATTCCAATTGAAATGACTGATATTTTGATACTTGATTTTCCAAGATACTTCGAAGCTGATACTTTGAGTTATGTGTGCCATAAGTAAAAAAACAGCTGATCTTCTAAGCTCTGATATCAGAATAAAATAAGCTAATTTCATTATCACTAACTTTTTTCTCCATATCAAATTAAGTTTAAGCAACTTAATTTGATATGGAGAAAAAAGTTCGGCACCTTTATAGCATAAAATCATACATACATATTTAACTTTCTTGTTATAATAAATATATTAAACTGACAGTTCGATGATTTAGTTTAGAACGTAATAAGAAAAACAATTTTGTATTAAAACAATTACCTACACCACCGTATTGTTAGCTTATTAAACACGCACAAAAAGTTATGTAATGAGAAATTTCAAATGAATGAATTCCCTGTTTTACCAAAACATTACATGTGTCTGTTTCAATAATTTGGTGATCTGTGGCTGTGGCTTCCCAGAAGGGTAACAATTAAAATGACCGGAAATTAAAAAATCCTGCTCAACTTCTGTGGACATAAAAAGTTGGGGACTATTTTATTTCTCGTTAGACGTTCCAACTAGACCAACTGGGTGATTAATTTGCTAAATACGTCACGATACATTTTACCAAGAACGTGGATGTATCCCAAGCCTTTTTACTTTGTCGTATACGTAGTATAAAGAAGTCTTGTAATCGACAAAAAATTCGACCTCGAGATTGTGACGGATTTACACGTTTTGGTCCTCCCTGAGTCCAAAAATATTTTTGGAATTATGTCTGTGTGTGTCTGTATGTTAGCACGATAACTCGATTATCAAACTCGATTATCATCTTCAACAGCTCATATAATGTCTAATATTAGTTAAGGGGAGACCACTCCCGATTTTTTAATATTTTAAATTTGTACTAAAAACATATCTGCGTAAAATTAGCGGACACTTGAAAATCTAAAAATATTATTTAAATTTCACAAAATTTAGTATATTAAACTTTATCACTATAAAAATAGAGTCCACTATAAATGGGTTTGAAGCAGACTATTGACGGCTTCTTTAGTTCTTTGTGTATGAGGATGGAGGGGTAGAAAATTGAAAAGACTGGAACACTTGTTTCCAGAAGGAAAAGAAGAATTTTGGAAAGAAGCGATTCTCTCTACTCATATGGGAGTAAAGCGTAACCTTATCAATGAATAGACGTACAAAAGTTTTAATACGATACTTTTGTTGGTCTTTTGATACATAAGTTACGCGTTAAGAATTTTACTGGTCACTCACGTACAAAGTAATTAAATAGGTATATCAAAAATATATATAATCATATCTATACCAATTCATTACCTAATATGAAACATAAAAAAACGTAAAACATCAGCAAGTTGTAAAGATTCATAATCATCATCAATTAAAAAACAAAGAATGTTTCTTTAATACAAAATACTAATAGTATTACGAGTAAATATTTCAATTAAATAGCTAAATACAATAATTTTAAAAACGTCTGTCTTATTTAAATAAGCCAACTCATCTCATCCGAATCACATTTCATTTTCTATGAACACAAACTAGTTTTGAAACTGATAAAAGTCCGCTCACACAAACTTTTAAAATACATGGCAAAGTGACTTTGAAAACTACGTATTTCACGAAGCCCTGAAGGAATGTTAAAAGAGGCTTGAAATATGACTGGCAGGCTTTCCGGCCTCCCTTGAAAATGAATGACTTGAATTCTTTTGCACAAACTACGTTAGGCAACAGTCTATATAACATTATAAGAGATTGTAACACACTTGTCAGCTTGGAAACGCATCGCCTCTTTTTACTATGAAAAACCGTAGCGGTTCGTAGAGGTTTCGTAGCCGCCGTTTCGTAGCGTTCATAGTAAAAAGGGCGTTTCCTTCCCGATAAATGTGCTACGGCCTTAAATCGTTTTTAGCATACAACGTGGACCTTCAGTGGGTCAAATTCCACTAATAACCCAATACATATTTGTAATAAGATAAAAAGTATCATCTTAAATACCCTTTTCCCTTACTTTTAAAGGGCCACAAAAAACTTGAAGCTAAGGAAATGATTCATGAGCATTAGAAGGAGGGACATAACGAGCTCGTGCCGCTCCACTGACTACGATGGTCGCACTTCCGGCCAGCCACTGAGTACGAACCGAAAGGATGCACCTGCTGCGATTTTGAGCGTAACAGTTAATTAATGTAAATACATGTCGCCTTTTTGATCGGCTTGACTCTTCGGCTTTCGACAGTCCGCATCTTCTATCGCCTGTATCACGGGGTGTGTTCTGAGGAGTTGTTCGAACTTATACCAGCTGCTGAGTGCGACGTTAAATCCATCGCCACAGTCTTGATGAATGGTTTTCCAGAACCGTGAGTTTTTCGCTCAATTTTCTACCGCGGACTACAAGACAGTGGAACCAAATTTTAACTTATATCTATCTATTTACATAGAGAGATCCTTAAAGGCCGGCAACGCATTTGCGATTCCTCTGGTGTTGCATATCTCCTTGGGCGGCGGTGATCACGTACTATCAGGTGAACCGTCTGTTCGTTTGTCCACTTTTCCATAAAAAAGTCAAGATTACGATAAGTGCCACGACCTTGCTCTAAGTGAGCCCAAAATCTCGCGCCCGCATAGCATACTCAGAAAACACACAGAAAACGAGAAAAATATTGACTTTTCTTATCAAAAAGCTAATAAATAAATTATGTACAAGAACGAATCTCATTTTATGAAAACAACTCCAGTAGTATCTTTATGTCATTTCTTTTATTTTGGTAAGACCTAATAGTATTTTCAAGATTTCATTACTACACTAAAATTAACAAAGTTTGAAATTTTTTCATATTGATTTATTGTGCAAGTAGGTAGTTTTGTTTCACACGTATATTTTATCAGAATTTACGCTCTTATTATGAATGCATAATAAACGTTCGAAAATCGGCAAAAAATGTTACCTCTTATAGTTTCCTAAAACCTATTCGATCTCACTTCATCATAGTGATTAAAAAGGGTGAAAACGTTACAGTTACAGAATGCTAATTAAAGCGTCAGCACTTGATACAAAACGTGACATTAAATAAATATAACTCTAGAATATTTGAATACATTATGCTTTTGGACATTTTTTTCCATAAGTAAGATAATTGAAAATGCCTTAACCATTTTACATGAAATATAAGCCAGCATTCCAGAAATCATGTCGAGCTAATCGATATAATATCTCAAAGGCATCCTGCTATGTACAAATTAAAACGAGGAAGCTAATAAGAAGAAACACCGAAAGAATGTAATGAAAAAATGCCCTCGAAGACTGGACTTATTTCTGATTCCCGAACGCATCCCGATAGGCCGAAAGAAAAAATTCGGCGCTAAAAAGAATAACACAGTGAGTCTATTACTTGTACAGCATGTCATCGACGGTTCATTAAAATACGATGACTTAACACAAACACTATAGTGGACTTCATTGATAGCCTCTGACGTAGGTTTGGTTGTACAAAAAACGTGATATTAATCAAATTTGTACCTTAACCACTCAGTGATAGAACTGACGAGTGAATCGTAAATTTTAGAGGTTCTTATTGGAATGAAAGATCGTTTACAATGGCGTTTCATTCCGTGGTGTCCATTGATAAGTCGGATGCTACCAGTGTTACATGGTCGCTCTCACGACCGTTGGGAAAGGCAATTACTTCCGAGGACAAACAGGAGACTTCGGAAACTAAGGGTTTGCTTTAAAACAATTTAAAGGAGGTATACAACAAGTAGTTATTATATACTTTAAATTCCATTCATTTATTTTGTTAGATCATACAAGAAGTCATTTCCACGTTCTGATAGCTAACAATGAAAATATAACGTGTCTTAATCTTACTTTCATCTGTAAATCACTCTTAGTAAAAATTAAGCTTTTATGATCTGTGTTTACGCTTTTCTCTTATGTTTATAAGTGTGAGTGCAAAAGAGACGAATGAATATCAAAGATCTTCATCTTTTTATATAAATATACATTCTTTGGAACGAAAAAAAGGAGTTCACTGGAACACAAGAAGCATTACCAACTCTGTCTCTTAAGTAAATGACTCTTGCATAGCAGACCGCTTAATTTGTTACCATAAAACATTTCGGTATCTGTGACACAATGAAAGTTATTATTCCAAGAGATATAAAATCAAATGTCCAAATAACTCAAGCGAAAACCAATATCATCCCAAAAATCAACTGAAGCGGAAAATATAACTAAACGCAAGTTTTAATCCATCTTACCTAACTTAGTTAAAAAGTTTCTAAATACTAAAAAAGAAAGCTAAATGACTACTTGCTTTCCAAAACCGTGAGAAAATGATCATTCCTAAACTAGTTGTAAGTACTGACAGCGCAAGGGGCAAAAAACAGTAAGCCGCAATGTAACAGTTATAAATTATTGTGCCGTGGAAATTACCAATTCAATGCAAAATTGAATGCTTTAAAGGCACTTTGTGATGTTGATTTTGTTTGGAATAAATTAATTAAGGCAATTTGAGTCGATTTTCCATCGCCAGAGACCGTACAAATTACGATTTAGTAGCATAGCTGTGTATTGTCTAACTGAAAAGCAAATATTTTAATACAATTTCTAGCGAAAATTTCTTTGGAAACTCTTAGCATTTACGGAGGTAATGAATTAGGTACACTTGCTAAAAGTAGACCGTTTTTAATGTCATTCTAAAATATAAAATAATATTTCTGTCCAAGAAAGCGTTGATGCCTTTATAAGCTTGAAACTCTAATCTATTATAGCCGTTAATATTACTAAACAAAAAAACAGTTCAAAACAAATTCATCATTGAAAAAAAAAAATAATCTTCAATTTTTTTGAAAATGACAGTCACATTTTAATCACTGACTTAACAATTATTTATTCTTCGATATCTGTCCAATGGTGGTTTAAGAAAATAAAACGAGATGAGATAAAAATAGATCACAAAAATAAGGCAAACCCCACTGAATGCTCTGGATTGCGGAGAATTCTAGGAAAACTTGAGCAATTTAAATAAATCTTGCACGAAAGACCTTGTGCGAATCCACCTGGCAGACCAAAGTAACTAACTATCACTTGTGAACGGTCGTGTGTTGGAGACATGGCTTCTTGTGTCCTGCATTATCAACGTAATTTTTCTCTTGGTTATTTTTTATACTGGGAGTACCTACTTTAGTTCGGTTACAGTCTGATTATTTGAAAACAAGGTTCATGATATTCCATAAAATATTAAATTTTATGATTTATCAATACGCTATGGATATGCTGGACATTCTCAATTATTATTATTATTTACTCAATTACTGAACTAACACTTTGGACGAATTGGACAAACTAGCTTCATTTTTACTTTCTCGTACGTAGTAAAGAGGAAATCTTGAAATCGTTAAAAAAATCGACCTCGATATTTTGACGGATTTACACGTTTTGGACCTCCCTGAGTCTGTGTGTGTGTCTGTGTGGCTGTGCGTTAGCACGATAATTCGAGCATGCTTTAACTTATTGCAACCAAATTTAACATACGTGTATGACATCAAAACATAAAGTTTCTATCAAATTTTGAGCCGTCGATCACGAAAGTTAAGCAACCAAGTGCGCGATCGGTACTCGGATGGGTGACCAAAATTTAACATGCATGTATGACATCAAAATATAAGGTTTCTATCAACCTTTGAGTCGTTTCTGGTATACGAGAAAGTCAAGGGGAGACCACTCCCGATTTTTTTATTGGAAGGTAGAAACTGAACAATTTGGACGAACTAGCTTCATTTTTTTATTGCAAGGTAAACCTAAAATTTTGATACTCACAAAATATCTATGTAGCTATTTAAAACCAAAACAAAACCAAAGAAATTATCAGAAATAAAAATTAATGTGACTGCCTAATGTGGCTTTGGGTGAAACGATTATTTAAGGCTCATCTCACCCCCTCATGGTACTACGAGCGTGATTGTATGTAAAATTAAGTAGTTGTGCGTATCTTTGTCCCATCAATATATCAATAAAGTATGGCACTAGTATCGCAGAATGATCGGAGACAACCATTTTTTGTTTTGGTCATAAATTAACATATCCACGTCTAAAAATCATAGAATTTCCTTTTAACTACAGTAGTTTCACGCACCTTATTTCAATTTTTTTTTCTCATTTACATAATATTACACTTACATGTGCTTGCATGTTGTTCATTATGAGGGCAGAATAAACGTTATAAAATACACTTTGATGCAAATAAATGAAATAATCTTTTCCACCTGAGAACCCACTCAAGAACTCAATTTGATTCAGTTGTTCTAAGACGCCTCTACAACTCTACAATAAAATTATTGGTTTTAAATAGTTTAGCAAAACTTATTAAGAGGGCAGGTTCGATTTTATGACATTTTTTGAGGCAAGAACTCTGCACCAGCCGCTCAACTTTTGATAGTCTGAACTGGGGTATCTCCACCTTACAAAAGAGCTTGTATTGTTTGTGTTGGTGAGTGTAGTTGCCAGAGCACCACGGGGTAAGAAAGGAGAATTGAAATTAAAATTTGTTTATTTGTATTTGAACAAGGTACACAGAAGATGGTCAGTTAACATTAAATTCAACTTATTCAGCCCTATACAGATAGCATGCAAAATTATAATAGTGCCTACAAGTAACATTTAAAATTGATTGTATTATTTAGATCCTAAAAAAATTGCAAAATGTCAAAAAAAAAATATACAATTGCATGTAATAATAATCACTAGAGATTTTACAAAATTGTGTCAAATTTATTACAATAATTCATGAATTAGTGAAACAAATATAAATAATTTCATCACAATAATTCTTGTCAATCAGAATTCAAATATTCATTAATAGAATAAAAATATTTTTCAATCAGCCAGTTGTACAGTGCTTGTTTGAATCTACTGAAAGGTATTTTTTTATAATACATATCTGAAATTTTATTAAATATTTTTCTCTAGTATCGAGCGCTTTTAGAAATTATTGCAGCAACCAGTCTGTGGCCATTCCTAGTATTATAATATACTTCCACGCTCACACCAATTATCTAGCCCAAAGTAAGTATCATTAAGAACTTGTGTTATGGATACTAGATAACGGTATTTTATTGTAATATACATAATAATTTTAGATATTTTTATCAATAAACTTAAATAAATATATATAAACAACCATGACTCGCATACAAATATTAGTATTCGTCACACAAATATATGCCGCTACCAGGATTCGAACCCGGACCGCTTGATGTGTAGGCAGCTATACTGACCACTCCACCACGATGGCGTCAGTATTCCGTGGATATCGATTACAAGCATGACTAAAATAACACATATTTTGCTTTACCAACTAAGAGTTGGCAACTCGCGAGTGTCACATCAGTGGTGCAAGAGTCTTATAAGTTACGGCTACTGCTTACCACCGGCAGGCCGTCTGCTTGTCTGACAACCAAATAACATAAAAAACGTAGTGTTATTGGGTCATGGTCTTCTTAAGGTAGATAGACCTTCCTAGATTGCGGTCCTAATTCAAGCGGCAAGTCTGCTTTACTTTACCGTTGCACTTAAATTTAAACCGTAAGGAGTCTTACTTGATTTTAATATAATAATTTCTTTAGTAATATCATTATTGTTTGGAGAGAGTAGCTAATTTTATGGATTTTAATGACGTAGATAAATAATAAAATAAAACTCCTAATGTAGGAACAGCGTGCAGTGTCTGTACTTATTCGTCGTAGTGAACCGGACGTAAGTACACCCGTGCTTACCACGAGGGAGGTCATATGCTTGTCTGCCAACCAAATAACTTTAAAAAAAATGTTAGAAGTTTTCATGTCGGACTAAATTGAAAAAGTAATATTTCTTTTATTTTTTGAAATAAAACATTTGGCTGAAACTTACGGTCAAACGCATCTAATTTTACGTTTTACAGTTTTACAATATTTGACCTAAAAATCAACTTAATTCAGGTTAGTAGCATTATCCCCCAGTTGCAGTTTCACCTGAAAAGTAATTGTTAAATGTAGTTGCGATTTATCCCAAAAATGTAGAGGCGTTCAAAACTCTTATGAAAGAATTGCTGTTATAGGAATGGGTTGTTTCATTTTTAAACATATGTTATTTTTTATACAAAATTGAAAATGGTATAACTTGGTGCAACCGATGCGATGACCGTAACGTAGGACACGCTTAGATACCTACAACACAATTATGAGAACCGTACGCTTCCAACCCTAAACCGATCCTCACAGTAACTCTGAAAACTTTACACAATAGATACAAGAAAGTAGTTACTTGAAGTATCTGTCACTAGGAACAAGAATACAGTTATTTGAGTATCTGATAATCAAACATATTCTACCATAGAAGATCTAACTTAGATATAGGTAATTACCTTAAAAGCTGGCAAGTTAAAATAAATTTATAGACAACTGTAACCAGTCTAGCCTGATAACTCTATCCAGTGTGAGTCATCCGCACCTGTTGACCTATCAACAAAATATAGTGACCAGAATTAATATTGACAAACCGCGCCGAATTGTTTAGTAACTTAAAAGGTTTGAGACAATATCGGTAACAAACGTGCTCTGTAAGAGGGAGACAGACATATGTCTGCGAGTACTTTTTGTAGTGGGCAGACCTAGCCCCACCATCTGCGCGCGCGCCTGTTTTTGTATAACACTCGGGTGACAAAATTTAATTGAATAAAATGGATTTTTTACAATGCAAATAAGTATAGATATTGCAATATAAGCCAATAAAAGTTCTGAATTTGATCATAAAAAGAAATATTTTTTTATATTTCTTGATTAAATATTGGCATTCTATTTTTACTGTTTCAACCAATTGGTCCAATTTCAACGTCTTTGTTGGTAATCACTTTAGTTAACGGATAATAAATTAGCTGGACATTTTCCTTGAAAAATAATTAACCCCTTTAATGAAGAAATAAATGAAAGCTATTTTTCGACTCAGTTGTTCTAAAAAGCCACAACAACTAGTATACAATTATTGGCTTCAAATAGTTTAGCACAAACTTATTAAGAGATACTGAGAAATAGAAAGAACGGCGTATTCTTTTTTTTCTGTTGTGTTTTTAATTCGTAGATATTAATAAAAAGAATACCTACCGCCTATAAACTTCTGAGAAAAAAATAGATTTTTATGGTTTCTTTTTCGGAAACAGTATATACCTACATAAATCACATTTTAAACCTAAAAGTTAACAAACTCAAAAAACATTGTCTATTTTAAGTAGGCGGTGCACTAATTAAATTTGTTTAATTAGTGCATTGCCTACTTATAATACCTACCTACCTACCTGTGAAATTTTTATCAATGAATCCACTATTATAATCCACATTACTTACGAAAAATTGGTAGAGTCTTGGCTGATCATGATTCTTACAATAACAGTTTCATTAAACACAGTTAATAAATCTTTGCCAATAGAGTATCTTTTCGACTACAAGCCTATATTATTCATAAGCATTAATACACATTATCAAAAATGTATAACTTGTTTAATTTTATTTTTACAAACATAAGTTCAGCTACCAGTACCTAAAGTTTAAATTATTCCAATTAACAAGGAATTGTTAATATTGAAACAAACTATCATATTTCTGTTAAGCAAATTGTAATTATTTGCAATACTTTTATTTCGATATGGTACTAAATCTTTCTTTACTATTGTGGAATATATATTGTGTAAAACTTCAAAGTAAAATATCGGAACCACACTATGTAGGTATGTCCTAAGCATCATGTTGTGTGGCTCCTCTACACTTTCCACACTTACACAGTGGGAGTGTTCCATGCACTCACCCACACACCCATTTTAGTCCTCAGTATAACCTCCTTAGTAGACCTCACGCACACAGACAACTGCCGCCCTGTCTGTACGAACACAGCGGCACTCTCAGTCCACTATAGCCTCATCTACTGCACTCACGCGCAGAAAAAAAGATAACGCGATCTATCGATCTTTTTTCAAATCGAAAAAACAAGCCGTCTGATAGGCTTCATAGCTATAGTTGGATAAACTTGACGTTTACAGCCGAACGCGTCGCTGGCCAGTAATTTATTTCGATCATAATATTTATGACAGCGTAATTAATTGAACATGTCGTTTTAATTATGTAAATAAGAATTGGTGATAATCAATTTAAATTATGTGTTTCGATCTCGCTTAATTTAATGTAAACAGATATTTATTATCGCTCGTGGCGGTTTTTCGGTGTTAAAAAGGCTGATTATGTTCTGTCTCGGAAGTTAGTCTGTGTGACATGCTTGGTGGTATGAACTCTGTGCTGTTGTCTTCGTTAATGGGAATATCACAATAAACCTGTCATACCATTATGGAACGCCACCAAAATGGTATGGATGTGTGGGTAGGTAAGGATATATGAATAATTATTATTTTGACAGTTCCTTTGCGACTAACATTTATAACCGTTTCATATATTTTATGTGCTTTATTACTAAAATAAGCGCTTTTAGACCCCACAGTATCTATCAAAATATATCATAAATGATGCTTCTAATAAAATATTTTCTTTTAGTAATTTTGTGCCGACATCATTATTATTTAGAATTTGTTTGTAATGTTTATAAATGTCTAAGGGAGAATAACATAATATTGGACTTGTTGCTAAGTTGCATCAGTTTAGTAATTCTTGAATTTTATTTTATGATTACTAATAGTCTAATTTTTCACTATTTGGATAGGTACTCAATCGTGAAGTATTAGCAGTGCTGTATTCTATTCGCTTTATAATATTTATACTAGCCAAGAACAATGATATTATAATATAAAAATATCATTGGCCAAGAAAGTATTATACTGTCTTTTGGTAGAAAATACAAAGCTGTATAATATAGGAGTCAGCCGTTAGCTACTCTCCTCTATATGCTGTTAAATCTTATGAGTATTTTAGTCAAATATCCATAGAACTCTCATTTCATGTATATTGAAAGCATGTAATTTACTCTAACACGCCTCTTTCTATCTGCACTTAGACGTTAAAATGAAAATATGTGTATGATTAAAATAAATCTTCCGTTTGTATTATAAAAAATGTTTCTATCTAGTTACAATTTTAATAAAATAATGTATATTTTAATTCCACAACACATTATTTCATGTAAAATAAACTTTAAACTACCCGTAACTCAGAAGTTTGTTCTTTATTAAAAATACTTTTTTCTCCTTATTTCCTCCTTAAAAAGCTTTCAATTAAAAATAACGTATATTAATAATACGTATTTCCACCAATCATACTGTCTTATTTGGCGGCCCTGCTCTCAATCCTATTTGAACTCGGCAAAATATATTTCTTCATCCACTCTCTCCGATCAGCCGTCATCTCAAAATTAGCACCCTTCTTTGCATTATCATCTTGCACACAGTCTATCCATCCTTTATTCGGTCTTCCTCTCTCTCTCTCTCTATTCCGCTACATTCATTCTCATCACATTCTTTGTACCATACTCCTCATCTCAACATTCATCATCATTAGCTCATATAATGTCCCCACCGAGGGGCGCGAGCCTACCCCACATTAGGGGCGATTAGGCCTTATTCAACCATTCTGGTTAGTCGACTTCACACACAACCTAAGAATTTCTTCATGGGTGTGTGCAGGTTTCCTCGCGATGTATTCCTTCACCGTAAAAGCGTCGATTAAGCGTACATATGAATTCAAAATTTGAAAACACTTTGGTACATGGCGGGGTTAGAACCGGTGCCTCCCGGTTGGGAGACAACGCCCTTACGCACTACGCCACCGACGTTTCATATCTCTTAACATTACTATGCTCATACATGCCAATATTATCTCTCTGCCACTGTTCCCACTTTCCAACTTCCTCTATTGTGCTCATTTCTCACTTCTCACCAATCCTCCTCCCATACAAAAGATGCCGTTCCATAAAAAATACCTAATTTAATCCAACTAAATTAGGTATTCTTTTTTAGAACTTACCAGTTTATCGTTAGCAGGCGATAATTGTCACTTACCAGCGGTTCGACTTTTTGCGCAAATTATCTTCTACAGTTCCAAATTTAAATTAATCGGTTATGGTTCGAAGTTCTTTTTTTATTGTACCGCCATAAACGTTAGACAGAAAGTATTAGGAAGGTTGTAAGTGACCTTCGCGCTATATTTTTACATCCTTCAGGAGCAAATTGAGAAAAAGAAAGAAGAAGTACCTATGTAATTACATCAATGCTCAGTGCTGAAAAGCAACCGTTCGCAATTTGACCCTATAAAAAACCAACACCTCCAAATTATTTGGAAAACACTTACTGGTTGATTTTGGTTCGATGTTCCCTTGAATAGTACTCAAACTTCTATTTTACCACGAAATTGTTATTAAATATAATAAGTACTGGCGGGAACAAATTCAAATATGCGGAGCGATAACGAAAGGAAATAAACAGCCATGTTGGAAGAAGGGCACGGGCGCACGACTGCTAGACAGTAGCGCCTCGCGCATTTTTAGCGGCAATTTCGAACTGCAGATTAATATGTACTATCGCGGTCTCCCTAATCTTCCACCTTAAGGGCCGTTTTTGTGTACACTGTCGACGGCTACCCTTAGCCTGCTCACCAATAGAATTCTGAGTGAAGATCCCAGAGTGATGCAATACAGTTGCCTTAGCAAACATTGCCGTAAAGACATCTGGTTGCAATTTGTTAAAACAATGACATTTTTTTTATAAATTGCAACGAGATGCCTTACAGAACAAAAGAGGGTCTTCTATTGGCCAACAATAATATCAACAGAAAGAGCTCGCTTCAAACGAAAAATTTTAAACTGTAAAGTTTAGCAAGACCCTGATAGTGATAGTAGGTACATGCTTAAACGAACGGCCGAAAAAAGGTTGTTATATCATTAATAAGTTCTGGTAAAAAATAAACACACATACTTTAAAAAACGTGGACTGCTGAGAGGATTTAGAGTGTTACATCTGTCCTGGTTTTTGGCTTTTGTTCCTTATTTCACTGAAGTTTTGTTTCTTTTTGTGTTTTATGCTCCTTTTATGTAGGCGACAGGCTGGCAACCTGTCATTCTTTTAGGGTACTGCATGACCTATACTGCCTGATGTGGCTTTGTATGTAACCAAATGTTACCCTAGGCTCTGCTCAACCCTTATTGGGATTGTGAGCGTGATTACGTGCATATGCACTTTCTGAAATATCAAGCACATAATCTGAAAAGGGGTGACCAGAGGTACCTACCATTTAGTTACGAAGTCACATCTGGCAGTATGTGTCAAGTAGTACCCGAAAAGAGGGACAGAAAACTTTCAGTGAACATAGTTCAAATATAAGCTTCTTGCAGTGAACCAACAAAAAAAGCCGATAGATACCCAGTACAAATGTTACACTGCAAGGCTGCGTTTCCACCAGAGATGTGCGAGAATACGTTGCGACGGATGTTTGAGGAGAACCAATAGAATCACTCTATTTTCCTAGACTCGCTCAGCACAGCTTGGGTGGAAAAGGGCTTAGAGGCCCGTATTATATAATGACACTCAAAAATCAATCATGTCTTGAGAATCGTTTGTCATTTTCTATCAAGCACAAAGTGATAGAGACGTACGACGCTCATGTCGGCGTTGATTCTTGAGAATCATTCTATAATATGTGCCTAAAACTTAGCATTGCGGGCTGTTAAAATAAACACACACAAAGTTACCTTAATAAAATAAACAAAATCTCGTGTTCGAGACACAATATTTGTCGGGGATGAACCCCCTTAACTACTTAACAATTTTTTATGCAATTTGAATTACTGAGTTTTTGGTTCAGTTTAAAATCTATTATCTAAGAGCTTACAGAAGACAACACTCAAATAACACTATATTTTTGTAGTATTGTTTTTCTATTGGTGAGTAAGGTTGCCAGAGCTCCACGGAATAAGAAAGAGGACTAGAGTTGGCAGCGCACGAGTGACACATCAGTGTTCAAAGCGTCTATAGGCTACGGTGACTCTTACCATCAGAAAGACCGTATGCTAGTCTGTATACCAAATAACATACAAAGGACAAATATTAAATCGAGCAACTAAAAGTTGCAGAATGAGCGAGTAAAAATACTAAATGGGTGACTGATCATTTGTTAATCGCTCATTAATGATTATTTGTCACCCACTTAGTATTTGCATAGGTTTAGGTCAGGTTAATCTGCTAATTAGTTAAATACTAAAACGGGAGAAATAAAAATTTTGTTTATAAAAATCTAAATGTTTTTTGAGGTCGGTCCCAAATACAAGTGACAACGTTTATTCCAAATATTGGGCACCGACTTCAAAAAAACATTTAGATTTTTTTAAACAGAATTTTTATTTTTCCGTTTTTAGTTTTGATTGCGGTTTTTTTATTTATAAATAATTTATTGTTTTCTTTCTAGTGTTTTAAGTACCTATCTATATAAGTTTTGCAGGAAACTATCTCGAGATCTTTTAGATACGTAAGTGATACGATTACGATATCATCGATGTCAATTAAATAGGCATTATTAGGGATAACACAAAAACTACTCAACAGCTGCAAACACATATTGTGTTCGCAGCTCGTCAGATGTCGATGAAATTTAAGTGGGACAAAATGACAAACACGAGCTTCCAAAGGTCGAAAGAATCTTCAAAATCTGTACACCCAGTAATGAGTTAGAGCTAACAAACATACAATCGAATTAATAACCTCCTCCTTTTTGAAGTCGGTTGAAAAATAGACTATCTCGATTATTCACCTGAATATTTCTGCAAATCAACTGCTGGTAACAGAACCTATTTTTAGCTTCCATAAGTTTCTAACAGTTGGCGGCGTAAGTTAGTTTGACACAGCAACACTTGAACGGGTCAGCTAGTTACTAGTATACTAGCTGTCCCGGCCACGCGTTGCTGTGGTAATTTCATACTACTGTCCTATAACATTGAATTTGCAGTAAAAAAATGAGGACTACTTATCAAGATAAAAACTCTCTCAAGTTGGAACAAAACATATTTTTTTTAAAGTTAAAACCGGTTTGCTAATTTCGGAGTTCATCCCGGACAAACTAAAATATGTATAATATAATAGGTTGGGGAAAAAGTTTCTTCGCATTTTTAAGAAAATTCAAAACATTTTTTAATATAGTTTATTTACATTTAACTAAAGTATGTAGGTACCATTTTGTTCGATAACTTTTTGCCATCTTGTTGGTAGGGACATGATCCCATTGCTATAGAAATTTTGGGACTTCTGGTCAAAATACCGCGACAAGTGGTTTTGGCAGTCCTCTCGTGATGTTAACCTGACACTGCCTAAAGAATTCTGAAGAGACCGAAACAGGTGGAAATCTGAAGGTGCAAGGTCAGGACTATACGGCGGATGCATTAACACCTCCCAGCCAAACTCTCTTAATTTTTGCTGAGTGGCTAAAGATGTGTGAGGTCTAGCGTTATCATGATGAAAAACCACACCCCTTCTGTTGATTAATTCCGGCCGCTTTCTCTCAACTTCTTGCTTTAATCTCATCAGTTGTTCGCAGTAGAGTTCAGAATCGATGGTCCTGCCTGGTGGTAACAGCTCATAATGAATAATGCCCTTCCAATCCCACCACACACACAGCATCACCTTGTTGCGAGTTAACCCGGGTTTCGCCACAGTCTGTGAAGCCTGACCGGCCTTTGACCACGACCTTTTTCGCACGTTTTTGTCGTACGTGATCCACTTTTCATCACCAGTTATCAGCTTCTTCAAAAATGGTTCAGTTTCATTACGTCGTAATAAAGAATCACAAATGAGTACACGCTTCATTAGGTTTCTTTCAGTAAGCTCGTGAGGTACCCAAATGTCGAGCTTTTTTGTGTACCCAGTTTTTTTCAAATGCGCCAAAACTGTTTTGTGGTCAATTCCCAGTTCTTCAGCTACGTCGTAACTACTGACATGCCGATCTTGCTCCACTTTTTCAAAAATGGCATCCATTTTATCTGTAATAGGGCGACCAGAGCGACGTGCATCTTTGACATCAAAATTTCCGGATTGAAAACGCTTAAACCAAATTTGTGCTACTCTCACAGACACTGCACTAGGTCCATAAACATCGCAAATTTTTTTCGCGGCTTGCGTTGCATTTTTCCCTTTTTTGTAGTAAAATTTTAAAATGTATCGAATTTCTTCATTAGATTCACTCATCTTGGCGGTACGAAAAACAAATGAAAATCACACATTTTCCTAATTTGAATTGGAATTATGTTCTTTAAAATTTTAACTTTCAATGATACCAAAACCAGCCAGATACAAATAGTATAGCCAAAGAGATTTTTATTACAAGTTTATACATACTATAATGCGAAAAGACTTTTTCCCCAACCTAATATATATGTTTATATGTATAATATATATATGTATATTCAGAGTCTATGTCACTTCCTACCATAATTTGTTATTATTCACCCGAAAATTCACAAAATTTGGACTTTAAATTTCCTTTTTTTACATAATACATTTGTTTGTATATATAATAATAATATAAATAAAAAAGAGTGTGCTTTAGACCGCATGACTGGCTTTGAGAGAAAGAGAGAAAGAAATTGTGTGCTTGCACCTCTCTTTCTTGCTCCTACAGTAATATACGAAACGTAACTCTCACTCTTTCTATCTTCACTAACTTTTATCTCCCCCTCAACTTCCGTTCCATCGAACGGAAACGAACGTTTCCGTTCGCACTTTTCGTAACGCTCTCGTCACGCATTCACCAGTATACTCCCCAAGTCAATAATGTTGCATAATGATAAAGTTTACACATTCCGTCTTGAGAACCCTAGAGCTAACCCAAAAGTAACTAAAAGTCAGGTGGGGATACTTCAGTAGGTATATATGGAATAGGGGAACAATAAGGGTTGCTAGGCCTCTACTGCAGTCTACAGCAAATTATCTGAAATGTCTAACTATGCTGTCTAAAATCTACATCACAAAACTCATTTCTTTGTCGCACAATCAGTGTTCCCTCCTTCCTACAATCCTGGATTATTAAACAAAAGGCTTGAAGAAGCACCTTGCTGCAACCAGCAAGGTACTCCTTCAAGCCTTTTTTGAACCACCACGCCTCGCCCACCCTCGCCTTGCCGACTAGGAATGGGCCGACAGGATGGCTAGCGCGGCGGTTTATCTCTCGCACTAGCTATCTTCTCACTTGGACTCCACTTCTGCTTACCATCAGGTGGAATGGAGTCATTTGCTTGACCTTTTTACATTAAAAAAAATCACCAGACACAAAATGATGGAATAATATTTTAAATGCTTTTTTTCTTTTCTAGAAAGCTCTGCTATATCTGGAATCCTCAATCATTTTTTTAAAGACTGGCTATCCTATCACTAACTGTTGAGATAAAATCTGTTAAAACCATATTATTGTGGCGATATATTCAAACCCAGGGTCCCTGGGTTTGAATAGTAAAGAAACGGACAGATTTAAAGCTTCATACAACCGCGCTACGATATACTACTACGAGTACATTACTACAAGCTTAAGAAGCGTGTGAGTTAAGTTACTCAAAAATAAAAACTATACAAAAAATATTTACAGTAAGTAATCTACAAAAAATGTTTAATAAAAACCTTTATTATTTATTTTATTTAATACTCCTGTTCCAAATATGTTGGTCGCTTCATAGAAGCTTTAAGTCTGTCCGTTTTTCTGTGCTCTGTGGTTTGATAGTGGTGAGCTATCTGAACTTTTATTTTTTAACAATTTATTGTTGTTCAGGTCAAGGTCGAGTCAACCAGCTCGGAGGGTTATTCATCAACGGACGACCCCTTCCTAACCACATCAGGCTGAAGATTGTGGAAATGGCGGCTGCCGGCGTGAGGCCCTGCGTGATCTCCAGACAGTTACGAGTCTCTCACGGCTGTGTCTCCAAGATTCTTAATAGATATCAGGTAACTTTAGACTTATTACATTATAAATATAGGAAAAAGTAAAGCACTATAAAAATTACTACAATATAGTTTTTATTTCATATCGTATTTTGGAAGTTACTGGTTACTGACCTGATTTCATTGCGGTCCAATATCATAATACGTTGTGGTTGTTAATCTATTTTCAGCTCTATTCTCATAAGGACTTAAGACCTTTTCTAACTCTTTGGTCCGATTTTGGAATTATTAGAATATTGTGTTGCTATTAAGACTAAAATTTTATATAGAAATAATCCATCAATTGTTTTCATGCCCTGAACTGATTAATAGGACGGCGTAATGTCGAGAAAGGTCGCCTTGTTCAATGTGTAAAATTTAAGAGGGGGCATTTATCGATAGAAACGTTCATACGATCTCGCTCGTAATCCGAGGGGTTGAGCAAAGCCTTAGGTAACATTTTGTTACACATTAAGCCACATCTTTCAGCATGGACTATGCAACGTCTCCAAATAGTGACAGGCTGCCGGCCTGTCGCCGACATAAAAGGGGTACCAAACCCAAAAAGTAACAATCCTTCAATAAACAAATTAACGCAAAAGCGAACAACCAGGACAGATGTTACACTCAAAATTATCTCAGCATTTCTCCCATAGGCAGAAATCAATTCAGCTTGCATTGATCCTTATATATTTCTTTCGCTTCATCTACATCACAGTCCTAATCCATACTTTGTGATTTTGAGTTACTTTTGGTCTGGCCCTTTTACAAGACGTTTTCGATTTGATCGATAAACGGTCACCTTGGTCTTCACTTGCGATTCATACATCTTTTTCGTCAATAACTACTTAAATACATCCTTTACACATGAACCATTTGACCATCCCCTCTCAATTCTTGTCACTTTAAGTTCTTTTAAGCCACACATCTCTCTTATCACGTCATTGTATAACCTGCCACTTAATTTTACCCCAGTCATGCGTATATAAATTAACGAATATAGCAAAGAGTAACTTTCGTAACGTATGCATGGATTGTTTAGATAAGAAGTGATTATTTCATTCCAAAATATTTCGTGATTTCAAAAGCAATCACTACAGCAATACTAAAAAAATATTAGAAATTTGCGAAAAAAATTTCAAAATAATTTTATTGTAGCTCAGATTTTTCTAGGTGAGCAAAATATGGGGTATATAATTTGTACCAAATAAATATTGATCTCATATGAAAATGTTGATGTTTTTAAACATTTTTAGTAAAATAGTAATAAAAGAATCATAATACAAGTAAATAATGTGCAAATCAGTAAATATAAATAATCCATAGGCCTTAGTATGAGTTTTGATAGTTTTCGAGCTCGATCAAACGTATCGTCTTTCTTCATACATTGGCCACTGTTTCTGATAGTTTACGCTAGGGGCGCTAGTGGGCAATGTATGAAAAGAGACGATACGTTTGATCGAGCTCGAAAACTAACAAACTCGTACTAAGGCCTCATTTCGATTATTAATTGCGCCGTCTGAGATACGTCACGTCACCGTTTATGATGTGACTAAACCACGTCAGTACTTAAAAGTTAATAAGGCTACAGTGGTTAGTCTCTACTTTAATATGTTATGTGGTTGTCAGACAAGCATACGACCTACCTGGTGGTGATCAGTCACCGTATCATATAGACGCTTGACTGACATGACACTCGCGCGCTGCTAACTCTAGTCCCCTTCCCTACCCGGTGAAGTGCCTAAAAAATTATACGTAATCGAGATTATGAAATAATATTATCATCATCATCAACAGCTCATATAATGTCCCCATCGAGGGCTCGAACCTACCCCACATTAGGAGCGATTAGGCCTGAGTCAACCACGCTGGCCAAGTTCGGGTTGGTCGACTTCACACACAACCTAAGAATTTCTTCATAGGTGTGTGTAGGTTTCCTCACGATGTTTTCCTTCACCGTAAAAGCGTCGATTAAACGTACATATGAATTCAAAAATTAAAAACACATTGGTACGTGGCGGGTATATGTAATATGTACTTATTTCTATTTATATTGTGTTCCCCTTGTGACAATGTTCATCATAGCTTAACTTATTATTGATCACTTGTCTACCCTGCTGCCAATTTTATTTGGGGTCGGCGTAATATGTTTGTCTCTTTCATAGCTTCCTAGGTCAAATTTTTATTTTTGTTTTGCTTTAGAGAACGCCAAACTATGCTAAGACTTGGCTAAGGCGAAATTAGTATAGGGACTCATACTATTTTTTTCTCACAAACGCAGGTGAACCACGATTGTGATATACATGCCTGATACCATGATATACTTCCCTATCAAGAATTTTAAAAATCTTCGGTAGATAGTTATGCAAGTTTGAGACTATTCTCCAACTACATTTTATTCCATACATCGAACAACGATTCGTGATTTATGAGTTCATATTTCTAATAACTATCTGATCTTTAAAATCATATTTTATTACAATGAAATGAAATAGGATATTAACTTGAATCTGTCTACTGTATTAAGTTCGTAAAGTTAATGTTATTACTATTACGAAAGTTCCATTATTACTGTTTGTTATATCTTAAAAATACAATAGTCATTTAAATACTGCAACTAACTTATACTCGTATGTGGAGATTTGTAAATGGCATTGGATAACTTACATATTTATTGCACTGTTGATATTTGACTGTAAATCTTCCAACAACCAAATAAATATTAATAAGTACATATGAAATAAAACTCGTATTAAAATTCTTTTCGATCTTTATGATGACATGCCCATATGCATTTATACCGTCTGTGTTATACGATAAATATGACACTAAAAATACATGTATTAACTAAATAGTCTCATGGCTTTCATCTTATCTGATAGAAAGTCATCATCATCATTTCAGCTGAGAGATGGCCACTCTTGAAAATAGGCCTCCCTCAAGGATCTCAAACCCGATCTGTCATGCGCTGTCCACTTCCAGTGGCTTCCCGCGACCTTTACCAGATCGTCGGTCCACTTATGGGGGGCCTACCAACGCTGCGTCTCCCGGTTCCCGGTACCAGGACCTTTCCACCCCAATAGCCGTCAGTCCTTCTCGTAATGTGCCCTGTCCACTGCCATTTAAGGTTCGCAATTCTTTTGGCTATGTCAGCGACGTTGGTTCTCCTGCGGATCTCATTATTTCTGATATATCATTATTTCAGAGAAACTTCGAGCATAGCCCTCTCCATTGCCTTTTAATGACCTTGAGCCTTCATAAGAAGCCCATTGTAAGCAAACGCGTTGCAGTTACATGGGACATCACTGGCAACACACACGAATTAAAGACTAACGTCTTGAGACACTGCGATAGATGAGCCGAGAATATGTCGCGTAGTTTTCCGAATCGACCTCTTTCTGAAAGTTGCACTTACCAAGTTGACTGTTTGTCCCAGATAAACATAATCGTTGACAACTTCTAGTGTTGATCTTCCAACCTGTACAGGAGAGGGTAGGTACGATATGGGAAATCGAGATGATTTTCGTCTTATCCATGTTCATTTTAAGATCCAGTTATTGGGAGACTCTACAGAGACCGTCCAGCATTGTGTTCAGGTCTCCCAAGGCCTTAGCTATGACTACAATATCATCTGCAAAGCGGAGGTGAGTCATGTACTCGCTATTGATATTGATGCCAAGTCCTCTCCAGCCCAGAAGCTTAAACGCAGCTGTAAACAGTTTCGGCGTTTTGGGTTTTGAGTTCTGGTCCTAAAGGCAGACTGACATATTAATTTGTATTTTCGTACACGGACCGTAACACTTGGATATATCGATAGTCTATTTTGGCGCCTCTAGATTGACTGGAACACGGCCTAGGTCTCGGCAGATTCGAATGCTTTCTAATAGTGATAGAAAGTGACGAAGATGAAAGAAGGTATCGAGCTTCACTCTTAGCCCTCAACCACTGAGGGATGGTTATCTTATCATTAAGGATCGAAACACTCATACTGTTAAGACTATAGTTAAAATTAATGATTTCGATACTGTGGTGCTACGAGAAACTGTTCCACCAACCAGACCGAACACAAAATTGTAACCCAAAACCTCTGGATCTAATAACGATTAGCGACCTTCAGGACCACAGATATCAACCCCAGCTGTGATCCAGTAATTCGCTAATCTTCTGCTAAGTCATCATCATCATAACAGCCGTTATGATTCGACTCACTGCTAGGACACAAAGCCTTTGTCATCGAAGGAGGTTTAGGCAGTAGTCCACCACGCTTACCCAATGCGGATTGGTGGACAGAGTATAAGGTAATCAATACTTCTTTGCTGATCCTTTAGTCGCCTTCTACGACACCCATTAGAGGATATGGGGTGATGCTATTCTACACTGCCGGCATCACATGGCATGGCACATCTGCTAGGTGATAATACTTTAAAGGTCAGCCAATTCAAACCGAGCACTTAATTCAATGTGACCTACTTCTCTTTAACACTTATAATACTCGTCTTCTTACCACTCTGGATCCAATTAATTTCGGGTCGGTGCCACAATATCACCATACGCTTGCTATATTTTTTCCCATATTTCCCCTTTAACATCATTTCCTTTTCTTTCCTCACAGAGAGGAACGAAAGGGAAGGAGGCGGTTAATCCTCGTGGATACTGTAATACTTGGTTTCAACTGGTTGTATTTTCCTTTCCTAAATGGGTATATATGAAGTGAAACAACAATTTGATGGTTTGGCAGTACAATGTTTATTTAGGGTGGACAATATTCTGTTTGTTGCACTAGAAAAGTTATTTACTTACAATTTACATATTCCAAATAATATACCTTTGTGAGAATTCTCTTCCTTGAAAATACCTAGTTTACACAAGTTAGATTTTACACAATTTAGACCTTCTAACTTATATATCTAATAGTAAAATACAACCATAAAAATAATGAAAGGTAGGGTCCTGGAGTCTGCTCTGATCGTTAACGAGTGGAATTTGGGTATTACTATGTATAAATTATTAGTAAACGCGTTATGAGACAACCTTCTGCAGAGTATTTGTAGAACTCTTCGACAGTCAGCCGCTACCGTTTGGTTAGTGTAGTGTACCTGGATCAGTGCGTTGTGTCTTGGCTCTGATAGATCAGCCACTAGTTAGCTCTCTCTATATATTGTAGTTCACCGGTCACTTTTCCAAATTGATCTCACACCTCCAAACTCTGGTTTTGCGCAGGTCTCTCTACCAGGCGACTATATTTGTAATGGAAATTTGGGTCTCTAAACCCGTACCGACGACCCTGAAGATGTGTCATAATAAAACAACATCAATAAATGTTACACTACTCATTATAAAACCCCAAGAGGGAGTTGGAACCACAACTTGTCCAAAAACTAATATAAAACAACGGCAAATCTTTGAGCAATTACGAAACCCGACCAACAGTACTTAGAATATGATCTCTCGAGATGTGAATTATTCATAATTTAAACAAATAGATCATTCATTGCCTAAAATTTCGAACCTGACAAAATATAATTACCTTAGTAGGTAGTCAGGCAATTTTTACAAGATGAGGCGGTTTTTTACAACCGAATTTACTAATTTACTGTAACACAAAATCAAGGCAATCACAGAATTTACTTTTAACTTTCAGAATAATTGAAAAACGATAAGAGTTTTATAGTTACCTTTCGGGTGAATTATTAACTCCTTAACGGTTATTTATCCGTTCCAGGACATTATGAAAATACGGAATTATCTTCCTTCCAAATTAGAAAATAGTTCTCCTTCGTTAATATAATCCTCGCATATGTTATTATCACGAAGATGTTTAATGTTCCTCAAAAATAAATTCAGCCTTGAATTTGAAATTCGAAATGCGAATGAATAATCTGACAAGCAAAAACAAACGTCCCCGATTGGTCGGCCTACCTATGGTTTTTTTAACGTCTGAGGCGAAGGAAAATGAGTCCATACATCCGAATGAACGAAATATTCTTGTCAATACGAATCTTTGCGAATAACTACTTTGAATGAATTTTGAACAACTAATATGATCCCCGTAAGCCTAACGTCACCTAAATAATGACGAGACTATAGAAAACGCTCTAACGCGCCCCAATTCAAAAACAAGGTGTAAGAATTCCACACAGACGACCATAATCTCTAATATCGAACTGAAACATGATACAACTTACCAAGACAAGAAACTTTCGTCTGAACTATTTCTTTTTTTTTTTTTTTTTTTTTTTATAAGTCGCTGGGTATAGAATTTATCACTTTGCCTAAATGTCAAACTTAATGCGAAACGGAACGTAATGTCACTTGTCAGATTACGATGTTGACTTTGAAAAATTGATAAATAAACAATGCTACAATATCCCCCTACCCGGGTAAGAATTCACGTAGTGAATTCGCGTTTGACGCCCACGTCAACACCCAACACAATACCTACTCAGACAACTGACCAAACCAAACCACACAAAAAAACTAAGTTACCTCTGCACAAAATACTAAATTAAAACAAATATAAAGAAAGATCTTCCAACGCACAATTCCTTCCTATTTTATTGAAATAACTAACTCAAGGTATTTCGTGTTAGTGAAAAATATATCAAGTCTAATGGGACATCATGGATGCAACCGTGAAACTTCTTTGCTTTCACAGTTATCAAAAAACAAAATCATAGACACGTATAGATTCTTGATTTTATTAAAAAAAAAAAATTAAACATACTTTTAATTGAGTTTAATCAAGTTATGCTCTAGTTTAAATAAAAAAAAGTACCTTAAAACAAAAAAATTAAGCATCTTCACTTAAGTTAAAAAAATCATCAAAGTAAAAAAAAAATAGAAAAAAAAATGATAATGTGCTATCTATCTACTCAATGCTTCTTGGCACGATAAAATGTGTAACTATGTCGCTAGATGGCAATAGCTACCCAATAACCTTTCCCCCTGCTCCGATAGTGATGAATGAAATGCGCTTACTAGATGGTGTTGTTAGCTTACCAACATTTCACACTCAATTACGACAATGCCTGCCCTAATACCTCAGCCCCTCTTAAATTTTTTCCCCTTGTATTTAAATAAATGATCAGATTTAAATAATATTATTTGCTTAAGTAAACTAAACTCCATTACTTTAGTTTTACCAAGCACATCATGGCTACAAACGTCAAACTAAGGAGAAAGGGAAAAAACGAAAAACTGAGGCAACAGGCAGGCACCACCGGCCCCATCTGATCTTAATAGAGCAAACCCTACAGTCGGCTTCTACGACACGCCAGGAAGTACGGCGGGGTGGATATTCTTCGACCGTCAACCCACGGTGAAGCACAATCTACCAAGCCAAATAAGTAGGCAGGTAATTAAACAGCTACATGGTTAAAAACACACGACATTACTTAAGAAAAATGAAAAAAACAAAACATAAATTAAAATTTGTAACTTAGTGATACGGTTAAACCGCTGACTTCACACATCTGATGCAATATCTACAATTTTAAAATCTTTAATATGCCACTTGCCTATGAACTTGCCATTCTCGTCTTCAAGTTCATATACCAAAGGAGAGAGTTTTCTAATTATTTTGCACAGCTCATACTTAGGAGCCAACTTTGCTGAAAAATACCGGTTTGCAACACTTTGTTTGTAAGTTCGTTTCCAAATTTTATCCCCTACGTTATAGGATATGTCACGCCGTTTTTTATTATAGTAGTGAACGTTATGCTCATGGGCCTTGCGAAGGGATGTTTTTACGTTAACGAAGACGTCCTTGAGATGACCTAGATTACTTAGATATGCCTCCCGAGGCTGCACGACTAACTCTTCGATGTCCGTGAATTCACTATAAATACTGCCATCCGCAACGGCCTCCCTACCGTGAACGAGCATGAACGGAGTGTACGAAGTCGCTTCATTCACTGACGTATTCATTGCGAACTGTATTTTGTGTATATTGACGTCCCACGTTCTATGATCGTTCTCCACGAATGACGCAACCGCCGTGATCACTGTACGGTTATAACGCTCCACCGTATTCACCTGAGGGCAGTACACAGGTCCTAAGTGGACCTGTGGAATATTATACCTCTCATATAACGCTCTTATCTCACGACTAACAAATTGCGAACCGTTGTCGGACATTACGGTTTGAGGGATGCCGTGTACCAGGAATACATGGTCCTCTAGACGTTGCGCAATGACTTTACCCGTCGCCCTACGTAATGGAAACATTAAACAATATTTACTGAACACACACACCACGACAAGGAGATATATATTTTGCTGACGGGACATCGGCAGTGGACCAACCAAATCTATGCTGATGCACTGGAATGGCCGGCAACAAACTTTAGGTTCACCCATAAAGCCAGGCGTTGCCAGTGAGCTGTGTTTATAAGCATTGCAAACGGTACACTTCTTAATAAAATCCACGGTATCTTTATACATACCGGGCCAAAAATATCTTAACTTTAAACGTTTATAAGTTTTTGCCACTCCCAAATGTGCGGCAGTTGGTACAGAATGATTTTGTAACATTACATCCCCCCTAAAATCCATCGGTACCACCTCTTTCCATTGGAAATCCCCACAGAGTTTACTAGTGCTCTTTGTAAAACGCATCAACCTACCATCTACCAATTGAAAATTCGGACACGCTCGCGGCCTCTCCGTACAACGCTTCACAATGTTATTATACCACGCGTCGTTAGTGGAGATTATGTTTACGGGTGCTACTGGGACCGCACGGGAAAGTGCATCCGGTACAATATTCTTTGAGCCACTGCGGTGTTCAATTGTAAAATTATATTGTGACAGCCTGCAGCCCCAACGAGCCAGACGGCCAGTTGGATTTTTAAGATTTAGAAACCATTTCAAGCTAGCGTGGTCCGTAATAATACGAAACGGACGGCCATTATCCAAATACGCACGAAAATGCTCCACCACATGAACCACTGCTAAAGCCTCTCGTTCAGTGGCAGAATAATTACGTTCCGACGCTGTTAATGAACGACTACAATATGCTATCGGATGCTCTACATTATCTATGGTCTGTGTCAAAGAACCACCCACGCCAAAATCAGATGCGTCGCAGTGCACAGTAAATTCCTTAGAAAAATCGGGACATGCCAACACGGGAGCAGTGGTCAACGCTATTTTTAAATCGTTGAACGCCCTGTCTGCCTCAACTGACCATTTGAACGGCGGAGCACCCTTACGAGTCGACGTAAGAGCGTTCAACGGCCCTGCCCTAGCACTGAAGTTCACCACAAACCTTCTATAATATGAGGCGGTTCCTAAGAAGCGTTTCACCTCTTTTCTACATGTGGGGGTGGGAAAATCTACTATGGCCTTCACCTTATCAGGATCCGTGCGCAGACCATGTTCGTCAATTACATGGCCTAGATATTTGAGCTGTTTTCTGAAGAACTGACACTTTCCCATGTTTATGGTGAGGTTAGCTTGACTCAATCGGTCCTTCACCTTCTTCAGCAACTCCAGATGTGCCTGGAAATTGCTACTGCAAATAATTAGGTCATCAAGGTATATGAACACTTTACCACTATTGCCACCATTTGGATCATTACCAGGACCAGTAAACTCAGGACCGAACAAACGATCCATCAAACGCTGTTGCGTAGCTGGCGCCGAAGCAAGACCAAAGCTCATAACCTTAAAATGATAGAGACCTCTCCCCGGAATGGTGAAAGCTGTCTTTTCCCTGGATTCTACATCGAGGGGAACCTGAAAGTATGCTGATTTCAAATCGATCGAAGAGAGGTACTTCGCCTCTCCAAGCTGATCCAAAATATGGCTTATGTAAGGCATTGGATATGCGTCATGCTTTGATATGGCATTCAGCTTACGACTATCCAAGCAGAAGCGAGAAGAACCATCTGCTTTCATTGCTAATGTGACCGGGTTATTCCAAGCACTGCTGCTAGGCTCCACCACATCATCCTTCAGCATTTGATCTAAGTGCTCATTCATCAATGTCAGCTTTGCTGGAGAAACAACATAATAGCGCTGCTTTATTGGAGCATGGTCACCAGTGTCTATTTTGTGACTAACTAAATGTGTCCTGCCCAAACCCTTCACCTCCGCGGAAATTTCTTCCAACTGAGAGATGACAACACTGGCCTGGCTACGCTCTTCTTCAGATAGAGAGTCAAAGTCATGCAAAGCCCTATCAGCTGTTATGACCGTGTGTACCTGATCATTTACATGTAAAAATTCGCTACCTTTCAAGAGTGACAATACGTCGGGAGCAATGTTAAACTCCCTCCAGAAGTTTAAACCGAAAAGCAACTCTGTGGAGACTCCAGGTACTACAAAGAATTTAACTACACACGTTTTCTCATCAACTGTTACCGGCAAATACATGTAACCAGTTACAGGAGACGATGAGCCATTAGCAGTTTTAATAAATTGCAGGTTATGTGAAGTATGTAAATTGGCAAAATTAATAAAATGCTTTACTGCATCTCTGCCTATAATTGATATTTCAGAACCGGAATCCAATAACCCTCTGAATCCCAAATCATAAATATTCACTTTCAAATATGGACGCACATCCTTATGCATAGAGTGAACTGGCGAAAGACATTTAGACTTTATTGTATTAATATTATAGTTGTGTTTATTCTTAGAATAAAATATTCTAGTATTATATTTAGACCAATTTTTATTATTATTAGAGTTTCGCCAGTTCACTGTTCCAAGTTTTTTGAAACATTGTTAAAAGTAGGTTTATTAGAATTACAATTTGGACAGTTCCTAGCAGTGACATCCTTCCTACCACACCTATAGCAAATTACAACAAAAGGTGCCCTGCAATTCCTTAAACTGTGACCATTTACCCTACAACGGACACAGAAATCACCCCGTATGGGCTGAACCGCAGAGACCCTCTGCTGTGGTGTAACTTTTTGTTTATTTCTATAGCACAAGTCAGGTGCTAAAGATGATAAGCTAGCGGGCTCACTGAAGTGTTTACATCTCTCCTGTGCCCCCTCCAGCAGCCTACACTTCATTTTCAGCTCTGCCCAAGATTCTACAGGACTCAATGCTAACTGGGCTGTGTAAAATGGCCTTATATTAAATAAAACAATATTCAACCTTTCTTCCTCAGACATAGGTCTTGCCAAGCGACTGAAATAATTTTGCATAATACTGAGATAATTAATAATACTCTCATCAGATCCTTGAGTTCTAGAACGAATCTCCTGCAATAACCTATGGTCATAATCAGAAGGTAAGTATTCCTGTAGTAACAAAGATTTTAATCCTACCCAATCATGAACATCCGATTTGACACCCCTATACCAAAATAGAGCTTCATTGGAAAACAACTCAGAGGCTGAATAGAAAAGTTTTGTTTCAGATACACCCCTAGATAAACAAAGCTCTTCCAAGCGTTGTAAGAAAGCCTTAACGCATGATTTGCCATCGAATTTCAAACCAAGCTTATGGACTGCCGCGTCCCCTACCAAGTTTTGGCTAGCACTATCTTGTGGCTTGCTAATGGAATGTTCTCCAACTTTCTCCTGTGCTAAGCTACTTTTGAATGTGTGCATTATATTATCAATCCTTACCAAAACACTTTCCAAACGCTTTTGGTAAGTATCAAGCATAGTGGAGAAGTCGCTGTCAACTTCCTCCTCTACATCAAGCCGACCAATTCTGTGAAACAAGTGGTGAGCCAATGTCTGAATTCTATTCAAAGACTTGAGGGAACCTGCCTTTGATGAAGATGTTGAAATAAGTCTGTCCAAATCCTCAAATTTTTTATGAACAATTCTTAGCTCAGAAACTACATCCAAATCACACTCCAATATCTCATCAGAGGGTAAGTCCTTATTGAGAGAACGAATCTGTGCCTTCAAAGCAGTTACTGTATCTGCAGGTTTTGCACCCCTAATTCTAACTTCATATTCAAGTTCATCTTTAAGTAGTAAATTAAATGTAATAGGTCGTTGTTCCATGTTTCAACTTTATGAAAACAAATAGGTAGTATGAATTTTCCTAAAAATGTGTAGTAAGAGAAGGTTTATGTTACCAAATGTATGTAATATAGTAATTTGGAGACTAAAAAATGATATAGGTATGTATTTGCAAAGATTAGAGTTAAAAAATAAAAAATAAGTGTAATATTTGGTTCAAGCTCAAAAAATAAACTGCAAATTTACTTATATTTATATTTTCAAACACTTTGTGAGTGGTATGAAAATATTAGCTTATTAGCATTCAAAAATGTAAAAAAAACCCATAAAATTAAAAAAAACCACTCCAAAATCGATCAAAGCTTACATAACTCCATGTACATGAATGCAAAAATACCTAAATATACAATAGTTAACTGGAGAACAAACAATATTAAAGTTCATATATTGCCACCTTTGGCACAAATTAAAACAAGAAAAAAAAACCTCAAACTCACACCGTCAACGATCAGCCTCCTCTGAGCGAATATGACCAGATCAAGAATTAAAAAAAAAATAACAGAACCTCCTCTCCTAATGTTCGGGCGCCATGTAATACTTGGTTTCAACTGGTTGTATTTTCCTTTCCTAAATGGGTATATATGAAGTGAAACAACAATTTGATGGTTTGGCAGTACAATGTTTATTTAGGGTGGACAATATTCTGTTTGTTGCACTAGAAAAGTTATTTACTTACAATTTACATATTCCAAATAATATACCTTTGTGAGAATTCTCTTCCTTGAAAATACCTAGTTTACACAAGTTAGATTTTACACAATTTAGACCTTCTAACTTATATATCTAATAGTAAAATACAACCATAAAAATAATGAAAGGTAGGGTCCTGGAGTCTGCTCTGATCGTTAACGAGTGGAATTTGGGTATTACTATGTATAAATTATTAGTAAACGCGTTATGAGACAACCTTCTGCAGAGTATTTGTAGAACTCTTCGACAGTCAGCCGCTACCGTTTGGTTAGTGTAGTGTACCTGGATCAGTGCGTTGTGTCTTGGCTCTGATAGATCAGCCACTAGTTAGCTCTCTCTATATATTGTAGTTCACCGGTCACTTTTCCAAATTGATCTCACACCTCCAAACTCTGGTTTTGCGCAGGTCTCTCTACCAGGCGACTATATTTGTAATGGAAATTTGGGTCTCTAAACCCGTACCGACGACCCTGAAGATGTGTCATAATAAAACAACATCAATAAATGTTACACTACTCATTATAAAACCCCAAGAGGGAGTTGGAACCACAACTTGTCCAAAAACTAATATAAAACAACGGCAAATCTTTGAGCAATTACGAAACCCGACCAACAGTACTTAGAATATGATCTCTCGAGATGTGAATTATTCATAATTTAAACAAATAGATCATTCATTGCCTAAAATTTCGAACCTGACAAAATATAATTACCTTAGTAGGTAGTCAGGCAATTTTTACAAGATGAGGCGGTTTTTTACAACCGAATTTACTAATTTACTGTAACACAAAATCAAGGCAATCACAGAATTTACTTTTAACTTTCAGAATAATTGAAAAACGATAAGAGGTTTATAGTTACCTTTCGGGTGAATTATTAACTCCTTAACGGTTATTTATCCGTTCCAGGACATTATGAAAATACGGAATTATCTTCCTTCCAAATTAGAAAATAGTTCTCCTTCGTTAATATAATCCTCGCATATGTTATTATCACGAAGATGTTTAATGTTCCTCAAAAATAAATTCAGCCTTGAATTTGAAATTCGAAATGCGAATGAATAATCTGACAAGCAAAAACAAACGTCCCCGATTGGTCGGCCTACCTATGGTTTTTTTAACGTCTGAGGCGAAGGAAAATGAGTCCATACATCCGAATGAACGAAATATTCTTGTCAATACGAATCTTTGCGAATAACTACTTTGAATGAATTTTGAACAACTAATATGATCCCCGTAAGCCTAACGTCACCTAAATAATGACGAGACTATAGAAAACGCTCTAACGCGCCCCAATTCAAAAACAAGGTGTAAGAATTCCACACAGACGACCATAATCTCTAATATCGAACTGAAACATGATACAACTTACCAAGACAAGAAACTTTCGTCTGAACTATTTCTTTTTTTTTTTTTTTTTTTTTTTATAAGTCGCTGGGTATAGAATTTATCACTTTGCCTAAATGTCAAACTTAATGCGAAACGGAACGTAATGTCACTTGTCAGATTACGATGTTGACTTTGAAAAATTGATAAATAAACAATGCTACAATACCTATAGGGAGTCGTATAGGTTATGTCGGACTCCTAGTGACTGAAACAGCCAGGTTTTGGCATACTGTTATAGGTGGCTGCGGGCTCAACACCAACCCATTGTGGGTTGGTGTTGAGGAATACTTATCCAATCATTAAAAAATGATACCGCATTTATTATAGTGTATTAAAGTTTGCTGTGTAAAAGTTTCTAGCCTGAATACCAACCCTTTTTATATTAAAGGGTGGAAAACAAGCAAACGGCTCGTCTGGTGGCAAGCGTCCGCCTATAGCTCGCACCACCAGAGCCCATGATCCTTGCCTCAAGCCAGTGGTGCTCTGGAAACCTTACTCACCGATAGAAACACAACACTACGAACAGGTAGTGTTAATTCGCTTTGGTCTTATTGAGGTAGTTAGACCTACCCCGAATTTAAGCATGAAAGGTGCGTTACTTTACTTCTACGTAACACTTAAATTTAAATCATAAGAATTCTTTCGTGATTCTCATACCACTCTAAAATCGTTACCATGCTCATAATTTCATTAGTAATATGCGGAATAATGATTATTTTCAATGTTTTGAGAAAGTAGACAATCATCTTCTTAAATTTCGAAACGTAAACACTTAAAAACAGGGCGAGCGTGCAACGTCTGTCTTTGGAATAGTAGTCATCCCGACATGAAAGCTTACGGCTGAGATGGGCATGACAAAAATTTCTCTTAGATGATTTCGTTAACCAATTTCATTAAAATACATATATCCTTTGGTGCATTTCAAAGCATTTTCTATATTTTAAAAGATCTTGGTTTTTTCTGTAACATGTATCTAACGCGGCTCTAGTAAAATCTTATCATATGGCTAAGCAGAGAGAGAACCCAGAGTAGTGGAGTTGTTTTAGAGATCGCTGATTATTGGTAGATCAGTGGAATTATTGTCACACACCACTCGCACACACTACAATCCAGCTATTATACGATATTCTGCGACGTTAATTTATATTCACCCTACAAAATTTTATGCAGACATTATGGCTAAACGTTGGACGCCGTTTCTAGTGTAAATCTTCTAAACCTGTACAGGAGAGGGTCGGTACGACATGGTAAATCAAGATGATTTTCGTCTTATCCATGTTCATTTTAAGATCCACTTGTTGGGAGACTCTACAGAGATCGTTGAGCATAGCGTCCAGGTCTTCCAAGGTTTCAGCCATGACTAGGATATCATCTGCAAAGCGAAGGTGAGTCATATACTCGCCATTTATATGGATTAATTTAAGCCGTCACGTGATTTACACATGGCCAGTCGTACCACTAAGTAAGTTGGTAGCGAAAGTTAAGACGCTGTAGATAACCACTCAATATGGCCGATGAAGACGAATTTCGATATCTTACCGCTATAAAACGATTGTCACTTGTCTACGCCCCCTAACAGGGCAATCGTGAGAGGGATGAGGGACGAGAGGGTAGCGGTGGCGCCACCAAACTGCTATACACTCGTTTGGTAGACGCTAGTCCACTATATATCTGACGCTGTGACAAAAGCGGCATTTTCCTCAAGTTCTAAGTCAAGCCACTGTTTGTTTTTATGCTGTGCTATCACTATCATATTTATTATATTAGCCGTGCGATGCCGGCAAAGTAGGATAGCATTACCCTATCCTTCAATGGGTGTCGTAGAAGGCGACTATTGGATCAGCAAAGGGATATTGATCACCTTATACTCCGTCCACCAATCCGCATTGGGCAAGCGTGGTGAACTACTGCCTAAACCTCCTTGGATGACAAGGAGAGGCCTTGTGTGGCGAATTATAAAGGTTGTTATGATGGTTAAGCAGAGCTTTAGGTAACAATTTGTTACGGATAAAGCTACATCCGGCACCTTTAAATAGTGTCAGTTTGCTAGCATGTACTTACTACTCTAGTTTGAAGCCCCTTTTAAGTAGATCTTCAGCGAACCGAGAAACTGAAGCCGACAGTACTACCAGGACAGTAGTACACTCTAACATCTAAGCAGTCCTGGTAAATAAAGGATACAAATACATAATTAAGGATACAATAAAATGTATCAAAAAGACAATTTTAATTCTTTTGTGCTATTTTTCACGCAAGTAGGAAGCACTCCTAAATACCTACAGTAACGTACAGTATCTATAACTCGTTACTCGTTTTTTTTCTTTTTTATCTCTTTCTTCTTTCTTTACTTCTTTTTCTTTCGAGTACTGTTTTACGAAGGCTATTATTAATTTTTTTAATAGAATGCCTATAATATTTTATTGACAAATAATAATAAATTAAAATGTTATATGTATTAAAACCTTCAGTAGTAAGCTTATCAAAGAAATTCTCTAAGCTTTTATGAAGCCCTTATCATGCAGTCTACAATTTAATTACTTTAATAACCTCGTTTAGCAGTACCCGTAGTAATATTATTATCGTTGTTCTGAAAAATAAATGTAAAAGATCATATTATTGACTCAGTTTTATTGAAAAGTTCTCTGGAATTTTCTTTCTTTTTAACTTTATCTTTAAAATGCAGATCAATCAAGGTTCAAATAATTGATATTTTTCCAGAACTACGTTATAAAAGGGATACTAAAACTAGATACCTACAAAATACTTAAAAACTACTAAATTAAAGATAAAATGTTTGGAACATGTGTATTACATGTGTACCAACAAATCGATCGTATGATACCCGCGAAATTTAAAAAGGCTCCTTACTTTTTAAACAGACCTAAATCATTACAGATCAGGTCTTTCAGTTAGTCATCAAATTAAAAATAAAATATGTGTAGATTGTCTGCCTGATTGCTATTTCTTTTCAATCATTGTTGATAAGAAATAGAAATGAAATTATAATTTAAATGCAAAGTTACCTTTGTTGAATAAAGTCAGATTTTCGAAGTTTTCCAAGCTTCATACTCGTAATAACATTTTGTGATTGGAATCAAAACAAAAATTGACGTTGGTTGCGTTGCCTAACGTAATTTTAACGGGGGAAACCATTGAACACTACGAACTCTAACTATCCATCAGTATTATTCCGCTGCCTCAAGTATTAAAATAACTCCATAAATCGTAAAAACAGAAAACACGATGGTTCTAAACCTTATTACGATAATATGAAGAGCTGTTTTGAATTATAAATTCAATTCTCAAAATGACGTCGTTTGAAGTATAGGACTATACGTGGATGTTGGAAACGAACAATCGCCATTGATCCATGGCCAGCGAAGCCTGAAGGTTCATTTTCACCAACACCTAAAATCACAATCCAGCTATTGTTTAGTCCAGGAAGCGTTTCTCTACGCTTGAACGTGGTAGGTAACAACGATACCTTGAAAAGAAAATTGTTTTGTATCAAACATATATTATGTTTATATCCATTGGCCTAGTACCAAATCCCTTACTTATGTCATAAATAACAAGAATATTGCAGTCCTCGAAATTGAGGCCAGAATCCAACACGTTCCTAAACGCTTGGCTTGTGAATACAAATACGGTAGAATTACAACGTCATTCTGATGTGTTACAATACATTTATCACGAATAAACTGTTGTTATTTCCTACAATAATTATCTTGTAAAATTATAATTTTTCATAAAGACGCTTTTTATATTCTTACGCAAAATATACTCCTAGTAAAATATAATACAATAAATAACCAAAATGTGAAATTCGTAGTTATAGATTGTAACCTTTAATGTCACAATAATATCTATCAAAATAAAAAGCTTAAAAATGCAGTATTTTAATGTCAACTTCATTTTCGAAAAAGTTAAAATTCTTTGTGAATTAAACAAAAAAAAATGTTCATTTGTGTTATAACGTTTGTGTAATTCTCAGTACGAGATGTAGTTAAAACAGACATTGTTTTCAATAATGGCAACATTTAAACAGGAAACGGGGTCTATCAGACCCGGCGTGATCGGGGGGTCTAAACCGCGGGTGGCAACACCAGAAGTGGAGGCAAGAATAGAAGAACTGAAGCGACAAAATCCAGGGATATTTTCCTGGGAAATCCGGGAAAAGCTAATCAAGGTAACGTTGATATAATTAATTAACAGCTCACTGAACTTGACTTAAAATTAACGAATTATTAATCTCGGAAATTGACAATTATCCTTTCTAAATCGTTTTGGTTTATTTATTTGATTATATTTACCCTTTACTAGAAGTTATATTTTACAATCTTAATTATATGTAAATAAAAACTAATATTCATATGTCTTTATCTAAACACAAAAACATATCAGTAAACTAATTAACTGAAAGGAAATGAAACTCGAAGAAGAAATAAATCTCATTTACGGATATAAAACTACAACAAAAAGTCACATAAAATTAGGAATACTTTTAATACTTCTTACAGTTGCTAAATCCGTGAGAGGTCTTTGATTATTTTAAGCAATCGCTGGACCGATAAAAAGTAAATTGTACTCAATCAAGGTCAGATCGAGGGAGGTAAACAACCTAGAATTTAAAGACAGACTTTGTGGCCGTCTTTTGTGGAAATAGCATAGTACATTTGAACTAAAACAAACTATAATAAACTAACGAGCTCGGTAGCGAAATATGCCCAATCTTAGCAAAGTTCCCTAGTCCTTCGTGCTTCGAAAATAATAACCTCAAGCTTGTCCGTTCTCACGTTGAGTCTTTGGTCCTAGTTGCTACTACAACTGTCCCCCATCTCCAACTTTTTAATTGATTCTGCCTATGATCAGCAATGGGATGGATATGGGCTTACAATGATGAACTTAACGTTGTCAAACTGTATGTTTTCAGGAGGGTGTTTCAGATCCACCGAGCATTTCATCTATCTCAAGATTGCTACGCGGAGGTGCGAGGGACACTGACGGCAAGAAAGACTACAGCATCGACGGAATACTTGGAGGTAAGATTAACATTAAGGAAGGTTAGAAAGAAATAAAATATAAGATAATTAATCAACTACTGTGTTAGATGCTAGGAGAAACCCACGTACATCTATTCCACCAATTTTCTCGCATTTCAATAAAGATTTTCGAAAGATACAGACACAGTCCATATCATCAAACCATTGTTATGAAACTTGATACTAATGTCAAAGTCAAAAACATTTATTTCATCATCGCAGAATCCAACAAAAAAAATCAGGAGTGGTCTCCCCTTGACTTTCTCGTATACCGGAAACGACTCAAAAGTTGATAGAAACCTTATATTTTGATGTCATACATGCATGTTAAATTTTCGTCCCCCATCCGAGTACCGACCGCGCACTAGGTTGCTTAACTTTCCTGATCGACTGCTCCAAAGTTGATAGTAACCTTATATTTTGATGTCATACATGCATGTTAAATTTGGTTGCAATAAGTTAAAACATGCTCGAATTATCGTGCTAACGCACAGACACATACACAGACATAATTCCAAAAACCGTACTTTTGGACTTAGGGAGGTCTAAAACGTGTAAATCTGTCAAAATCTCGAGGTCGAATTTTTTGACGATTACAAGAATTCCTCTATACTACGTATACGAGAAAGTAAAAATATACGTACTTCTAAATCAAATAAGTATCTCATCTTCCTATGATCCCAATTTATTTAGGGTTGATACCATGTCACCATACTTCTATAGGTTTTGGCATAGTTTAATAACCTGCTTGCCTGCTTGACACCAAACCTCCTTGGAAATGCTGGTGGAGATGGTACGTTCACCACTTGCTAAGTGACCCCTTATTACAATGGTCTACACAGGGCTTACAAACTCCCTCGGCTTTTACGACAGCCACAGCATGAAAAGGGTTAATCCTATTCGTGACAGGGAACTTCACCTAATAGTATTCATAACACAACTTCTTAATAGTTTGTTGAGCGAGTTTGTTATTAATAGGTAGAGGACATATTGTAGGTTAAAGAACAAGCTCCAAGTAGACTATTTAGGCAAAGAGTCTGTCGTAAAGTTTCATCGTCTGTCGCTAATATTTATCGCCTACATCACGTTTTGAGCACGCTCGTTCGTCTTCCAAAAAACGTGTTCTATCATGAATTGGTTATTTCAATCCACGACGTAATCAATCGCGTAACTTTACGAGGCCTTGAAAAGAAGCGCTTTATTGAAAATTCAATGGTGTCTGTTTTACTTTAAGGCAACACCAAAAAAGTAAACTACACTAAAAAAATTACTTCGGTTGCAAAACTTGGATAAAAGTGACCTCTGTCATGAAATTACAACTTCGTACTTTATATTTACCAAAAAAAAAAAGTTTTTTTTGCAGACATTGACAACACTTTCCATTATAATTATGATTCAAAACCCAAATCAAATTAAGAACAATAATTATTCTTTCGGAAACTCACAATTAGAGTTCAACACCAAGGAGATGTTTCGAATTTTAGGGAAACTATGTTGTCTAGATGTGAATACTTAAAAACAAAATGTTTTGATAGTAAATATTTACGTTGTAACCTTATAAAAAAAGGTTACCTTGGCCAATTTTTATGCCAATCCACAAAAACCATAGATAATTCCCATAGTCACTTCCGAAATCAAACCAATAGCATACCGCCCAAAATATTGCACAACTTCCTTTCGGCGGTCACTCGGTGTTAATAACGCCAACCTGTCAAAGCTTTCTCACGAGGTGCTTTCAAAAAATCAATTTCCGCACACAAATCTTACGCAGTCATTGTTGCTATTTGAAATATTGGAGGCGGCTCAAAGTGCCGCGCGCTTGGACTCGCCCGCTAAAGTCGCCCGACAAAGTCGCCGAGACATCCCGCCGCGCCTCTCGACGGTGCTGAAACCTAACAATTCACGTAACATGTTTTGGTTGTTCATTGTTGTATTGTCACCAATTCTTGTTGTAATTGCCCTTTGCGGTGCCGGTGTACCTGTGTCGGTGATCTATTTTGCTTTTTAGGGTTAAGAATTTCCAAGCTTCTAAATAATATCGCTAAGATCACCTTCACTTTGTCAATCTGTCAGATTGACAGGTGCAAACAAAAAACGCAGCGCATTTTGTAACGGAGTGTCTTAAAATATTGTGAGTCTAAACTTAATTACCTTTACACATTTCCTTTTATTTCTTGTCCTCAAAAGTTAATTAAAAATTAGTGTTCTTAATTAAGGCACAGAAACTGTTTACCTCAAATTTCAAAGATCCAAGTCTTTGTCAACAGCTTTGAATGTATTTTATTGGAACCTTTTGAAAACAATATACTTCTTGCTAAAATTATCTTACCTTCTTTGGATATTTTTTAATTAAACGTTAAGTTTCAAATACTATGATTTCCGTCTTGTGAACGTTCTTATTTAAATTATCTAATCGTTATAAATTCCCATGTTGGCGGGCACTTCAGCTGGTCATATTTAAGGTCACAACTCATATATCAGCTCGGAAAGGGAACGGTTCTTTTTAACATACCTATATAAACTTCACCTGTATGTTTGCTTGCATGTAACCGACTCATTTGTACGCAATTTTGACCCACTTTCAACGGTCAGACTTCATGCAAACCTTTATAGACATATCAAAGACCGATGACATTACAATAATTCGATACGAATATTTATTTATTGATATAGATTTACCAACAACATATCATTTCTCAATTACAATACAGCTTATACATAAAACTTATCGACATATTTAAAACAAAAATATTTTTTATAAACTAACAAAACTAACACTGATAATTAAATGGAGTAAGTTAAGTTTTTGGCTAATTTTCTATTTTAACATAACTTCACAAAAAGAAAAAAAAACTAGCCGTGGACTGCTGGACTCAGCCCATGACTGTTTTTTTTTTCAGCTAAACACGCGTGTTTTTCAATTTAAATGTACCGATCGAATATTTTCAAGAACTACTTAATGTTATTGAGCACCCCACGCTTTTCTCTAAATAATAATTATACTTTTCGTTTATCATTTAGTTTCTTTACTACAAAGTTATTGTTCACTTTTCAGTCCGATTTAACATAAAACCTTGTTTTTTAGCTTTTTTAACAGTACGGAACGGTGACTACGAAACGGCTACGGACCGTAGCGAAGTAAAAAGAGGCGATACGGTTGCGAGCTGATAAGTGTGCTATCACCTTTATTCTGCGTCCCTATCATACTATACACAGAATGAAAGGGATACGGCATAATTATTTGACAAAAACGCGAAAACGATATGCTGCCAAGGCTGTGCATAGTGCCAGAACTTTCGAAAATAATAAGTACATTTAAGCAGAAGAACACCCAATGCATTTTATTATTTATAGTGTAGGTACTGATGTAAATTCCTTGTCTGTTAAACATGTTTCTTGAAACATAAACAAATTATAATGATAAATTGTCTCAGGTGTGTTCTTAAAAACTTATTTTAACAATAAAGCCTTTGTGTTGTGTAACTACATTGAATACCGATAAGTAATACGCTGTTTTTATATTTATGTAGTACGTATTTTTATAATTGCATACGAGTGTTAGTAGTCATTCTATGTATTTGGCTTGTGTTTAAATGATCACCATACTAACCTAACCTACAAAAAAGGATAAATGCTCACCGAAAAAGTGTAAAGTCTGACCAAAAATTGTTTTTGGTGAGCAAAAAATCCATTTTGGTTAGCAATGTACTATTTTTTTTGGTGGGAACTAAATTTGTTCCCTCCCGATAAAATATAATACATACATACCTACATACGATCTTGATCAGCTGTCACCTCAATATTATCACTCTTAATAAATATTTTTTTACGAATTTAATTCACGAGTATTTTGGGTTTAACATTTTGTTATTATTGGCCGATGTTTCGTTTTAACTATTACAACTACTCTACTAAAAGCCGGGTTTAAGTAAGCTTACTGAGGTTTGGTTCATCGTCATCATCATCATTATCAACAGCTCATATAGTGCCCCCACCGAAGGGCTCGAGCACGGCTCGATGTTTTCCTTCACCGTAAAAGCGTCGATTAAACGTACATGTTTTTTAAAATTTGAAAACACATTGGTACATGGCGAGGTTCGAACCGTTACTTCTCGGGTGGAAGATAACGCACTACACCACCGACGCTTTTACCACAAACGACCGAGGTTTGGTTGCCTAGGAATTATTGTTAAAGTATTAGAAATAACAGCGGTCAACTCACTTATCAACTAAATCCCGATACGGCGATCTTTAACTGGGAATAGAATATTGAAACTGGCAAATGGAAAATGACACGCTGAAAAGTGTGACGAAACATCGGGCAATAATAAGAAAATGTAATAATACAAAGTACGTAGAATAAATTTTATTTAATACATATGTTCACGCTAATCTTAGAGAGCATTATTATATATTATATTATATTTCTCGTTGCATCCATAAACATAATTATGATTAACGAAAATTTAACTAAAAGTTTTTCGAACGGCCGCCATCAGACTTCAACCCTCCAGGCATTATCAATAAAAACATAATGTGAACTCAAAATATTTTTAAATGCTAATGCCACTTTTTCAACAAAATAGTATTTAACTTTCTCTTAACGCTTTTAACGTTATCATTTAATTCCAGAGCACCTAAAAACACATTACATTCTTTATAATTCGTAAGACGCTATTGTCACTTAGACTTTCACATGCGCGGCAGAACAAAGTTCTATGTGATAAAATCTCCCATTTGTTTAATAACATGTGTCGTTAGAGGAGGTAATGTGTGGCGACCAGTGGGGACTAGAGCGAACCTCCGCGGTGCAACGCAATCACTCAACTAGTTAAGAGTCGGCTTACATGCTGACGGTATTTAATAAATTAAAATCATCAATTACATGATATACTACAAATATTTAAATATACTAATTTACTCAGGCTAAATAACTATATTCGTATATATTATTGATAGACAATTAAAGCAACTCCATTATTATACCTTAATTCCATTTACAAAACTAAGTTTTGAGTTCTTTTTTGATTGAGCTTAACAGATAGAGCTTCATCGGTTAGACAAGCAAAAGAAATAAAGTGTGAGAGTAGAATTCCTGGCCACATGTTATCGCCGCACTTAACTCTTTTAGACATACATTAATAAAATAACAACAATATAAAATAAATAAGAAAATAGAGGCTGAGTAGTTACTTTGATCATATTACGCTCTTTTAGCTAAGTTAGCTTTATATTCACAAAACCGTTGATTGGCTTACAAAATATTGTAAACATACACAAATCTCACACGATCTTTAGGATCTCCTTTTATTGTATACAGTAAACCACCCATAACAACATTCCCAAGAAGGACTGGTGTCAGACACACGGTCCACCATAATCCTATGTTAAAACTTATAGCAGTATGATGCCATATTGCACAGCCCCAAAGAAATTGGGGATCAGGATAGGAAGTTGAAGTAGTATGTCAAAAATTTTGTTTTATAAATATTTAAAGATACGAAACAAAATGGTATAGAAATCGGAAAATACGAACTCTAAAACATCAAAAAAGTACTTCATCAAAATAAACAACAATCAGCCGCATGTAAGCCCACAATTTCGTCACACTTCTCGACTATTCGGAGAGCATTTATTAGCTTGCGTTGTGTCGGGACAGTTTCATCTCACACGCGCAATGAGCCCCCCCATATAGGAACACCCGGAAGTGAACAAATAGAGTAACACAACTACTTAACAAATGTGTATTTTTAGACTTGTCATTTGAATCAGACTGTATATAAGAGAAAAAATTATAAGTGTATTTTGTATTTTGATTCGTCTCGGAATACCGAGGAATCGTATGGTTTTATTTCAGTTATCTACAGAAAATAGTAAAAAGTTTTGGAACAATGAATTTCTTTCGAATTGATGAAGCGCTGTTTTAGAATTTCCTTGTCTAAAATTCTTTTTGAATGAATAGAATAAGTGTTAAGACTTCCCCAAAGAACTTTAGCATACGTTTCTTAACACTCCGAAACGTACGCTAGAGTTCTTCTAAAGACTACAGTAACGCAGATTGGCACTAGCGTAATATGAAGGTTTTAAAAATCCCAGAAGTTCCACTACTTTGAATTGCAAACACATCGAGTCGAGATTACAATTTAAATATCTGCATTATAGTGCCACGTGTGACACAGTCATTTTCCCGATAAGACGGCAGGGTTTAAATTACCTCCTATAATAAAGAAACAAAATCTTCTTTTCATATGTGCTTCAAAAAATAAAATTATAACCTTCATCTGTGCTTGTATATAAAATAAATAAAAGATTCCGTAATTTCTTTTCGCGTTACTTTTTCAAAGCAAATAAGTACCTAATTCAAGTGAACTTTAATGAAAAAGTAACAATTTCGAGATTTTCCTTTCTTTGTAATGTCTCAGTAGATTACATTAAAAAGAAAGATGATATATTTTTTTCGATACAAATTGCAAGCATACTTAATGAAACTCACTAGCCGTAAAACTCTATTAATTTATAAAGTGATGTTGTTGAATAACAGTTTTTTTTTTGTTCTTAAATAGTAGTGAACTTCTGACCCCTAAAACCAATTATAAAGCTTCAATTAAATCGATATATTTTGTAAAAAGTAAAATTTAAATCAAAAAACAACGATTTCCAATTTTATTAAATCTTTGACAGTTTTATATTTCTGAAAGTGCACAAGCATGACAACAGTCGAAAAACTATCGAAAACAACTTTTTTTTCAAATAGAGCTTTCTATATTCGCCACATTTAATTTATAAACTTAATAAAGTGTGTAAATACTAGCTTCTTCCCTCGACTTTATCTGTGCAGGATTAGTATAAATTATAGCCTGATATATTCTGAAGTATGAGCTATATTATTGTAAAGTTTCATTAAAATCCATCTAGTAGTTTTTGCGTAAAAGGGTAACAAACATATATCATACAAACATTCGCGTTTATAATATTATAGTCCGCGCAATATAATAGGCCCGATTTGACACATGTCAAAATATCGTAAGTGGTGATGTGACCAAAATAATCGATTATTTACTTACACGATTAACATGAGAAATCGAGTCACAATTATATGAGCTTTGTAATTGTAATTATATCCTGAATCGCTATTTTTGAAAAATTTAAATTTATAATTTAACTCTAATTTAATTTAGAAACCTAGAAATCTTGTTTTTCAATTTCGATACAATATATTCGTATACTGCACCGAATATATTCGTGAAATCAACGATCAATTTAAGTCACTGCACTATCACTAAAGAAAAAAAAAGATTAAGAATGTAACATTTTTTATCAAGTTTCAGAACATTAGAAAATTACATTTAATTTTAAATATTATGCGGGAAGAATAGTTTTTATTTTTATTATGACATTTTAATTATTTCGCTGAAATATGATTGTATTTGTATTACTGAAAAATGCAATAATATATTTTTATTTTTTGCTTGCGTCTGTTTTGATTGCGTCCCAGTTACATTCTACTGACGTATCTATGTGTCAAAACGGGCCTATTTTATTGCGCGGACTATAGTTAGATAAGCATTTAATAACAATTTTAATCTCGAAGAAATCTATGGCTAAAAACTCTATCGAGCTTTTTGAACTTTTTGCTAGCTTGCACCACCATTCTTTTTTCACTGTTAAAAAATCCACAACTCTTAATTAACGGTTCAAACACTTAAACTTTGTTATAGCTTTACAGCCAATCAAAAATTTTACTTATATTGAAAAAAAGACGATCGACGACGAATTAATAGTAAGTTTGTCCTATTGCTACCGCAAGTAAAAAATCACTTTGAACACCTTGCACATAATGTGGTTAACCACAAGACACAAGATCATACTTATTATGATAGCGACAGTTACTACCCATTCTCGAGATGAGTGACACATTCCGTTGTGTGAGCCTTTGATTGTCATCAAGAAACTTACGGACTACTGTTTCAAAGTAACTGGAATATTATTACTGTTAAGAACTTAGTACAAAATACATAGTTTGAAAGAGTAGAATTATCTCTTCCAAGCAACCTATTAATATAATTCATAATAGTGACAGATAAAGTGTACAACATGAGACTTTTTGGGAACAATGTATAAAATATGTATTCCCTACCGGCTCGAACGCTCTAAGAGATTCCTTCAACAAGTCGCCCTAAGAGGTTCCTGTCAACAGAGACTCCTTCACGGGAAAAACTCCGTGACTAGAATTCCTCTAGGAAGGTTCGCCCATCCAAGTCTTCACCAATAACAATAAACAATCATAAAATATATAAAGTGAACTATCATTGGGTATTTATAAAATATTCTTCTCAGAACAAGGCCTCCTGGTAGACTTTTGAACCGATGGCATCAAACTTGACTTTCATAAGTGTACAAATTGTACCTAAATAAATAAAGAAGTTTGAGTTTGAATAATTTTATTTATTATTCACAGAAATTACAAATAAGTACTGATAATCAAACTCGACACTCAAACTGTCAACTAATTTGCCGTTACCACTATACGCTTCAAAATGAGAACTAAAATTATAGCTTTGCTATTACTGGCCAATGTAGCGTACAATATCGTTTTATAAAATAATCTTTAACAGAATATTAAGTTACCATTAATTAATTTAGGCGAAACCTAACAACGTCTTCATTAATTGCCACGCTGCTTCAACATCCAATTAAAAAGCGCCAAATCTATCTAATCAAAGGGCAAGGAATTTATTGACAAATTAGATCAGTCCCTTTGATATTGTCGCTTCTTGCTTTATACTTAGGTTTCAAAGATGTATTCTTATGATGTAATTAATAATTTCTTTAGAAACTATTAGACCTATTTCCATGCAGGCTTATAGCATATTATATTTAAGCAAGCATATTTAAATTTAAGCAGGCTTATAGAAAGTAATCTTCGTAGGCCAAAGAATTAGCACGCTGAAGTGGCAATGGACTGAGGGCTGAACGATTCGAGCCCAATCGATTGCGTCTAACGTTTAACAAAAAGAATATAATGCATTAAACTGACGTATTACTGAGAAAGCTCCACGGCGACCGTCACGAAGTCGCAACCTGTCGCAACAGTCGCCATTTGACGCGTCGTGTCAAATGTATGTATGACATTTGACACGACGCGTCAAATGGAGTCAGTAGTAGTAGTCAAAAATTGCCATTCGTTCGATAGTTTCGACAGTTTTCCGGCAGACATGATCAGAGCCTAGGCTCTGGTCATGTCTGCCGGAAAACTGATAACCGTTGCAGCAGACTAATCCTAGAGTGGATACTCCGTTTTGTAGGATATCCTGCAATCCGTTGTTCTTAGGAGGTCTGCTTGCAGCGGCTAGACGCGGGAAGCCCAGCATCGTGAAAAGTGGCGTGACATGAGGGAGGCATGAGTCCAGCAATGGACGAACATAGGCTATTCAATAATTGATTATAGCATATTAGCAGATAGAGTCACACTGATAACAACTAAATTTTCTATACTAATTAAACTTACCTCTATGACATCACAAACGCAAATTATCTAACGTAACTTGTGTTCTTTTTTTTAGTTTATTACTATAATTATGTCCTTGAGTTGTTACAAGATTTGGTAACAACTGTGAAAGTTTTTTTTTCAGCTTAATTATAATTAATTATTTAGAGTAATTATTATTTCTTCTGTCAAGATATACTTTTGTATTTTGTCTATTTAAAAGTACTTAATTATGACAATTTATCTGAAGAATCTTTTGCTTTTGACTTTATAGTAAACTAGCGGCCCGCCCCGGATTCGCACTGAAAGTACTTAGAGTACTTACGAATAGTATTTTTCAACCTTCCTCTTGAATAACTCTATTGATAAAAAACCGCATTGAAATCCGTTGCGTAGATAGTTTAAAAGTTCTAAGCGTATATACAGAAAGAGTGACTTTTATTTTATACTATGAATACAAAGATATAGAAAAAACTATTTTTGCGGTTTTGTAATGTGCCTTGCGTGTACCTATTGAGCTTTCACGGTTTGTTATTTACAAGTGACCTGTGACTTTGAACCTCTGATTTGAACGCTGAAAAATCCCGCCTTCAAAACTAAAAAGGGGAGAAATAAAAATTTTGTTTATAAAAATCTAAATGTTTTTGAGGTCGGTCCTAAATACAAGTGACAACGTTTATTGCAAATATTGAGAACATTTAGATTTTTATAAACAAAATTTTTATTTCTCCTCTTTTTAGTTTTGAAGGCGGTTTTTTTTATTTAAAAATATTTTTTCTGCTTTTTAGTGTTTTAAGTATAGAAATTTTCAGGAAACTACCTCAAGATCTTTAAGACACACGAGTGATAAAATTACTATATCATCAATGTCAATTAAATAGGCATTATTAGGGATAACTCAAAAACTACTTGTCAGATGTCGATAAAATTTAAATGGGACATGGGAATTAAAATTTAAATGCCCATGACAAGCTTCCAAAGGTCAAAAGAATCTTAAAAATCGGTCCACCCAGTAACTAGTTATGAGGTAACAAACATTTAAAAAAACATACAGTCGAATTGATAACCTCCTCCTTTTTTGAAGTCGGTTAAAATTAGAGCTTGCAAACCAAAGACACCTAAGTATTTGATTAACAAACAAAAAGTTTTAAACATTGTAACCTGACTACGAAAAAAAGAAAGCAATAGAATCTGTTTAAATCGGGGTTTATAAGGTAAAATCTACTCCTCCAATTGTTAAAGTTAGTTAAAATGTAGCATATGTTACCTGGCCTATAATAACCAATCGATTGACACCTTCTTCATAAAATAGGAATAATAGTTTACGCGCTATGGATGAACATACGTAAATAGAAACATACATACATAGACTGATGCCGTCGTGGTGGAGTGGTCAGTATAGCTGTCTACACATGCGGTCCGGGTTCGAATCCTGGTAGCGGCAAATATTTGTGTGACGAACACGAATATTTGTTTGCGAGTTATGGTTGTTTATATATTTATTTAAGTTTATTTATAAAAATATCTAAAATTATTATGTATATTAAAAAAAAAAATGTCCGTTATCTAGTATCCGTAACACAAGTTCTAATGATACTTACTTCGGGCTAGATAATTGGTGTGAGCGTGAAAATATATTATTATATTATTATTATTATGAGAATTGATATCTACGCTTTTCATTTCGCGAATTACTATTAACAATTCAAAGAATCCATTAAATCATGAAAGCGTATTAATATTAGTTATGCTAATATAACAAAGTGTCTCGTTGTTTTGTTATTATTTTCCGATAACTCGATGGCTATTAAGTTCAGCACTAAATCTGTCAGTGGGATTATCGGATGCTAACAGGAATTATTTTGCAATAAGTCGCATTCTCTGATTTCGTAATTTATACGTTACTAATGACAGCATTCAAAATAGATTTCATTAGTCCAGCATTCTAAATTAATTTGGAATTAGGTAATATTGTTAATGTATCCGAATTATTATTGCGGCCGTTGAGGCGAAAAGGTCCTCATGTGGCGACCACTTACCGGGAAACTTAGAGTTAGTGTGCCCCCACAAGATAGACTGATGATCTGGTAAAGGTAATAATAATAACGATTATTCTCTCACCATAGTCAAAAAAATACAAAGTTTTCATAAAGAAAAATAAGGGGGGTAGGTTACAATAAAGTACAAGTTCGTTCAATGACACAGTAAAGTTAATGCTATGCAGTAAATCCACAGTGAGGTTGAGGACTGCAGGCTAATATCTGAATTAGGATAAATCCGGTCGCGGAAAGCCGCTGGATATGGCCAGCGCAGGACCGATCGCTTTGGAGACCCTTGGGGGAGGCTTATCTCTAACAGGGTCCGTCTCTCGGCTGAAATGATGATGATAATTCGTATATACTCTTTGTTACACTTACAAATGTACACATAATGTTGGGGTAGGTACGGCGGACTAGTAGCCCAAACTAAATTAGTACCTCCACCTTATAGAAGACCACAGTTAATTAACAATTTTGTGGTGTTGTGTACTGTATAAGTGTACAAATTGTACCTAAATGAATAAAGAAATTTTGACTTTGATTTTGTTGTTGAGAAAGGATGACAGAGCTTCCCGGGGTAGGAAAGGGGCCTAGGGTTGGCAGCGAGTGACTATCACGTCAGTATTTCAAGTGTCTATAGACTACGGTGACTCCTTACCACCACCAAATAACTTAAACAAACAAATTAAAAAAAAGAAGAATCAAAAACCCGACTACAGAATAAAAGAAAGGGAAGAAATCGGTTAAAATTGGGGTTGACAAAATCGACTCCTCCTATTGTAAAAGTCAGTTAAAATGTTACCCAGACCATAATAACGAATTGAAAAACAACTTATTTTGAAACTAAACTAATGGAGCCATTTCACGCAACTTTATTAATCTTGAGATAATTACATTATTTAAACAATCATATGAAAAAAGGAGCATTTTGTTAAGAATAACCAATAGGTTTTTCGTTTTCTGTGTTTTCTGAATGTGCTTTGTAGGCGTGCTAGCTGGTATGTGGTTTCTAGGGTGCTCCACTCAGTATGGCCAAGGTCGCCAGCCCTTCTTGTCGCCTTAAGCCTATGATATTCTTTGTTAGTCATAACGGTTATAGAGTGCGATATCTAACATAGATTTATTTTATTTAAGAGCTGTATCAGTCAACCAAAAGTTACGAGTATCGCTTAGATCCTAGAGACAAATAACGTATTAAATTAAATCCTCGCAAACTTTTAACAAAAGGCGTACCTCTGCAAAACAAATGCTAAAATTGTTTACAGAGCTAAATTACCATACTATACATCTTGCATTCAAAAGCGTCCTTGTTCTAAAGTAAATTAAGCTTCTTAGCAAACTATTAACATGTCAAAGGCAATTCTCTGCAAACTAACACAAATTAACATCATTTATTTGGCATTTGTGGCAAATAATAAACAGCTAACGCCCACTCCAGTCGGTGGTGCCAATCCAGCCATCTGTTAACATTGAAACAACCCGCTGAAACAAAGGCGGCGCGGCATTTTAATGAGCCAAGATTATGAAGGTGTTAAAACGACGCCGCTCTTTCAACTCCCAAATTATGGCTCGCCTCGGCCCCGCTCTTCACGGGGTCACATTTCGGCAATCGGCAAAAGTTTCTCCGGACCCTTCGCACTCCAGCAAAGTGCATAACACTCTCTCCTTTCTTCGAACATAAAATGTTCGCTTCACACCATTCAGAATCCCAAAACGAACTTTACGATCCGCTTTTAAAGTTCCCTCTCGAACGTTCCTCTGCGCGAGAGTCATTTAGTCCCATACGTTAAGATCGGGGAACAAAAAAGGCCAAATAAATCTGTCCTTGTCTGGCTCGCGGCAAGGGAATTTGAGCAATGTAAATCATTTTATTACAATACGTTGTTTTTTATTCGGTGTCGCAGCCTTTGTGGTCGGATATGTTGCCTCGTGCTTTTTACAGCTCTTCCTACGCGTACGACAGCTAATAGTCAATTTCCGCCAACTTCTTATTGACTTTTGGGATAGATGACATGATTAATTACCGTATAAGGCGCGATTTTTTATATTCTTCGTTTGATAATATCTAAATCAATAGGATTAAGGTTTTTATCTACTAAACACCTAATCAGTACCTACTACCAATCACAAATTAATTATTATCACACTTTATGTCCATTTGAGTAATCAATAGTTCAATAATCTGTGTCGTAAGCTTTGTTAACATACTTTATTTCAAGGTTTAATTCAAAATTTATTCCAAAGGCAAAACATAAATTATGTGTCATTGTTTTAATACATATTAAAATTAAATGACATGTGTGTTGTATATGAGAGGCAAGTAATTTATTTGTTTTCCCAAAACCACATTTAGAGCCTGCACACACATGTCATTTCCCGACATCATCCACGACAAATCCAATGTAACCGGACCACGAGTTAAATCCGCGCGTTCGCTTAAACGTCATAAATCCGGATCACACCAAAATATTGAATGGTGCCAAAGTGTCACCCGAACTGCAAAGATGCCGCCTCCTTTGTACGGCGGCCGCCGCATTGGGTGTTCCACTGAGCCCCTATTTTTTCATCTCATTCAATTTTGACTTCTTTCAAAAGGCTATTAATATAAGCCGCATTTTTTAAAATCAGTTTTAAGGCAAAGCCGGGCATTGTTAAGACAGTTTTTTAATCTGTTTCCGTAGGATACCGCTACCGATTTATAAATGAGTCGGCCGAGCGCCCGCGCCTGACGGCCCTTGATTTGGCCGAATTAAAATGTGATGTGGGTTTTTATAAAAAACGCTCGCGTAATAAATAACGCGTGTTCCTAAAAAACAGATGAAGACAAATTGTGGCAATATGATGTCAAATAAATTATAACCTCCCATTGAGAAGACGTTTCTAGATTAGTTTCCTTGTTGTTAATTAGGTCTAGGTTAATAAACTGTTAGAAGATTTGGGTACAGATGCAATATCATAATGTATAATGTAGCTGATATAAAAATCATCATGTTGCCTCATTACCTACTATAATTACTGTATCTAAATTATTCTTGTAGTGTATTTTCGATCCACCTAAGCTTAACTCTTTGAAACACTGAAACCACAATCTATAACGCTTGCTACAATGAAACCCTCTATACCTAGTACAAAACATGAATTAAATACTTGTTAGTTAAATACTTCTTTCAAAATATTTAATTTGAGAGTACTTACTAATAGTTTACGGCCGGTGTGTATAAATCTGTAATTAATTAAGTTTTCAAAGTATAATAACTTAATGATAAAATAATAAATGTATGGCGTATAACATATTTCATAATAGATACCCCATTTGGATTAAGTTTGGACCATGGTGACTTAGTGTTTTACCCTACTTACCCTAGTTTTAATTCTAATCATTCAATTCTCCATCAGGTCGAGGATCAGACTCGTCGGACATAGAGTCGGAGCCAGGGTTGACGCTGAAAAGGAAGCAACGCCGTTCACGGACAACTTTCACCGGAGAACAGCTGGATGCACTGGAACGCGCCTTCCATAGGACACAGTACCCTGACGTTTACACCCGGGAGGAACTTGCACTACAAACTGGCCTCACCGAGGCTAGAATACAGGTGGTTATATTTTATTTTACATATACATCAAAAATCATAAATAATCCCTTTTACATTTTATTTATTCGTCACGTCTTAAGGGCGTACACTCGATGTACGTCCAAATGGTCACATTTTGTCGATTTTTCAGACCTAATTTTGAAGCGATGTGAACAGACTTTGCAAAGTTGTATATTATAGGAAGATTAATTCTTGATTAAAACCGCTATGTAGAGATATTTCAATTTTAACTTATAGTTTTGTAAAGCGAGGCGAATCTTATGGGGCAGTTTTACGAAAATACATTATTTAAAATTATAATAATTATATTATTGTGCAACACATCTGGTAGTGATAGAAAGGTAAGGGCTTAGCCATATTTCTTTTTATCTCGACGGGAAAGCTCTTAACCTTCGTCATGATGGCAAGTGATGATAAAAGGTTTGCCCTTTACCCGAAATTCGCAACCACTGAGGGACTTGCTATTTTATCTTAATTGTTTGAACAGAACAAGTGATAAGTCTACGGTGACAGTCTTTGATAAAATAATGCTGCTGCTAATCTAGCTGTCCAGGTAGACTTAAAACAAGCCCTAATATGAACTAGGGAAATACTTAAGAGCGTGCATTCGTCGAAGTACCAGTAATATTTTTTTCGCTGTATTGTTCTTAGACACACTTGTTTATATGACCCCATACACACATAGACATTGCTCGCAGAGCACTAGCTGGGAAAACCCGATGTGTACGATCGAAGAATAGCCACGAGCTTGAATTTAGACTATTTTTCAAATAATTATTAAAACTATCTGAGTGCATTTAACAATGTTGTAATATCATTGTTGTGTATATCATTCTATGTATTTAAGTATAAGTAATAAGTATATTCAAGACTTTAATTTCAAATACATTGTAAAAATCGTCATTAAAATATACCAATTTACGACATATATTTTTTTTGTATCGATTTTTAATATGTTATCTCAATTTTTTACTTATTTAGTCTCTATAGTGGTTTATAATAGTATCTTTTCTATTGGAAGAACAATTTTTGCAAAGTATTATATGTCATTATAAAAAAGCCAAAACGCCAAATGCCAAACACGACTTCGCCCACGTGGATTTTACAAAATAAAATATGGCCTATGCGCTATTTACCGGTAAAAGATGTTTTTAATACATACAAATATTTTCTCTTCATAATTTTAATTAAGATATCGTTGGGAAATATACATAGAAAAATTAAGATCATAACTATTAAATGTAATTGCCGTGTTTGTCCGGGATGCACTCCGAAACTAATAATCCGATTTTAATAATTTTTTTAATGTATGTTTTGTTCCAACTTGGCATATAGGATAGTTTTTATCTTGATAAGTAGCCCTCATTTTTTTACTGCGAATTCATTGTTATATTAGTAGTATGAAAATACCACAGTAACGTATTATATGCAGACAGGTAGTATTATATATAATTAATGAAGAATCTTTATTGATGGAGGTCCATTGAAATCAAAACATATGTGGGCTTATCAATTGATTCGAAACGTTAACGAAGCGATATCGAAATACGTCATCATATGCCATATTGCTTGATTATCTACGTCTTAGCTTTGCGCTACCAACTTCAGTAGAGATGACGATTGGTCACGTGATTTAACGACGGCATAAGTCAATCCCATACATTTGTTCTTATTGGACTTCGTTATCGTTTTAATTTGTTACTTTGTCTACGGGCCCTGGTAGCTTCTTCTCCGAGCAGAGTATTCATGATCTTACTATTTTAATTTCCAGGTGTGGTTCTCGAATCGGCGAGCTCGTCTCAGAAAACACACCGGCTCCAATTCGACACCTAGTCTTGGGTACTCACCGTTACCGATGCCTCAAATACCTTGTCCGTACCCACCTGGGGAGATACCACCACTTCCACAACATCCTCAACACGCAGACGCCTGGCATCATCAAAAATATGCAAACTACAACCAGTTGATGGCCCAATCTCAACATTTGAATCAAGCATTCCAAAACGCTGCCTTTCCTAGCACGTCTGGGTCTAGTTTCAGTCATCTAGTTGCCGCTAACGGTTCTACACCAAGCCAAATCCTTGACGCAGCCGTCCCAAGAAACGAATATCCTCGTTACCCCAGCAACGATGTTTACAACAAACCCATAAGTTATATGCCTAAAGAACCAGAAGGCGACGACAAAGTGCCTAGCGAAGAAGTGATTGAAACTAGAGATAACGCGTTTGTGAAAACCAGTGCCGAAGATTACAACAAGGCGTTACCAAACAGCGAATATCCTAAAGTTCCTACAGATTACTCCAAAGTTTCTGTTGATCCATCTTCGTCTGTGAATTGGAGTCCTTCTCACAATTCTTTAAACATGAGTTTGGCCGGCCTCTCCAGTGAATACAAATATATGAATGACCCGTATTCATTCCCAAATATAAGTGATCCCTTGAACCAACACAGTTATCCAAATCCCCCGCCAAATGGCGCCAATAAATACTGGATATGACACAGCAACTATTTAATTATATTAAGGGTTTGTTTTAAGATTAAAAGATAGATTGTTATTCTTTATTTAAATTATATTATACTTAAAAGAATTAAGTTGTAAGTACCTTAACGATAGTCTTAGGTATTAATTGAGAACATTTACCTCTCTTGTGCATTCCATTTAATAGATACCTAATTAAAACCAAACATTTGTAAATAATTGTTAGAAAAGTCATTAGTGAATATTAAATATAAATTGTAACAAAATTTGCATTGTTTCATTTCGAATCCTTAGTAATAAACACAATATCTCAACTTAAATTTCACGTATTTTTTGTCTAACTGGTTTTTTCCCTTATACCCTGCCCACAATTTCTTTGGGGTCGGTGCAGTGTCTTTATATCGACAATACTGGTATAGTTTCTTCTTCTTCAATCGGGCGGTCTACGCAAATCGATGACTGTTGCGCCTGTTTTGCGTTGGAGGGTGTGGGGCTGGTTCACTCCAACCATCCTAATTCCTCCAGAAAGTCACCCAGTGCCTTAACGTCTCCAAATCCCCCAAGGCTATCCGGGGATCCCAGGTATTTTACCTGGTAGCAGGCCACTCCACTGCATTCCAACAGAACGTAGGCGGCTGTTTCTTGTGTCACAAGTTGCTATGTGCATTCAAGGCCCCCGCAGTTAGTCGGAGTCGAGATCTACTTAGCTGTAATAGAGCTTTGGATAGACGGGGCTGGATGTTGGGTAAGGCGAGTCTCGCCTATTTGCAATCCGCCATTATTGCGCCAGTATCACTGGTATAGTTTTTGGCATTCGATTTTTACGGGCCGGCCGCCTGACACCCTCCATCCTCGGGAACGAATGCTATCTTTTGATAGCATTCAGAACCACCAGCTTAACGTGCCTTCCGAAACAGGAGTAGAGTTGAAAACGGAACATAAATAGAGTTGAATACTGACCGTGCGCTTGGTAGCTAAGCTTTCGTGAGCATTACGAAGAACACACGACTGGGATGCTATCGACCTCCTCATCAAATATCTACAATATTATATATTTTTTGAATATAATAATAATATAATAATATATAATATAATATATTTCTACGCTCACACCAATTATCTAGCCCAAATTAAGTATCTTTAAGAACTTGTGTTATGGATACTAGATAACGGACAAATATACTTAGTAATCTAGATATTTTTATAAATAAACTTAAATAAATATATAAACAACCATGACTCATGAACAAATGCTCGTGTTCATCACACTAACATTTGCCAATACCAGGACTCGAACCCGGACCGCCCGATGTGTAGACAGCGTTACTGACCACTCCACCACGGCGGCGTCAATCAGTACTCAGTAATCAGTACTTCTTACAATTAAAAACCTTTTAAAGTTATAAAAAAGTATGCTGTAGGTAACTCGTAAAGGCCAAGCCATATGATGCCGGCAGAGTAGAATAGCATCACCCCATATCCTCCAATGGGTGTCGTAGAAGGCGACTAATGGATTAGCAAAGGGGTATTGATCACCTCATACTCCGTCCACCAATCCGCATTCAAGCGTGGTGGACTACTTCCTAAACCTCGTTCGATGACAAAGAAAAGCTTTGTGTCTCAGCAGTGGGTCGAATTAAAAAGGGTGTTATGATGAACTAGTATAGGTAGACTGTCAGTTGCACTATAAGTTTTATTTAACCGCCGCCGTGGTCTAGTGGTTCATTCAACCACTGGAATTAGATCCAGGTGGTGATGGTGGTAGGCCTTTTGTCAAGTCAGCCTGGCTAGTTACCATAATCTTATGAAAATCTGTCGCCATAATAATAATGATGACAGCATTATTGTGTACCGACAATTCATCATCAACAGCTCATATAATGTCCCCACCGAGGGGCTCGAGCCTACTCCACATTAGGGGCGATTATGCCTTAGTCAACCACGCTGGCCAAGTGCGGGTTGGTCGACTTCACACACAACCTAAGAAATTCTTCATAGGTGTGTGCAGGTTTCCTCTCGATGTTTTCCTTCACCGTAAAAGCGTCGATTAAACGTACATATGCATTCAAAATTTGAAAACACATTGGTACGTGGCGGGGATCGAACCAGTGCCTCCCGGGTGGAAGACAACGCTCTTGCGCACTCCGCCAGGTGCCGACAATTAATGATAAGATATCCAGTCCCTCTGTGGTTGAGGATTCCTGGTGAAGCTACATTCCATATTCGACCTTATCGTCACTTACCATAAGGTGAGATGAAGACCAAGAGCTTCCCTGACAAGAAATATAAAAAATAGAGATTGAGTAAGACTACAATTATTGACATTACTTTTTAAGTATAAATGTATATAATTAATTATTTTCTAGTTATTTTTCATTGCTGTCTTTAAAAACTTTGATGATTATGAGAATGTAGATGATTTGATGGTGAAAAATGAATATCCAACCAACCGCCCGTATCCTAGTAATATCATAAACGGCATCTCTTTCAAGCAAAAACTACTGAACGGATTTTAATTAAACTTTACAATAATATAGCTCATATATCAGAATATAATTTAACTGCCATTGACGCGAGCGACCACTACATATCCAATATCCCAGACCTTAGTCGTTACTTGGCTTGGCTGCACTCAACAAATCTTCATTAGTTTGATCACCACTCCGAGCTCAATAGCAACTATTAATCTCTCTAAGGAAACTACTTTTGCCTGGTCTCAAAAACATTTTTCATAATTCAATGAAAATGTCAAACCTCAAATTCCTATAATAATACCCAGCATTAAGGATCACATCGATTGTGCCAAAAGTTTTAAACAGCCCTATGTTGTGAATAAGATTCACTTGTTTGTACACCCATAGAACAAATTTATTGCATATGGATAAGTTAGACACAACAAATCGATATCATTAATCATATGCTGACCAGATTGTACAAATAAGGTTTCCTATTAGTTTATGGGAGTAATATGTATGGGTAATAAACGGAGAAACTATAATTACTTTTTAATAGCAAAAGGTTGATCAAATTGTTCTTAATATTTTAAATGCTTTATTCAAATGGAGTTGATCTTAATTAATAAGATATTTGAAAGTTTTTAGGTTTTTTAATTCGGTTTATTTTATATTTTTTTAATTAACCATTTACGTTGGCTATACTATTACCGTGGCTGTACTCTCGTTTTTTTTATACTACAACATGGTAATCAAGCTTGCGGTCCATTTGGTGTTAAGTGGTTACCGTCGCCTATAGACACTTGCAATGTTAGCACTTGCAATATAGTCATTTTCATGTGACCCAAATCCTGTACAACTTTTACTATCATCATTATCTTCATCATCATCATCAACAGTTCATATTATGTCCCCACCGAGGGGCTCGAGCCTACCCCATAGGGGCGAATAGGCCTTAGTCAACCACGCTGGCCAAATGCGGGTTGGTCGACTTCACACACAACCTAAGAATTTCTTCATAGGTGTGTGCAGGTTTCCTCACGATGTTTTCCTTCACCGTAAAAGCGTCGATTAAACGTACATATGAATTCAAAATTTGAAAACACGTGGCGGGGATCGAACCAGTGCCTCCCGGGTGGGAGACGACGCTCTTACGCACTACGCCACCGACGCTTCTCTTACTCTCCACAGTCAAATAACACAAAAATTTTGTGGTGTTGTGTTGTTGGCGAATAAGGTTGCACAGAGCTCCAAGTGGTAGGGAAGGGAACTGGAGTTGGCAGCGCGTGAGTGTCACGTCAGTTTTACAAGCGTCTATCTAGGAGTCGTTTTCGACAGCTGCGCTACACGTCGCCAACCCTACATGTGCCTTAATGTTTAAGTTATATTATTCGGTATATATGTTTTAAGGTGTTTATATGCCTATGGGCCCTTTGTTTATTTTAATATTTTGTAAGCATAATGTTGCCTGAAATAAATGAATTATTCTTATTATAGCCTACGGTGGAAGTTTCATCCGACTTGTTTTTGTAATAAATAACACTTGTTGTGAGACTCCATTTTGGCCCCAATCTACCGTACAATTTAAAGTTACTTTAGATCCAGTTTCATTAAAAATAGATAGGTTACGGTCACTGCTTACCACAAGGCAGGTCATATATCTGCCTGTCAACCAAATACGCTTTTTACCAAAAATCTTTTTTAAATGTGAAATGAGTATGAGTCATAAGAGTGTATCAGAATTTAAGTTGACTTAAAATATGTCATTTTGAAATATGAAAATAAATTTATATTATTATTTACTCTGAATATTCAGAGTAAATAATAATATAAATTTATTTTCATTAAAAGTTTTACATATATTTCAAAGCAAAAAGCTATATTTTTCTCCAGAGAGGTTATTTTGAAATTGACAGCATTTTTATATTCAAAAACTAACTCACTCAAAATGATATTTGAATGACAAAATGGGTTAGCTTCGAATTATCTAATAGTATGCTTATGCGATATTTATGAAGCATCAGAAACTGTTTGTACGGTTGTAGTAAAAAAGGCATTTGCAAGTATAAAATATTTATTTAAAAATAAATTGCAGTCATATGACGCTAAAAGTTGTTTAATAAGTTATTACTTCTAACTTTCTAATTAATAACCATTAATTCAGTATGCTAATAAAATACATTTCATTTGTTAGTAAAAACTATATAATTACGAATAATAAAGATAACTATTTTGTAGATTAACTAAAGAAACGAAGTAAATGAATACAACAAAAATGCTTTGAATCTCTAATATTTATTTATACTACACTTAGAATATATATACAAAATAATGTTTAAGTATCTAAGATATATATATTATCTCTAAACAAATTACTGAGGAGTTATCTCCACAACGGATGCGCCGGGCTCTACAGGTGTTAATATTTCTACATTATCTACAGGTGTATTAGGCACAGCATTTACTGTAGTAGCCGATGCAGATGACGACTCCTGTAAAATTTCACTTACACCATTATTAGAGGGTGCAGCTTCGCTAGTAGTAGTGGCAAGACTAGCTGTAACAGGTACTTGGGTTTGGCTTGTACCTTCAGTAACTGGGGTCGCACTTGAGGCATCCACGGAATTAATATTAGCAGGAACGACATCAGGGACTGAAAATCTTCATTAGTTTGATCACCACTCCGAGCTCAATAGCAACTATTAATCTCTCTAAGGAAACTACTTTTGCCTGGTCTCAAAAACATTTTTCATAATTCAATGAAAATGTCAAACCTCAAATTCCTATAATAATACCCAGCATTAAGGATCACATCGATTGTGCCAAAAGTTTTAAACAGCCCTATGTTGTGAATAAGATTCACTTGTTTGTACACCCATAGAACAAATTTATTGCATATGGATAAGTTAGACACAACAAATCGATATCATTAATCATATGCTGACCAGATTGTACAAATAAGGTTTCCTATTAGTTTATGGGAGTAATATGTATGGGTAATAAACGGAGAAACTATAATTACTTTTTAATAGCAAAAGGTTGATCAAATTGTTCTTAATATTTTAAATGCTTTATTCAAATGGAGTTGATCTTAATTAATAAGATATTTGAAAGTTTTTAGGTTTTTTAATTCGGTTTATTTTATATTTTTTTAATTAACCATTTACGTTGGCTATACTATTACCGTGGCTGTACTCTCGTTTTTTTTATACTACAACATGGTAATCAAGCTTGCGGTCCATTTGGTGTTAAGTGGTTACCGTCGCCTATAGACACTTGCAATGTTAGCACTTGCAATATAGTCATTTTCATGTGACCCAAATCCTGTACAACTTTTACTATCATCATTATCTTCATCATCATCATCAACAGTTCATATTATGTCCCCACCGAGGGGCTCGAGCCTACCCCATAGGGGCGAATAGGCCTTAGTCAACCACGCTGGCCAAATGCGGGTTGGTCGACTTCACACACAACCTAAGAATTTCTTCATAGGTGTGTGCAGGTTTCCTCACGATGTTTTCCTTCACCGTAAAAGCGTCGATTAAACGTACTTACATATGAATTCAAAATTTGAAAACACGTGGCGGGGATCGAACCAGTGCCTCCCGGGTGGGAGACGACGCTCTTACGCACTACGCCACCGACGCTTCTCTTACTCTCCACAGTCAAATAACACAAAAATTTTGTGGTGTTGTGTTGTTGGCGAATAAGGTTGCACAGAGCTCCAAGTGGTAGGGAAGGGAACTGGAGTTGGCAGCGCGTGAGTGTCACGTCAGTTTTACAAGCGTCTATCTAGGAGTCGTTTTCGACAGCTGCGCTACACGTCGCCAACCCTACATGTGCCTTAATGTTTAAGTTATATTATTCGGTATATATGTTTTAAGGTGTTTATATGCCTATGGGCCCTTTGTTTATTTTAATATTTTGTAAGCATAATGTTGCCTGAAATAAATGAATTATTCTTATTATAGCCTACGGTGGAAGTTTCATCCGACTTGTTTTTGTAATAAATAACACTTGTTGTGAGACTCCATTTTGGCCCCAATCTACCGTACAATTTAAAGTTACTTTAGATCCAGTTTCATTAAAAATAGATAGGTTACGGTCACTGCTTACCACAAGGCAGGTCATATATCTGCCTGTCAACCAAATACGCTTTTTACCAAAAATCTTTTTTAAATGTGAAATGAGTATGAGTCATAAGAGTGTATCAGAATTTAAGTTGACTTAAAATATGTCATTTTGAAATATGAAAATAAATTTATATTATTATTTACTCTGAATATTCAGAGTAAATAATAATATAAATTTATTTTCATTAAAAGTTTTACATATATTTCAAAGCAAAAAGCTATATTTTTCTCCAGAGAGGTTATTTTGAAATTGACAGCATTTTTATATTCAAAAACTAACTCACTCAAAATGATATTTGAATGACAAAATGGGTTAGCTTCGAATTATCTAATAGTATGCTTATGCGATATTTATGAAGCATCAGAAACTGTTTGTACGGTTGTAGTAAAAAAGGCATTTGCAAGTATAAAATATTTATTTAAAAATAAATTGCAGTCATATGACGCTAAAAGTTGTTTAATAAGTTATTACTTCTAACTTTCTAATTAATAACCATTAATTCAGTATGCTAATAAAATACATTTCATTTGTTAGTAAAAACTATATAATTACGAATAATAAAGATAACTATTTTGTAGATTAACTAAAGAAACGAAGTAAATGAATACAACAAAAATGCTTTGAATCTCTAATATTTATTTATACTACACTTAGAATATATATACAAAATAATGTTTAAGTATCTAAGATATATATATTATCTCTAAACAAATTACTGAGGAGTTATCTCCACAACGGATGCGCCGGGCTCTACAGGTGTTAATATTTCTACATTATCTACAGGTGTATTAGGCACAGCATTTACTGTAGTAGCCGATGCAGATGACGACTCCTGTAAAATTTCACTTACACCATTATTAGAGGGTGCAGCTTCGCTAGTAGTAGTGGCAAGACTAGCTGTAACAGGTACTTGGGTTTGGCTTGTACCTTCAGTAACTGGGGTCGCACTTGAGGCATCCACGGAATTAATATTAGCAGGAACGACATCAGGGACTGTAATAGCTGCCTCAACAGGTACAGCGGGTTCCGCTGGCTGTGCAGGTGCAACCTCAGGTTGAGCAGGTGACGCTGGTTCCGCTGGCTGAGCAGGTACAACCTGAGGTTGAGCAGGTGCAGCAGGTTCCGCTGGCTGTGCAGGTGCAACCTCAGGTTGAGCAGGTGACGCTGGTTCCGCTGGCTGAGCAGGTGCAATCTCAGGTTGAGCAGGGGCAGCAGGTTCCGCTGGCTGTGCAGGTGCAACCTCAGTTTGAGCAGGTGACGCTGGTTTCGCTGGCTCTGCAGGTGCAACCTCAGGTTGAGCAGGTGCAGCAGGTTCCGCTGGCTGTGCAGGTGCAACCTCAGGTTGAGCAGGTGCAGCAGGTTCCGCTGGCTGTGCAGGTGCAACCTCAGGTTGAGCAGGTGACGCTGGTTCCGCTGGCTGAGCAGGTGCAATCTCAGGTTGAGCAGGGGCAGCGGGTTCCGCTGGCTGTGCAGGTCCAACCTCAGTTTGAGCAGGTGACGCTGGTTCCGCTGGCTGAGCAGGTGCAATCTCAGGTTGAGCAGGGGCAGCGGGTTCCGCTGGCTGTGCAGGTGCAACCTCAGTTTGAGCAGGTGACGCTGGTTCCGCTGGCTGAGCAGGTGCAATCTCAGGTTGAGCAGGGGCAGCGGTTTCCGCTGGCTGTGCAGGTGCAACCTCAGTTTGAGCAGGTGACACTGGTTCCGCTGGCTGAGCAGGTGCAGCCTCAGGTTGAGCAGGTGACGCCGATTCCGCTGGCTGAGCAGGTGCAATCTCAGGTTGAGCAGGGGTCGAGGGTTCCGCTGGCTGTGCAGGTGCAACCTCAGGTTGAGCAGGGGCAGCGGGTTCCGCTGGCTGTGCAGGTGCAACTTCAGTTTCAGCAGGTGACGCTGGTTCCGCTGGCTGAGCAGGTGCAACCTCAGGTTGAGCAGGGGCAGCGGGTTCCGCTGACTGAGCAGGTGCAACCTCAGGTTGAGCGGGTGACGCCGTTTCCGCTGGCTGAGCGGGTGCAATCTCAGGTTGAGCAGGGGCAGAGGGTTCCGCTGGCTGTGCAGGTGCAACATCAGGTTGAGCAGGAGACACTGGTGCCGCTGGCTGAGCAGGTGCAACCTCAGGTTGAGCAGGTGACGCTGGTTCCGCTGGCTGAGCAGGTGCAATCTCAGGTTGAGCAAGGGCAGCGGGATCCGCTGGCTGTGCGGGTGCAACCTCAGTTTGAGCAGGTGATACTGGTTCCGCTGGCTGAGCAGTTACAGCCTCAGGTTGAGCAGGTGACACTGGTTCCGCTGGCTGAGCCGGTGCAACCTCAGGTTGAACAGGGGCAGCGGGTTCCGCTGGCTGTGCGGGTGCAACCTCAGGTTGAGCAGGTGACGCTGGTTCCGCTGGCTGAGCAGGTGCTATCTCAGGTTGAGCAGGTGACGCTGGTTCCGCTGGCTGAGCAGGTGCAACCTCAGGCTGAGCAGGGGCAGCGGGTTCTGCTGGCTGTGCAGGTGCAACCTCAGATTGAGAAGGGGCAGCTGGTTCTGAAGGTTGTGCAGGTACAACCTCGGGTTGAGTAGGGGCAGCTGGTTCCGCGGGCTGAGCAGGTACAATCTCAGGTTGAGCAGGTGACGCTGGTTCCGCTGGCTGAGCGGGTGCAACCTCAGGCTGAGCAGGGGCAGCGGGTTCCGCTGACTGTACAGGTGCAACCTCAGGTTGAGAAGGGGCAGCTGGTTCTGAAGGTTGAGCAGGTGCAACCTCGGGTTGAGTAGGTGACGCTGGTTCCGCTGGCTGTGCAGGTGCAACCTCAGGTTGAGCAGGTGACACTGGTTCCGCTGGCTGAGCAGGTGCAACCTCAGGTTGAGCGGGTGAAGCTGGTTCCGCTGGCTGAGCAGGTGCAACCTCAGGCTGAGCAGGAGCAGCGGGTTCCGCTGGCTGTGCAGGTGCAACCTCAGGTTGAGAAGGGGCAGCTGGTTCTGAAGGTTGAGCAGGCGCAACCTCAGGCCGAGCAGGAGCAATTTCAACTTGCGCAGGGTTTGCTGGTGCTATAGACTGTGCAGGTGCAACTTCAGGTTGTTGAACTGGTTGAGCAGGGCTAGCTGATTCCGCTGTTGAACCTACAGATCCTGACACGTCATTAGATACTCCATTAGTAGCCGTGTTGGACACACTTAAAGTGGAGCCTGATGCACCATTAGGAATTGTATCACTACCTGTTGTCGAAGGTACACCACTTACAGTGGTGCTTGAAGCAACGTCATTGCTTACGATAGGTCCACTACTACTGCCAACTATAGAAGAGCTGTCTTGAGTGGGAATAGTAGTAGATGAGCCATCACTCACTCCAGTTGAAGTAGCTCCATTATTAAGAGGTGCTCCAGGTGCTGCATTGTTTAATGAGTTTCCACTGGATGGAGATGGGGATTGGGAGGATGTGCCTTGATCAGAACTTAATACGCCTTGAGCTCCAACAGTAGTTGAAGAACCATCGCCTACTCCGGGTGGTGTAGTTTCACTGTTTACAGATGCTCCAGGCATTGCCTTGTTTAATGAGTTTCCGCCAGATCCTGAAGCGGGGCTAATAGAAGTTTCAACTGCAGACGTTTCACTATTAGCAACAGTGCCTGCTTGTCCTTGAGCAGTACTAACGCCATTATTAGCGCTTGATCCGATATCACTGCCAGTTGTAAAAGATCCCCCTTGAGCAACGGTAGTTGATGAAACGTCACTCACTCCAGGTGATGTAGATCCACTGTTTGCAGGTGATCCATTATTTGTGGCAGATCCTGAAGCGGGGATTATAGAACTTCCAGCTGCAGGCGTCTCACTGTTAGTTCCAGCTGCTGTGGTGCCTTGATTCTCAGGGGTTGATGCATCAGTCTGTCCACCGCTAACCCAAGTAGGTAAGAGATTAGTCAGGAATTGCGAGACCGTCTGTAAAAGGGTACGTTTTTCTTCAAGATTTCGTTGTATTACAGGAACCCCGGTCAAATTGTAATTATTTAACAATAAAGTCTTATTGTTTAATTTTTCGATCTTCATTTCTAAATCTGCCTGCAGTTGTTGAATTCCAATCGCATTAACATGACCCAATATGTGATTCCTTAAAGTATCTTGGGAAACGGTATCATTCTGCAGCTTAGTTTGAATTAGTTTTAAAACAGCATTATGGTATTCAGATTTGGTACTGTTGGCATTAAGGCCAAGCTCTTCAACGAAATACCTATTTAAGACATTTTTCTTCTCCAAATTGGTACTATGAACAGTCAAGCCATATTTTGCATATATATAACTTTTCCATACATCTTCAAGGTCCATGGAGTCATTCTCTTCTACGGACTCCATTGAAACAAGGTCCTCACCTTCATTAGCCTCTTTTTCCAATTTCTCACGTTGCTTCCGTTCTTTTTCTTGCCTTTTATGTTCCTTTTCTTCATTTTTCAATCGTTCCTTTTCAAGACGTTCTTGATGTTTACGCTCTTCTTTTTCTCGCTTTTCTTGCTGTTTTCGTTGCTGTTCTGCTTGCTTTTCTTCGTGCTTACGTCTTTCCTTTTCCCTTTTCTCTGCTTCTTTCTGCAGTTTTTCAGCTAATTTGTGTTCCTCTTCCTGCTGCTTTCTTTTCAATTTCTCTAATTTTCTTTCCAAACTTCTATCGTCATCATCGTTGTTATCATTATCATCATTGCCATCATCATCGTCCTTTTCTACTGTCGAGTGAGACTCGTTAGATTCGGAAGTATCGGGCTGCCACAACAAAGCTCTAGTGGAGCCTTGTTCATTCGGCAAATATTTCGCACTCACTAAGCAGAAGCAAACCTGAAATTAAATAATCGTTTGTTTAATTAACAGCAAACCAAAATATTAAAATTAAATGTATGAAAAGCACTTGATATACAACGCACAGGTAAATACGCAAACACTTCAAGTAACTTTAAAATGCAAACACAACACTATGGAATATATACACTGAGCAATAATTACTTACAATTAGGAGTAAGTAAATTATCTTCATTTTGATTGCTTTTTATCTCATTTAATGCGAAATTCGTTCGTTAACACTAGCGTGACATACGAGATCGTTCGTTAAATATTGTTACAAATACTATGAGAGCATCCTTTTATACCTTGACTGGTAATTACGAAAGATAACATTAGATAATAACTTCTGCCGAGATAACAGACTAAATCTTACTCAAACAAAATGTTTTTGCGAACACTGACTCACAGTCGCAGCTAACTAGCGTAGATTTTATTATGATGATAGAATATAATTATCAGTGCTTGATGAAAGTCTAAAACAAACTATTTCACCGGATATTTACTTCCGACGTTAACAATTAGGACACGAAAGGAAACGAAGATTATTTTGTCACTTAATTGTGTAAGATTTATTTTATATCTTTGTGGTTTATAAGACTAATGCTTATATTAATAATTTATCTGTTTCTTTAACAAACTCTTGTCACGTCACGCTAGTACAATAATTTTATAAAATAATTTTCATAGATTAAGTATTAAATAATAAATTAACTGCACATGTTACTGGTGGCGTGCTTAATGCATAGAAACGATAAAACTAACTTAGATTTCTTATCGAGATAGCAATTAGCGAATAAATGGAAAACACTGGCACGTAATAAGCACACAATAAAATTTTCAAGAAACTATTTCAATGTCATATTATTACGAACAAAAGAAAACTTAATGAAAGAAAGTAATTTACTAAAAATTAACAAATTACGAGTGTTTCGTTGTTGCTAATTAAAAATGATATAGTAATTAGGACTAAAAAGTCTATACATGTCTCCAAATTTAAGTTTATCTTAATATATAAAAAGAAAAGTCCTGCCTCACTGACTGACTGATCAACGCCTAGCTCATAATGCCTAACCAATAAACCTTGAACCTAAAAAGCTGGTATTTCGCTCAGAAGTTCCTTTTAAACGACTTCAAAAAATGAGGAGGTTCTCAATTCGTATTCATCTTTATTTTTTTAGGTTTACCGATTTGAAAATTCTTTTTTTGTGAAAAGGTATACTTTGCAAATGGTCCCATTCAAAATTTACATGAATCAGTTGAGTAGTTTTTTTAGAACCGTGAAAATACGCAGTCGCAATATGATTTTTTCCAAATTTTCCTACTTCATACGTCGATATCTTCGAAAGTTGATTACCAATTTCCATGATCTTTTTTGTCATAAAGACTAAAGTCTCGAAATAATTTTCTGTAAATTTTACAGTGTTAAAAACTATAGTGCTTAAGTATAGGACTTACACCAGTAAAAAGCAAAAAATAATTTATTTATAAAATAAAAAATAACCGCCTTCAAAACTAAAAACGGTTAAATTAAATGTTTAAAAAAATTCTAAATACCAACTATGTTTTTTGAGGTCAGTGCCCATCTTAATATTTGAAATAAACGTTGTCTCTTGTCTTTGGCACTAACCTTAAAAAACATAGATGCCATTTAGATTTTAACATAATATTTCACCGGTTTTAACCGACTTCAAAAAAGAAGGAGGTTATCAATTCGACTGTATGTTTTTTTTAATGTTTGTTACCTCATAACTCGTTACTGGGTGGACCGTTTTTTAAGATTCTTTTGACCCTAAAACACTAAAAAGCAGAAAAAAAAAATTAAATAAAAAAAAACAGCCTTCAAGTCTAAAAACGGGAGAAATAAAAATTTTGTTTATAAAAATCTAAATGTTTTTGGAGGTCGGTGCCAACCTCAATATTTGTAATAAACGTTGTCACTTGTATTTGGGACCGACCTCAAAAAACATTTAGATTTTTATAAACAAAATTTTTATTTCTCCCGTTTTTAGTTTTGAAGGCGTTTTGGCGTTTTTTTTTTATTTTTACTTTCTCGTATACGTAGTATAGACGATGTCTTGTAATCGTCAAAAAATTCGACCTCGAGATTTTGACGGATTTACATGTTTTGGACCACCCTGAGTCTAAAAATACCGTTTATGGAATTATGTCTGTGTGTGTATCTGTGTGTCTATGCATTAGCACGATAACTCGAGTATGCTTCAACTTATTGCAACCAAATTTAACATGCATGTATGACATCAAAATATAAGGTTTTTATCAACTTTTGAGTCGTTTCCGGTATACGAAAAAGTCATGGGGAGACCACTCCCGATTTTAAATTCTGAAGGCGGTTATTTTTTTAATGTAGACAAGGCATAAGAGAAAAGCTAATTAAAGGGACGCTTCCTACGTTACATACAAGCAACTCTTGTTATGGTAACAACATCGAAATCGAAAAAAAACTATTTCATAAATTTTGGTTCATAACTTTTGTATGGAAGAGCTTATTTTTTAAGCGATTTCGATGTTGATCCCATAGCAAGGTTGTTTGTATGTAATGTAGGAAGCGTCCCTTAAATTATCGGGGATAATAAAAAAGTAAAGGTGCAAAAGAAACTGACTGACATATCAGCGCACAGCCCGAACCGCTGGGTCTAGATAAGTGGCAAGCGATACAAAGTTTCTATCTCTCTACTATTCTTAATTAATGGCTTCGCGATACATTTATGTTACGCATTTAACAAATGTCAAGTGAAAAAGAAGCGTCGGTGGCGTATCGCGTAAGGGCGTTTTCTCCCACCGAACCCCGCCACGTACCAATGTATTTTCAAGTTTTGAATTCATATGTACGTTAATCGACGCTTTTACGGTAAAGGAAAACATCGTGAGGAAACCTGAACACACCTATGAAGAAATTATAGGTTGTGTGTGAAGTCGACCAACCCGCAATTGGCCAGCGTGGTTGACTAAGGCCTAATCGACCCTACTATGGGGTAGGCTCGAGCCCCACGGTGGGGACATTATATGAGCTGTTGGTGGGAAGTGAAAAAGTAATTAAGTAACTAACAATTGTACGGTAGATTTGAGTTAAAAATGGAGTCGGTTAACACGTATTTTTAAAGCAAGAACTCGGGATAAACTCCGACTACTACGCATTTGACACGACGGTCGCCATAGAGCTTTCTCAGTTATACGACTATAATCTATATATTAAAATCTATGTATGTCAATGTGTGTGTATTTTATTAAATATGCACATTATATGCTATCTTCAGTTGTATTTACCGGTTTCTATGACCTAAATGGAAATGAGCTCGCCCGAAAATGTTATATTCAAATGCTGGAGTATCTCCCGAATAGCAATAAGGAACGAACGACCAAATACCGAACAAAACACAATTGACAGGATGAAATTAGGTTCGGTTCATATGTGAACATTACGAAAATTGGGAATAGGTACTTAGTTTCCACATCGGCCCTTTTTACCCGACTTCAGAGAAGCCAAGAGGAAGCAGTCTATGTATGTAATGTATGTTAGTATATACGGATATTACGCATCTGATTTTGATCAATAAAGTTTTAATCGTTTCTTTATTATGGTCCGGGTAATATTCGCTATATTTTAACCGACTTAGGGGGACTTTTACAACAAAAGGAATCGATTTTACTTAGTAAACCCCAATTTTAACCGATTTCATTTATTTCTTTTTTTAACCCCGACGCAAAAAGAGGGGTGTTATAAGTTTGACCTGTCTGTGTTATTATCTGTATGTCTGTCTGTGGCATCGTAGCTCCTAATAGAATGGACGAATTTTGATGGCGTAGTGCATAAGAGCGTCGTCTCCCACCCGGGAGGCACTGGTTTGATCCCCGCCACGTACCAATGTGTTTTCAAATTTTGAATTCATTTGTACGTTTAATCGACGCTTTTACGGTGAAGGAAAACATCGTGAGGAAACCTGCACAACACTCACATTTCCAACCACCGTGGCGTTTGATTGTTGTTAAGTCTGCACGAATACGAATTAAGGTTTTGCTAGTTCGATATTATTTCTAAACACCACACGTCAGTAGTATAAATTTGAACAGCGAGCGGACGGCTCAGTCTCATTCAATACCCACAAAATAAAGTAGTCAGCACGCCTAGAGAAGTTTTCACTTACAAAATATATCATATTTTTCCCTAACATTAAATGGACATTTCCTTTTTCCCGATTCTTTCCCTTTTGCCGTTAAAAGCTATCGACCTTACTAATGCCATTTTTGAAGAAATCCATGTTGTGGTCCTTCGGGGAAACCTCAACAAGTTAATCCATAAACTACGTATACGTAGAAGGAAATTTCTCGAAAAAACTAATTCGAATCTGAGTGTGAGAATGAAGACTCTATTAACATCGTGTTAAGTAAAACTAAGAGTACACTGTATTATACAACTATTCATAAAGAGCAAACATTTTAGACAAATCTAATATAATATAATTCTCGTGTCGCGGTGTTTGTGGTTAAACTCCTCCGAAACGGCGTTCCCGATTCTCATGAAATTTTGTGTGCATATTGGGTAGATCTGAGAATCGGACATCTATTTTTTATCCCCCTAAATGTTAAGGGCAATCCACCCCTAAATTTATTTATTTTTCAATTTTAGATAAAAAAAAATTAATTTTTTATTATATGTGGCATTAAAAAATACATACAACCCTAAATTTTACCTTTTATCACCAACCCATATTTTTTTATAGCTATTTTAGTAATTTGATCATTTTTGTAAGGCAAATTAACGTTTGCCGGGTCAGCTAGTATTATTATATATTTAACATAACTAAACGGGATAAACTTATTTACATAATTATGTAGTAGCATACTACATAATTATGCAACTGGGTTTATTAAATATTAAATTAATAATTGCATTGTAAGTTTTTAGTCCTTCTATTTAGAATTTAAAAAAAAGCGTTGGTGGCGTATTGCGTAAGGGCGTTGTCTCCCACCCGTGAGGCTCCGGTTTGAACACCTCCACGTACCAATGTGTTTTCAAATTTTGAATTCATACACACCTATGAAGAAATTCTTAGGTTGTCAAGTGTGTGAAGTCGACCAACCCGCACTTGGCCAGCGTGGTTGACGAAGGTCTAATCACCCCTAATGTGGGGTAGGAGACATTATATGAGCTCTTGGTGATGATAATGATGATTTAGAACCTATTGTTTCGTAATGTGGGCGATAACGTCTGTTTGTAGGCATTCAGAAGGGCAGTAGAAGACCCAGAGAAAAATTATAAACAGATTTTTTCTGCCCTCCTACCCATTTTTGGGTCGTAATAATATGTGAACTGTATTAATAAACAAGATTTGGCTGGAAGAAGACTGTACTCAAATATTTATTTATCTTCTGAACCTAGGGAAGGGGTAGAGTCAACTTTGACAAGATGCGAGTGAGTCTTGTGCTTACCAGGCAGGGTATAAACATGTTTTTTTTCTTATTTTTATTGAAAAGTCATTTACTACACTTTTTAATTAAAAAAAGACTCAATTTCACATGATGGCAAGCAGAAATGGAATCCAAATAGCTGGAATTTACCATCCTTATCATTAAAGAGAAGGAAATCATTTTATTTCCCCTAGCTTCCATAATACAATTATAAATACGGAAAAACATCCATACCGGTAGCGATCCATGACGGCAATTGCTTGATCAATAACCGTTACATTATAATTATTATTGGTTATTACTTTTAATTATTAAATCAGCAATGCTTATTTTCCATATTAGTTTTGAATATAATTAAGAGAAATAGTATTTCCTGATTAAAAGTTATACCTATAGATTTTTTTTTTTTACTTAGGACGCTTATTTTGGTGCATGTGACAATTACATTGTTACCGCAGATTTTTAGGACGGCGTAGACCTTTGGTGGGTCCTTTAGCACACAGGGGGAACTACCCGTAGAAGATTACTAATCGACAGGTATCAAGCAGAGTTCAAATCGGAAAAGTTATAAGATTTCTGTCAGTGGCGATTTCTTGTGTGTAGTCTTGTGTTGACTCCAAGGGAGACGCTTCAATGGAAGTTGGCTCCGCACCGTTGAAATCGCAACTTACCTACTACTAGAATGGTTTGTTTGTTTAGCGTGTATTATTTTGTTTTGCGAGTTATCGCGGTTTCGGTCTACCTTCGTAAACCTTTCATTATCAATATAAAACTTTAAAGTCCTCGAGTGGGAAACGCAGCGTTGGTAGGGCCCCCACAAAGTGGACTGACGATCTAGTAAAGGTCGCGGGAAGCCGCTGGATGCGGGCAGCGCAAGACCGACCGGATGACCGTTTGGAGATCCGTGAGGGAAGCCTATGTACAACAGTGGACGTCTCTCAGCTGAAATGATGATAAAACTTTTACAAATATTTTGTGAAATCCGCACCTAACAGATTCAGTATATGTTTGCTCGTGACAAGTAAGAAACGATGGACTAAGACAAATTCAGTTTCAAATCTTGCATTTCTAGTCTGGGTTGGAAGAACAGGCACCGGAACGCTGATAATAAAACTCTATAAGTGCAGATCAGAGTATCCGACTCTTCATACGATTAGCAAAAGACTGTCAAACTTCTTAAAAATAATCTCAGATCACACTGTGTGTTATTTTCCATTCATTAAAATATGACATAAGAAGATACTAATAGTTACATATATTCGTGTTATGTACCGTTTCTACGTTCAGTATTTAATTGGTTTGTAAAGCAGATCGTTATATTGACGTGAGTTCTAATGTTTGCATAAATCTTACGGGTTTTATTGTTATTTACATAGAAAACACCCATTTATTTATTGTATCCACGTAGATTAAATTAACAATAACAATTATTATCAAGCCTGGTGTCCTATAATGGCATTCGAGAGCAATCTGGATTAGGTGCCCGTATACGCTGTAGGCACTTTTTGAAGTGAAAACTTCTGTAGACGAGTTGAGCAATTTTTGAGTAAGGGATAAACTTGTGGGTTCGCGTTACCAAATCCGGCGCGTCCCGAAATGCTAACGTCGGCTGCATTATGAATTCTCAATTTTGAGTACTACAGTTAATTTAAAAATTCAAACAAACCATTGTTATTTTATAGTGTTAAGTTTTCACCTCTACGACACCGTCGTGATAGAGAGGTCAATATAGCTTCCTACACATCAAGAGGTCCGGGTATGAATGCTGGTGGCGGCAAACATTTGTGTGACGAACGCGAATATTTGCTTGCGCGTCGTGGTTTTTCATATATTCATTTAAGTTTATTTATAAAAATATCTCAAATTGTTATGTATATTAAAAATGTCCGTTATCTTGTATCCATAACACAAGTTCTTAATAATACTTACTTTGGGCTAGATAATTGATGAGAACGTGGAAATATTAATTTTATAATTATGGGCAGTTCCTGTCTGTTGGTTTATTTCATTTAGAAATCTTGACGTAGTTTTTTTTCTGTTGGTTAATAAGATTGCTTTACACGGTCTACTGAGATGGTTTAGGGTTTGTTTGTTGGTTCACTGAAAATTTAGTTACTTAATGGGGTTGATACCTATCTTATGTAGGCGACGGCTTACATATAAAGCCACACAGTATAAGCCATGTAGCGCCTCAAAATAGTGACAATTTACCAAGCACACTGTCGCCTGAAAAACAACAAAAATCCAAAAAGTAATAAACCTTCTTCTGTAACTTATCTAAAGGTGGGTCCAGATATTTATCATTTGCCCGATCAGCGTATCCGTATTGCCGATGCGTATCATGATCGCTTAATCGCGTATAATGATACAAGTATCGTCACTCGTCCACCCATGCGATCATGATACGCGTTCCTTCGTCTGTAGCTCATCTAAGGAGCCCAGGTAAAATAATTGATGTTAAAATGGAATGAGAGAGAAGTAGCGTCAATTATAGTGGAATATTCCACTGTACTTTACATAATTAACTCGGATCATCCTCCTCGGTCACAGTTTTAATTTCAACGCATTTTATTATTCTTTCAATATACTTGGTTATTGTCAATTTATACACATAATATAATGATGTAAATTGTGGATCATTTTAAAGCATTGTACTCATATATAAATTATCCGCAAATTATTTTCTCTGTTAAGGTAACAGATCTCAAACGTAGTAGTGACACTCAATTGGATTATTCTCTAGGGTGTCAAATAGAGTTTCGGAGACGAGGCGTACACTGTGCGTCGTCCATACTAAGGCTGTGAGGGTACCGATGGTTTTTAGTGAATATTCCCGAGAATTCTTGGGCTATCCCACACACAACACATTATCTAGCCCACGGTACAGTCCGTAAAGTTTATTCCATCGCAAAAAGGGGGTCATATAGAACATTATTTGGATCAATATTCATTATCCTTAAATCCTAGAATGACAGTAATATAATCCCGAACTAAACTCAAAACCAAGGTCATCCCGAAATTACGCAACGAAGATTTAGTCACGCGCACTCAGTAACCTCTCTGCGGTAAAGATCTTATCTCAGCGATTACAATGTTTGCATTCCACTTTTAATGTTCAAGACAACAAACAACGAACGGAAATGATATTAAATAACTTACAATTAGAATTTATTGCCCGAATAGATACGGAGCACAACAAAAACAAAATTTTGAGTGGTTCAGCTGATTTACCTCCCAAATTTTAGGTGTTTGTCCTAGGGAATTACCTATACAGTAAATAAAACTATACATAGAGCCTTTATTATATACACACTAGTGGACCCGACAGACGTTGTCCTGTCCAGCGGACAAAATTGTGAATCTAAACCATTCTCAGATCCCCTTGAACACACACAAAAAATTTCATCAAAATCGGTCCAGTCGTTTTTGTGAATCTAAACCATTCTCAGATCCCCTCGAACACACACAAAAAATTTCATCAAAATCAGTCCAGTCGTTTAAGAGAAGTTCAGTGACATACACACTCACAGAAGAATTATATATATTAAGATAAGCATCTATGCAATGGTGAATGAATATACTTCTTCTTTGAAATTGTTGAAAATGTAAAGTAACAGATAATTGTACGGTATATTGAGTGAAAAATGGAGTCTCTCAACACGTGTTTTTACAACAAGAACTCGGGAGAAACGCGAATGAATATACATTTTTACTTTCTCACATACGTAGTATAGAGGAAGTCTTGTTTCTTTGTATTGACGTTCATAAATGAACACATTGTACCAAATCTGAATAAACGTATATTTAATTTAAATGAATGAATAAGCTTTATTGTACACCTAAATTAAAGTAGATAATACAGACATAGTTCCATGCAGCTTTTGTATGGAAAGAAATAACAAGGAGAACAATAAAGGGGTTGACGGTGTATCAATTAATTAGTTATACCGAAATAAAAAACTTAAATAATATGACATAATGACATTACTTACTAACTATAATGTCCTACATAATATAACTTAAATACAAACATAAACATAATAAAAATATGATCCGAAATGCTGTAGCAACACACATGTATACCTACGTCTATTATTTTAATAATATTTCACTACATTGGCAGAACTTGAAAAGGGATGGCATAATTAATCCAATAGGAATAAAAAAGACAGCTAGTGTTTGTCATTGCGTTACATTACCATAGAAACCATATTCAGTATTCAGTATTCAGTATTCTTTATTGCATTTTCATTCATTCAAAAATTACTCGTCAGATGTCGATCTAAATTAAAAGGACCACATAACAAGCACTAGCCATAGATAAATACCGCTGCTACGTAAGTACCTACTTACGTAGCACTAGCTTCCAAACGTCGAGAGAATCTTCAAAATCGGTACACCTAGTAAAGAGTTATTAAGTAACACACATGAAAAAATACAGTCGAATTGTAATCTTCCTCCTTTTTTAAAATCGGTAAAAAGAGGTGATACGTGTGCTACGACCTTTAGGGTGTAAAATCTGTTCTGGATGCTGGATTATGTTTGTTGGTTTACTAAAGATTTAGTTACTTCATTCAGTCTACTTATCTAAAGATTTGGGGTACGCGAAATTAGTACCTAAAAAAAGAATAAATACGTATTGTACCTTTATTTTATTTTCACAAATTGTTCATTAGAATACTCAGCGATAACTTTTCAATTTCTAAGCCATTATAATATATTCTGCATTAAGAAAATCTATTTTGAAGCTACTTGCGTTTTCAGATACAGGAAACTGATTTACTGCTACAATCCGTCTTGAAATTGAGTTTTGAGAGGAGATAAATCAATCTGTATGTTATCAAGTATTGGGAATATAACTTGTTTGATAAATTGTATGATTCAGACTTAATCATATTTAGTACTTTTTTGGATTTTCTGCTATTCTTGTCAACTGAGCACCGATATAAATTACAATAAGTGTACCTACTTGAGATATTCCATGAAAATTGTGTCTTAAAATCAATTTATTTTGGGTCTTGTACCTACTAACAAACGGGACCTAACAAACAAATTATGTTTTATGTATACAAACCTTACTTTACCTTAACCTTAGAAATATAAACACATATTTATATATATCTATCAGCTACGAAGGTCTTTTGCACATTTTAAGATGTCTTGTATATTATGAATTCGTCGTATTAGTTGTTATAATTGAGACCGTAAATATTACATTATATTTTTTCTTAAGTCGGAACAGACATGCGCCATACTAGTTTAATTTCTTATAAGACATTTTCTTATCAGACACAAGAAATTTTCTTATAATGTGCAAAAGCCTTAAAAGACAGGTTGATAACGGTACGAAAACTAACAGGCAAAAATGGAATAATTCACGATACCTACCTAAAACTTTACCCATTGCCCATAAAACTTTAGAAATTTAGCGCCAAAGTAGTATAAAAAATGTTTTATGCAACATTTCATCTAGATTCGAAAACACGAACTATAAAACAAATTCTTATAAATAAGGTACGCTTAATACGAAAGGAAAAACCTAGATACTATTTAAAAGTTAAAACTTAGTTATTTACTCGTAACTATTAAAATAATATCTAAAGGGTTCTTCCTTCACTTAGGATTATGTTTTTAACCGACGTGAAAAAAAGAGGGTTCTCAATTCATATTCATCTTTTTTTTAAGTATGTTCCCATTTACTCGAAAACGCCTAAACCGATTTGAAAAATTCTTTAATTTCCCGGTTTAAATAAACGTTGTCGCTTGTCTTTAGTACTGACCTATAAAAAAGCATAATTGCTATATAAACACTTAGGTCCGCATTACAGAATGACACTCAGAAATCAATCATGTCTTGAGAATCGTTTGTCACTTTCTATCAAACACAAATTTCGGCGATGATTCTTGAGACTCATTCTATAATACGTGCCTTAGATTATTGAAGCATAACACTTTTATTCTTCCCTTTTTAGTTTTGAAGGTGATTTTTTTATTTAATAAAATTTCTCTAAGATTTTATATCTATCTTGTGCGATGGGGTAGACAGCGAGATTATTTTGGACTCTGTGTTGCATCTACCAACTAATAACAGACGCAATTCCACCAAATTCCGTTATTTTTTTCAGAACGTGGACTTAAAATTCGAACGATGATGGCCTGATGCTGTGGCCCAAAACAATCTTTTACGAGGAAATATCCACGGAATACTTTGGGTATTTACTGATGTCTAGTCTGGGGAATATTAAGGATTATTAACCGTCCTAGTTTTTCCTAATTTAAGGGTTTTTCCATTTAAAACAAAAGTAAAGCGCCAACCCCCATTTCGTTTGTATACTGTAAATTTTTGTCGTTATTATTATGTTAATGAAGATACAATTTCTCGTCATCAAGGCTGTTTATATCTTTTGACGAGAACTCCGCAAATAAACAAACAATGAAGTTTGTATTAATATTTAAGTATGCACGTCATAGCACGTTATCAAACAACACTAGGTATAAGAACGGTTCATAGACACGACTTTGCAGCTAAATAGTTACCATGCGGTATAAAAAGGCTTAAAGTGAAAATCTTGATGCAGTAATTTTTAATGACTACGTGCCCTCTCTTTTTATCATAACAGCCTTTATAATTCGACCCACTGCTGGGACACAAGGCCTCTCCATGTTATCGAAAGAGGTTTTGAGCAGTAGTCCACCACGCTTGCCCATTGGATTGGTGGACAGAGTATAAGGTGATCAATACCCCTTTTGCTGATCCATTAGTCACCTTCTACGACTCCCGTTGGAGAATATGGGGTGATGCTATTCTACTCTGCCGGCATCACATGACGAGACTAACCCTATGGTTTCCGGACCATAATAACGAACTGATTGACCATAAGAACACTACATTCCCACGCCGTCTTAGTGGAGTGGTCAGTATAGCTGCCTACACATCAAGCGTTCCGGGTTCGAGTCCTGGTAGTGGCAAATGTTTGTGTGAGGAACACGAATATTTGTTGAAGAGTTATGGTTGTTTATATTACATAAATATCAAGCTCGAAAGATCGCGACTAATGAAGTCTACGCTCCGCCCAGCACCAGTCCACATCAATAACCCCGAGAGCTTTCAGCTCGAACTTCAAAACCGCTTCGAAATACTAAAACATTGCGCTGACGTGGACGAGCTCAGTGACCAATTGGTGGAAACTGTCCATACAGCTGGTGCCAAGTTCTTTAAAACCCAGCGTAAAAATAGAACTAATAAGCTTTCTCACCTCACTATCAAGCTGATGGAGGAACGGAAGGATATGATTCTGCAGTCTTCAGATGACACTCGTAAATATCGGCAGCTCAATAGACAAATCTCAAAGTCATTGAAACGCGACATTCGCCAATCTAATACCAACTATATTAAAGAGGTAATTGAGCGAAATAGGGGCTCCAAAGTGTTCGCGAGAGATTTGGCTATAGGGCACAGCCAGTTGTCGACACTGAAGACCGACGATGGCAGAGTCATAGCTTCTAGACCCGAACTTATGTGTGAGGTTGAGAAATTCTATGGGCAGTTATACACGTCTACAAAGTCACCTGTCACTGATCTGGTGGCAGATCCAAGGGCCAAATTAACCCGGCACCATACCGAAGACCTACCCGACGTCAGTTTGTATGAGATAAGTATGGCTCTCAAACAACCCAAAAACAACAAGGCACCAGGTGATGACGGAATTACAGCAGAGCTTCTCAAAGCAGGCGGAAAACCGATCCTACAAGCTCTCCAAAAGTTATTTACTTCCGTTATACTTGAGGGCAAGACGCCACGGGCATGGAACAGAAGTGTGGTGGTGCTGTTTTTCAAAAAGGGCGATAAGACCTTGTTGAAGAACTATAGACCCATCTCACTTCTGAGCCATGTCTATAAGTTGTTTTCTAGAGTCGTTACCAACCGTCTCGCACGCCGATTTGACGAATTCCAGCCTCCCGAACAAGCCGGTTTCCGAAAAGGCTACAGCACCATAGACCACATTCATACGCTGCGGCAGATTATACAAAAGACCGAAGAATATAATCAGCCACTGTGCTTGGCGTTCGTGGACTATGAAAAAGCCTTCGATTCGATCGAAACCTGGGCTATGCTACGGTCTCTCCAAAGGTGCCAAATAGACTACCGGTACCTTGGAAGATGTCTTCAAGCTCTTGACCTGGAACGGACGTGGCATCAATATTAATGGCGAGTACATCAATCACCTTCGGTTTGCCGACGATATAGTACTCATGGCTGAGACCTTGGAGGACCTTGGCGCAATGCTCGATGACCTCAGTAGAGCCTCCGAGAGAGTAGGCCTAAAAATGAACATGGAGAAGACTAAAGTTATGTCGAACGCTCATGTCGTACCTACTCCCGTGGTAATCGGTCACTCTACACTTGAAGTTGTTGACGATTATATATACCTGGGACAAGTTGTCCAATTAGGTAAGTCCAACTTCGAGAAAGAGGTCAACCGACGAATCCAACTCGGTTGGGCAGCGTTCGGGAAGCTACGTAAAATCTTCTCGTCCAAATTACCGCAGTGTCTCAAAACGAAAGTTTTTGACCAGTGTGTGTTGCCAGTGATGACTTATGGCACTGAAACGTGGTCACTTACAATGGGCCTGATAAGAAAGCTCAAGGTCACCCAGAGGGCAATGGAGAGGGCTATGCTCGGTGTTTCTTTACGAGATCGAATCAGGAATGAGGAGATCCGTAGAAGAACTAAAGTTTACGACATAGCCCAAAGAATTGCCAAACTTAAGTGGCAGTGGGCGGGGCACATTGCTCGGAGAGCAGATGGCCGATGGGGCCGAACAGTTCTCGAGTGGCGACCGCGCACCGGACGACGCAGTGTGGGTAGGCCCCCCACAAGGTGGACTGACGACCTGTTTAAGGCTGCTGGTCACGCCTGGATGCGAGGTGCACAGGATCGGTCGTTGTGGCGTTCTTTGGGGGAGGCCTATGTTCAGCAGTGGACGTCATGTGGCTGAAATGATGATGATGATGATACATTTATTCAAAAAAATATCTAAAAATTATTATCTATTTAATAAATTAGCCGTTATCTAGTATCCATAATGTTGTGGCGTACAGCCGAGTTCTACCGCGCATGCGTTGACATGTAAAAAGAGACTTGTCTATTAGCGTCAAATGGTTCTTACAATATTGTGGTGAAAAAGTGTGGCACTAATTGTAAATTCTCTTTCTTTACTTATCGTAATACAATCTATTCGCATTTTAAGTATTTGTATTATTCAGTGCCCAATGTTTTCTACAGTGGTGACCCCAAATATTTTTGAACCATTGCTGTTATAAGAATACGCAGCTTTAGGAAGATGGCTACCAATTCTCCGTCCGCAGCAGCTCCGTCATCGGATGTTTGTCGGGTAGGCATTCGCATAACACCATTTTGGCCCGAAAAACCATCAATTTGGTTTGCACAGATTGAGGGGCAGTTTTTGATTTCTAACATCACTACCGACTCGACAAAATTTTACTATGTGATCGGACAGCTTGATCAACACACATCGGCTGAGGTTGAAGACATTATAGTGAACCCGCCAGCTAACGAGAAGTATGAAAAGTTGAAATCGGAGCTCATCAGGCGGCTGTCAGCTTCAAAGGAGAAGAAAGTCAAGCAACTCCTAATGCATGAGGAGCTCGGTGACCGCAAGCCCTCCCAGTTCTTGAGGCATTTAAGACATCTTGCCGGTCCTGAGGTACCCGAAGATTTTCTCCGAACGATCTGGACTAGTAGGTTGCCCACCGCAGTGCAGACTGTCATCGCATCGCAGCTCTCGTCCAACCTAGAAGCTGTAGCTGAGTTAGCAGACAGAATCCAGGATATAGTTCCTGGTGCACCCCAGGTAGCTGTAGCATCGAGCAGCGTTAGCATGATGGACTCCATGGCTCAGCAGATTGCTAAGCTGACGAAGCAGGTTCAGGCCTTATCACACCAGGTCAACAGTAGGTCTCGCTCAAGGTCGCCAGGAAGACGCAGCCGTCGGGGGAACAGCAGCCAGCGCTCCAACTCCAGCTACAGGAGGCATCCGACATGCTGGTATCACTTCAAGTTTGGTGAGAAGGCGAACTGTTGCGTTAAGCCGTGCGACTTTAAGCCGGAAAACTTCAGAAGCAGTCAGTAATGGCGGCTGGCGACTGCTCAACCTGTAAAGGCCGTCTTTTTGTTACAGACAGAGGTACTAAGATTCAGTTTCTTGTTGACACAGGCTCCGATGTCTGCGCGTACCCTAGGAATCTTTTGCGAGGTCATCGTGCGAAGTCTACCTATGAACTGGTTGCTGCAAATGGGACTCCAATATCAACTTACGGTACTATCAAGATTAACCTCAACCTTGGACTGCGCCGTGAGTATTCTTGGGAATTTATTGTGGCGGATGTTTCTAAGCCTATAATCGGAGTTGACCTATTAAGTTTTTACGGTTTATTGGTTGACTGCCGACAGCAACGACTACTCGATTCCTTGACCAATCTTTCTGTCAACGCACCTTCGTCTCACAAGCAAAGCCATGAACTGCTGTCAGTTAAAACGTTCACTGGACATTCAGCTTACCATGACTTGCTCAGATGCTATCCAGATTTGACAAGGCCAGCAGGTTCACCCAAAATTTCTCTCCATAACACCAAACATCATATCAGAACAACACCCGGACCACCAGTATCATCCCGACCTCGACGTTTGGCTCCTGATAGGCTTCAGATCGCCAAGAAGGAATTCGAGGATATGATGAAATCTGGTGTAGCTCGTCGTTCAGAAAGCCCATGGTCCTCGCCTTTGCACATGGTTCCGAAGAAAGATTCCGGATGGCGACCGTGTGGTGATTATCGGTCTCTGAACGCAAGGACAGTTCCAGATCGGTATCCAGTGAGGCATATTCACGACTTCGCCTACCAACTGTCAGGGAGTTTGATGTTTTCGAAGATCGATTTGGTGAAGGCGTACAACCAGATCCCGGTCGAGGAAGAGGATATACCGAAAACGGCGATCACCACCCCGTTCGGGCTCTTCGAATTCCTCTTCATGACCTTTGGCCTGCGAAATGCTGCCCAAACCTTCCAAAGGTTCATAGATGAGGTTCTTCAAGGGTTAGATTTTACGTTTGGCTACCTGGATGACATTCTGGTATTTAGTAAGGGAGGAGAGAAGGAGCACCTGGAACACCTGGATACTCTTTTCCAGCGGCTCGCAAAGTATGGCGTAGTTATTAATACTGCTAAGAGTGTTTTTGGTGTTAAGGAGGTAGAGTTTTTAGGATACCACGTATCTCCTGATGGAATACGCCCCCTCAATGGCAAGGTTAAAGCTATCCTGGACTACCCTCTTCCTAAGACGGCAAAGGAATTGAGACGGTTCCTTGGGATGATCAACTTTTATAGGAAATTCCTGCCTGATGCTGCGCGTATTCAAGGACCTTTGCATGAAGTTCTATCTGGACCTAAGATCAAAGGCTCTACTCCTATCGATATGACTCCAGAACTCCGGGAAGCGTTCGACGGGTGCAAAAGCAATCTCTCTAATGCCACACTCATCTCTCATCCAGATTCGCATGCGGAGTTAGCACTTTTCACCGATGCTTCAGATGTGGCTATGGGAGCTGTCCTGCAGCAACGTCGTAATGGCAATTGGGAACCGCTGGGATTCTTCTCCCGTAAGCTTACGTCAGCACAGCGGAATTATAGTCCTTATGACAGAGAGTTGTTGGCGATCTATGAAGGCATACGGTATTTCCGGTACATGGTTGAGGCAAGAACGTTCAAAGTGTTCACCGACCATAAGCCCATCACCTTCGCCTTCACTACCAAGCGAGATAACTGCTCTCCTCGACAGCACCGTTATCTAGATTACATCGCTCAGTTTACTACTGACTTGCAGCATATTTCTGGCCAGGAAAACGTAGTCGCAGACGCGTTCTCTCGTATAGAGAGTATTGTTGATGCCATAGATTACAAGGCACTTGAAGTTAAGCAGGCAGATGATCCAGAGCTTCAGCATTTGCTTACAAAGACTACAGCGTTAAAGTTGGAAAAGGTTCAAACGGCTGACGGGAATGTATATTGCGATTTGTCGACATCTCGTCCAAGACCATTTATAACACCTGATTTTCGCAAAGAAGTATTCGACAGCGTTCACAACCTTAGTCACCCAGGTCCGAATGCTACGTCTAAGCTGGTGTCGGAAAGATATGTTTGGCCGAATGCTCGACGGGACTGTAGGAGATGGGCTCAGCAATGCATAGAATGCCAGCGTAATAAGGTTATCCGTCACACGACTTCTCCTTTGGCGCGATTTCCTACTCCATCTGAACGCTTTTCCCACATCCATATGGACATAGTGGGACCTTTGCCTTATTCCTCTGGGTTTAGGTATTGCCTCACCGTCATTGACCGCTTTACCAGATGGCCTGAGGTTTACCCATTGGAGGACATCACAGCAGAGTCTTGCGTAAGTGCTTTCATTTCCGGTTGGGTTGCTCGCTTTGGATGCCCTCGCCAAATAACTACAGATCGAGGCAAGCAGTTTGATTCCCAACTGTTTAGAAGTGCATGTGATTTTCTTGGAGCAACGCATAGTATGACGACGGCATACCACCCAGCTGCAAATGGTATGGTGGAAAGGCTACATCGACAGCTGAAAGCAGCTATTATGTGCCATAACAACCCTAAATGGTCGGAAGTTTTGCCACTTGTGCTTCTTGGAATTAGGAGTGCTTGGAAGGATGACCTGAAGACGTCCTCAGCTGAACTTGTTTACGGGGAGACCCTTCGTATGCCGGGCGAGTTTTTTGTACCCAAGAAATTAATTGCGGCTGATATTACTAGTTTTGTTACCCGTCTTCGTGACCATGTCGCAAAGTTATCACCGACGCAAGTAGCTTGGCACTGTAAAAGAACATTTTATTTACCTGCTGATATCTTCACGTCGGAGCATGTGTTTATGCGTCAAGGTCCGGCGAAGAAGTCGTTGGAATCTCCTTATACTGGTCCTCATAAAGTACTAGAAAGGAGTCCAAAAACGTTTAAGTTGGACATTCTCGGAAGGGAGGTTATTGTTTCTGTTGACAGGTTGAAGCCGGCTTACCTTGTGGACAGTAATCCTAAAGAGTCTAGTTCACGCTCTACCCCACTGTTGCCAGAGAAAAGGACTAGAAGTGGAAGAGTAGTCAGGTTTCCGGATCACTATCAACCGTTGTGAAACGGTCTCGGCAGGGGGGTGATGTGGCGTACAGCCGAGTTCTACCGCGCATGCGTTGACATGTAAAAAGAGACTTGTCTATTAGCGTCAAATGGTTCTTACAATATTGTGGTGAAAAAGTGTGGCACTAATTGTAAATTCTCTTTCTTTACTTATCGTAATACAATCTATTCGCATTTTAAGTATTTGTATTATTCAGTGCCCAATGTTTTCTACAATGTTATTAATGATACTTAATTTAGGCTAGATAATTGGTGTGAGTGTAGAAATATAAACCCTTCCTTTTAGCTTCGCGTAGTTGGGTAAAGATAGACTAGCAGCGCTGACCTAAAATTAATGAATTCGTCATCCGTCATAAAATACTTTCTTAGGCTTACACTCTAGTACCAAATAAACAATGATAGTGTTTACGTACATTGTGTCATACTTCGCAAATTATGTTTTCATTGAAAACATTCGTAATAACGTGCCATAAAACTGAAAACGTCCATTTTCTCAATTTTAATTGACTTTATTTACGATTGTAGCTTGTTTCTGTCCAATTGTTGTAGTCCGAGATCACAGAGCTGCTAGATGTAGGTAACTTATTATATGAAAGGCGAAATGTGTGGGAATGAATATCTAGTGTTTCTATGTATGTTGAACGCACGCATACTTGCAAAGTTGGTTAGAGGGCCAATGGATAGGTATCAAGTGATAAGCGTGAGTAAAAATTGGACTAACTTTACTTAAATTGTAAAGGTAGATATTTTTTATATGTATCCAGAGGGCTATTTCAAAACAATATACAATCAGCCAGAAAAATCCTAAGGACCAAACATCCTGCCAGATACAGAAAATATTGTTAAAAGTACCTATATAGGTAAATAGAAAAACTACTCTGTTCACCTCTCAGAAAATACTTACATCTCTGTAGATGTACTTATTTTCTGAGCTGTCTATGAACAACCATCTAATATAGTCAGATCTACAGTTGTGAACAACCACCTAATAGAGTAAGATCTACAATTGTGAACAACCATCTAATATAGTAAGATTTACTGTTGTGAACAACCATCTCATAAAGTAAGATCTACAGTTGTGAACAACCATCTCATAAAGTAAGATCTACAGTTGTGAACAACCATCTAATATAGTAAGATTTACTGTTGTGAACAACCATATCATAAAGTAAGATCTACAGTTGTGAACAACCATCTCATAAAGTAAGATCTATAGTTGTGAACAACCATCTAATATAGTAAGATCGACAGTTGTGGACAACCATCTAATATAGTAAGATTTACTGTTGTGAACAACCATCTAATACTGTAAGATCTACAGTTGTAGACAACCATCTAATATAGTAAGATCTACAGTTGTGAACAACCATCTACCTATAATGGAGTAAGATCTACTGTTGTGAACTACCATCTAATATAGTAATTATACTATTGTGAACAACTATTTCATAGAGTTGGATCTATAGTAGTGAACAACCATCTAATAGAGTAAAACAAAACCCACAAAAGGGCTAAGAGCATAGCAGTGGTTTTTAGTGGGTAGGTTCGGCGTCAATGTTCAGGCATCGGGAAATCCTACACACGCCACATCGTCTAGCCAACGTTGGGGTACGGTCCGTAAATAAATTTTCTATTGTCATCAAAAAAATGGTCCCAAACATCCTAGACTTCTTAATAATAAATAATAAGATAGCCAGTTTCTCAGTGGTTAAAGATTCTTAGCAAAACTTACTTCCATCCACGCTTTATCATTACTTACCACCAGTGAAATCCCATGAATTTCCCAATACAAAAAATGTAATAGAGAAGAGAAAATGTTACATATTCATATGACGTTATACGCTGGAGTAAAGAAAGAAATCTATCGTTTTTAGTCATACTTCATTTGTTTATTCATTGTTGCTAAAAGACTTTTACTGACGTTGATTACTCTCTGTTAACTTATCTTATGTTGTGACGGAATTTCTGAATAGATAAACATTTACTTACGTGTAAGATTCGTCCTTAAAATATGTTCTATATAATAATGTAACAAGAAATTTATGCGTATAAGAGTAAAGAAATAGTGATATACAGGGTGGAATTTCGTAATGCCACCTGAAGGGCAAGTACTCTTAATACTGTAGATAGAAAATTTTACTCTAAGGAAACATTCCTTTATTTTAAAAAAAAAAAGAAAACTGCTTTCAAAGGTTTTCGAAAATTCGCTTGCCACACCCGGGAGTCGAACCAACTAAAATCTGTAAAAATTACAATCTGTACTTTTATTTCATCGATCGTTAGATTCAATTATTAAGACGAAATCTCTGTATAAAACTTGATAAATTAAATGAAAGATACTAGAAAAATGCACTGAAAAAAATTGACTTGCCTCAGGCGGGACTCGAACCTGCACCTTCCACCCGGATTGTGTAGCTGGGCGTCAAATATTTGCAAAAATATTTCGTTCGGGTCTTGGAAGTGCAAATTTCAAAGATTTGATGAAACGATGTTTACCATAAAAACATAAGCACCAAGCACTGACAAATTTCGACAGCGAAAAGCAGTGCCTCGGTGGCGAAATTGGTCAACGCGTCCACCCGGATTGTCGAAGGTGCGGGTTCGAGTCCCGCCTGAGGCAAGTCGATTTTTTTTTCAGTGTATTTTCTAGTATTATATTTACGCGTTTGTAAACGCAAAAATAAAATTATTCCATAATGTAAGGTAGTTTCATCTTAGCTGGGCGTCAAATATTTGCAAAAATATTTCGTTCGGGTCTTGGAAGTGCAAATTTCAAAGATTTGATGAAACGATGTTTACCATAAAAACATAAGCACCAAGCACTGACAAATTTCGACAGCGAAAAGCAGTGCCTCGGTGGCGAAATTGGTCAACGCGTCCACCCGGATTGTGGAAGGTGCGGGTTCGAGTCCCGCCTGAGGCAAGACGATTTTTTTCAGTGCATTTTTCTAGTATTATATTTACGCGTTTGTAAACGCAAAAATAAAATTATTCCATAAATGAAAGATTTTAAATGCAGTTTTCTTTCTTTTCAAAAATAAAGGAATGTTTCCTTTGAGTAAAATTTTCTGTCTACAGTAGAATACTTTTCCTTCAAGTGGCATTACTAAATTTCACCCGGTATATATACGTACATACGATCACGCTAATAATCTTAAAAGGCCTTGAGCAGAGGCTTATGTAACATGTAGTTACACATAAATCCACACCTGACAGTATCGACCATGCAGTGTTTTAAAGGTGTGGCAGGTTTTCCAGTCTACATAAAAGGGGGATTAAACCCAAAAAGTTTACCTTCAGTGAACCAACCAAAAAATAAAAGCCAAAAACCATCACGGATGTTGCATTCAAAAATGGCTCAACAGTCCGGGTTAATAGTAAGTAATAAACAGAAAGAAAATAGTAAACTCAATATTATTATAGCAAACCAAGAAATCGCAAAAACTGGAAGCCAAACTACAAATAAAAAAGTGAAGACAACTTTTTTGACCCCAAGTAACCTTTGTATGTTACCGTTTCCTACCTGTCTCTTTATAACTCTCTGCACAAGTAATATGATGACGTACGGGCATATGACGTATTAGACGCTCACGTGACGTGTAAAGTGACCGTCTAGTGCGTGTGCTCTAGTGGCTAGAAAGAGATAATTAGGAAATAAAAAGTGTCAAGGAAAAATTTTTGGTCTTCACTTTTTTATTGGTAGTGTGGCTTCCAGTCTAATCTATAAATTTCTTGTATCAAACACATCATGAGTTTGAGAATTGATAATAGAATTGTTCTTCTGACGAAATTTACTTCGCAAGGTGTTTCAAACGAGTTCTTGCTCGTTTTTGTTATAGGCGCTAGAGATTTGTAAAGAAATTTTTATAGAGGCGACTGTACTTTCTCGAAAACCGTGAGCTAGGCGAGATGAAAACCAAGAGCTTGGATGCTATAAAATTTCTATAACATCAAAGTTCTTGGTTTTCATTACAGTAAAATGTACAAATTTTAAAATGTTCTCATACTAATTTGTTGTGTAGGTAAGTAGTCTAGTTGCATAGGTATAATCATAACAGCCTTTTTAGTTCGACCCACTGCTGTGACACAATGCCTCTCCTTGTTATCGAAGGTTTATGCAGTGGTCCACCACGCTTGCCCAATGCGGATTGGTAGAGGGAGTATAAGAATCAATACCCCTTTGCTGATCCATTAATCGCCATCTACGACACCCATTGGAAGATGATGCTATTCTACTCTGCCGGCATCACACGGCTTATTATAGTTGCATAAAAAGTATTCTGTGCGTAAAATAATATCACGAATTATAACGTCTAAATAAGAAACACTGGTTTAACAATGTTTACAATTATATAAGGAAACAATAATATAGAGTTACGTGGAGCTACGCACAACAAATAAAAAGATTTAGATAAATAGATAAAGAACTGCTGTATTTGTAGAAGACTATATAAATGCAAGACTAAATAAATTACAAACCTTTCGAATAATTAATAGAAATAAATTTATACAAAAAGTATCAAAGTATTATAAAATGCTAGTGCTATTCAACATAAAAAAATACAAATGATGTGTTGGTTACTGTAAAAACCTGCCGGCCTATTCGCTAACTTTTTTTGACAGATGAAATTGATGATCACTAAATTTATTTTATTTATTTATTCAATAATTACACTTGTAAACTTACAGATTAAAATCCAAGTCGCCTAGAAGCTTAGTCGATAGCGAAATAATTAATGATTTACATATCCATTGCCGTCTTACACGACACGCTATTATGGCACTTGTCGTGTAAAGACAGCAATGGATATGTAATCCACTCAGTGATCATCACTTTCAACTGTCAAAAAAAGTTAGCGAATAGCCTCCAACGCTGGTAAAACGATTTTCTTAAATACTATTAAATAGGGACATAATTTAATATATATTTTCTATGGTGATGTGAAGTAAATGACGTGATAAGGCCAAAAAATTTAAAACAAAAAAATCTTATTTGTGCCCATGAAAATCGGCAAAAATCTTTCGACTGCTTTTTTGAACGTAATATGTAACTCTGTGTCAGTAAGAAGCTTATTCTATTAATAGTTTCATAGCTACAAAGACGAAATAGTAAAAACCAAAATTTCACTCATTAGTAGTCAAGTACAAATAATTACGAATATTATAACTCTCTAAATGTTAGTAAAATATCTCTCAATGTAGAAATAAACATGATTTTCTAGCATAATGTTTAGGTAAAGTTTGTCAAGGATTGCATGGGCAAACATTGATTAAACTACGAAATTTTCCTTCAACATTTCAGGCCTGTAACATCAATAAACAAGATAAAATAGTAGACATTAATACAGCTGATGTAACTAACTCAGCTCGCATGACTTGCTAGATAGAACCACATTGTTCGGACATAACAGAATAAGAAATATTGAAAGATGCTCAATAATTTTAAGTTGTTTACAAGTATGAAACCCTACGGCAACGTGTTATCTGTTTTGAAGCGCATACAGTCGGGAAAACCTTATTGTTTCTTGATAATTTATACAATATAATCCCTTACACAAACAAAACATTAACATATAAGAACAGAAGCATATTTCTCAGGCACAATTCTAAACGAATACTTCATACAACGAACGAAATAATTAGAATTATGGAATCCAAGTATCTCCTTGTGCTTTGCTGCGTGGTAAGTTAAATTTTGTATTGTAATTTGATTACGATTGACTGAAATAATAGTAATGAAACTTTATATTGATTGGAACTATAAGAGAAGTTTGAAATAGAAACCCTATAAGTATTGGACAAAGAATTCATTTAGTCATTCAATCTCGCTGACTAATTAAATTATTCATGAATTTAATTTCTCTTAATCGTTACATGTTTTATATTGATACTAGCGACCCGCCCCGGCTTCGCACGGGTGCAATGCTTATGTAAATATGCATGTATTCTACATACAAACCTTCCTTAAGCCTTCCTTAAATCACTCTAACTATTAAAAAAACCGCATCAAAATCCGTAGTTAGTAGTTAGTAGTAGCGTAGTTTTAAAGATCTAAGCATACATAGGGACAGACAGACGGCGGATAGCGACTTTGTTTTATACTATGCAGTGATTAGGTAATTGTTTTAAGCATTTTTAAATTACTAGAACGCCATTATAAAATACTGGTCTTATGTTAGTCTATCTCATTTAAATTATTTAAATAAAACATAATTTTAAAACCTATATTTTATCGCTTTACGTAGTAACTAAAGCTTGTTATATTATCGACAGATAGCGACAGCGTCTGCGGCCTCAATGTGGGGCGGCGGCGGCTGGCAGCCAGGCGACAGCCCTAATCCTTGGGCCCCCGGTGGCGGCATCAACCCCTGGGTGCCATCTTGGATAGCCAGCGCTCCGTGGTTCCCTCAATGGACTCCTTGCACCACCATCGGATCCACTTGCTCCGATTGCACGACGAGGCAAATATGCACCAAAATCGGTGGAATGCAGCGTGCTTGCACTGACCCGACTCTGCCATACTGCAATCTTGGACAGTGCTCTGCGACTCCTTCTGAAGAATGCCAGCCTACCGTCCCTGCAGTAGCCGATAATTCGTAGATTTCTCAACTAAAAATTTAAACTCGCTTTCAGCGATAAGACCGCTCCTTGTACTGTTGAATTAAGTAATATTCCCTCATTGGTTGAGAGCTCCAGGTGAAATGTCGTCATTTGTCGTCACTTGCTCTCGGTAAAGAGCCTCCCCGTAATGTATAATAAATAAAGTATCATTATTTATAGATCTTTAATGTTGATTTATGAACAAAGAATATTCCATCTATAACCCACAATGCTAATTTTTGTGAATCTTGTGCCAAGCACTGTATTAGTTAAATTAATTTATTTATTTATATCTAATAATTAAAATTGTTAAATAGATGTAAAATAAAAATTCGGAATAAATAATTTCTAAATTCAATTTTCACGTTTCTTTTCCAAGATGACAAACTAGAAGATAGTTTATTTATTTTATGAAGTTACATGCTTACCTACTTTTATAACCCTTATCTGCGTGCAAACTTTGAATAGCTAGTTTATAGAATAAAGTATCATATATATAGAAGGCTCTATTTTAACAATGGAACATAAATTTAATGCACAAATTAGATATTACTTTCACTAAAAGATTTTTGGATTTATTTTGCTCTATATACAAAACAGACATAGGTCTCTGAATCAAGTAAAACCATTTCTATAGGCCACACCAGCTGTATTAATGTCTACCATTATCTTGTTTATATAAGCGGATTGTAACGCAGAAATTTTAAATTTCAATTGGGTATCTCGTTTCCAATATTATTAATGAGTATACTATACGGTTTTCCATACAACAATGCTGTCATTATGTAACGGGTGCGCCCGCGACCCAAAGTATTATTTCGTTCGTTGGACGGCCATACATTTTATCTTCAACAATAATAACAGCCTTAGGTATCTTTATTAACATTGCGCTCGAGTTAATGTAGATTTTGTGAACATGATATTTTTCTACTCCTCGGAAACTATCCTCTTTTCTGGATGAAAGGTACCCTATGTCCTTTTTGGTACCTCTGACAATTTACATACATAGGTACATACGATCACGCTCGTAATCCCATGAAGGAGTGAGCAGAGCCTTAGGTAACATTTTGTTACACATAAAGCCATATCGTGTATACAAAATACCATGATCATCAGTTGGAGTTTCACCCGAGATCTTGTTGTAATAACACGTGTTCTCTTTTAACTCCATTTTTATCTCAATATATCGCACCAATTTACTAGTACCACAAAGTAATGGGGTTTTTATATTAATATTACTATGTGTTATTACACTTTAAATATATTTTCACTTGACACGGGCTAACTGCGCAATAAATGTATCTAACTGTCACGAAGTCAATAATTAAGAATAGAATAGAATGATCGACTGAAATTGAAAGTCAGTAGGTACGTAACAAACTCACATTAGGGTGAAATTTTCCCAAAAAAAGACCATTTTAGAACGTTTGGATTTTTATTATTATAAAATCAACTCTGACATTCATACACATTAAAATTGAAGATATCCTAGAGAATGCAAAAGAGAGAAAGACGGTCACTCGATAGAAATAAAACCTTAGGCTAAATCAATAATAAAGGCACAAGAAAAACATTGCTTAGATAGGTACTATTTTTTCATAATAGGTACATGGAATGTTCCAGATACTTCAAAAATTCAGTATAATCTCAGAATAATAGAATTTTGAGGGGCTATTAGCTTTCTAAGTTTGCTGGGTAATGTCTTGTAAGGAGCCTACCCAAAGATTATTCAGGCAACGTGGGAACTCTTTTCATTGCACCTACCTATAACAAAGTAATCCAGTATATTAGAAAAACCTGAATAAAAGTAGGTACGACAGGCTTACTAAGTATCAAATAATAGATTTCTTTTAAATTATCTTGGTTTTGTAAATTCATTTTAATGCTGCTACACCAGCTCTTATAAGAATAAGTAATTTCTCTGTTACTTGGGTTATTTGAAAATATATAAAATGGCTTTATAAAACTTTAGATAGAAAAAGTACTGGAATAAAAACTCCTTTTGTGAGTTATGGTATTTACTGCGAAGGAAATTGAACCACCTGAGTTACAGAGGCCTTTGAAAACCCGATGAATTTGTTACAGACTATCGTTTTTCATTACGTCTTAGATTGATTTATTCATTCATGCGTTTATTACGAGTAATTCATCTTAAGAAACAAAATAAGATTTTTAAGAGAATGTCTCTCGGAAGGTGCACAGCACCAATAACACTCTCGTGTTGCAAGCATCTCTATATTTTGTACTTCTCTTTGTCTACAATATAAAAAATTTACTACTATAAAAGTAGTAAGTAAAAACAGCATAATATGCCTAATGAGACATAACATCCACAGTACAATGTAACACGATATGAGAGACCGCTGGAGGCGGGCAGTGTAGGACTATGTAGGGAACCTATGTCCAACAGTGGATGTCTCTCGAATCAGATGACACACAATATAATCCTGGATGCATATTCTATTACAGTCAAATTGACAAATGAATATTTTTATTAACTACTAGCACTCCGCCCGCGACTTCGTCCGCGTCGAGTTTTCTTTTAAATCGAATAACCTGTCGCTCAGGAATGCAGCTTTTTAATGGTGAAAGAATTTTTGAAATCGGTCCAGTAGAGTTTATTCCTTATATTTAAACATACAAATATCTCCTCTTTATAATATTAGTATAGACTACGACTTAGAAAACTTCATCTGGGAAGAATTTCTGTAGACTAACATCAGAAAACAAGACGCCTTTTAGCATGCCATGAAACTGAATTTTCTCCGTGCAAGTGTATTCGGTACCCAACGTGAATATTTTACATGCATAACACCACTCGCGGTTACATTTTGCATTCACGGGCACACGTAACACACAATGCTTGCAAATGGCGAGGTATTCAACATTCAATCTTCCAGGCTATGCGCCCCTGAGATTAATTTTAGCCGTTAAATGAATTATTATTTTCTGTAACAATATTGCCAAATATATTTATGAGCTATGAGCAATATTTGTTATCGGTACAAAATGGGTTTTCCATGTCTAAGGAAAAATGGTATGAATCATAGAGCGCGAATCTCAAAGAAATCTCAAAGATATAAGTAGGATGAAAGTGATTAGATACCAAAATGAAATGTTAGCAATATTGTTAGTATATTTTAAGGAATTAATACCAACAAACAACACTTTAATATATATAAATTACGTGTTACGATGTTTGTCCGCGATGAACTCCTAAACTACTTAACCGATATTAATTAAATTCGTACACGGTATGCAGTTTGATCCAACTTGAGAGATAGGATAGTTTTTATCTTGATAAGTAGTCATATTTTTGTTTTACTGCAGATACAATGTTATAGGTCAGTAGTATGAAATTACCACAGCAACGCGTGGCTGGGACAGCTAGTTATTTATAAAACTTCAGAAGTGCACTGTTTGGGTATCGTAAATATTTTATGTTTGGAATACAGATATCTATCTTCTTCTTCTCTGTCGTTTCGCTCTTGGCAAAGCGGTCGTGGTCATATATCTTTAGTAGTCGTATTATTATTCAAAACTAACCAATCTCAAATAGATTTTTTAGGCAAAAGACAAAATCACACAATTATGTTGACACCCGATCGTATAATTGACCAGTAGGCCTATTCCCTAACTTTTTTTGACAGTTGAAAGTGATGATCACCGAGTGAATTACACATCCATTGCTGTTTTACACGACACGCTATTATGGCACTTGTCGCGTAAAACAGCAATGAATACGTAATTCGCTCAGTGATCATCACTTTCAACTGTCAAAAAAAGATAGCGAATAGCCCCCCAGACCAGGTAGCTATTACTTAATTTTCGCACAAGATTCAAATCGTATCCTCGTCATATCTACTATATCATGTGCCCAGTATCTGAATATAATAAACTGGGAATACCCATAGAAAAATAGTTTGCTCTCGTCGATCTGCCCAGTTTTTTGTGCGTGATAAATAGTACTGCAGTCTGACAGTTGCTGTCTTTTCTACGTGATTGACAAGCCGGCCGGCTACCTGCGTTTACGTAAAATGGTCTCGTTTATCTATCTCGCTCTAATAATACGCGTTAGTACGCTCTTTCTCTATCATATTGTCGATCTACATTTTCCTATAACAATAGTTCTGGCATACATGTAATACATCTCTTAAGCATTCCCAAATTAAGATTTAAATTAAATCTAATAAAAGAAATACACGCTTAATTATTTTTTTACCTATACTAACGAATCTATTGAAATAACACGCATCGTCTGGCTGATAGATGCATCCTAACCCCCCAGGTGGCAATTGTAAACACCAAGCAGAATAAATTTTCCTAAGTGAAAGCAAATAAATAATGCTATTATTACTGTATGTGGTGGAAAACCCTGCGGTACCTACGCAACTAAACAATTTCCTTGTTTATCTATATCGTCGAAAACAGATCGTGATAACTAGAGTGCAGTGTATAAAAGCCATGAATCCTATTCAATGTGCATAATAAGATCAAACGGTTCATTGCCAACAGAACAAAATGGCTCAATTCAATACCATCACTCTTCTGGCACTGGTAAGGAAATTATTGTATGCTATAATATTCCCATTGATTACGTTTGATTTGATTTTTTTAAATTTTTCTTTATATTTTTCTGCTATAGTTGCAAAAAAATATTTCTCAGTTTTACTTTAATAGCCTGCTTACTTCATAAATGTATTCTTATGTACGTACTAGCTTTTGCCCGCGACTTTGTCCACGTAGAATAGTTACATCGGGCAGCATTTAAATTTTCTTATAATTTCTTCTGACCCAAGCGCAATACACCAATTTTCATGGATTTTACTTAAAAAATGACGGATTTCCATACAAGCTTCCATTCCTCATTTTACCCCCTTAGCGATTGAATTTTTAAAAATCCTAGATACTTCTTACTTAATTTCTAACTAAAAGGCCATACACCCATTTTTATAGATTTTACTTTTAAAATGACGGATTTCCATACAAACTTTGCACCCTCTTTTCACCACCTTAGAGGTGAATTTCCAAAAATCCTTTCTTAGTGCACCCCTGGACCGCATAAGGAACCTGCGTACCAAATTTGGAATCTCTAGACCAGAGGCGGATTATCCTAAAGGCAAACTAGGCATCTGCCTAGGGGCGCGAGGATACAAAGGGGCGCGCGGGCGGAATTGTAAAAAAAAAGAAAAATATTATAGCATAAAATTAATTGCGCCAGTTAAGAAGCCAGCTAGGTACTTACACAAATTAAAACTATCATTTTTGCTTACAACCTCAATTTGACATATAATATGAAAATATAACAAACGATGACTGACTAAAACTTACGCCTACAAAGAACCTTTTCTTTGTGACGATGGGAAATCCATTTACGGACCATACGCACGCTGGCTGGGCGTACGGCCGGTCCTACTCCGCTAAAACCCACTGATACCCTCTTAAGCCCTTATGGGTTCGTTTTGGGATCGTCGCAGTCGCACATAGTGTGCGCCATTACACTAAAACACGCCTACAAAGAACCTTGCCGATGGTACAATGATCTCTGATTGAAGTTGGAGATACTACTGCAATGCTCGTCGCGTCGACCGCATTCCTGCTTCTAAAATTGCGGAGATGAGGGTAGGGCGCTTGATTTTATTTATTTACCGAGTATTAATAAATTCTTAAAATAAAAGCGCCAGACAATTCACGACGGCGTTCGTTTCTCATATTTGCCCGACCGAGAAAGAAATCCGGGACCTTCCGCGCTCACAGCAGACACCTAGGCCACTATCTATACTATCGAGGTCAAATTAAGTAACTATAATATGTTAAAGTCAGTTAATTATATAAATTAAATATTAAATACACTGATTTAATTTTTTTTATCCTGTTCAATAATTTAATTGGTATGAAACTGGCGTGTAAAGCCAGAAATTATTTTATAGGGAATTTCATAATTTTGACGTTTACATGCCAGTCGTACCTTAAAGCTTTAAAATATTGTAAACCGAAATCGTAAGATCTGTCCGACAATATCGATCTCATGTAAACTCATCCACATTTTTCCTTGGCCTCTATCTCACCCCTTTTTGTAAGGCGCGGTACAGCGGTTTCGGTCATACTATGGTAAGATTTATCTCTACTAATATTATAAATGCGAAAGTAACTCTGTCTGTCTGACTTGAGTTCGGGTAAGGACATAGGGTAATTTTTATTGCGAAAAATAGTCATGAAGGGGTTAAAATAGGGGATGAAAGTTTGTATGGAAGTTTGTCATTGTTGAAGATATAACCATAAAACTTTGAATTTAGGCACTTCGTAAGAAAGAAATAAGGCTAAGGACTTACGGAGCGATTTTTACCCGCGCCCGCCGCGGTTGCGGGCCCGCAGCCTTTGTTGAATACAGATATTTACGTAAAAAATTACAGCGTTGTGAAATACAACGCGTTTTACACCAGCGGCGTCTGCGATTGTTTGCGGGCCCCGCTGCACCGGCGGTCATCTTGTACCGGCGGGCGCGGGTCGCGGTCCCGCAGCCGCGGCGGGTTGCACCCGCGTGCTCTGCGATCGGTTGAAGGGCGACCGCAGTGGGCAGCGGGGGACAACTCAACTGATCGTTTAACCGCCCGTCTTGCGATAATCAACCGCCGCACAAAACTCCGGTTTCGTGAGTTTTGACAGTATGACTTCATTCCGCCACCGCAGCGGGCGCGGATAAAAAACACTCCGTGAGTCCTTAGCCTTAGCCAATGTTGGTTCTAGCACTTTAGAAATTTTGACCTTTGTGGGTGTGAAATAGGGGTTGAAAGTTTGTATGGAAATTCGTCATTGTTAAAGATAAAACCATGAAACTTTGAATTTAGGCACTTGATACGAAATAAATAATTATTTGTTTTAGAGTTTTTGAAATATTTACCCATGTGGGGATGAAATAAGGGAAGAAAGGTCGTAAGAAAGTCCAAAAAGTCACGATTTTTCAAAAGTCACGCTCTAATTTCATCAAAATCAGTTGAAGTGTTAGGCGCGAAAGCGCTCAGCTGATTTTGATGAAATTTGTCACAAAAATAGAGTAGACCTTGAGATCCTTGAAATAGGACTTAAGCTACTTTTTTAAAAGAGGACATAAAGGGGTTAAAATAAGGGATGAAAGTTTGTATGCGATTCTTCTATATCGAAGATAAAACCATGAAACTTTGTATATAGGCACTTGATAAGAAGTAAATAAATATCTGATCTAGCGTTTTTGAAATTTTGACGCGTGTGGGAAAGTAATAGGGGATGAAAGGTCGTAAACAGATCCAAACAAAGTCACGCTTTGACGCCTAACAGCTGAACCGCTTTTTATGTAATTTGGTAGAAAAATAGACCACCTATCTCTTGAGATAGGTATAAGCTAAATTTTGTTGAAAAAATGGCACGAAGGGGTTAAAAGAAGGGATGAAAGTTTGTTTGGGGTTCCTCATCGAAGATAAAACCAATAAACTTTGTAGGGGACGGGGGGGCAAAACGGGGTCGCGAGGCACGACGGGGCCATCCTCTTAAACAAGTAACTACACGTACTAGAAGTATGTTGTTTGTAGTAATAAGCGGCCATATGACATCGCTCGTAAAGTGACGGGAGACTAAACGGCGCGTCTTCGTTTTACGACCGAAAATTATTTTCAATACTGTTTCATCTAATTTTTAGTAAACACGAAAACACATGTATTAAAGTAATTGTTTAGATTACTATTATTGTTTTTCTGTTGTGCTTTTCTAACGATATTACTAATTGATATGTTTTAAGCTAATGCACTCTAACTATCGATTATTTTTTTTGATCATCAGTTAAAATATTAATATACATGGGGGCATAACGGGGACGTGACTACGGGGCATGATGGGGTACCACTTTATGCTAAACAATGCATTAAAAAAATGTGGTAAGTAGGTATATGACCAATTAATGAAAACAACTTTGCCGATTCAGATTTCTTACCTGCATCTATAACGGAAATCGAACATCAGGCGGCTCCTTCCTTTGAAGAGAACCCACCTGAACCATTTTTGCTTGCAACTATGCTCCCTTTATAGAAAACTCCTTTCTCAGAGCCTCAACCTGGACGAGTGGACGATCTACACAACGAAGACAGCCAAATCCAATTTCTAATTAGAAAAGTAGGTCGTAATTTAATAACTGCTTCACAATAATATGAGTACTACTCCCCCAAATTGATACCCCATTCTGCCCCTACCCTGGGGCACGATGGCGTTTTCATACCGGTTTCGTAAAATTAAAATTAAAATGATCTTTAAATAGTTACTTCACCAAATTTAGTGCCAATTGATAATTTATTACATAACCAAAGTGTTCTGATTAGATTTCATTAATAAATATATTCTGTTCATTTTTGTATTGATTAATTTCCTTAACGTCCCCGTTATGCCCCCCCTTCCCCTATTTAAGTACGTGATAAAAAGTAAAAAAAATGTAGCGTTTTTTGAATTTTGACACCCATGTAGGGATGAACAGGGAATGAAAGGTCGTATGGAAGTTAACAAAACATGGAAAACAAAAAACTTAGTTTATAAAAGGTATTAAAATAAGCTATTTACAGTAATCTACATCAGTTTATGAGTAATAATTACAAAATAAGTACCCTAAAAGTAGGGGCGCCGATGAGATGCTTGCCTAGGGCGCTCTCAACGTTTAATCCGCCTCTGCTCTAGACCCAGTGGTTTGGGCTGTGCGTTGATATGTCAGTCAGTCAATCAACCAGTCAGTCAGTCAGTCAGTATTCATTTTTATATATTTAGATTTATAATTTATAAAACATTTGTGTATCAAGTTCTCAGCGCGTTAGTTAAAATAAACCCTACTAATATTATAAACACGAAAGTTTGTATGGATTTTTGTTACTCTTTCACGCAAAAACTATTGAATGAATTTTAATGAAAAAATTACAATAATATAGCTCATACATAAGAATAATATATAGGCTCTAATTTATACTGATCATCCGCAGACGAAGTCGCATGCAGAAGCCAGTAGGTAATATAATTATGCTAAAGTCTTCAACTTTTTTACTTTAGAAAAATAAATATAGCTCTAGTCATGGTAATAGTTAGTGTCTCAGTTAAGTCTACTGTCGTTGAGGGACATAAAACTCCCGAGAATGATTCTAGAAATTTAAGTCCAAGATGTTTCTGTTTCAGTGCGCTCTAGTAGCCGCAGTCGCTTGTCAAGTACAACAAGGTGGCCCTCATGGGCCCCAAGGAGGTCCTCACCAGAATCAGGGCCGATCTCGCAGACAAGCTTCTCAAGATGTTGAAAGTGACTTTCCCAACTGGACCACATGTGACATGACCACCACTCCACCCATATCCTGCGCTGATTGCAACACCCGCTTGATCTGCAAGCCAGTCGGCGGTCTTCTGAAGTCTTGTGACAACCCGATGAGACCCTACTGCAATAATGGTATTTGCTCCAACGTTAAATCTGCAGGATGTTAATATAAAAGCGACACTTTGTAGTGGTTAGTTGGCTCCAATGAAATAAAAATCATAAATAAATCTGATCTTTCATTTAGTATAAATTACTTAATTGAAACCTAATTTCTCAATAGTGAAGATACGAAATAATAAAACCTATATCAAACATCAATCACTAATATTTCAAAATAGGCAACGACATCTCAGAATCTGTTGTTATTGTATTGACTGTTAAAAATTAGCATTCGCTTTACCAAAACATTAGGCAAAACATCAGAAAACTTTCATTTTATAATAAACCAGCGACCCGCCCCGCTTTCGCACGGGTAGTATTGCATATTATTATGCCTTCATGTTTTGTCTGTCGTAGGATAAATACCCACTGTTGGACATCCACCACTGTCGCCTCCCCCAAGAATCTCCAAACCGATCGATCCTGCGCTGCCCTATCCAGCCGTTTGTAGGGTCCACATTGTGAGGTGCTATGTTCCGAGACCTGCCCGCAGTCCACCCTGGGCAAAGTCCGGTATCCCGACAGAAGGCTGACGTTGGAACACGGAAGGGCACTTTGCGGGGTCGGTATAACAGATGGCTGCGGCTTCAGGTTAAGGGGCAGATGGCTTAAACTACGCTGAGTTAAAGTGAAAAAAACGTCGGTGGCGTAGTGCGTAAGAGCGTCGTCTCCCACCCGGGAGGCACTGGTTCGATCCCCGCCACGTACCAATGTGTTTTCAAATTTTGAATTCATATGTACGTTTAATCGACGCTTTTACGGTGAAGGAAAACATCGTGAGGAAACCTGCACACACCTATGAAGAAAATCTTAAGTTGTGTGTGAAGTTGACCAACCCGCACTTGGCCAGCGTGGTTGACTAAGGCCTAATCGCCCCTAATGTGGGGTAGGCTCGAGCCCCTCGGTGGGGACATTATATGAGCTGTTGATGATGATGATGATAACGCTGAGCACCACAATGGGGGACGCGGGCACTTTTCAGGGCCAGCGAAGCCTTTAGTTCGGTAGGGGTCGGTTGCGACTGAACGATGCACCGCTTGGGCCCGAAAGGGTGGGCACAGATAACTTCCCGGTGAAAAGCGAAAGCCTCGCGATCCCGGGTCGCCATCATAGTACGCCTTGGCAGGATGCCCAGAGAGAATATTATGACTAGTGGGGGAAACGCCTTTACCTCTGAGTCCCACATACCCCTGCAGTTGCATCGTACTGCAGGGAAGATGCGTAAATGCGGGGTCCACATTGTAGGGGGCCTGGTACACACTTACCCGGAAACGCAGAGCTGTTGCGTTTCCCGCACGCCACTTATAGTTCACAATTTTTGAAGTGGCATTGGTACTCCTGCGGATCTCATAATTTTTGTTATGATCACACAGAGAACCTCCGAGCATAGACTTCTTAATTTCCCTTTGAGTAACCTTGAGCCTTTGTATCATAAGGAACCATGTTTCGGTTTCATAGGTCATCACTGGCAACACACACGAATAAAAAGACTTTCGTTTTGAGACACTGCAGTAAATAGGCCGAGACTATGCCGCGTAGCTTTCCGAACGCTGCCCAGTCGAGTTGGATTCGTCTAGACTTCTTTATAGAGGTTGGACTTACCACGTGGGACTATTTGTCCCACAGATATATCAATCTAAGGAGATCGGTCGAATCGCCGAGTTCATATGAAGACCGAGTGTCGCGATCACCCTCCGTACTACATAACATGGTTCTAGTTGAGCATGCCGTAATGTACACTATTTACTGCGCTCATCATAAGGACTGCGAAGCAATGAAAGTTAAGTACAGCCGCAAAGGAGATCGGTCAAATCGCTGAGTTCATAGGAATTCCGAGCCGTATCCGAGTGACGCGATCAGCGGCCGTACTACATAAAATGGTTCTAGTTAAGCATGTCGTAACATACACTATTGATTGCGCGCGTATTAAGGACTGCGAAGCAATGAAAGTTAAGCACAGCCGCAATATAATACGACTTGTAAGATAGTAACGCATAATTTAAAGCGATTGTGTTTTTATGAATAAAAGTCGGACTATTTGTTTAAATATTGTTTTTTTTTTAAATATAAGTCTAAGTTTTTCGGTTCTTACGTGTGACAAGTTATTCCATTACTTGATAAATAACTGATTCACTGCAATGATTGCATGTTACAGTGGAACCGGACGGCATTTTGAAATAAAAACGGATATTTCTTTCTGACATACGTACGTATATTGACTCGACATTATCAGACGGCAAATTGGCGGCAATGTATGTGCGCACTGTGCATACACTTGTCACAAATTAAACGCCGGCTCGGCCTTTATCCTTGTATTATTAAATCTTTGATTTGTCCCAAATAAACAAAATTGGCGACAACTTCCAGTTTAGAGCTTCCAACCTTCATAAAAGTGGATGCGACATGGAAATTCGACATGATTTTAGTCTTATCCATGTTGACTTTAAGACCCACTTATTGGGACTCTACAGAGATCGTCGATCATTGTGCCTAGGCCTTCTAATGTCTCAGCCATGACTACGATATCATCTGCAAAACGAAGGTGAGTCATGAACTCCAGCCATTTATGTTGATGCCAAGTGCTCGCAGCTGTGAACAATTTCGGCGATAAAACGTCACCCTGTTGCACACCACGTTGGAGCAGTATGGATTGATATTATAAACGTAAAAACAAACTAAAACGTTTCTTTATATACGATATTGATAACTTTTGCCTGATTACGTGTAAAAACAAACATATTTTGTTTAGAAGTTACACGGATCAAGCGAGTCCCGCAATCGGCGTGAGAAAAGCACGTAAACACTCCTAAGATATTCATTTAAATTACATAGCGTAAAGATAGTACTAGATTATAATAATGTCCGTGAAATGCTTAAGGTAACTAACGTGTTTAAGTTGATAAGGATTAATAAATAGCTATCCAATTACCGCATTGTACGTGACCATTTTCTTAGAAGTTAGTCAATTAATTTATGTCAATTTCTTAAAAATATTTACGCGTTTGTAAACGCAAAGAATATTCCATAATATAAGGTAGTTTCATCTTAACTGGGCGTCACAAAATTTGCAAAAATATTTCGTTCAGATCTTAGAAGTGCAAATTTCAAATGATTTGATGAAACAATGCTTACCATAAAAACGTAAGCACCAAGCACTGACAAATTTCGACAGCGAAAGCAGTGCCCCGGTGGCGTAGTGGTTAACGCCGCCGCCAACGAATTAGAAATGATATTCCTAATTCGTTGACTGCCGCCCGGATTGCGGAACATGCTGGGTTTGATTCCCGCCTGGGGCAGGTCGATTATTTCGGTGCATTTTTTCTACTCTATCTATTAGTAAAAACCGCATGAAAATCCGTTCAATAGTTTTTGAGTTTCACGCAAACAGACAGACGCGGTGGAGGACTTTTTTATAATATGTATTGATGTATATTAAATGTATAGTATATTATATTATATTTAAATAAAAACTACACATATTTCCCTAAATTCTGATGCAATATAAATTGAAACACGATGTCAAACATTCAACCATATCTTCTGTGCAATAAGTTCTATTTAGATAATACTAGACTAGACGCAACTAGGTACAGAAAATGGGACAGCATTTCCAATTGAACAAACTCTGAAAGTAGTATTGAAGCAAAGCTTTGTTCTTAGCGTGGAAAACAGGAACAATATACATTTCAATATTTACTTGCGAGTATTTGCTGTCCAACAATATGTTTCGAGTGGAGCCACAAAGCGGAGATGTTATAGATGTCAGAAATATCCCATACATCTCACATTTTTGCTGCAACGATACCATGTTGTACTATTTATTACCTGACACAGTATCAGGATAAGTCCAGTATCCTGTGACAGATAAATCTACACATGGTGTGATACTACTCATATAATGAAGGCATGAACCTTATCCTCTGGAGGTGCGCCCTGAGTGAACGGACTAACTTCAGCCACAAACAGTGGTCAAAGTAGCAGTCCAAGATGAGTGCATATGGATGGACAGACCTTCTGTGAGGTAGTAGAGGATCGGGAGAAGCGAACACATGAAAATAACCTAACACTTGGATGAGCTACTAAGACGGCGAAGAAACGGTTGTCGGTGCCTCGCATATGCGGGCCGGTGCGCTGGCGCAATAAAGAGTATGTTAGCGTTGGTTATGAGGAGGATGTTAGGGACCTAATTTATGGATTGACTATTTTTGGGGTTTTTTAGAGAAAGCGAGGAGCTTGGTGGGTCCTCTAGCCTGTAATTCAAACCACCTAAGCGTGGATTACTAACCGGCAAGCATCTTCTCTCAGGTCTATACCTATTAGAGTCTCTAAGGCGGTCGAGTCGGAAGGGAGTGGTACGCCTGAGGATCCTTCTATAGGCTGTGACCTCAGGTCAGGCGCGCCGTGTCCTGTATTAAGGACCATCATACCAGAAACAAAAGTCCAAGGTGAAGTGATTGGTATCAATGGATAAGGAAGGCTATTCGCTAACTTTTTTTGACAGATGAAAGTGATGATCACCTAGTGAATTACATATCTATTGCTGTTTTTACATGACCAGTGCCATCTCGTCTCGTGAAAAACAGCAATAGATATGTAATTCACTCGGTGATTATCACTTTCAACTGTCAAAAAAAGTAAGCGAAAAGGCCGGGAGGTCTGCGATGACAGTTGCTGTCCTGTCATGGAGTAGGTCAACAGGGGGACAGTTTTAGTGAGCACTCTCTGTCTACAACATCTTGATTGAGGAGCTTCACGCAGCGTAAGGTATGTAAACGGCAGCTTACCCTTCTAAACAAAAATATACATAATAGGCATGAGCAACCAGCACTAAAACGTATACAGATTAGTTACGTTAAACATAATTTGAAAAAAGTATTTATTGCTTTTTAGACGTGTACAATAATTTATTGTAATAAGAAATTTTCTACAAAGTCCAAAACAACATAGACATGAAATCAGCCTACAATTATTCGTAGTAATATAAAAGATGTTTGATTAAATTCCTTACCTTTTTTCACAGTAAACGTTCTACTTCGTAACTCTAGTGTCAAGTAAAGAAACAACATGTATTTAATGAAATTCTTATGGATTTTATTGCACTGAACAACTTTTATTTTGGAGAAAATTAACATTCAGTGATATAGCAAAATTCTAATAAAAAAAAGAAATGTTCTACATTTTACACTAACGACCTCATAACTAGTTGACAACAAGATTAGTATATCCCACGTATGATAAAAACAATATCTTGTCACTCTTATAAATCAATAATTAGATCATTATAAAAAATAAATCCAATAATGCATTAGTTATTTACACAATAATATACACAAACAAATTATCCTAATATTAAAATTAAATTACTATGAGTAGGCTTAATAATAGAAATAACAATCACGAATTAAAACTACTTAATAAATACCAAGAAGCCTATATTTTAATCTATCTTCGTGATAAAAACCAATCAAATCTACGTTATTTAATCAAAAAATAAGAAGAATAATAATATCTCATTTTTGTAAACAATGTGATTGTACAATTGCTTGTGATTTATTAGATTATCAGTTTACATAACCAGTTACCGACACTATTGTGTTAGTGTACCATCCATAGAGTCAGTAATTATAAATGTATGGTAACATATTATATGTCCTGGTTATGGGCATTTGTTTGTTCGTTCACTGAAGGTTTAGTTGCTTTTGGGTTAGATGCCACTTTTAGCGTAAGCGACAGGCTGGCACCTGTCACTATTTTTGGGTTCTGTATAGTAAGTACATACTGCCAGATGGGACCTTTCATCATAACAGCTTTTATAATTCGACCCACTGCTGGGACACAAGGCCACTTCTTGTCATCCAAGGAGGTTTAGGCAGTAGTCCACCACGCTTGCCCAATGCGTATTGGTGGAGTATAAGGTGATCAATACCCCTTTACCCCTGATGTGTGCCGAATAAATTATTTCTTTCTTTCTTTCTTTGCTGGTCCATTAGTCTCTTTCTAGGACACCCATTGGAGGATATGGGGTGATGCTATTCTATTCTGCCGGCATCACACAGCTAACATGGGGCCTTTATGTGTAACCAAATTTTACCTGAAGCTCTTTTCAACGCCTTTTGGGATTATAAGCTTCATCATATTGATGTATTACATGTCAGTTTCATTATATAAACTTCCTAAACTAACCATAGGTGACGGAGATGAATTAGTTGCAAAATGTTTAAAGCAACTTCACCAAATCACTTTCTATCAGTCGATAAATGACTGTATTTCGTAGACGTAAAAATACAATGTCAAGTCTATCCCACTAATATTATAAACGCGAAAGTTTAATTACAGAATAGAGTTAATGAAACTTTACAATAACCTTTATAGCTCATACATCAGAATAGCGTATAAGCTATAATTTATACTAATCCTGCACAAGCGGAGTCGCGGGCAGAAGCTAGTCTAAAATAAAATACGTATACCAAAAATATTAAAAAGTAGACGTATACCAAAAATAATAGATTAAAATTTTAATTTATGACCTCAAAAATATTAATGTTTGAATAGGAGATTCGGATAACATACTTGAGCTTATGAGTATGTTTAATATGTAACTTATTAATCCTTTCTTAAAGGCTGGCAACACATTTGCTATTCCTCTGGTGTTGCAGTTATCCATGGGTGGCGGTGATCGCTTACCATCGGATGAACCGTCTGCTTGTTTGTCCACTTTTCCAAAAACAGATTTGAAGTTAAATAATTTTAAACTGTGCTTATTTTCTTTATTCTTTTCGTCTATTCATATTAATATGGCCTTTAAGCAAGAACAGAACAGTAATAATGTTTGCATTATAATCAACGTATTTAGTTCTCAGCACGTCCGTGTACGATATTTAGTACATAGCAATAGAAGCCTTAACCTATAGATCTAAATTTCAATGTAGATTGACGATATTCATACAGTAAAGGAATCCATAACCATTACCTCTTTTGTGTACATAAGCGTCTTTTGTGTATTTAGAGTATATAAGTGGAAACTCCGAGTTATTTTGCAGAAGCAGAGAGGGCTTAAATCATTAAAACAGACATCTGAAAAATCATCCGAAATGGCCATCATTAAGTCCCTAATTGTTTGCATAGCCGTGGTAAGGAACAAGGAACTAGGCAACGATTTACTTCGAAACACATTTATTATTCATTTTTCATTCAATAGAGACTTCCTTTTTATTGCAGGCTGTAGCACACCACGTGCAAGCTGATAAAGACTCGAATCAAGGATCAGGATTCCAGTTTCCATCCATACCTGGATTCGGGCCAGGGAGCAATTTCCCCAACTTCAATGACTTTTTCGGTGGCGGTTCTTCTGGATTTCCCGGATTCAATATCCCAGGTTTTCCGTCCATTCCTGGATTCCCTGGAGGCAACAGGCCAACTAGCACAACTTCTGAACCAACTACAGAGCCTCCAACTACAGAAGAACAACCTTCCACAGCTGAAGTTCCTGATTCATCAGACAGAAAAAGACGTGATGTAGTCGACCAGGCATCCGAAAATGACGTTGATGATTCAGAACGTCAGAACAGACTTTTTTTCACCCGATTCCCTACAATTACTTCTTGTAACTCTACCACGCAGGTAATTTGAAAAAGACAATAATGATAATATAAAAACGCTTAGAGACTCTGACGAATATGAAGGTAAGACATGGTATTTGCCGCTGGAGGCCATAGTTTCAGTTCAATCGAAACCTAGAGACGCCTAGAGAATCTATATGTTGACAGCAGAGTTTTCGTGTTTTCCTGCTCACATCATAGTGATTTGTAGACATGATTTAGTACCGGTTTAAGTCTTTTAGTCTCCAAGGTTTATTTGTTTGTTGGCAGTGTATCCAAAAGCTTGCGAAAGATTTGAAAACTCGTTTTCGGAATGAGTATCTTTCGGCTTTAGTCGAGACAAGGAGTAAAATCGTGTCTAAATTTATAAAGTTGGGGATATTGTTCTGATTGGGTCTGATGGTTTCAAAGAGTGAACTGGTCTTTAGGGAGAGTTCTATTAGTTTATGGATTGACGGGTTATGTTACGTACCTCGGGTAAAAACCACTAATGGGGTATTAATTAGGCCGCTGCAAATACTATACTCGCTAAAGTTCTCATACAAGCGTCATACGAGTATGAGCCACCTCATTCGGGTACCGGTGATTAACGCTGTACCGTGCCTCAGAGTCAAAGTGACTCTTCAAAGGTCTCGCGTACTAGTCGTACCATTAGGTTAGGTTAGATCTGCAAATAAGATGTAAATAGATTATTGCAGATTTCATGGGCAACGGCGGAACGACATACCGTAGAAACACAATACTACAAATTTCTAGTAGGTACTGTTTAGATGCGATCTTCCGGACATTCCGGACGGATACTCCTGCAGGCAATTGTACTTAAGAATGGAAATTACTTATGATGCTCAATTTATATCACAGGATTATAATCATAATTTCAACTGATATTTATAGCTTTGAGCATTCACGATGTTTCTCCTTGGATTCCGCGGATATTTTCCCTACGGTTTCTTGATTTCTGCATGACTCTAAAACATAAACCTCCTTCGATATTCCTTCGCGCTTTCATCACGTTTGTTCTATTTTTAAAGAAAGAGTCTCAGATTTTGCCGCAATTTACCGAACCCAGATATTCTACATGAATCTTAAATTCTATTGCAATTATCATTTCCTTTCCTTGCAGGCTGGTTCCAGTTGTCTCAGTTGCACTCAAGCTCTTCGCTGTTTACCCAACAACTTCGGACTCCTTACCACGTGCCGTGGATTATTCCGCCACTGCAATAATGGTACTTGCTCCATCACCCGTAGTGGGGAGTGTTAGCTCTACCACGTCCACCAGCAACCCAACATCAACCAATTCTACAACCACTACTCTCAGACATAATATAAGATGGTAGGCGAAGCTCTGTGGGGAACGCACTAAGGCCGGTTTTATATTTATGTTGTGCGTTATATTCAATGATATTATATTTAAAAATAGGTAGATTGGTTACTTGCTTGCAAAAAGGGGCACCCTAAAAGTAAGCTGATTTGCACACCCGAGCATGTAGCATGCAGTTACTCACAACTTACAATACGGCCATGTTGTAGACTTTAGGTGCCGAGTTAATTTGACCGTATAGCATGAGAGTATCTTTAACTATAAGTAGTTATACACAATGACATTTTTGACCATTTTTGGCTTTGAATTAGTATGAAGGTAACCTATCTACCTCTTTTAAAATATAATATCATTGGTTATATTCATGTAAAACCGGCCCATCGGTTTAATTTAGTATAAAAGGCGTAGCCGTTTGTTACAGCGAGGTATAATTTTAATTTACCGGTATCAGTTTTTTCTTAGCAGCTCCGTCTTCACTTTTTATTTGGTTTGAGTCAAAACTATGACCACCACGTCTACCACACCAAACAGCTAATAATGTTTCCTATAATTGTATCGAATGACACCAGATCCCACTACCCAAAACTGTAAAATTTCTCTAATTGATTTTCAATTTGATCTGTGAATGATTAATAATATCCAGACACAATTGATTTCAATTGTCTCGCAATAGATATCTACCGAGCGGGGACCAAAAGGTTAAGCGAGTTTAGTTTGTGGTAACCTGATGTGCTGTTGTCTATACAAGAAATCTATTTCGTCTAGATAAATTACTGTAATTGCAGATATAGTATTCTTGTAAATCAAAAGAATAATCTGTGTTGTGATATTCAAATAGTTTCATAAGACAACCTACAATTCAATGGGTCTTTAATGTGAAAGTCTTATATTATCTAATAAAATCATTAGAACTGATTTATTGTATTTTTAACGACACCTATTATAATTAGAATATAGACCATTCCTAACCGACTACGTGCCGCGTAATTTATAAGTCGAATCAAGGCAACAGCATTTGTCTTTCTTTACAAATTGCCCTTCAAATATCAGTCACACACTACTGTAGGAATCCTAAAAATAATGTAACATTGTGACAGAAAATCTTACTTCTTCTCGCTATTGTCTTGCTCCTTCCTAGTTTTATGTATTCAATCCGTTAACATAAGGAGAAGCGGGGTGGCTTAATGAGCCTTTAATTAAAATTATTCCTAAATAACAGTGCGGTAGACCCCTGTGTATAAGCCCCGAAATACGAGCACTTTGCCCTGATGTGAATTGGTAAGAAACATTATCAACTAGGGACAAAAACTAGACTTGTCTTGGTATGCATGGATGAGCTCGAGAGAGATGTTAATGTTTTCCATCACAACTTTGAGATGCCAAGGAGAAAGCTGCTAATGCAATTGAAGTCAGAGGGTGCAACACCACGCCACCTAACGGTCTTATGTAGTACATAGGCCATTTACACCACTCCGCTTCCGCATAATCGCAAAAAGAGCATGTAAATGACTTTAAGCTCTTCCCTCTAAATAAACTTTAGTTTGGCTAGATTGTGGCAACTTCACTTATTGCTTGCTATTTCCTCTTTATACTGACAATGTGTACAATAATTACTGTACGTATTTAAGCTCATATAAATTTAATGCTCATTTTCTGCCGTGTGGGAGAGGTACAGTATAGATGCATATGGGCCATTACGCCTCACGTCAATTACCTTTTGTTCAAACTTTAACATTTGGAGAAAGTATTTGTTAGAAATGCTCCATATTTATTTCCCCAAAATATTAAAACCCAAGCATATTCTATTTTTATTGTTCTCCATAGGCTGAGTTGTCGTAGCAATAATGAAATCTACACTAATAAACTAAGCTGGTGAGTTTGTTTGTTTGGTTGAACCCGCTAATCTCAGGAACTGATTCAAATTGAAATAATATTTTTGTATTGGATAATCGATGTATCGAGGAAGGCTATATAATAACAGACATTACCGTGAGCGAAGCTGCGAGCGACCACTAGTCCTTCAGTATTTGCTAAACGATATTGGTATCCTGTTCACTTGTTTCGGTTTATTCTATTGTTACTATTTCCGCACAAATGAACTATCGTCATTGATCGTTCAAATACCCAGCAGGCAACTCAAACAATTGTACCAAGATTTGCTCACCAAGAGATACAGATGCCTTATACCTTTACCATGGTCTTTGTTTCCATTTTTAACCGACTTCAAAAAAGGAGGAGGTTCTCAATTCAATCGAACTTTCTCCCATGTGTTACATAGTGCTTTATACTATACCTGTGAGGAACATTCAAAGACTTGTTATATTGAAATGAGCAGTACCTATAATAGAATTATAAAGAGATTATGATTATGCAACACAAGTTGCAGATGTTCTGCGAAACACCGGCCAACCAATGGCGAACCAATGGCCTGTAGTTGTCGCAGCGCGTGTCCTGCTGCCGAGCACCGCCGCCACCGCCGCCGCCGGTGATAAATAGATTTTCAAGCAACTTTTCCTCCCGCTAAACACGTTAGAAATGGATTTTCATACAACTTTTCCTCCCGCATATTTAGGTCCAAGAAAAGATCAACTTTCTCTTTTCAATTTGAGGGAATAATAGGTACTGTTCCGATCAGGTGTAGTATAAATCTTATTTTTTGAAGTCTGTGCCAACCTCAATATTTGGTATAAACGTAGTCACTTGTATTTGGGACTGACCTCAAAAACATAATACATAAAAATTTTATGTCTCCGTTAATAAAAAGAGAAAAACTATGTCTGTACGATTTTCTTTTTTAAAAATTCGACATGAATTAAAAGGTATTTAGAAAAATATTAAAAAAGGAACACAGACACAGTATTTAAGTATGTTAAAAAATGGTTAAAAACAATCTAAAATATCATAAAGATCGAATTAGAATTAGGGGAAGGAAAACGTTTTCTCTACTTGTATTATTTTGTATGCAGACTGTGCTCTCCGTTCTATCCTCTTAACAAAACAATATTTAGTTGACGTAGACATTTGCGTAGAGTTTAATGATAATAGTATTGTTATACTGCCTGGATGGTTCAATGGATAGATAGATGCATACTAAAGTATCTGTATTAGAATAATAGTAATTATATCAACATTACCTATATAAACTCAAACATAACGGATATATTGCACACTTTCCACGATCAGTGATCCATCCACACAAAAATGTATCTTCCGAAGACCTTCGTTTACAGCTTCGCGGTTTTGGTAAGAATATTAAATTAGGAAAATAAATATGTTTATTTTCATAGTTTATAAAACAAGTTTTGTTTAATATTTTTTATTTTATTTAACAGGCTGTGTCTCAGGTCATTTGTGCCGAAGAAGAATCTAAACAAAAAGCAGGATGGCAATTCCCATCTTTCTCAGGATTTAGTTCAGGCAGTTTGGGAGGAATCGATTTGCCTTTCGGCGGTTCGGGGTCGTCTGAAAACAGCTCTGGACTTTCGGGACTACCATTCAATTTCCCTAGTTTAGGTGGTTTGTCTTCTATCCCGGGCTTAGGTGGCATTTTATCACCGACTTCAACACCTCCATCGAATACATCAGCTGCTGAAGAGTCTGCTTCTGGGAGAAAAAGACGTGAAGTTGACGAATCTGAGTCTAGACCAGTGTTTAGATTCCCTACAATAACTTCTTGCAACTACACTATGGAGGTAATTATTTTATATATTGCATTGTTACTATTTTGAGTATTTAACATTTACTTTATCATTGTCATGATCGTTATTAGTAGCATGTATGCATCCCATAGCTGGAAACGAATTCCCATGTAAAGTAGCACCTTCCTATCTAAGCACATTTTAACTTGACAAATAAATATTTCAAGGCGTGAAAGTACCAGTAAAATCGATTGACCTTTTGTCTTCTCCACTCTTTACGTATAAAAAAGTCAGCTATTCTATACAAAAGTGCAACTGCTATGCAACCACTATGCAACCAAAATGTATGGAACAGCTAATTTTTTTCGCGAATTCGATGTTGATTCCATAACAAAAGTTGTTTGGACTGACTGGCAAGTTCCAGTCAGTACAAACAACTCTTGCAATGTGAAAATTCACACCTTGAAATATTTGCAGCACCACCGGTCCCCATACATTCTCAATAGGCTATGAGATTACATTCTGAGCTCCGTAACCTTTTTAGGAGGGCTTTTTAGGCAAACTTATAGAAAATATATAGATATCAGCAATGGTGCGGCAGCACTGCTGCGTGCAGCTGAGATCGGAATCATATCTTCTTTTACTTTCCGATAATGTTTCAAATATCCTATTTTTTTCTTTACAGGCTGGCTTAAGTTGCCCCACATGCACTGAAGCTCTTATCTGCTTTGAAAATAACTTAGGCCTTACGGTATCATGTCGGGGCTTCCTCCCGTTCTGTAACAACGGCCGTTGCTCTCCCACAGAAAGTGAAACTTGCAGTGACATTAATTCGACTTCACCTACTACACCACTTGAATAACTGGTATTCTAAATACTCTGTTAATTACTGTTTTGAACATTGCACACTGCACGGGTTTGATGATGCACAATAATTATTTCGTGGTGAAAGAAAATAACTATTTATATATTGCTTGCAATGTTTATCGTGGCTATAAATTAGATTAGCTAATAATGAGGCCTTAAAGATTAATTTAATACCTACGTGATTAATTTTTATGTACCATTTGTACTATATTATATTAAATATATTGAAATCAAACAAATGTTTAATCTAAAGGCTTAGTTATTCATTTGACATCAACAATATTGAGGTTGGGTACGTAATTACCCGATTATATACTTTCCTATCTATAAACTAACAAAGTTCTTCATTCAATAAAATGTTTATTTACCTATTATATTGTTTTCAATACCTACTAATTAAAATAAGGAACGTAAAACTTACACGGTTGAAAAAAACCTCAATAAATCTTTAGCACCTTCTTCACAATAGCTATTGCACTTGACCACACTATTTTCATTTAAATTCTCAAGTCTCTATTCCCATACATTAGCATTTTAATTAATCACTCATTTTAATGACAACCATGTTTGTTTTGTTTGTTACCAGTAGAAAAGAAATGGTAATCTAGACAGGGATGGTTAAATGTGTAAAATATTAAATATTAATGTCGAGTCTCGAATTTTTTCGACAATAAGTAGACAAATGTTATCTCTTCACTCAGTTAACTACCCTGTTAGGGCTAAAGCCCCGACGTCGCGGGATATAACGATTTGTAGTGGATATGACATGACCATGTCATCTATTGCTCAAGAAGCGTCGGTGGCGTAGTGCGTAAGAACGTCATCTTCCGCCCGGGAGGCACTGGTTCGATCCCCGCCACGTACCAATATGTTTTCAAATTTTGTATTCATATATACATGTACGTTTAATCGACGCTTTTACTGTAAAGGAAAACATCGTGAGGAAACCTGCACACACCTATGAAGAAATTCTTAGGTTGTGTGTGAAGTTGACCAACCCGCAATTGGCCAGCGTGGTTGCATGACTTATCGCCCTTAATGTGGGATAGGCTCGAGTCCCTCGGTGGGGATATTATATGGGCTGATGATGATAAAATGTATGGAGATTGATGGAAAAAGACCAACGAAAAAATGGATAGAGTCTGCGTGAAAGATGATTTAAAGGGAAAAGATGTAAATGTCAAATGTCGGCGGATTAAGAAGTATGAAAGAAAACAATTATAATTTAAGCAGCAATAAAATGAAATGGGAAGCAAGGCAGGAAAATTGTGAAATAAATAATTTACAAAAACGTTTATATGAAAATATATTTTCGTATAAAGATATGATAAGATATATAATGTGAATGCCTTTATACATAAAACATACTCAGCAAACTTTTCAAATATCCTATTAGTAGATAGGCAATATAAACACTATAAAGGTAACATTATAACCTTTTTATGGTTACCCCTAGCAGCTACTGAGATTCAATTAGCATAATTTTATTGTTCATAAAATATATATAAGGTCGAACTTAACCCGCTGCGAAATAAGTAAAACATGTTACATCATTCAGTCATTTGCAAGATGGCATTTAAAGTGTTGTTTATACTACAACTAATGATAATGGTAAGATTTTAAATCCTGTATTTAGTATTAATTTGTTAATATTTTGTTACAGTTACAACCCTTTATTTATATGATGACGAAGACGAAGAATATTACCCTCCCTTGATGTTAAGTTATGAATGATAATGCTAAGATTAAGCATCAACGTCTAGCTGTAAAAATAATGTTAACAGCATTATAGCGTTCCAACAGTTTTTGATATTCAGTCATCAGCGGTTGCTTCCCTATAAAAAGATAAAAAAAAATCTTTACTCATCTTACTAATCTGGTGTACTCCACCCTTCCTGATATTTATAACATAATTTTTGTTTCTAGGTTACATTGAACCAAATTTTGGCCCAAGAAAAGATCTTTCGCTTCCCTGGAACACCATTGATTTTGAATTCTGGATCGGGTTCTTCTATACTTAGACCAAGCACTTTTCTATCAAACTCTTTGGATAGCCGTCCAGATCTGAATCTGCTACTGCTTAACAGCTTGCAAACCACCTTATCTATTCCTAACAATTTCAATTCTTTACATGAAGCAACACATAGTTCGTCTGCTGTAACGTCAAATTCTCCAAACTTGAGATATCAGCCACTGTCCAATCTTCTAAGTTTTGGAAGATTCACAAGTTCGAATGTTTCAAACTCATCGGACAATCCCTTACTTAACTTCGGATCAAACTCACCTAATTCACAATCAGCTACGATAAGACCGTTAAGTGTTCCAAGTCCGTTTAATAATGTCCCTTTCTCTTCATTAAGGGAAGGATCACAAATAACAACAGAAAAAGATCTCGATTCCGTCATAGAACTGGAATTACCTCTTTATAAAGCTTAACTAGATAAAGTTTTGACTACGATAAATTGGTAGATGCTTGTAAAGAAGGCGTAAACAAAACTGTGTATATTCTTATTATCTTGTAATAATTGTAACCACTATCATTGACAGTAGGTAGTGATTTTAATTTTAGTTTATATTGTCTTATTTTATGCAATATTGAATGACCTATTTTTTTTGTTTCTATTTACATTCGATTATAAAAAAGAAAGCTTCATTTCAACATCACAATACTTGCAATTAAAATCCAATGTTAATCGTCCAATCTTACATTATTAAGTAGTAGTAATGTACCTGTAGTCTGGTGATTTTATTAGTATATTCAATGAAACTTAAAATTGGTTGTTTTTTCATAAAATTTGATAATGGTAAGGATATTTACAGAATATAAATAAAACAAGAATTTCATCTGTTAGGTTTATTTAACCGATTTTTATGTATTTAAAGTATTGATTTCAAAAGAGAAGACTACAGTATAATATATTTTAAAATTATTATCATTTAGAATGGTCACTTTTATTGTTGCCCATTTATTGTCTTAAATTTCGAAGAAGTTACTAATATCAGGTAATATTAGATGCTTCGACGCTCAAGCTTAAAGCTCTTAATAAATTATCAAAGTATTGACATGATAACATATTTATAAATAGATTATTTGTCAAACACAGCTATTCTAGTCAATAAAGAGACAAGATTATTCAAAAATATATGTGTAAAGGATATGTTCCAGAAAATTTGGCAACTAGACGTAAAATAAAGTTTGATTAGATTTAATTTATCACATCATACTATGTTAATCATTTCCAAAATGTTCCTGTAGAATACATTTTCTAATAAACATAGACGATAAGTACATGGATATGAATAAATTAATTATTTAAAAATAGCATACAAACTAGTATCGGCTTTAGACGCGCCGTAATATTAATACATAAACATTGAATTACAAACATTTGCGATTGACACCTTAAACTTTCATATAGTCAATTAGTTTAATATTTTTATTATACTATAATGTATCAGCTTCTGGCCATGTCGTTTTGTAAAATGTGATCCCTTAACTAGTGGAATTTACTTTGGCATAATTCTAAGTTATATGACTAACAATCTACTTAAGTAATAAATCCTTTAATCACAACATATAACATTGATAATAAGTACATTAATTCACACTATATTTTAAATAATATATTTATTGTCTAAGTTGTTCAGATCCATGTTCCCAAAGACAAAAATATTACAAGGTAGATTTAGATATAAGTTCTGGAGAGTTATTGGCCCATACCGAGCAACCTTGGGTCACCCAGTTGGCACTGGCACAGCTACTGATTCTTACGACGTCCCGGTAGACTGCTGTTGCGGTAAGCCTTTCGGAGAAGGAAATTGTCTACAGCTGGCAGTAGGAGATAGCGCTTGTCAGATGTGTGGTAAGGAATTTTCAGAGACCTAAAGTGGTAAAAACGAGGAATTTCTTTTGGATGCCAGCGGTTTTTGGAGAAAGCATCAATAATGTTTGGAATAGGAGGAGGTGCTAGAGGTTTGGTTGGATTCGGGAGGTCGTTGTTTAGTGGTCTGTGGAGGATCCGGCCGGTCGGGTGCGAGTAAGCAGGTACTGCCTGCGGCGGTAAGTCGGCGTCGTCTGAATCGACTGTTGCGTCAGCTTCGGGAGTAACGATATATTCCCTGTCAACAAAATAGACAGTATTATTCCTACATAAGACGTCTCCTAACAGATGATTGTTTCAGTTAAGTGTAATGTATTGAGTAATCTCGCTAATCAACATATGTATTTGTAGCTTAAACACAGAACTCGCTTTGGTCAACAAAGAATTTCAGTACATTATTTGCCTTGCAGTCTCTAAAACTTCAACTTTAATTGAAATGAAAATTAATAGCCCACTTCTCGCAAAATGGAAAAATAGGAACACAATTCTCTATAACGATTTCAAACTATCCTACAAACTGAAACAAAAGCTGCTTTACACGATAATATCATACAGAAACATAAACGTACAAGTATTCAGGTCTGTTTCCCGACGAGCGCGCAACTCTGACGAACTTCCGGGAGCTATATTACATTACCTTTTACACTTTACCGCCATAATGTCAAGGCAGCAAACAATATTGCCGGGAAATTTTATTAAGGTGAGAAACTATTCTTAGAAATAAACAGAACTGCTTTTTCTTTGTAAATAAATTTAAGACAGAAAGTAAATACGATATCAGGTACAGTAAATAAATGTAGATCATGTAAATATAGTACCAATGTTTTGATATATACCTACTGAAGTAAATCCAAGTTCAGATAAAATCTGTCCTTTGTGACAGACAAAGGACAGATTTTATTCTGAGTTTTTTACTTCAAATATCCCGAATAGGAATAGGGTCTCATTATGAAATAATAATCAACATACCTAATTCCGAAATTCTCGTCAGCGGAATGCTTCCTGAAAAAGTAACACAATATGAGTCTATGAATAATAAAAAAAAAAAAATACATACAGACGAATACAGAACCTCCTCCTGTTGGGAAGTCGGTTAAAAATAGCACTTATTGGCTTTCCGAGTCGAATAAAAACCATTCTCAGTGACCGCATCTTGTTTGTTATCTTATTCTATATTTATGCTATTCTTGAAGAATAAAGAAATATCTCAATTATATCAATACATTTGATATAATTGAGATATTTACTCTTATAACTATAAGACAATATTATGTTTCAATAAAATATTTGACATCAGATTATTTCTCTCTATTAATTGATTATTATTAAATACAAATATATAAATGGTGAGATAATTTCTTAATATCAATAAAGCACAAAGAGATTTTTTTGTTAAGTGTGTTAAAAGGTTCACGTACCGAACTTCAATAAATCGATAGAAGAGAAAATAATAAATTTGCGTCTGCAATATTCAAGTGGATTATTTTTTATTAGCTTTCATACTCTTTCTATCTACCAGTAAGTTCTTTGTGCACTAAGAGTATCTCTCTAAGAAATATATATTTTTTTGAACAATCATGCGACAATTATCTTACACCGAATCTCTGCGTGTTAGAAATAGGAATAGAAATTAATGTATTTTTTTATGTCTTATTCATGGGTGACAATCAATATGTCTTCTGATAATTCTATACTGCAGAACTTGCCAACTAATATTGCGAAAATCCTATAACTAAACAACAATTAACATTTAGCACAGGTGCACTAACATTTATCATGCCTCTAACATCATCATCCTAATCATCATTACTATGCGTAGTCCTATTATAAGCACTAAAGCACAGATCGTATATTCAAAACTACATTGCAAAATATCCACAGTGAGACACAATCTATCACATTGAACATTTTTTCAATGTCTACAAGACCTGTACATTTCTTGACTGGGCAGTAGCAGTCTAGCCCTGCCCGATCTACTATAACGTCCTCCTGAAAATCTAAATGATGGAAGTAAACCTAATCGAGCCAATGAACCGATATGACGCTTTTCAAAATTATCACGTACGTCCATGTCATCATCTGTAACATATACAATAAAAGCAAACAGGTTACCTTCGGTTCAATAAAAAAGAAGAGTATTTATGAAAGCACTACACTCACCTACTGAACGTTTGTCGTCATTTCCCTCGTCATTTTCCGGCACTTGTACATCGTTGTGATCGATTTCATCAGGCAGAGAAAGTATATATCTTTTGGTTCGTGCATTTGGATCGGTATACATGGGCCTATACAGACCATGTACGGGTAAACCCATAGAGCCTCGTTTGTAAGACCAGTTATCATCCATATCCATTTGGTTCAAATAGAAATCATTTTGTGGGAGCGGTCCGTAAGCGTTACGTTTATACACTTGAGACAACGGAGGGAACATATCTGGGTTTATGGATTGCTGTAGATCGTACATTTCATTGAAATCGAACGGTCCATCCATTTCAGATAGAGGCGGGATCGGATTCTGGTAGAAAGGATAATAATATTCGTCTTCATTAATCTCGTCTTTCTTGTGAATCAAGCCATTGCGTGCTAATGCTGCAATATTGCGTTTGTCGGTTTGCTGGTTGTACTGCCCTTTACCACCGCGGTATCCATCTCTGGCGAGCGCTTGGATGTTTCGTTTCATCGCAGCATAACTCCGCAGTCTAGCAACGGAAGCAATATTCCTTTTCTCATGAGACTCGTCATCATCTGTCTCCTGTTTATCAGTTTCATCGTAAGGTGACCTGAATGTTGGTAGTTGACCATTTTTAGCTAAAGTTGAAATGCTTCTTTTGTAGCTTGCCAAATTTTTTAGATAACCATCTCTTGCCAAAGCAGCTATATTTCGCCTTGGAAACGTCGGCCACTGATTCGTCATATCAAATGGCAAGCTAGCAACCTTTTAAAAGAAAATTATAATGTTAATTCAAATATTAGAAACTGACCTAATTTAACGATAGGCAATTATTATAAAACTTACGTGTTCAATGTAGGATGATAGTGCTAATGCTACAATAGCCACAAAAAAGAAACATCCTCGATGTCTCCCACCTCCAATACGTTTATAAGCCATCTAAAAAGAAAAATAACTTAATAGTTTCCTGTTTAACATTTAATCTTTTAAATGTTAAGGAGTTACTGAAAATTTTATACTTATTTCATTTACTTCATAAATATTACAACGTTCATGTACTGATAAGCATTAATGTCTTTTTCTCAGTCTTATAAGGAAAGTACTTCATTATTAATATTACGTAAACATGTTCTTTTTGTAATGTGGTACAGTAGTTTTTCATTAATCTTCAAATGTTTTTTAAGTATCTACCTACAGCTACATAATATTAAATGGCTTTAAATGTAGGATTTATGTTATTGTAATAGCTAAATGCGCTTTAAATTTTAATAACTAATGTAGGTAAATAAATGGCGAGGATGCAATCGTATTCAGGTGTTTCATAAGGCTCTGCTCATCGCCTTTTGAGATCATGAGCGTGACTTTTTGGGGTGCGCATTTTCTTACATAACTTTTCAATTCCTACAAAATATTTCTCATATCATTTAAACCATAATGATCATTCTTCATAACTTCATAAAACATAATCATTGAAATTCATAATATCATTCATCATACATTTTTGGGCGAGTCTAGTGTTTTATGTGCCTACATGGCTGGGTGATGGGTAGGTTAGGGTTATTTTTTTTTATGACCAGGCGGAGTGCACTGTTTTTGTAAGCAACAAGGTAAAAAAAATTAAGATCACTAACTGTTATGAGCTCCGTTGGTAGTAATAAAAATGTATGAATAAAAAAAGTATGAAAAATAAAATTATGAAGAGTGATTATTATGAACACAAATCGGTAGTTAGTAAGACAAAGAATAGGATTTAGAATATTATATGAGACAATATGGACCTGACTTTATGTAGATATATATGGTGTATGTATTCTGATGTTTTCATAAGTTGACTATAATTTTAAGATGTTTAACAAAAGTATGTAGCACATCCAAGAAAAATATTGTTAACTGTTCATTAAGTGCTATCTAACTATACAAAGAAAGGAATTTGATATAAAATGTTACCTGTATCATATGTTTTTATTGATTCCTACTACACCAGAGAAAATTACTGTACAAGTGTTAAATTATTCGAAATAGAAATGAACAGACTGTTTTACTTACAAAATAAAATCTTTGAAAAAGCACGTCGAATTACTCGACCTTTTGCTTTACATACATTGTGATGGTCACGGTCGCACTCCCACGAGGACTTGAGCACGGCCTTATGTAACATTTTGCAACACACAGAGCCACATCTGGGCCATGCACTGCTTCCAAATAGTCACAGGTTGCCATTCCACAGCCTACATAAAAGAGGCACCAAACCCAAAAAGTAACGATACTTCAGTAAACAATCTAACGCAAAAGTAAACAACCAGGACATATGTTACACTCAAAATCATCTCAGCAGTGCTGTATATCTTTGTAGGTATGTCATTATCATCATAACAGCCTTTATAATTCGACCCACTGCTGGGACACAAGACCTCTCCTTATCATTAAAGGAGGTTTAGGCAGTAGTCCACCACGCTTGCCCAATGCGGAATGGTGGAGGGAGTATAAGGTGATCAATACCCATTTGCTGATCCTTTAGTCGCCTTCTACGACACCAATTGGAGGATATGGGGTGATGCTATTCTACTCTGCCGGCATCACACGGCGATATGTATTCTTATATATTGTAGGTATGTATTCTAATATATTTAGTAAAGTTAAAAATTAAATATAAGTCCTGATCTATATAGTTATAAAGTACCCATTAAACAAAGAGTAAGAGGTTACCTCGATGTAGGTGTGTGGGATACCATCCATGAATAATAAAATGATCGTTAAAACTCGCTGCAGCCAGTAATAGTCTGTCACCGGTACGGATATACAGTTGGCAGATTCAATTATCGTTTATCTACTTACCCCCTACTACCGTGTCCACCCCACTTTGCATGGATATTGTCACTTCAAACAGAATTTTACAAATCTACTTTTTATATCACTTCAAAAAAAATATTTTAAAGAGCAACAGAACCTAATTTTTGTGCAAATTCTTCTATGTTACAGACCTATTCGTTATTTATTCATTTATTTAATATTTTTAGGAAGATTTAGTGTCAGTAAATACTAATACTAAGTAACGCTATACTATATTCTATAAGAACTATTATATTTTATACTAATTACAAATCTCCACATATGGGTATTCAGGTAGGAAAAAAAAGGTCTGATTCTAATTCTAATCTTAATCTGTGGTAGAAAAATGTGGTAGACCCATATGTAGGGTCATCTGGGTAGGTACCACCGTACACTTATTTCTGCCGTGAAGCAGTTCGCTGGTTTCGGATTGAAAGGAAAGGTAGCCAGTGTAAATACTGGGCATAGGAGGCATATCATCTTTGTCCCCAGGATGAAAACACACTTGCAGTGTTAAGCATCTCGTATTATATAAATAAATATTAATTATGGCTCCGCATCAAGCATTTAGCCAACGTAAAGTGAAGATAGTTATTCTACACTAAATTGTACGGTAGATTAATTTAATAATGGAGTCTCTCAACGCGTGTTTTTACAACAAAAACTCGGGAGAAACTCCAATTGAAGCAACTACAAAACAACGTCATCAAAGTACGAGAATTAATAGGAAGCCGTCATCATGGCGAACCCTGACTCTACTCAATCACGACCCGGTTGACCTCTGGCAATATTCTTCGACAAAATCAGTGTCATTGGTGAGAAAATTAAACAAAAATTAGTATTAAGAATATTTTCACAAGTCACGATAAATACAAAAACTTTTGCGATAGCAAAGTTCATAAAATCTTGACGATTTAGACGTGCACTCTAAGAGGAAAGTTTGTCTTAAAAATACCCTTTTCAAAAAGTTTCATCATAATATTTTTATGAAGCTAAACTGATTAACATTGACGTCACACTGCTCCTAATGGATTATCATAGTGACGGAAGAACAAATTATATGAATAGTATTTATGTGGGCACTATTATAATAGTGATCGTTTTCTTCTCTTTTTTTATTATATTATCACTAGCTTTTGCCCGCGACTTCGTACGTGTAGAATAGTTACTTCGGGCAGCATTCATTCAAATCTTATTATTTCTTCTAACCCAAGCGCCATATACCGATTTACATGGTTTTTACTTTAAAGAATGACGGATTTCCATACAAACTTGCATCCCTTATTTTACCCCCTAAGTGATTGAATGTTCAAAAATCCTAAAATACGTCATTCTTAATTTTTAACTAAGTAGCTATATACCAATTTTTATCGATTTAGCTTCAAAACTGACGGATTTCCATACAAACTTTTCACCCCCTTTTCACCACCTTAGAGGGTGAATTTCCAAAAATCCTTTCTTATATGTCAGTCAGTCAATCAGTCAGTCAGTATTAATTTTTATATATAAAGATAAATAGATGATTAATTATTAAAGACTTGAATTGCGACTCTTTCCAAATCAATATTATGTAAACTGAAAAGGGAGGATAAAACTTGTTGAGTTTTTGCCGGTTCTTCTCAGAACAAGGCCTCCTGGTAGACTCTTGAACCGATGGCATCAAACTTGACTTTCATAAGTATACAAATTGTACCTAAATGAATAAAGAAATTTGAGTTTTTTTAGGAAGGAAAAGACTTATTAGAGAGAAATGAAAAAGTATTTCATAATTAATTATTATTTAAGTTTATACATCACTAGCGAACCGCCTCGGCTTCGCTCAGATAGTACTTGGAGTACTTACTTTAATCTTAAAAAAATATTTAAGATTACTTATTTTCGTAGTGTCAAAAATTATTTAGAAATAATGTTCTGCCATGGGTTTTTAACACACAATACAATTATTAGTTGGAATATGTTTTATTTTCAAATATTTTCATGCTTTTGTGTAATTTAAGTATATGATTTATGTAATTTGTATTTATCATAATTGTCAAATAACACATTAAGTAGAACAGTTTCTTTTCTTTTAATGCCTAGGTTCTGTCGCTATGACTTAGATATTGCAATATTATTTTAGTATTGAAATAAAATATATAAAATCGATAATTAAACATCATGATTTTCTACTATAGATACTTCTTTATTGCTTCACATTTCTATAATGTTAATCCATGACAAATGCTCATTTTATAATGTGTTTTTATTGCCTACAAAATATTTTACGTAACGAGTTTGTTTTAAAAAATATATTTTAATTTACTTACGAGCTTTGTAGTTTACGAACTCTTAATAAAATAATTTCAATGCTTAAGTTACTTACACCACCATAAAATATATAAAAACATTTTTGTAGCGACAATAAAAACGAAGTAGCCTACAAAATTTTGATTATATTACAAATTAATATTTTTCTGTTACTGAGACATAGATTGTAGAATTTTAACAGTTCATTTATACTTATGGTGATATAAATTAAAATAAATTATGATTTTAACTTAGAGTGATACAAATTAAGTCCTAAGACACGTAATTAATCTTCCGTCTTTCTCTGTTTACAAAATAAATTATTATATTTATAAAACAATTACCGATGTCAATAAGTATTACCTAATTATGAGATTTCCCACATTAATTAAATTAATTACCCTAATTATCAGGAATTAAATCATTTGTCCCTTTTCTTTTAAATTACACATACTTAAAACAAATCACGCAGATAAAACGTGGCGATTACAGCCCGATTAAAACATCGTTTCAAAAATTATCGTTTTAAAATTAAATGCTATACAGTGATTATTTAAATAAAAGTACTTACGATTACCAGCGCGGAAAATCGCCACGACTCACTTTTAAAAGTTACAACAAAGTTTCAATATCGCTTATAATTGCCTCCAGTTTTCTATCAGGTGTTCTGGCGGGAATGCGGCTGGTATATTGGGAACTTGCTTTTATAGGAGACATCGGGTATCACGCGTGCGCGGTGCTATGAGGTTGAGTGTAGGGATAGCACACCTAACATGAGATATAAATTATATTGAAAAGAATCTTATCCTAATTATTTATAACTTAATTTTTAGTACAATATTTAAAAAGTTATTAAAAAATATCAAACTGAAGATTGATATACTATGGCACTTGGCAAAATGCCGTAAGTCAATATTTTTAATTCATCCAACTTAAAAATTGTTAGTATGGATGCATGTTATTTAAAGACATTCGACGTTCATTTCCTTGGTGTCAAGGTTTTTCAAGCTATGTGATTAGCGAAAATTAACTGACAGTGGGTGGAGCACATTGCTCTGAGAATAGAAGTTGATGGCCATATCATGCGCACCGGCCGACGCAGCGTGGGTAGGCCGCAAAGTGGGCTGACGATCCGATTAAGGTTGCTGGTCACGTCTGGATGCGCAGCACAGGACTGATCACTGTGTTAAGCACAGAAAAGAAGTTAAGCATGTCTTGTGGATAAAATAATTGGTTAGCAAATAAGAATACATCCCACAGATGTTATCTGTAATCGCTTAGAAATAAAAGTAATTTAATTATAGAGACGACTCTACTTTTTTCTATTAAAAACTTTAGCGTAGTGTGTAATTCTAAAAGAATGTAGATATCTAATATTAAAGTTTTTAAATAATGCATAATTTTTAGTAATAAGCGAAAGTAGGTAGATACTTGGTCGGTTTATCACTATTATTATAAAAATAGTAAAAAAAAATGTGATTATAGTTTTTACAGATATTTTTCACTTCTCTATATGGAAAAATTGGTTACTATGCTACGGGCACAGTTTATTTATGTTTTTAGCTACAATCAGCCAACAGGTACGCGGGACGAGAGGGGTGCGGTGGCGCCACTAACCTTCCATACACTCCTTTGGTAGACGCTCTGATCCCCCTCATGTTCAAAGGCGTCTAACCACTGTATGTTTGTTTTGACGCTCGTCTATAGGTAGGTATATTATAGGTAAGTCCTTATCTATTTCAAAACAAGCTTTGCAAAAGAAGTAGAGACTATGATGGTAATCCAAGTCCTTCGTCTTCTTAATCGTTCCCGAGTTGCTGAGGATCGTGACGTGAGCGTGACCAATTCTTATGCGATTCAATGGTTTGCCTCCTAGGGAACCAATCCATCGTCTGGTGGACGGCGGCGCTGACTGTTCAGAAATCTGATCCGATTATCCGTTGGGCTTCGGACCTCTGAATCTTTTGCCCAAATTTTTATCCTCTCTTCGTGCGACATGGCTAAAATAACTCGGTGTCGTCGGTATGTCACTTTTATTAGGTGGTAGACCCATATGGGTAGGTACCACCGCCATTCTTATTTCTGCCGTGAAGCAGTTCGCTGTTTTGGATTGAAGGGAAAGGTAGCCAGTGTAATTACTGGGCATGGAAGGCATATCATCTCAGTCCCGAGGATGGCAACACACTTGCAGTGTTAAGTGATTTACCCTTAATATTGCAAGTGTCTATAGGCGACGGTAACCATTTAACACCAGGTAGGCCGCAAGCTTGTTTGCCATTTCGTAATATAAAAAAAAAAACTTTTATTTTGGAAAGACATATTTTCAAGTTTTATTAATAGTTTCAAATGTAAAAATTATGAAATTTTCATTATTTGTAGCGTAAGTAGTCTAGTTTCACAAATATATTTTTCACAATTTACGGTCTTTTTGTTAACGTGTGATGATCATTCGAAAATTGCCCAAGCTGAGTTACCTACACAAAAGTACTCCACTGGGGATTGAACCCGGGATCTCTCGATCTTATTCCAATGGGCGAACTACTAAACCATGTAGGCGGTAATTTTTAGCTCTACCTTTGTAATAACTTGAAAAAAAGGTTAAATCCCAAGTACCTACATACAAATGTGGACGTTCTAGGTACGCATAAAATGCCTGTTTAATGAACATGAATGGGTGCCTAAATCTGTTGGTCTGCTCTGCCCTAAATCACCTTCTTTCACGAGCAGAAGGCTATAATTTTTCAAGCCAAGTACCTACCGCGTAATTCTTTTGTCTGCTCATGAAAATCTTATTTTTCTTTATGATTTATGCATTTAGAAACTGGAAGTACTGTAAGAGGTTGTTGGCACCGCGGTCGTGCGTTTTTCGTAACGATCACGAAAGTTAAGCTACCAAATGCGCGGTCGGTACTCGGATGGGTGACCGACAATTTTTCTAAATCCAATTGTGAACGGGTCCACGTCCGGAAGCCTCCTCGTGGCGTACCCTGGTAACGTGGTGGCGAAACTTTCTCCGCGGGTGTGTGGCTCCCACCACGGCTAGTTCCGGACGGCTCTTTTCAGGGCAAGGACCGCGGCCGGGGTCCCCTGGGTGCGGTCCGATGGCTGCTCCCGGTATCCTCGTCAGGAGGACGCGCCAGATCGAGCAGCCGTCGGTGAGGAGGCGGCCTATAAGGCCGGCGTCGGCCAGCGGCCCACAGGGGCTGGCGTTAGTCGGTAGCCCCTGTGGGCTGCTGGCCACCAATTAATGCACAAGGAGTGCCTAGACGGGCAGCGTTGGGACGGTCTCGATGTAGTTGCGCTCACGTGCACAGATCTTGAGACGTCCCGCAATAGCGCACTGGAAGTCAGGCCGGGGAGGATGTTTAGTGGGTATGAAGGGAACGCCTTTCTCTCGAGTCCCACATATCCCCTGCGGTTGGCACCACCCGCAGGGATGATGCGTAAATGCATTTGACCTCCTCGTCAACAAAAAAAAATCCAATTGTGAAAGGCACGTTAAACTGGTGCTCCCGGCTATTATCGAATATAGGTATATATCGAAATATTTACATCACACAATAGGTATGTATTTCGTATCATTAGCAGAACATATGTAATTTATCTAATTGGGAGGATTTCATCATGACTTCCAATTCGCGCAAAGGGCACGCGTGACAGCCTGTGCGTAAAATCTTATTACTCAATAATTGGGCGCGAAGGGATGTATCGGATTAGTTCAGTTCGTGATTTATTGGGGACCAATGGGGATATCGGATAACGCACGATTCCCTCTGATTTATTAGGAAAAATATACAACACTTAGTTTTAACGAAGTCGCCAAGTCCTAATACTTATTTACTTACTAGCAAATTGGCACATAATTATCTTTCTTAGATACCTTATCTACGTTCAGAACATAGAGTAACTACTCTATGTGGATGGACCCATACTTCAAATCGAATGCCTTTTGCTGAAATATTCTAAATCAAAAGTCTTTTGTTTGAAACATTTTCACGTCACAATTTAGTAAAGGCATTCCTACTGGCATTAGAGATATGATATATAATACTTAGAAAGCCAGAGCGCCATGAAGATTAAATGAAAAATAATCGGAAACCTTTCCACAAAGAACCATAAAATCTCAACAAATCATAAGCTTCATGCGTCCGGGAGTGCTACTGTCATCATCATCATTACAACCTTTATAATTCGACCCACTGCTGGGACACAGGGCCTCTCCTTGTCATCGAAGGAGGTTTAGGCAGTAGTCCACCGCGTTTGTCCAATGCGGATTGGTGGACGGAGTATAAGGTGGCCAATACGCGTTTGCTGATCCAATTAGTCGCCTTCTACGATACCCATTGGAGATATGGGGTGATGCTATTCTACTCTGGCATCACATGGCTACTGTGAATCTTATGCAAGGTCTAATATTATTATCTTACATGATTTGCAGGTGGCTCAACAGATTTTTGATTATGGCTGACTATGTTTGAAATATATACCAAATTAAAAAGATACCGAAAGTCAAAAAAGCTCTTGTCATGATAAAGCCTGAGACGGGACTTTATCAACCATTTTAAATCATGCCAAATTAAAATAAAATCTTATGGCTACACAACGGATGTGTCACTTAGGTATCGAGCAGTCTTTAACATATGGAAAGACCTGGATAGACCAAACCTTGTCTGCCGTATGTGTCTCTACCAGCCGCATTCACTAAATTTTTTTGACAGATGAAAGTGATAATCATCGAGTGAATTACATGTATAGGATACCTATTGCTATTTTACAACACAAGTAGGTACCTATCATAATATAGCGTTATAGTAAAGTAGAAGTGGAGAAGTAAATAGTTCTATTCTATTCTATTCTTAATTAATGGCGTCGCGTCGCATTAAGCGTACGCATTTTGCCAATGTCAAGTGAAAATGTAACTAAAGTAACAAAAATAATTGTACGGTTGATCTGGGTTAAAAATGGAATCTCTTAACACGTGTTTTTGCAACAAGAACTCGAGAGAAACTCAAGTAAATAAGTAGTTCGGTGATTATCATTTTCATCTGTCAAAAAAAGTTAGCGAATGCCGGCTCTCAGAGGCCGGCTGGACATTAACTAATTTACGAAGTTATCAAAAAAAGTCATTCATTAAAATCTATTGTTATTATTCTTAATTAATGGCTTCGATGTAGTCGTGACAGCAAGAACTCGGTGAAACTCCCCATTTAAGTCTAGTATTTGGTAGAAAACTAGAGAATTATACTGTCTTGCATCTTTTGTGACGTTAAGATGTGTGAAGGGTATAAGATGTGTGTAAGGGGTAAGTATAATAAACAGACAAATCATAAATATAATAGTTTAATATTAACCGAAACTGTCAATCCGTTAAACTTGTGATACCGTCGAATTCAGCGTCGCTGCTTCATTAACGTCGTGATCGTGAACAGCAGGCGTTGAGGGTGTCTCTAAGTTTTCTCTTCGGCATTTTTCCATGCGCAAGTCGGAGCAAACCCCATTGTAGCAGTATGGACGACGGCCGCCGCATATGGCTTTCAGAGCGAAGTTCCCGGCCATGCAGTGTAGCGACTCGCTACAACCGGAGCAGGTGTAGCCCCTCTGTTTAACAAATTAAAAGTACTTTATAGAGTACGTAGAGTACCTAAGAATGTTTTATAACGTTAACTCGCAATTAAAACATTAGGTACACTTTATCTAACTTAACAAGGAGACTGAACAGGTAGCGAATAAGCTTGAACGACGTACGCGATCAGCGTAGGAGGAATAAGGATGATGACTACGTGAAAATATAATACATAATTCCTAAGTCCGTCAAACAGATTACCAAGAAAACATTAGACACTTAGATTTTTTTTTCTTAATCGTCAGTAAATATTTAAAAATATAAAGAGCATCTAAGTTCAGGTGTGGAGGGCTTGTGACGTCACCGATCAGTCTATCTATCTATTCGACACTTAGTTAAACATTACGCATTTTGTAACTTTTGCAACTATTGTGAACCAGCGTTGCCTAATTTACATTAAAAGCATGTTAATTTTCACCTGCTGTATACTTGGTACAAATAAATGATTGTTATTATTATTATTTTGCCAATGTCAAGTGAAAATATATATAAGTAACAATACATTGTACGGTACATTAATAATTAAAAATGTAGTCTCTCAACACGTGTTATTACAACAATGATTCGGGAGAAATTTAACCGATCGTAAAAAGTGTAGATACTGTAGTGTGACATCACACGATATTTCAACGCACAGTATCGTATGGTATCGTCGCCATTATTGGTTTACGTGATAAAAGAAAAGATACGTGTCCAATATTTTTTCGTGTTCTATCTGACGGCCTAAACAGTTTTTTTTTTTCAGTTATCATATCTATTCCACCGTTATAGTGGATTGATGGAAACTCAACAAAACCCAAGAATTGCCTATCCAGAGTCTAGAATTGATAGTGCTAGATAGGCAGTGTAAAAAGAGACTAAATAAATGTTATTTAAAAAGTTTCTACAAACGTACCTCTAATAAAGAATCACACGTAGTGGGTATCCAGTATACAGCTCTAGCCTTATTAAAGTCTGAACTATCGAATTCACTGTCATATAGGGGTATATCCTCATCAACTAATTGTCCATTCTTTGCTGCAATCTCCTTCGAATGTCCAAATATTAATCCGAAGGGGAATGAACTGTATACCGTGCCGGAAGAGTGCTTTTCGTCTGCTAATTTTTTGTGAGCGCCATCTTGTTTTGATTCGTGTGCAAAACTGAAGTTTTGGGTTATCTGTAAAAAGGTCGATAAATTACTCACTATAAACACCGCCGACTTCAATTCCACTTAATTTTTGTAATCCAGCATTCAAATGTGAGGTAGACAGTTCAATCCTCAATCTGTTAAGGATAGATTGATGGTTGGGTTCCAAGCGACCCCCAAATCTGCCACCACTGCCTGTAGTAGAGACAACTATGTAAAATGTGGCCAAACCAACCAACTGTAAAACCTGTTATGAATTAGACCATCACCACATTGTTTTGGTAAACCAAAACTTAGTAGACACATACTTATTTTATTAATAAAGTTAATAAAACAAAAAAAACTTTATAAGAAATCTTCGGATCCGTCGACAAATAGAGGAATGGGAGGATACCCCTCGGCAGAGGAGGCCAGACAGCCGAAGGTCAGGAGGCCAGAGAGAGTAATCGACGGACGATCCTGGCATTCGAGCAAGACCCCTCGCTGGAAGGGCATGCACTCGATTTACGTTAACATTGTCACATTTTGTGTATTGTTCAGACCTAAGTAATTTTGAAGGAAATGTGAACATACTTTGTAAATAAATTATATATTAAAGGAAGATTAATTCTTGATTAAAACCGCTTTATGGAGATATTTTAACTTACCTACCCATATAGTTTCGTAAAATAAGGATAACGTTATTTCGCAGTTTTACGAAAATGCAGTTTGGAGCTCTCTTTCAGATGAAATACAAGCATTATAATGGCAAACAATACTTAATTTGCGAAAATTATTTTTCGAATAGGAAATATACTATTATAAGATTTATAAGCCACTATAGAGCCTAAATAAGTAAAAAATTGAGATAACATATTAAAAAGGGATAGGTACCAAAAAAAATATAACTTCAATGACGATTTTTACAATGCAAAAATTAAACTCATTTATTAACTATATTAAAATACATAAAATGAGAGACTAGACACCTATGTGTGGAATATAAATATAATATTGATAAGATAATTTTAATAATGATTTGAAAAATGGTCTAAACCCGAGCTCGCGGACATTTTTCGATCGTAGGTACCACACACCGTGTCTTCCCAGCTAGTGGACCTATCGATCTGAGAGCAATGCCTATGTGTGTATGGGGTCACATAGACATGCGTATCTAACAACAATACAGCGAAAAAAAATCGGTTCTTTGATGAATGCACGCTCTTAAAGGTCCGTCACGTAGGCCCAATCTCTTCAGATGGTCGCGAAGAGAAGTTGGGACAAAGTCGTTGGTCATCGAGCACATAATGGTCGAGACTACGACTGGTATGATGTTAGTGAACGTCACTTCACTTGCCACATACCGGCTTTCAAGAGGTTTTCGTCGGAAGGGATAATGACGTCCACTGTATTTTGACCTATATCTCAATGACATAATCATAATTTGAAGCAGACTAAGGCCCTTTAGCACATTAAGAAATTTTCTTATCTTACCTATAAGAAATTCCTTACAAGAAATTCGGTTGACGATCTGAGACTGCAACCGAATTGTTCATACAACAAGCCGATCTTTTGTGGCGTTTGTGTGAAACGCACTTTATGTTGATTAGGTGGACCAATAGCAACGCAGTCAAAATATTCGGTACCTAACCTACTCGTTTCTTTAAAAAAAAATAAACTATAATTTATGTAGCTTAAGGTTTTTTCGGCGAAACGGCGTGGAGCGCCCCTAGCGGAAAGTAGGGCCAATTACGTTTCCGAAGCACACTGATCTGGCAGACGGTAAGGATACGGCGCGGACATCATTCTATTTCATTCAAATACCGTACCAAACTCACGGTAATAAAGGTCATTCATTGAACAAATTCAACGGCCCTCATCGGACGCGCTATAGTACGCCATTTCGGCGCTGAAATTTGTTCAATTAATTACCTTATACTTAATCGTGTGTTTGGTACGGTATTTGAAAGAAACAGAATGATGTCCGCGCCGTATCCTTGCCGTCTGCCAGATCAGTGTGCTTCGCGCCTAAGGCCCAGCTCAGATGGCCCAGACTCCACCAAAGTGGAGACGTGCGGAGATGTTCGAAACGGAGACGAGAAGAGATAGTTTTCAACAAAGGTGTATCCACCAGAAATTAAAATTTTCTCATACTAATTTGTTGTGTTAGTAATCTAGTTTCGAATCTGGGGGGTGCTTTTGGCTTTTGTTCAGAGCGGCGAAATGACTAGATCGGGCCCTGCTCACACGAAAGCCGCCGCTAGCGGCACCGCTCACTACACGCCGCGCACATCTCTTCTCGTCTCTGCTGCGTTCAGTTCGAAAATTTTGTTACTCGATCTTTAAGCTGGCCGTCCCAGCTTTTGTCGAAAGATAGCAGTCAATCCAATGGATGGTTTTTCAGGCAGGCGGTCGGTCATAAAAAAATGCCAAAACCTTATAAAACAACACCAAACCGACACCAAATAAATCCAGAAACCAAATAAATTGAGAGCAGGGTAGGACAATAACGAATATAATCGTCTGCGCTTAGGATCCTTTGTCTAAGTCTGCGCTATATACCTACAGTAAAATAACTAGTAACTAATATTGAAACGGACCAGCTCCATCAGTGGCGTAACTATAGGGTGGCATGGCTGGCAAAATGCCACGGGCCCCGCGAGGAATAGGGTAGTCCCAGTAGTGTCACTGACATTTTTAAAATTACAGAACGAAAAATTTCAAACTACACTTTATCCCTGCTGCGCGGGAGGGGGGGCATTTGCCACGGGCCCCACATGGCATAGTTACGCCACTGAGCTCCATTGGAGCACAGATGGCAGGTAAGTACCTAATATAATACTAGATTGGAGTTAACTTAGGTAGATACCTAGATACTTAAGTAAAATTTCACGGTTAATTCTCTGGACACGGACTGGAGTTCACCAACATTTAAACACACGATTATTGTTTAGCGGACTGTTTTTGACATTTTATCGTAGGTTTTAGAAGAATTGCCAAAAACCTGACGGGTAACTTTTAATTGCTTGTTTTACGTGTTAGTGAAGTCAAGCTCTCTCGGTTCCACAAAACATTGCAACATGGAACCACATAACTTAACACAGATCATTAGCAATTTGATATTTGTGAATATTTATAATAAATAATTAGTTTCTTACCGTGTTTATGAAGAAGAAAAATAATACTTTTCCCCAATCCATCTGTAATTATTTTACTCCAAAACTTAGATACACAGGAAAACAACGTTTCGCGGAAAATTCGAATGTACAAATCACTCTTTCAGAAAATTGTTCATACTTTTATAGCATCGGTTAGAAATTATGCCAATTATTGAATTTATTAACTTAACAGGCAACATTGGTGTCATACATAAAATTTCTCTTTGGCAATTTCAATTTTAAATCAAAGCAACAAGACCCACCATTTATGTGGCCAATTGTCGCGTGTTAACGTTTCCATTTATAATTATTTCCGATGGGTTTACGACCGAGATTATTCAGACTTGCAAAAAACTGTAAAACCCCGCAAAACGTTGGACTAACGCTCCAAACATACGCCAGTCTTTACTCTATTATAACTCGAAACGTGTAGGTAATTCAAGATTCAAGAATAAAATAAATTGCAAGGTTTACAAAGTGAGAGTCTAAGTAGGTACATACATACGTATGTACAGTCAACAGCACGTCGGGCTATACAAAACTGTCAAATCTCTCCAAACGATTTTCAACCTTAGACTATTCAATATAAAGCGCATAATCGATTGGGAAAATTTGACAGTTTGTGGTAGCCCAACGTGCTGTTGTCTGTACTTAGACACTTTAATAACTTAGACACATTAATGGAATAATTTTATTTTTGCGTTTACAAACGCGTAAATATAATACTAGAAAAATGCACTGAAAAAAAAATCGACTTGCCTCAGGCGGGACTCGAACCCGCACCTTCCACAATCCGGATGTTTACCATAAAAAACATAAGCAACAAGCACTGACAAATTTCGACAGCGAAAAGCAGTGCCTCGGTGGCGAAATTGGTCAACGCGTCCACCCGGATTGTGGAAGGTGCGGGTTCGAGTCCCGCCTAAGGCAAGTCGATTTTTTTCAGTGCATTTTTAGACACATTAATATTTCCCAATTACCAAATCCGTTTATGGAAATAAGATTGTTTGTATCATCCTATACCTTCCTAATTGTCTATATTCCACACATGTAGATACAGTCACGACTCAAATATCACCGACCACCGCCACCAGTGGCGGCCGCGCACCTCGTCCTTATTACCACGCCAGCGAAGGTGGTTATAGGTGGCGACCACCGCGCACACTTCTGAAGTGTGTAGCCGCCACACCAGCCACACGTAGGCACAGCGTCTAGTTATACAAAATGTGTCTAAAAACGTGTTTCTTCACTGCCCTTCTGGCAACCCAGGCATGTCGCGTGACTTTCATTCACTGCGTGAATAGACACATACAAGAGTTCGGCCCTGCTATGGTGTTCCGTTCGTCTTCCGCGCTTATGCCCTAGTCCAGTGGCCGGCAAAGTGCGACTCCAGAGCCGTATGTGGCTCTTTGGCTCCTTAAGTGCGGATCTAGCACAAATATCTACGGAAGGCGTCATAATATTTTCATTTAAAAATTGATGCAAAGCACATTGCTTCCATTAATAAATATTTATTAAGTAATGAAATAAACTGCTTGTGGCCACTGGTGGCCCATTTGCGAGGAGACTTGATCAACCAAAACTTATAAAGCAGCGAATCTACATAGTAGGTAAGACTTGTTCTAACTTCTTGTTCTTGTTGGAGAGATGGGTTTTCTCATTTCTTTTATGAATTACCAAAAATATTCTGGTTTTTAGACAGTCGTCAACAGCAACGAAAAAAAAATTTTAAAATTTCAAGTTTTACTAATATATTTTTTATGGCGATGGTAGTGTTCCGTTTTACGTAAAAGGTGGTTAAAATCTTGACGATTAAAAATTTGATTTTTTTTCTTTTCAATGTGTCACTTGGATCGTCAGGGCTCAGGAGGCTAAGTCCGCCTGTCTTGCCTCCGTCTTATCAAAGTCTGTCGCCACTAAACAGCATTATTGTCCATCGATGGTTAGGTTAGTGGGTTTTTCGGCCTTACCATCATTTACATCAGGTGAGTAGGTATATGCCAGTCAGGAATATTTATAATGAACATGATGAGAATAATAAAACACAATTACATTAAAAAAATATTAATTTTATTTTTTATTGAAAGTAGAATTTCTTAATTTTATGATTATGGCTAGGTAGGTAAAAGCTCAGTAAAAATCTATATAAAAAAACATCTAAACTAAGTTTGTAACAATAAGTTCCGAATAACGATTGTAATAAATCATAATTATAAGTAATATTAGTGTAAATATGACCCAATATGATCGTTTTATACTATTTTTGACCGAACCATAGAATCGGAGACATGTTTAGATATGTTATGGACGGATATAAAACTTGATAATCACAATAAAAAAAAATAGAAAATAACATTAACAGTTAAACCTACATAAAATTAGAGTACCCAACAACGTTTAAATCATAGATATAGGAAACTGTAGATCCGCAATTTGAAAGAGAAAGAGGATAATAACAAGTAAGTATATTAGAGTGAAATAGATAGACGAAGAGACCATTTCACGTACACGCAGGCGGCCCAGGTCGGCCTGTCAGTCACGTAGAAAAGACAGCAACTGTCAGACTGCAGAACTATTTTTCACGCACACAATGCTCATTACTCACATTGGTGCATTTTTTTGGTCTCGCCCTATTCGTTCATTGCCAATCTATAAACGTCAGTAATAATTATAAATCTATGGTTTAAATACATTTCAGACTATTAAGGAAAAAACATTTTTTTATACTTGATTAATAAAAACTAATAATATTTTAGATACATTCTAATATCAATATTTGGATACATGGGGTTTCTACCGAAATCATTCTCTAAAATATGCACCTTAGGATTTTATTACATTAGAAAAGTACCTACCTAGTGTATAATAACTCATTATGTGAATTTCAAAGGCGTGACAGTGTATAATTAATTATCGATAGTTTATAATTTAAATTGTTCACATCACAAGTTAGTCTCCATTTGCGATTGCATTTTTAAACTGTTTAACTTACTTTCTACTAAATCTAAATCATTAATCCTCTCTAAAGTGGTTACGGTAGAAGGTTGCGTTACATTCAAAAATGTATCGTCCAAACCCGCATCAGAGCTTAGCATTTGAAAAGTTTTATTCTCTGAATTATCATCTTTTGCATTTTTTGACATCGTTTCGGCTCTGCGACACGATATTCTTGAAATAACGTTGGTCGTGTCGTTTATTTGATTTAAAATTGCTGAAAGAAATAACTGATTAATTATTGCGTATGAACTAATTTTAGAATTTTTTCAAAATTATTATTGTTTGTTTCAATAGTCTTTGATTAATGATTACCTACCTGATATTTGCAAGCTTGTTGTCTCATTAAAAACGCTCTCTTTACATTTGTCTTCATTTTTTTCGACGTCAAAGGTACTATTCAGTTTTCTTATAAAGGGAAAACAACGTGATTGGTTCAATAACGCTCTTCTCATGGATACATCTTTTGTTCGACCAATAGGAAGATGCTCAACTTTTTTCGACTCGAATTGAAACAATTCACTCACTTGAGCAGAGAAATTCAATTCTTGAGCGCCTCTTTTTACACTGAGATGTTGCGTCAGTCTACTTAAAAACTCATGTTGAGGTTTCTTAACTGCGCCAGTTCTTGCAAATACACTTTTTGTCATATTTACTTCTGGTCTTTTTCTAGAATGAAGCGTATTGGGATGCAAAATAGTATGAGTTTGATCTCTATTAACTTCATCTTCGCACATGTCATATGCAAACAATTGGTCTTCATCTTTAGGATGAAACAGTTCATAAATCTTTTTGATTAGTGAATACAGGAGACGCACTCTTGTGAAAAAGCGATCGAATGTTATTGGAGGATGATTGTCTTTTCCTTCAAAAGGATGATCAGTTGCATTGTTTATTAGTAGATTAAAAACAAGTTTGCACTCCTTTTGAGCTGTAAAATAAAAAAGATGCATTTATTTTATTCAACTTTCATTTTTTTATCACAGAAATAATACAGTTTAAAGTTTTATGTAATTAGGTGATCGTTCAGCAAAACAGCTAATGATAAAAATGTTAATTAAAAGTTTCTAGGTGTTACCTCTATTCAGATTATCCAAAAGAATATCCAACTCTTTGTCTTCAATCAAAGCATCAGGTTCACAACATTTGTACACTGTGAAGAATTCATAAACAACCAATCCAATATTAATGATAACTGACCACACTTCTTGATTCTTATGAGGATCTTCCTTCTCAACTCCAACTAATAGCTCCTTCATGTATATCTTGCACCTCTATAACAATAATATTATTCATTAAAATGTGAGAAAACAGGATTTACAATTGTATGCGCCGAAATATCGGAATAATAACAAAACCAAGGCGTTAAAAATCCCGTTTTGTCACATTTTAATGTTAGTGACCGACGTGGTAAAGTTTAAAAGAATACAGTAATATTATTCATTTTTCAATGTTGAGATAACATAAAAAGAAATTTTAATCAAGCTGCTTGATCATTTTTAGTTTAGTTTAGAATTCCAGCACTGTGAGATAATATGAGCATCTTGGATAACTCTATAATAATTATTTTATATGTATGTATTACAACTAAGAGTAACATATTGGTCCCAGACTAGAACCTTGTGGCACACCTAGAAAAATATCTTAATCTGGTAATAAATTCATTTATTTTTTCAACAGCAACGAATATTTCTATTGCGCGTGTAAGATCAAAACAGGTTCTTTGGCTTTCCTAAACTCTACTGAAACTGAATTATTCATAGTACTTTATGAAAATCGAGAAGCTAAATTTGAAATCAAGAGCTAGTGCATTTTGCCAATGTCGAGTGAAAATATTCAAAGTAACAAAAAATTTTACGGTACATTGAGTCAAAAATGGAGTCTCTCAACACGTGTTCTTAAAACAAGAACTCGGGAGAAACTCCCTGAAAACCTTATAAAAGTTTTCTTGTATTCAATATCAAGATGAGTGACATAATTTGATAATGTCTTAAAAAAATGTCTCCAACATCTTTTATGCCAATGAATATTAGTACAATAATTAAGTAAATATGCAACCTACACATTACACTTTAGTTTTATTTCTCAGTATACGAGTATTTCTTACATACAGCCATTTTTCGAAATTACGAATTCATTTTTACGCTGAAGTATCTTTTTGAATTATCTTTATATAGATAAAGATCCCCAAAATCCGAAGACATATACATATATCCCTATATAGAACAGTCTCTGTAGGGATATATTATACTGGGTGTAAAAGACATGAACAGTCAAACGAGAACCATGTATTCTATACATCAAAATAAGACATATTTCAAAAAAAATATTGCTGGGAAATGATTTTTATTTTTTGGTGTTAAAAAAAATTGCAAATTGTACCGCGCAATGTAAAGGGCTCAACTCGCACCTAACTCACAAAACCGCGATAATTTTGCCAGACGGAGGCTCCGTTCGTTAGTGTCCGTGCGCATCGAGTGAGCTACATTGAACGCTAACGTTTTGAAGCCATTTTTTGTTATGAAATACTAAAAAAATGATAATGTTTCTTTCGACAATAATTAAGAAATAACGTATAGAATACGTTTTCATAAAAAAATAAAAAAAAAAATTATGGCTTTGACCTTCAATAAAATCGTAACTATCAATTTCCCAGGTATAGTCTAAAGGAAGAAAAATGTTATGGTGGTGAGCAGAACACATGGTTCTCGTTTGACTGTTCATGTCTTTTACACCCGGTATATGTCGTCGGCCGATCGTATAGTTGGGCAGATCGTGATATGCCCGGGCACATCGTGCCCGCCGCAATTATGTTGTAGGCAAACAGACTCTCCCAGAAACAGTCCACGCCGCTTGGTCATTAAAAAACCCTGTACCTACTGATCACTTACTACACACTACCATTTTTAGAAAATGGGTTACTCATAATAGGTAAGTCAATACAAACAATCCTTGCTAAGGATATTCATAGAAATAGCGAAAAAAACAGCTGTTTCATACATTTTGGTTGCATGGCTGTTGCACTTTTGTATGGAACAGCTGATTCACGTTTTTGATTGGTCCCATAGCAAGAGTTGTTTGTTTTGACTTATCTAATACAATAGCTTCGGCTTTAAAGCCACTGAAAATTCACAAAGTAATATCATCATCAACAGCTCATATAATGTCCTCACCGAGCGAGGGGCTCGAGCCTACCCCACATTAGAGGCGATTAGGCCTTAGTCAACCACGCTGACCAAGTGCGGGTTGGTCGACTTCACACACAGCCGAAGAATTTCTTCATAGGTGTGTGCAGGTTTCCTTCACCGTAAAAACGTCGATTAAACGTACATATGAATTAAAAATTTGGAAACGCATTGGCACGTAGCGGGGTTCGAACCAGTTCCTCCCGGGCGGAAGACGACGCTCTTAAACACTACGCCACCGACGGTAAAGTAATATAAAAATAAATATACTTACCTCAACAAAAGCTACAGGGTCTACTATCAAAAACACCGAATCTCTAATCTCCCTAACTTCTTGCTTCCAAATGTTCACTAGAAATGTTGCATGGCTACTGAGTGGCGAAGTAGATATAGCTGGCACTAAATGAGGATCTAATGACTCCAAACTCGAAAGACAACTTCGGAGGGTTAATATTCCTGAAAAAGAAAACACAGACACTCTCATTCTTACTAATTATTATTCTCCCGCATCATGTCATAAATAGGTATCAATGAAGTTGTGTGGTGGTTCTACTATTGGCAAAATAGTTAAATAAGATGTGAGGAATAACTCTTATATTAAAGAACATATATAATATGTTGGGGAAAAAGTTTCTTCGTATTTTGTAAGAAAATTCAAAACATTTTCTGACCGGCCTTTGACCACGACCTTTTTCGCACGTTCTTGTTGTACGTGATCCACTTTTTATCACCTTCATCATTGTTGTACGTGATCCACTTTTCATCAGCTTCTTCAAAAATTTTTTGTTTTGTTCGGTTTCATTACGTCGTAATAAAGAATCACAAATGAGTACACGGTTCATTAGGTTTCTTTCAGTGAGCTCGTGAGGTACCCAAATGTCGAGCTTTTTTGTGTACCCAGTTTTTTTCAAATGCTCCAAAACTGTTTTGTGGTCAATTCCCAGTTCTTCAGCTACGTCGTAACTAATGACATGCCGATCTTGCTCCACTTTTTCAAAAATGGCATCCATTTTATCTGTAATAGGGCGACCAGAGCGACGTGCATCTTTGACATCAAAATTTCCGGATTGAAAACGCTTAAACCAAATTTGTGCTACTCTCACAGACACTGCACTAGGTCCATAAACATCGCAAATTTTTTTCGGGGCTTGCGTTGCATTTTTCCTTTTTTGTACTAATTTTTAAAATGTATCGAATTTATTCATTAGATTCACTCATCTTGGCGGTACGAAAAACAAATGAAAATCACACATTTTCCTGATTTGAATTTGGAATTATGTTCTTTAAAATTTAAACTTTCAATGATACCAAAACCAGCCAGATACAAATAGTATAGCCAAAGAGATTTTATTACAAGTTTATACATACTATAATGCGAAAAGACTTTTTCCCCAACCTAATATATGCAGTGAGTTTTATCTTTGGGCGTCACTTAGCTACCTTTGGACAGTCCAAACATCATCCACTGCACTTGACATTTCTTCCTACTTATAATTATTATTCAAGTAAAATAATTATTTCGTCTCGAAATGGTGGTAGGGCTTTTGTTGATTTTAAAGTACTTAGCAAAATCCATTTAAATGAAGAGCTTTTTATTTCATTTACATGAAGACACTGCGAATACGATTATTTTATACATGTTTTGAAAACAATAATTAATAATCAACTAACTTTTTTGATCGGAAGAGCAGGAAACAGCAAATGACCCAATTTGCATTAGTCTTTCATTATATAAATCAAAATCTTTAACATCTTTACATGTTTCTATGTCTACATCTTCCTGATTGTTATCATGGCATGGACAGAAGTGCTCTCTCCTTTGATTAAAATGGTCCCTTAACACATCTACAGGAGTATTGCAGTAAACATAGCAATGTATGAGCAATGTTAACAAAGCAGTATTAGTATTAGTTTCCAAGACATAGAGTACATCTTTAAGAACATCTATCAAAATGTTCACATTTGATGGTTTTACTGGTAATTTCAGTAAATCTTTTGTTATTTTTACTGATTTGGTAATGTCTATGTTGATTAATTCACAGAATAATGCTTTAGTTTCTCTGAGTACCTGCAATGAATGGAATGTGATAGTAATTTTATTAGTCACCATAAAGTGAGAAAGTAAAATATTACAAATATGACGACAATGTTAGAGATAATAACAGTTGTTAGGTTCAAAATATCGGTGAAATCGCCGGGTTAGTGCAAAAACCAACTAACTGTCACTGTTATTTTTCGGATTTACGATGAATTTATCTGCCTTTATTCTACATAATTAAAAACATAAATATATGAGAATGCAGATGATCATTACAAAAATTACAAAATCTTCTATCTAGCAGAAGTTTAAGATTCCCAAACTTTAAAATCGCAATAACTCAAAACTACAATTCCATGGGTTAGTTGGTATTTGCATTAAACCGGCGAAATATTCTAGAACATCCATTCCTTCTACTTTTTTATTGTATATTTCTGTAACTATTGAACTATGTATCTGAATTAACAGCATCAGTTAAGGTGAAGACACACTGAATCCACATATGCTATCTATGCAACACATTATAACATCTAAACTTCTGAATTTGCATAAGAACTATATGAAAACAGATTACTTAGAAACATACTTGTCATATTCAATGTTGCATTGCATATCTCAAGTATGTTTCAAAGTTATGTTTTCTTGCAAATTCAAGCTTTATAGTGGTGAATGTGGTGTTAGTGTATCTTCACCTTTATAGTATATTGTGTGACACTGCTGCTATAGACTTATATTCAAGCAAATTGTTATAGACTTACGAGTCACAGTATGAAAATATTTTGTTAATTATATTTTGAGATAAGATTTACTACTTTCTACTACTAATCTACTGATCTTTTGAAAATGTACGCACCACATGACTACGAGCCTTCAGAATAGGTTGGTCTTCATCTAAGCAGTATTTGCACAGGGTCATAGCACAAAGTAGCAACTCATCTATGCACATATGGAGACATGTTATGTGCTCAACCATCTGAAAAAGACTTTTAACATTTATAACTTATTTGAAATAGTAACTAGACAATAGATTAATAAATAAGTAGAGAGAACTATAGATTAATAGAGAAGCTCTCAGATGTAGAAGCTACATAAACCTAAATGGGTTATTTTTGTTTTTAGTAACTTTAGAGAATTTGAACTTGGAAATGCTAATTGTAAAGGTGGGGATTGACAGGGCCGGATTTAAAGGTCTGGAGGCCTCGGGGCAACAAAGGAGTGGAGGCCCCTTAATTATTTTCCAAAAAAAATGAAAAACACTAGCATAGTGAGCGATTTAAGCCGCAGAATATGAACATTGTTCACTGTAACTGACCTACTCACTGAATGAGTCAGCAAGCAAAATTCACACAGTATTCGCTATTTAAAATATATAGGGACGCGAACTAGAGGCAAACAGTTAGCCGCTAACTGTGAGCCTAATGGGTATACGGCCTTAGGCTGCTTTCATGTGCATTAAATAAATGTGTTAATGGTTAAAGGATTAAGATTATGATAGAACTGACATTAGATTTATGATAAAAGTTCCTAACTAAAATAGAATAAAGGTAAATAGTAATACCAACATCACATTCCCACTGTTCTTGAAGTATTGCATTTCCCTTGTAATCAATTCTATAAACACTTGTCGCCAACTTTGTCAAAACATCAAAAGTGTAGTCAATCCAATTAACAAAGTACATTGGTGAAACAGATGGCTCATTTACATTTTCTTTTGATTTCTTTTTATGTTCGAGTTCATCTAAATATGATTCCACAGAAACCAGTTTTGTAATGCACCATGAGATCCTTTCAATTGTAAATTGACGGCTTTCCTGAAATATTTTTTGTAGTCTCCATTATGATATTAATATTAATTTACTATAAAGTAGAGATGAAATTCTTTGCCACGGAGTTTCGAACCCCAACTTAATTACAACATCCCAAGATATGTTAGAAAATATAATAATTGATTCCATTACTTTTATTTAAAAAAAGCTATCATAACTTTAAACATATCAAAAACTTACCATAAGACACAAGTTTTGACTGGATTCCATTTTAAATATTTCAAAAAAGTTCATTATGCATTTACATATTTGACTGGAGCTCAACATGTAGACATCTTTAATTTTAATTGTATCTTCGTCGATCCGATCATCGTCTAGTAATTCAAATTTAATGCGAATGTTGCGATAAATAGGACACATTTTGTGCATCATGAGATCCTGTAAATATATAATAAACGTTCAGTTTCTTAGCACCGATTTTACACCATAGTTTCGTTTCAACTTTCAAGTAAGTTTTTATTCACAACTCAGAATACCAATAAATAACTTACCACTATATACTTTGTAGCATCACAAGAATTATGTGGCACCTTGTGAAAGTCTAAAACTATGTCATTCATCTTTTATTTGTTTAATTTGATAAAACAAAAGATCTAGTTTTTAAATGCTTGTAACGAAATCTTTTGTTTATCAATAAACCGGTTTGACGTATTCTTTAACGGGACGGCAAAGGAATCTAGCCCATACACCCATTTCCTCAGTTTTCTACTTCTTTCTCGATTTTCTTATGTGGTTGTGACCAATGACTTAAAGTCACTTCTTCTACTTTAGTGTACAGTCAACAGCACATCGGGCTATACAAAACTGTCAAATTTCTCCAAACGATTTTCAACCTAAGACTATTCAATATAAAGTGCATAAACGATTGGGAAAATTTGACAGTTTGTGGTAACCCAACGTGCTGCTGTCTGTACATACCTACAACCCTGTAGGCCTATTCGCTAACTTTTTTTGACAGTTGAAAGTGATCATCACTGAGTGAATTACATATCCATTGATGTTTTACACGACATGCTATTATGGCACTTGTCGTGTAAAAACAGCAATGAATGTGTAATTCACTCGGTGATCATCACTTTCAACTGTCAAAAAAAGTTAGCGAATAGGCCTACTGAAAGTTTGTATCAAAGACTTTTACATATTTCTTCGGAATGAATTATATAAAACTGTTTCAAAACGGCCTAGTTTCAGTTTCCTCAAGTGCATTTCCGATGTGTGTATCCAGAATGACATTGAAAATAGGTTTAATTCATTATAATTTAAGAGCGTGCATTCATCGGAGTACCTACCAATAATATTTTTAACGCTGTATGGTTGTTAGATACAAATGTCTATGTGACCCCATACCACATAGACATTGCTTGCAGAGTGATAAGTCCATTAGCTGGGAAGACCCGGGGCGTACGATCGAAAAATGCCCGCGCCTAACAATGTTAAAATGTAATTATTATGTCTAGCATTATATGTATTTTAATTAATATTATGTATGTGTACCATTAAATGAGTTTAATATCGATAGATTCAAAAATCGTCAATAAAATTAACCAATTTTTAAATATATTTCGTGTATTAAGTTATCTCAATTTTTTACTTATTTGGGCTCTATAGTGGTTTAGAATAGTATATTTTCTATTGGAAAAACAGTTTTCGAAAAGTATTGTTTGCCATTAAAATGCTGGTATTTCGTCTGAAAGATAGCTCCAAACTGATTACAACATTTCGTAATCACAAATATTTACTATATTTAATGTCACCAACAGTTTGTTTGCACACCAAAACCTAGTGTCAAATAAACGAAAAGCGAAACTCTGACAACCACGAAGTTATAGGTAATATAAGCTCCTTGACAATCAATACTCAGAGGAAGGACTAAAGCATCCTTTGATGATGAATTACGTCATTGTTCCTCTGAGAATCATGAGTCAGGATATGAGTACTCTTTCACTCACTCTTCACTTTTATGGGCTCAGAGGAAGGAATGGGTTTCTGTCAAGAAGCTTAAATTTTACGTATTTATTATATTCTTCTTCTTCTTCTTTAAATAATGGCGTTCGCGTTATTTATCGCATTTCGCCAATGTCAAGTAAAAATGTACTTTTAAAGTAAGAGACAATTGTCTCTTACTTTAAAAGTACATTTACATACAGTAGATTAAGGTTAAAAATTTAGTCTCTCAACGCGTGTTTTTACAACAAGAACTCGGGAGAAACTCCTATTTATTCTATGTTCATGGTTTCTCTTAGACAAAGGATCCTTTGTCTAAGTGGTTTCTGTATACACCTATCCTGCTTACACTTAGGTGTCAAACTCATGTCAAGTCTATTGGATTCTTTGTCTTAGGCCCTGTCCACACAGCGATATTTCACCGCACGTATTTTTTCTTGCAAAGTTCTGTGGCACATGGGATCTTAAAGGACCTTAAGGCATGCAGTAAAAAAATCGCGCGAAAAAAATCTGTGGTTTGATGCAAATTGAACGCGATACGGTGTGGATTATTTCCGCGCGAATTTTTTATCGCTGTGCGGACAGGCCCTAAGAGGGGGCAATGAATGACATAGGAATACTAATACAATTAAAATTTATGCTTCTTGAATAGGATATAGGATAAAATAGGTATACATAGGTATTCCTAAGTCATTGGGGCAATGACTTTCCTTAGTCATTGAGGAAGTAGTAATCAGACTTTAAGGCGCGTTCCTCACCAGCCAATCACCGGCTCGGTGCGTTTTGATTTTGGTCTCGCCCTAGTCGATTCAATGCTAATCTATAAACGTCAGCCCGCCTAGCATGACCACCGAAACACGATATGATATAGCCATTTATCGCTTTGAACTGTCAAAAAACATTGGATATAACCGCCAATTTGGGAGTTTCTCCCGAGTTCTTGTTGTAAAAACACGTGTTGAGAGTCTCCATTTTTAACCTCAATCAACCGTACAATTTTTATTACCTACTTTAATTACATTTTCACTTGACATTGGCAAAATGCGTACGCTTAATGCGACGCGATGCCATTAATTAAGAATAGAATAGAATAGAACCGCCAATTTGAAATTTTATCGAAACTGCGAACATTTATAAGGCTTATACACGTTCGCAGTATCGATAAAATTTCAAGATTGCGGTTATATCTAATGATTTTTGATAGTTCAAAGCGATAAATGACTATATCTTATCGTGTTTAAGTGGTCATGCTAGGCGGGCAGGAATTATAAATTGATGCTCCATGAGCAACTTTCCTTTGCCTTTTGTAATTTAAAACTCTTACGTTGACTGACATCTATTGTCATCATGCATGACATGACATGACATGAACGAACGCCATTGCTTTTCGCTTTTCTGGTGCATAATTCGTTGTTTTGTTACTAAATAAAACATATAAGTACGTAAAAATGAGTGAATTGCTTTGGGGAATTAAAAATGGAGATATAGATCAAGTAAAACAAATCATAGAGAATAAGGTAAAATGTTTAAAATATCTAATAATCATTTTAATTATTTTTGCCAATGATTTAAGGAAATTGCACAAGTAGTTGCAAGTGAAAGCGTTAATTTATTTTTTTCTTCATAATATTAAAATAAAACGTTTTCTTTGATCTTTTTTTGAACTTCTGTATTAGAAAATATGTTAATAAGCCACTATCAGTTTATTGTCTGTAACATCAACATAACTTTTATGCCATATTTACTCCAATTATCTTTGTTTTTCCTATTAGAAAATCGACGTCAACGTTCTTATAGACGGTAGAGTACCACTTCATTATGCTGCAGATTATGGACAAACAGCTGTAGTAAACTACTTATTGGACAAAGGCGCCGATCCCAATGTAAGTATGATATAGGAAATCAAGTGAAAGAGAAGGCTAAAATAACCTAACCTAACCTTCAAACGTTTAAGTACAGCCCTATAAGGTTATTTACTAAACCATAATTAATTTTAACAAGTTAAATTGAATTCCTTTGTATAATAACTAAATGCATGTATACCATTGAGTGCAACATTATTACTTTATTTTCACATTGCTATTTACGTTGATGAAATATTTTCATTTACATTTCATTGGTAATTCCATCTATCCTAAAACTTCAAGTTTCTTATTGATTGGTGGGTGAGTGCTTGTACTTGAATTAATTTGAAATAGATTGTATTAAACTGGTCAGCAAATTAACCTAACCTAAACATATTCAAACACTAATTGATTGACAAAAAAATGTTAATGGGTGACAAACAAATTATTAGTCGCCTATTTAGTATTTTTAGTAGCTCATTCTGGATTTTAGTTGCTCGGCTTATATTATCTATTTAAAAATCTTAAATAACATAAGGATTAATTTTCATTTCAGATGGTGGATAAACATGGCATATCAGTAATATTAGCAGCTATCTGGGAAGGTCATACGGATTGTGTTAAAACATTACTTAAAAATGTATGTTCCATGTAACTTTCTTTATAGTTATTTATTTGTTTCTTATTTAGATAATGATTTTAATAGTTATGAACAATTATAATTAATTTACTAAATATAATCTAAACTAGTCCTTTTTGTAGAGATATTGGTAACTGTTCCACAAGCAGGTTCTTTATTTAAAAATCAGTGAGCCCTGTAATACCACCGCTTAACGGTGCGGATGATAGCCATTAATGAAATAATAAAAAGAGATGTTGTCTGTTTCAATTTGTATGTTTCTGGAATACCAGTTGTTTAGTTCCAGTAATAATATTATCACCAGATTCTAATTACTTTTATAACATTATTTTTACAGGGTGCCTCTAAAGATGGAAAAACTCCAGATGGAACACCTTACATTGAAGCAGCTGAAAAAGATGAAATTAAGGAGTTACTCACATAAGAATAATAATTTAAAATCATTATATTTTGCAGCCTTAATGATCTATGTTTTTGTGAAAAGCTAAGATAGATTGCTCTAAGGTCAAATACAAAATTAGTCCATCATAAAATATTTTTACATGCATTTATTTACATTATAATGAATTATTTTTATATACTCAACATGTAATCAACTATACTTTGTGTGTCTGAAGTATTAGTTGTATACAGGCCTATTATTAGAAATTGCATCTGTCCAATGACATTAACTAATATTTAGAGGTGTGAGGTTCTTATAAGTTTTTATTCTAAATTTAGTAAATAAATTATTTTATAGTTGCTTGTAAGGTAAAATTCCAAAATATAAGAATGGAGGTAATTATTATTGCTAAAATAATATTATGGAAGTCATGCTTCTATTTTCTTAATTAACAATGTATACAATATAAACACATCATAGATTAGCTAAAATGATACTTTGGCAAATAAAAAAAATCTGACAAATGGCCATTACTTATTCTATTTTATTTACATAGTCACAACACAAAAACATTCTATCATACTAAAAATAAATAAATTTTAGAATTATTTTTTATAAAATCTCACACATGTCTGCATCGAATCGTCCGAATCTGGATCAACCTCAGAACTCCTAGAAGAATTCGGAAGATTCGGTGCGGGTGAATCGGACAACTACCGATGCACTCGCATTTATTCAGATATAGTTACAGTAAAACAACTTCTTTGGTGCATTCGATGGTTATGAGTGCGTGGCGTCCTCGATTTCGATTCGTTCAGTTCTTCTAATTGTGTGTCCACCTTTATTGTCTCCGACTTCAATGTTACAGTGTGGTGCCAAATCATAGTAGTGTGGAGTTTCACCAGAGGTTTAGTAAAAACGAAAGTTCTGAAACTCCATTTTTAACTTAATCTACCATACAATTTATTATTACTTTAATTATATTTTCACTTGATATTGGCTATTAAGCGAATCCATAATAAGGCAAAAGTACTCTTTTACGCAAAAACTACAGAATGGATTTTGATGAAACTTTACAATAATGCATTAACTATATAGTTAATGCATTAGAATAACATATAGGCTAATAATTTAACCAATGTGGACAGGTGGGACAACCACTAGTGTAGTGTTTCTTTGTACACTCAACCAATGTCAGCGTAAGATGAATCTAGCCTTAGGATTAAACAATAAATATCTATCAGGCACAAAATACAATGCTTTATAAAATTATAAGATGCCACATTTAAAATTAATAATTTATTTATAACCTACTACAAATAAATATAAACTACTACAGATCTCCATCACCAGGATATTTCTTTCTTTTGTTATTCTTTATTGGTGGACAATAGCAAGCATTTTTTTGGGCATCCAAATATGACTTGCAGCCCAATGTCAATGTGCCTGTGAAAAGTAGCTTTGCTGCACCTTTACAACCTGTAATAAAAATAAAAATTATATTATACTTCTAATAAAACAAAATACAACATTACAGTAGAAATATAAAAATGGGTTCAAACAATAGTTTACCTTTGGTTATTGTATCACCTGCTACATTTACTGACTTATAAGTATCACAGTAGTTATATAAACATCTCTTAAACTCCAAGTCACAGACTTCTTTTCCACTGTTACACGTATCATAACAAATATCATGTGCATCACAGCATTTTGTCATTTCGTCAATTGGCAAGTATTCAGTTGATATTTCAAAACCCAAAGAACCACAACCATCCGATTTCGGTATGTGATTCCTATTCCGCACTGGTTTTGTTGTCCCTGAAATTTGAAATTTTGAGAATGTTATACTTATTGAGTGACTGTACCTAAATTTGTTGGAAATAGTTTTGAAGTGTAGACAATTGTATTTTATTTTGTATATTGTGACTTACTTTCTGGACAAGTAAATATGCACTCTTCTTCTACGGCTGCATCAAACACATCATGTAAAGATCTAAATTTTTCAGCCACGGTTATAACATTTCGGAACATATCCCCAAATACAGATTCAGCTGATAAAACCGCATCTCGTAAATTTCGTAACACAGTTGATCCAATGCCTGAGTAAGTATAAGCAGCAAAAGTTAAAAAATAAATTAAAATTTTCCTGTACGGAATTTCCATTTCAACTTTGTATATGATCGGATTCAAATAAGTAATCCCACATCATGCGCTGCATATAGAGAATATCGAACAGTGTACGAGCACGTATATAAAATAAGCTAGCTAATGACTGTAATTTTATTTATAGAAAAATTCAACAAATTATTTTCCCAAATGCCAATTGTCAACTTCAGTCAGATCAGACATGTCAGATCAGACATGCTTCAATCTGGTGCGTTTTGGTTTAAGGTTTTGGTTCCAATCAAGAAGGTTGTCAAACAGCTGTTTTTGTAGTTTTAAATTCTGTCTAAAGGGAAAGCAAAGGAAACTGACCTATACAGTCATCGTTTTTTTTAATGGAAACAAAGTGTAACTATATTTCACACGCACGACAACTACTTGACGTTGCGATTTGACTGCTTGGCGAACAATGACTTAAGCAGGCCACCCACGCTCAGGTTTACCTGACAGTTTTAACTGTTCAGGTAAACATGAGCGTGTATGCCACACAACTGCGCAGGTTTCCATACATACGCGCTCATGAACAGTTAAACCTGTCAGGTAAACATGAACGTGGATGGCTACCTTTAGGAATACTTGGCGATTGGCAGGGAGAAGTATGGCATCGTGGCAGCAGACTCTAAAACGTAGTGATTACCTTCTCTGTGGCAGACTCCTCCACCGGCTGGTATTCGCAAACTTTTTTTGACAGATGAAAGTGATGATCGCAGTAAATTACATATCCATTGCTGTTTTATACGACACGCTAATAAGGAACTTGTCGTGTAAAAACAGCTATGGATGTGTAATTCACTCTGTGATTTATAACTTTTATCTAGGAGTTTCTTCCGAGTTCTTGTTGTAAAAACACGTGTTGAGAGACTCCATTTTTAACCTCAATCAACCGTACAATTTTTATTACTTTAGTTAGATTTTCACTTGAGATTGGCAAAATGCGTACGCTTAATGCGACGCGACGTTATTAATTAGGAATAGTATAGTAGCTTAGTCAAAGTAAGTATAGTAGTAACTTTTATTTGTCAAAAAAAGTTAGTGAATACGTAGTATCTCTAAATAGTCTGTGGTTAGTGACTAGAGGCTTTAGACAACATGCATTTCGACAATCGCTCTCGCTATCGCTAAGTAAAAAAATGTATGGGATTGACATAAGCAATCGATCACTTTTCGATTGCTTATGTCAATCCCATACATTTTTTTACTTAGCGATAGCGAGAGCGATTGCCGAAAGGCATGTTGTCTAAAGCCTCAGACCGGCGAGAATTGGCACATTGGCACCAAATGTTTTGATGTGTTCTTCTGTTATGATTCTGTTATTCTTTCTATAATTTTATAGTCTTCACAAAATAAGATGTCTATTTTAACAGCTACTTTCTGCCATTACAAAATCTTTAATTTTTTAGAATTCCTTATATTTACTAAGTCTTTTATTGTGCAATATAAAAGATTACAAAATAAAAGACGTAAGGTGATTCTCTTATTTCATTTATTTTCTCTTGTTCGTATAAAAGTCTGTGGCTATCATTATATACTGATTTTTTTTTTATCCTGGCAATATACTTGAGAATATCCGGTAGCCATATTGTTTAAAAAAGAGAGTCTTTTCCGTTTTGTTGTCGTGAAAATGACGGGCTTTAGCAATAAGGTGAGGGGAAAAAATAAGTTTATCAAGAAAAATTATTGCGAAATAAATGATATTAAATTCATACGGTTATTTAATGCAGTTTAATGGATAAATTTGTCCTACATTGTCCAGAAAGTGCTTTATAAATAGTTTTACACGACATCCATTGCACACGTGCTTCGTAGTGTAAACTGAAATAATTGTATTAAATTGTTGTGTAGATTGTGAATAAATACTATTGTATTTTTCTACTAAAGCATCATGTTATGGTGTAAAGTGTTAAAATGCTTTGTTGTTAAGTTATTTAATTTTGAGGTTATGCGGTATGTACGTCAACTCACAATCGGATACATTAATTTCAGGCCATAGTAATTGATGGCCGTGGCCACTTACTCGGCCGTTTGGCCGCAGTCATCGCTAAAGTCCTGCTAGAAGGAAACAAAGTCGTAGTTGTTCGCTGTGAACAGTTAAACATCTCTGGCAACTTCTTCAGGTGAGCCATTTTCATTTCTTCAAGTGCTCTTCTTCTGTATGTCTTTTAGCATGAATTATATTAATTTATACCTCAATAAACACAGCACGCTATTTAATAACCAAATATTATTAGTTTATAAAATGTGAAAGAATTTAATTTCTTCATTGAATATTTCAGGAACAAATTGAAGTTCATGTCATTCCTGCGTAAAAGGTGCAATGTGAACCCAGCCCGTGGACCTTTCCACTTCAGAGCACCCTCCAAGATTCTATGGAAGACTGTCAGAGGTGAAAACTTTATTTAGTAGAGAGTTAATTAGAATTTTTGCTTTGGACCATAACCCCTTAGCCGGCGCGTGCCATATTATGACATCGTTTGTAATACACTATTCGGGCGCGTGCCATAATATGGCATGCTGTCATACATTTAAAAACCATTTTTTTTTTTAATTTGTTATGTCTCAACTCTACGATTGTTGTTTGTACCGTGTGATTTTACAATTAGGATGGAAGTTTAAGTTACCTTTGCCTCAATAAAAAATAACTCCATTTAAGAAAAATTAAAAATGTGACGTGCCATAATATGACGGCTGCCGAACGTCGAGTTGTGTCATAATATGGCGGCTGCCGAACGTCGAGTTAATCAAACGATAGTTCAAATTTAGTTTGTCAATGTGCTATATTTATCAGATTCTAGGTATGTTTAGTTAATTTGTTAAATTTAAAGTGTAGTTTGTAAAGTATTGGCTGGTATTTAACAAATTTAGGACGTATTAAAGTCGGAAATACCCTTATGCCTGGTTTCAAATGCTTGTAAATTAATCATTATACAATGCTCTTTATTCAAAGTAGTCTTAAATTTTAGTTAGTTTATCTAGGAATCTAAAGATATACCACATGCGTGGTATTTATAAACAAAGGAAGTTACACAAAGCAAAAAGCCGACATGCTACCCCTCGGCGGGCTGATGACGTAATCGCTCACAATTGTACTTTACAGCCTTTGAAGCGCCGCCAGGCGATGGGTTAAGGGAACAAGGAATACTTTATGAAACTTTGTGAACAACTTTCTGCTTTACTTTTAAGAGTTATTATTGTGAATTATGAAACATTTTAATAATAACTTTTAACGTGATTGTGCTATTATAATTTATTGGGAAATACACATGGATGTTTCCTGAAGTAAGTTTCTCTCTTACTAAGTTTTTCTAGAAGTAATAGTGGAATATATTAAAATTCTTAAATAAATATTTTGTCCAAATTAAGCATCCATCATTATGTGGATTCACACAAATTGTGATTTCGAGGATCCCATTGTTTTTTTTTATATTATTTCCAATAGATTAATTGTTTGAAAAGTATATTTACAATTATAAACAATGTGTCCATTTAGTTTTAGGTTTCTAATGATTATCATTTATATATACCTACATTATTTGATGTACATGATATAAAGACATATTATGAAGGTACTAAATATGAATATCCAGATTTCATTACCATCTTAGAGCACAAATGTCTAGATGATTAATTTATTTCAGGCATGATCCCACACAAAACTGAGCGTGGGAAGGATGCGCTCAGGAGGCTAAGGTCTTATGATGGCTGCCCACCTCCCTTTGATAACCGCCGACGTGTGGTTGTCCCTGCTGCCCTCAGAGTCTTTTGCTTGAAGCCTGGTCGCAAGGTATAATACCTTTTACACAAAATTTTTATATAATTGATGAAATCTGTGGCTGATGTTTAAACGATAGTCTATGCAGTTTATTTTATTGGCTGTTCAAAAACATTGGTAGTTTATTTACTTCTTCAAATAAGGTCTATTATTAAATCATATTAGATTACAATGATGTTTCATTTTGGGTAATTTGCGACTGAAAGTTACTAATGTTGCAAACTTATATTCTGAGTTTGAAATTGTCTAGTCCACTTAGTAAGTTTTTTGTAGAATTTTGTCAACTCAAAATTTGTTATTCCAGTACTGTCATGTGGGCCGCCTGTCTCACGAAGTTGGCTGGAAATACCGTGAAGTTGTGCGTAAATTGGAAGATAAGAGGAAGATCAATGCTGTCAAACGTATTGCATATGAGAGGAAACTCCAGGTAAAATATTTCTCATCCCAACTTAATATTATAAATATGATAGTGAGTTTGTATGTGTTATGCTTTCATGCCTAAACTACTGGACCGATTTTGATGAAATATGGTATGAAGATGGTTTGAGACCCTGGGAATGATATGGATACTTGTTGGTATGATAAACAATATTGCTGCAAGCAAATTTGTAGGTGGCCACTAGTATATCATATAATTATACAAGACTACTAGCCAATGTGGTCAATGATATGCTTAACAATAATTTAATACCAGTTGCCAGATATAGCTATCAATTACAGTACAGGGCAAACCTGATTACCTACATTTTGAAATCCATGTTCCTATGTAAATTCTAATAATGCTAGGAAATATAAATATTATGAGCTGAGTGTCCTATTTATAAAATAGACCTGTTCAAAACAAGGTTTACCAAATATCTAGAATGATTTTGAAGGAACTGGTGCCTGATGTGTTGCAAAAAGAATTAAGACCATAAGTCTTCATTTTTTTTATCTGACCATGGGAAATTAGGAACCAGACCCATTTTGCCATAATATAAGTAAACAAATAAGTGACTAGAAACTCATTTAGCGCGGTTTGTGTGTGTTCGCGTCAGTTTGCAGCGCGTCACCTGGGGTGTGACCACACGCACACATGACAATTTAACATAATTAACAAATACCTTAGTAAATACTGCGCCATACGTACATTCACGAAGGTTACGTTGAAAGAGAATATGTTTAATTTAATATAACAATTAGGGTGAAGCAATTTTTGAATATTTTTATATGGAACTGACGACAGCCCTATACCAAACTATACAAGTAGAGGCTTTTATCACTCGCGCCGGGTCTCAGTTGGCGTACTTGTTTACTTATACTATGATTTTGCTGACAAGATATAATAATGAGAAGATTCTGAGATATTCATGATCTTCTGGCAACTAATTACTCAAGGCCTAGTATTTCACCATTGATGACTACAATAAATTGGATTGATTATGAAATATTATAATTATATTTTAGTGTTTTTAGTTCGAGATTTGTTTTATGATTTTAAATAAATAATTAAAACACTAATACTACTTAAAATTATTAGATTTTGTACTATTAAAACAAATTAATAATTACAGTATAGATTATATGTAAATATGATGAATATATTCTTACCTACATTATTTGATGTTTATGAAAAGACTATTACACTGATTGAATCTTTTTAAATGTATTTCTTTGACAATATGATTATCCATTTAGTAAATGTATACTTCTCTTTGACAGAAAATCACCAAGGATGCCGGCGAAAAAGTAACAAAAGCTACAGCACCCTTCACTGCAGTGATCCAATCCTATGGATACAACTAACTATAACAGAATTTTACAAAAATAAACCTATGGTTGCCCACTCTGTGCTTTCATTCCTGTCTTTACCTATGTGATATTTTAAGTTTTATAACAGCTTCAATTATGTAATATAATTGAAGCTGTTACTTGGTCAAAATTACTATACTTGGTAAATATTATAATAATATTCATTTCTTAAGCTTATTATAATTAACTTTTTAAAATATTCATGCCAGCGACGAGCAAGGCGACGGCGACAGATCGCGCGGCGTGTGTGCGAGTGTTGTGTTATGAGAAATTAGTGTCTTTGTCCTATCAAAAATAATTGAAATAATTTTCTCCTCTACGTCATCGGCGGGCATTTTGTATGTAGATATTACTTTACGACATGCATTAACATATACCATGGTGGGCGAGTCGGCACTCAGAAAAACTTCGTGGGGTAAGTAAGTATTGTCAAGGCGGGCCGAGCCACAAATTAAATTTACAGGTTTTGATCTTATTTTTGGGAATAAGTTGGTATAACATAAAACTTCAATTTGATAAAAAGGACATTGCGATTAACACCCGTATTCACAAAGATTACTATGAGATCACATGGAGATCACTCTACACTAGAGCTCTGTGATTGCTACCAACTTATTCTCAAAAATAAGATCGAAACCTGTAAATATAATTTGTGGCTCGGCCCGCCTTGACATTGTTTACCTACCCCACGAAGTTTTTCTGAGTGCCACTCGCCCACCATGGTGTGTCCCTAATGCATGTCGTAACGTAATACATACATACTTAATTTGCTTATTTTTTATTTTTTAAATAAAACGTTATATCACTAAATAAAAACGGAGAAATAAAGATTTTGTTTATAGAAATCTACATAAATGTTTTTTTGAGGTCGGTGCCAGCCAACCTCAATATTTGGAATAATATTAATAATTTATTTATTCAAAAGTCAACAAGTGGACCAATTACAAATGGTAAAATAATGTCACTTTTATTTGGGACCAACAACCTCAAAAAAACATTTCAATTTCTATACACAATTTTTTTAATTCTCCATTTTCAGTGTTGAAGGCGGTTTTTTATTACTATCAATATTTGTTGTTTTGAACTGAAGCCTACCATAACTAATCATAAGGCGCGATAAAGGCAAAGAGCTGTGTAAAAATATGAATTTTTGGTTACAGCTCATCCTAACATAGGTACCTACCTAACGATCTCGCAAATTAGCCAAGTTATTATCTAGGTAGCTATTGTTTTTTTTTTATTAATCTTAAGAGTAGGTAAGTACCTATCTATTATTATAATAAGATAGGGTATTAGGTTGCTGTGCCTCCCGTCGTCGGCCGCGGCGCCCCGCAGCGGCTACTGCAGCTTTCTTGCATCCAGTCTTGTTCGAATAATAGTAACAACTGATTTGATGATGATTTAAATTTTGACGTTTCACACTAGAATACCTAACATTATGAAAAAAAGAATAATATGTAATTACACATTACATTACTTGACATTTTTTTTCTGCGAGATCAAATGCATTTACCCCTCATCCCTGCAGTAAGTACGATCCGACTGCAGGGGTATGTCAGACTCAAGACTCACGAGGTAGGTAAAGGAGTTCCCGACACTATCTACTAAATATAGACTCACCGCAGTTTAAGCCCTGTCTCTAAGCCATCGGTCCCCCTACCTAAGGCTGCAGCCATCCGGAACACCAGTCCCACATTGTCTGTCTCAATGGGTCCAACTATGGCGTGTAACCTCCATGCGCTCGCTGCCCCCGTTGCACTATCACGGAAAACCAAACCAGAGGTTGCAACCATCCGCCACCTCTGAGAGCATAGGCGTGTCAGGAGCGACCGACCGCACAAAGCGGCCCAGCTGCCTATCTGCCGACAACTTCTCTTACCCCGTGTCAGGGGAGACACACATTTTCAATAAGTGATATTTATAGTTAAAATATTGTAGTACTCTAGGCACTTTAAAGAAACAAGTAGAGACACACTATTTGCTAGGAAACTATTTTTATTTTTTGGTGTTAAAAAAACTTTAATATAATACCGCGCAATGTGTAATTAATTTCCCAGGTATAGTCTAGAAGAAATAAAATATTTTTAGCAAAAAAATAGGAAAACCGACTTCAATGCGTACAAATTTAAACTAAAAAGTAAGAAATAAATAATATTTTTATGAAGAAGTTGAAAAGAGCATCATAGAAAACCAAGGAAAGTATTGATACACATTTATAATTCTTTATTTATAATTCATACTCCGATATATTTGGAGCCGGTGCCAGCTAGCCAAGGAGGATAGTGTTTGCAATTTTCGAACTTCACGGAGCGGCGGATTATTTCTCATCTTTATTATGCGTTCATTATTATGTATAGTTAATGGATTAATCAAGTTCGTATCTATTAGGTAAGTTTATTTTGCTTAGGCTGGCACCGACTCCAAATATATCGGAGTATGAATTATAAATAAAGAATTATAAATGTGTATCAATACTTTCCTTGGTTTTCTATGATGCTCTTTTCAACTTCTTCATAAAAATATTATTTATTTCTTACTTTTTAGTTTAAATTTGTACGCATTGAAGTCGGTTTTCCTATTTTTTTGCTAAAAATATTTTATTTTATTATTTTTAGTGGAAATCACTACATAGTATACAACAAAGTCGCTATCCGCCGTCTGTCTGTCCCTATGTATGCTTAGATCTTTAAAACTACGTAACGGATTTTGATGCGGTTTTTTTAATAGATAGAGTGATTCTTAAGGAAGGTTTATATGTATAATACATCCATATTCACATAAGCATTGCACCCGTGCGAAGCCGGGGCGGGTCGCTAGTTAAGTATATTTTATTGAAAATGGATAGGCCTACTGGATAAATGGATAGGCTCTCATTAAAACTTAACGGAAACGTAAGCAAATTTTTTTTTTGTTATTAATGTTCTGTTCATAAAGGGTCGAATTTATATCGATACAATTTATACGGGCCATCTCTGATTTTGACGTAGCTAAATAAAGAATCACTAAAATCGAGTCGTAATACTCATAATTGACGGAGTATCAGGTAACAAACACAAAAAAAAACAGTCGGATAGAACTTCCTCTTTTTTTTAAGTCGGTTAACAAATAATATCACGTCTCAGACCTATAGCTCATTACAAATGCCTACCATTCATTCAGAATGAATGGTATAGTTTTAATGGTAAGTTAATGAACTATAATTGAAATTTGTCATAGTTTATGTGTTGACTATTGGACCTACTAACCAAAATTTCACTATTGCATATTAGGTAAAAGCAAGTTCAAAAAAAAAATTGTCATTATTTTTGTGTTTGTGGACGATATTATTGTTTCATCCCCAATGAAATTATCATTTCAACAAAAAAGTACTGAACCAATTTCGGTATAATTTATACGGGACCACCTTTGGAGTATGACCTTCCTAACGAAAAAAGAATCATCAAAATTGATTCCTAATTGGCGGAGTAATCGCGGAACATACATACAAAAAAAAAAAAAAAAAAAAAAAAAAAACATACAGTCGAATAAAGAACCTCCTCCTTTTTTTGTTTGAAGTCGGTTAAAAAATGGTCCCAATGAAGCGAGGAATACGTAGTTCTCGGCTTTGTCATAGGTCTTTTTAGGAATATTTGTGAGGAACGCCGTACAGCAATTTAATTGATCTAAGTGCCTTGTTTTAATAATCTTTTCACATATTTTTATAATAATCTTGGTGTTAAGTTTGAAGTTTTTTAAGAAGAATTAAAAGGCTGATTCCCAATATTGATCTTGTTAGGTACAGCTAGGTATACTGGGTGTAAGACATGAACAGTCAAACGAGAACCATGTATTCTATACATCAAAATAAGACATATTTCAAAAAAATTATTGCTGGGAAATAATTTTTAATTTTTGGTGTTAAAAAAAATTGCAAATTGTGCCGCGCAATGTAAAGGGCTCAACTCGCAAAACCCGCGATATTTTTGCTTGACGGCGGCCCCGTTCGTTAGTGTCCGTGCCCATCGAGTGAGCTACATTGAACGCTAACGTTTTGAAGCCATTTTTTGTTATGAAATACTAAAAAAAAATGATAATGTTTCTTTGGACAATAATTAAGAAATAACGTATAAAATACGTTTTCATAAAAAAATTAAAAAAATATTTTTGACTTTGACCTTCAATAAAATCGCAACTATCAATTTCCCAGGTATAGTCTAAAGGAAAAAAAAATGTTATGATGGTGAGCAGAATACATGGTTTTCGATTCACTGTTCATGTCTTTTACACCCTGTATAGTGCCTTTGTTATTTTTTTAAGGTTTGAAAAGCTATAAGTCTGTTTAATATTATTATATTACTACTGTTTGTAGAGATATTAAATAAATATTGAAATACCCCAGATCCACTTCTTTTTAGTTTGTCACCCCCACAGAACATAGATATAAGAGGTTATATCTATGTTCTGTGGTCACCCCTGACCGAACCTGTATGTTCCTCTTACCCCGACCCAAATTAATTTATTCTTCTTTTTCATTCAAAATGAGACGTTGTTTCCACGAAAGTAAGATATATTATTGACAGAAGCAGTTCTATCTACAAATTAACGTTCACTTAGCAACGAATATTTAAATTCAAACGCCATTTTGATGAAATACAACGACTGTCCCTCTTACCCCATGTGTGGGGGAAGAGGAACGTTTACTCAATCTGGATATTTATGCAAATATCGTCGTAAGGACTGTTTTAGAGTGACCAAACTTAGCCCATGGGAAGCTAATACATAAACGCTAGTTTTGCATGTCTCAAAGATCTTGTAAGACTTTCGCTGTTCTTCCTAGCACTTAAAATATTTTACTGAAAATGGAGTATGTTCCTCTTACCCCACCTGACCTTATAAAATATTAGACACTCCCAAAAACAGTGCAGTCGTTTGAGATTAAAAAATCCCGATTATCATCAGAGGAAAGTTCCTAATTGCATCATAAAAACCCAAAAGACAAGTAAGTAGTCCTTTAGTAAAATATAATAACTTAGGACTCGCACAAAAATTACACTACACCTCCAAGGTAATTATAACATTACCGGGACCAGGGCATAAAATATACCTACTACTTTAAAAAAAAGTCAAACCGACGTCAAAAACAATAAAAATAAAATATTATTATATGTGCTAGGTATGTATGTACCTACTGTACTGTTTGAACTCGGTGCCAAGCCATGCCAATCGTTCAGCACAACGAGCCCGTCACCCAAGCTGGCGCGTTCGCTCGCAATCGCGGGATGATGTTAACAATGAGCGTGAAGTGGCAGGTAGGGCCGACGTACATACGTAACCTAGTTGGCTTTGCACCGACTTCAAACAGTAGGTACAGTACAGTAGGTAGGTACTATCGCGGTCACCGTAATCTTCCACCTTAAGGGTCGTTTTTGTATTACACTGTCAACGATCCGATTCGGACGACCTAGGGACGCTAGGCGGTCAAGAAACTCCCCACGGGGGAGATGCTCGGTCGTCCAGTAATCCCCTAGGAACGTCCGACCTACAGGCTTGAGGACCCTCCAAGGTTTTCGCCTTCTTAAAAACCCGGTGAAGCAGTAAATGCCATCAGCGGCAAACTGCAGTAGTCATAACAAAAAAAAAACTGTCGACGACTACCCTTAGCCGGTTCACCAATAGAATTCTGAGTGAAGATCCCAGAGTGATGCAATACAATCGCCTTAGCAAACATTGCCGTAAAGACATCTGGTTGCAATTTGTTAAAACAATAGCTTTTTGAAGTGAAACTTCTTTATCGGCGTTGGAAAAAAATTTACCGTCACATTTTTCGGTTACGCGTCACATTTTCCCGTTACGCGTCATCTTTTTCTAGTTTCACTTCTTACGTGTGTACACTAGTACACGCACACATTTTTTTTTTATGAATTGCCAACCAGATGCCTTACAGAACAAAAGAGGGTATTCAATTGGTCAACAGTAATAGAAGGCGGGGTCAAAAGAAAGGGCTCGCTTCAAACGAAAAATTTTTAAACTGTAAAGTTTTGCAAGACCCCGATAGCACATACCTGGTCCACGTCCGGAAGTCTCGTGACGGACCCTGGTAATGTGGTGGGAAATCTTTCTCGGCGGGCGTGTGGCTTTTGATGTCAAGTCCCCTTGGCATTCGAAGTCACATGCCATCGTCGATTTGTTTTTGTTTTCCCACCACGGCTAGCCCTTTTCAGGACCACGACCGCGCCCGAAGTCCCGTGTGCGGTCCGATGGCTTTTCTGGTGTCCTCGTCAGGAGGACGCGCCAGGTCGAGCAGCCATTGATTTTCGGCCACTCTCATCCAGCTCACTCCAGCCAGCCTACGCATATCATCATCCCATCTTGTCGCAGGTCGTCCTACACTACGTTTACCGAGTCGCGGCCTCCACTCAAGAACTTTACGGCTCCAACGGCTGTCAGTTCTGCGGCTAATGTGACCAGCCCACTGCCACTTCAGTTTGCTAATTCGGTGGGCAATGTCGGTGACTCTGGTTCTCTGTCGGATTACATCATTTCTGATGCGGTCCTTCAGAGATACTCCGAGCATAGCCCTTTCCATAGCTCTCTGAGCGACTTTAAACTGGTGGACTAGTCCAGCCGTGAGTGTCCACGTCTCGGCGCCGTATGTCATAACTGGGAGGACGCACTGGTCGAAGACTTTCGACTTGAGACATTGAGGGATGGGCGACGAGAAGACTTGACGGAGCTTACGAAATGCTGCCCAGCCTAACTGAATTCTTCTGTTGGCTTCTCTCTCGAAGTTGTTTCTGCCTAATCGGAGCGTTTGTCCTAGATAGACATATTCCTGAACAACTTCGAGAGGTACTCCATTAACAGCGACCGGTCCCGGATCAACGAGCTCGTTGAACATGACCTTGGTTTTATCCAAATTCATCCGGAGACCGACGCGTTTGGAAGATTCAGCCAGGCTGCTCACCATCTCCTGTAGGTCTTGCAGGGTTTCAGCCAGGATGACGATGTCGTCTGCGAATCGAAGGTGTGAGATGTACTCGCCATTAATATTTATTCCGCGTTTTTTCCAGTTGAGAGTTCCAAACATGTCCTGCAGCGCAGCGGAGAAGAGTTTCGGGGATATTATATCCCCTTGCCTTACACCACGGCGCAGCAGGACAGGCTCGGTCTGGCCATTCTGGAGTACGACGGACATATTAGCGGCGTGATACAGACATCTCAGTACCTCGATATATCGCCAATCAACTTGGCACCTCTGCAAGGCCTCAAGAACAGACCAGGTCTCGACGGAGTCAAAAGCTTTCTCATAGTCCACAAACGCCATGCACAGGGGCTGGTTATACTCTTTGGTCTTCTGTATAACCTGCCTCATTGTGTGAATGTGGTCTATGGTGCTATAACTCCGTCGGAACCCGGCCTGCTCTACAGGTTGAGCTTCGTCAAGTCTTCGTGCAAGGCGATTCGAGATGACTCTCGAAAACAACTTATAGATGTGACTCAGGAGTGAAATTGGTCGATAGTTCTTCAGTAAGGTCTTGTCGCCTTTCTTGAAGAACAATACGACCAAGCTCCGGTGCCACGCTTTTGGAGTTCTCCCGGAGAAAAGAACAGAGTTAAATATACGCCGGAGCTCCTTCAGCACCGGTTTGCCGGCAGCTTTCAGAAGCTCGGTTGTGACTCCATCCTCCCCCGGGGCTTTTCCATTTTTAAGTTGCCCAAGAGCCGCCTCGATCTCCTCTAGGCCGATGTCGGGAAGATCTTCCGTCACATGACGGGTTAATGTGGCTCTTGAATCCCTCTCAGCCGGCGTGGGGTGAGGCGAGTGCGACGCGTATAACTGGCTATAGTAAGTAAAAACTTCCGAAAGAATCTCCGGTTTCGACGTGACGACTTCTCCATTTGTTTTGGTCAGCTTCGTCAGGTGGCTCCTTCCAAGCTGTTGTACGAAGACTTTGGACCCCCGGTTCTGCTCAATTGCTTTCTGTATCGAGAGTGTATTGGAGCGTCGGAGGTCGCGTCTTATCAGCTTGGTGATCGACTTATTCAGAGCCCGTTGTTCTGACGAAGTGACTAGTGGATCGTTTCGCCGCTTGTCCATTAGATCCAGTCTCTTTCGAAAGCTTAGACCGCTTGCCCGTACGTCGCAGCTCACAGAGTTTTGTACCCTCGTCCCGAAGGATATCTACCACTTGGTCGAGTTCCTCGTCGATGTCAACGTCAATTGTGGTTTCCAAGGCAGCAAATCGATTTTCTAGTTTCAGTTGGAATGCGTCAGAACCAACGACCGATTGGAGTAGATTTGGCCGGAGCGTGGACTTCATTAATCGAGAACGTTCGAGCTTAAAATCAATATTCAGAGTGCCTCTTAGAAGTCGGTGATCACTTCCGGTATTAAACCTGTTGATCACTGAGACATCTCTGAATATGCGCTTCTTGTCCGATATGATGAAGTCAATCTCATTCTTGGTCATAGTATCGGGGCTCCGCCACGTCCATTTCCTCTGGGGTTGTTTCTTAAAGAACGAATTCATTAAGAAAAGCCCCTCGCGTTCTAAGAAATTGACGAGCATTTGCCCCCTATGATTCCTACTCCCGTAGCCGTATGATCCTAACATGGATTCGCTGCAAGTCTGTACTCCCACTTTAGCTTTGAAGTCTCCCATGACAACGTTAAAGTGAGCCTTGGTGGTGGTGTGTAATGCTCGAGAGATGTCTTCGTACATCTCTTCTACGATATCATCCGAGTATGTCGACGTTGGAGCGTACACTTGTATAACCTTTAAGCTGTACTTTCTGGTTAATTTTATAATGAGGTACGCAACCCTCGTCGACACACTGGAGATTTCAATAACGTTGTCAGTGAGGACTTTGTTGACCAGGAACCCGACGCCGCCCTGTGACGGATTATCTCCCTCTCTGAAGTACATAAGATGGCCAGACTCTAGAGTCAGCGTGTCCTCGCCCTCTCTGCGGATTTCGCTCAGCCCGAGCACGTGCCATCTTATGTGCTTCAGCTCCTTCTCGAGTTGAGCTAAATGCGAGTCGAGCCGTAGCGTGCGACCGTTATATGTCGCCAAGTTTAGTGTTGTCTGGCGGCCTACCGTAGCCCGGAGATTCTTAGCACCCCCTGCCCTGCCGTAACCGAGACCGCCGCCTTGGCCTGGAATAGCAGGGCTACCGGGAACTGGGGGCCGAGGCAATGTTGTGTTTATCATGTAGGGGGTTTGGACCATAAACCCACCACGCTGGTCCAGTGCGGGTTGGTGGGTGGTTTCGCCAGAGCCTCGTCTGTTATACAGCAGGACGCACCGCTTGCAGGGGAGGTTGACTTGGGACCCGAAAGATGTTATGTGGGTCCCCTTACGTCCCACGAACGCCTTTACCTCGATATTATCTGATAAAATATGAAAAACTTTATACCTACATGCCAAATCATCATCAGATCCTGACTTGGTGACAATGGGACCACGACCACCTCACACTGTACATACACTACGGAGGTGGTCCCATTGTATACTAATAACGAGCTCCATCAGTAGGCCTATTCACTAACATTTGACAGATGAAGGTGATAATCACCAAGTGAATTCATTGCTGACAATTATGTCAAAATCCGACAGGTGAAATCTACAATTGTCGCCTTTATTAAACAGGATTTTAGTCTTACAATTATGTCAATATTTTACCTGACACATTTAGACATATTTGTCAGTTTTTATTAAACGACAACTGTCGCAGAATCTTCAGACTTATTTGTTATATTTAAAGTGACAAAATTGTCGGATTATCGCGTTTATTAAATAGGCCCCTGATGTCGTTCGACACACTATATCAAGACTGTCATCGAGTGAATTACATATCCATTGCTATTTTACAAGAAAACTGCCATAATAACGTGTAGGTAGTGTATACGGCAATTAATAATTATGTAATTCATTCGATGATTATCACTTACGCCTACAGGACACTAAAGAAATCTTTTATGATGAACTCATCGTGCAATGAGAATTAACGCATCGTATCATTTATGTCCAACAGTGAACTTCTCTCAGCTAATGATGAATAGGTTAACGATATCATAATAAATAAATAAATAAATATTATAAATATTTTTATTAAATACACATAAGTATCAAGCCAATTACGAAGGCTGCGACCGGAGGATGCAAAAAAATACAAAATTTAAATGAATAAAATTTATTAATAAAAAATTACAATTTAAATATTAAGTACGTGACTAATGTTTGATGGGGAAAACAAGAGTGAGGCAATGTGGCGAGGTTCCGGGCGGCGTAGCTGGCATCATGTTCTGCTGCGTCGGCGGCGACGTCGTGACGGGCTGATTCCAATGATTGCGAAATCTATTGTAACTAGGTAAATGCTGATCTGCAGTTTAGGGGTAGTGACAGCATGTAACACCTCCCCCCGAAGTTCAGCAACTATTTCTGACCACTGTTGGAGATAGTTGTTGAGATGTTTCCATGATCAACTCTTATCTTACTCGGATGAGTTGTATCTGGGATAGCATAGATGCTGCCATGTGAATTATCGGTAGGGCTTGGGATAGGTTTTCGTAGACATCTTTTTCGTAGTCGTTTAGCTGCTACGACTGCGATGAGTACTATTACACTTAGCAGTACTATGTAGACTGGAATCGTAGTGTGATATACCGATTGGTCCACAGTTTTAAGATGAACGGGAGTCTGGAGTGATATCTTGGTATTTATTGAATGCAGGTTATCTAAGTTTACTGAATTTAGAACGACCGATGGATGTTCTTGAGGCCCCGACTCATTGTACAGAGGCATTTCCATAATTTTTACAACATGCCCTTTGATACGTTCATTTGTGTTGGCAATTGTAAACTCAGTCGTTTTGAGATGACAGTTGAATGGGATGATTGCTAGGAAACTTCCTTGAAGTGTTCGGTACTGTTCTTGACCACATGTTATTTTTACTTTGGTTGCAACGGGAAAGTGTAGGGTGTAATGCTTGTCATCGAGTTGTTCTAGGGCTTCTTTCTTGGCAATTATCGTAGTCATTTTACAGGAGGGGTGAAGTTCCTGTTTAACTATGAGGTGCTGAATACAGTCAGGTTCGCTCCGGATGCTGTAGCTGGATGTTGGTTGGCAGAGAAACCACGAATTCACCCTTGGACATTCTGTCTTCAAGTACGTATAATCGTCTCCAGAAATTGCAATATAGGGTAAGGTAGGCACGAGTATCTGGTGGTGTTGGTTAGGGACAATAGGTAACTTATAGAGGTCATAGGAAGTAGGGTACACGATCGGCATTTTAATGACTACGGTTACACCTTTTTCATTATAAAAATATCCTAACTTAATTACGTCATATAAATCTCTATAACTAACGTCAAGGACTTCGTCCTTTAAATATAAAGTCCTTAACTTGCTTAACATATTCTTAAGATCATCTAAACTAATTACTGAATGGGGTGTGCTCGATGCACGGATAAATGCTAGAGTATTCTCCAGCTTCGATATCTCATGGGATAAATCTTCGATATTATCCCCTAATATAATAAGATGCTGTGCAAAGTGGGCATATTTAATTAAATCCGTTTCTTTCTGATAATCGCTTTGTATAATTTGATTTAAAATACTATTAATTTTGTCTTGATTTTTAGCTATATTATTTAAAGTTTTAGTACTATGTAAAATCCATTCCTTATTTAAGCTAACATGATTATTAAATTCTGTTTCTAATTTTATCTCATTACTCTGGAGAGTTTTAAGGGCTTGATCATACTTAATGGCATCTGTGTAATCTAAATTTCCCGAAATACTCTTGATTATTGATCCTAATCCGTCAATGAGACCTCTCTTATGACGGTTTGGCTCAAATGTGGATAATTGATTAGATAATCTATTAAGTTTACTATTAAGATGATCAATATGAGGGTCATATAAGTTCAAAGTTTTATTATTTAATTTTGACCGAAGTTCGACTACTTGTTCTTTTGCTAGATTAATTTGTAAATGTATATTACTTAGGTCTATGTAGTTAAGAAAGGAATGATAATATGCTACTATTTTAGTGGGTCCTAATTTGAATGGAAGTAAACCTGGTCCGTTATCCAAGGAGTCAATCGTCACGTCCTGTGCGCTTGTCAGAACGAGCAGTGACGCTAGTAGAGGTATCCTGTAACAAGGTGGGGTCTTTAGGATTTCGTTTCAGTCGTGATTTAGCAACAGGACCACGTTTCTTTTTAGTAAAGATGTGAATAGGAAGATCGGCTAAGACTGTATCTTGAGTGAATCTGGGGGCCAATTTTTGTCTATTCGCCAGGGGATTCCGTATGAATACCTGCTGGTCTGGGGTATATTCTTTTTCATGTTCTCGATCCTTATTTCGATTTTCGGTCAATTGAGTCCTGTCATGTAGGGATGTCTCATTTAGTAAGTCATATACCTGTTTCATTCTCTCTTTATGGTCTAATAAGTATTGTTGTAGAAGGTGTTCTGTCAAGTCGATATCTAATGGGTCTCGTGGGTCAAAGTGACCAGTAATTAAATCTATGGGTCTGCACTTAGTAAAGCTGTGTATGGAGCTGTTATAGGCGAGTACTGCATATGCCATAAGGTTCACTACGGGTTCATTACTATTTTTGAGTTTTAATATTCTTAAATGTTCCAGAATGGTGGAATGGAATCTTTCGACTATTCCATTGTCATTGGGAGTATGGGCAAGGATCTTATGATGCTGAATTTTATGAAGATTAATAAATTCTGAGAATAACTGGTTTGTAAATTCAGTACCTTGGTCAGTTATTATAGTTATTGGGAGACCATGGTGAGTGCAAAATTTCAGGAGTGCTTGAACGACGCTCAAAGCCGTTCCGTCTCTGAGATAATACGCTTGAGCGTATTTTGAAAAGGCGTCTACTAAGGAAAGATACTTTTCACCTTGCACTGTGAACAGATCAAGATGAACCGTCTCGAAAGGCTTTCTAGGTGGTGGAACGATAGAGAATTTCTGCTTAATTGGATTTCGGTCATATTTGGCTTGACCGCATATAGTACATGAGTTTATGTATTTTGTAATGTGTTCCCTCATTTTAGGCCAATAAGATCTTGACGATAAAGCTAGGTAGCATTCATTAATACCACGATGGTTAGTTTTACCTTCGTGATATTTTTGAATAATTTCTTGCTGACGTAAATATTCTTTTATATTTTCTAACTCTTTTTTTGTTAAAATTAAGTCCATAGCTGAGCTTCTAAATTTATTTTGTATTATAGGAATTATTTTGTACATATCTATCTGGGGGTGAATAATTATACCTGTCTTGACCTTGGGATTCACATATTCTTTTATTGCATTTGTTACGTCATCTTCTAAGTTATTTTCGGATATCTGAATTGTTGTACGAGTGTGGGTTTCAAAGGGTTTAGTTACTGTAGGTCGTTTCTTGATGTCTCCTACGACTACAAAACATATTTGGCGGTGGAATTTATTGAGAGGGTCGTCGGATATGGGTATATCTAAAATAGGGTGTTCTGCGCTGGTATGGGCTGTTGCAGTGGTGGAACCATCCAGAGATGGAGGTTTTTGTGACGTGTTCACGGCAACGGAGCTAGTATCTTCGTTGTTAATCTCAATTCGAGATAAAGCATCGGCATTTGTGTTATGTTTGCCTTGCTTATAAACTGTAGTGAATAGTCCAGTCAACAAGTTCAAAAACGTGAAAAATAGAGATAAAGCTCCTAAAAATATGAGCAATAGCTCATTGGATTCGGAACGACCTCTAGAAAAATGAGTTTTGAGGATTTTACTGCACGTAAAAAATTGCAATTGTTATTAACAAAATAAGATGAAAAAAAAGAGGTATTTACGTTTTTGTTAATAACTCATAAACTATTAATATTTAAGATATTTGGAAAAAAGGTCCTTAAAGAGGAGGAAATTTCCAAAAAAAAAGTCCCAGCTCTCGGAACTCTACCTCTATTATTTATAACTTTAATTTAACGCTGAAAATAGGGTTCCGCGCAGCCATTACGGCATGGGCGCACTGCCGTTAAAGACAGTTTCTTACATAAAATTATTTTTTATAGTAACAAATATGAATTTAAAAATTTAAATAAATTATGGTGTCATCCAGATACTTGAAAGAATATATTCCCGTTGGAAAAAAAAATTTAAATTAATTTTTCAAAAAGTTATGCAATTGTTAATTAACGAATTTTTTTCCTATCTCCGTTTTCATAAATGACGACATAAAAATTTAAATAATAAACCTATAAATTTTTGGCTCTGTGGAGCTCTTCTTATATATATACTTAACAAGATCCCGCGATAAAAGTTTATTAAAGTTAATTATTTTGTTTATAATAATTTTTTAAAGTTAACAAAAAATGAAAAGTCTAAGAAATGTTATTAAAAAAATTTTTTTAAACAAATGTTACATTATTGCTGCTTTCTTATCTAACAATGGCATTAAGTAACATCGGAAATTTTTTTTTTACATCATTTGTTAAAAAATTGTTTATAAACAAATAGACAAGTTTAATATTTAAAGAAATTTTTTTTTTACCATTGTGTTGTCTTGGCAAAATAATGATTTTTAAAAAAAAAAATTTTTCTTAAATAATTTTTTTTATTGTTTATAATCGTTTTTTTTATATTTCGATTGTTTAAATAATTAGTTAAGGAATGATTTTTTCTTTAAAAATCATAATTGGCATTTCTTCATAGGTAAATAGAAAAAAAAAATTTTTTTATCAATAATTTCATTGTTTGTTAACTTAACAATTTGTTATAAACAAATTCTAACTACCGTTATATTTTTTTTCTAGAGCTAAAAAAAATAACAAAAACAGCCATATATATCAAAATTCAAAAAATCGGGTAATATTTAAAAGCGTTATAAAAAATAGAAAAAATTTTTTTTTAGTATTTTGATATATATGGCTGTTTTTGTTATTTTTTTTAGCTCTAGAAAAAAAATATAACGGTAGTTAGAATTTGTTTATAACAAATTGTTAAGTTAACAAACAATGAAATTATTGATAAAAAAAATTTTTTTTTCTATTTACCTATGAAGAAATGCCAATTATGATTTTTAAAGAAAAAATCATTCCTTAACTAATTATTTAAACAATCGAAATATAAAAAAAACGATTATAAACAATAAAAAAAATTATTTAAGAAAAATTTTTTTTTTTAAAAATCATTATTTTGCCAAGACAACACAATGGTAAAAAAAAAAATTCTTTAAATATTAAACTTGTCTATTTGTTTATAAACAATTTTTTAACAAATGATGTAAAAAAAAAATTTCCGATGTTACTTAATGCCATTGTTAGATAAGAAAGCAGCAATAATGTAACATTTGTTTAAAAAAATTTTTTTAATAACATTTCTTAGACTTTTCATTTTTTGTTAACTTTAAAAAATTATTATAAACAAAATAATTAACTTTAATAAACTTTTATCGCGGGATCTTGTTAAGTATATATATAAGAAGAGCTCCACAGAGCCAAAAATTTATAGGTTTATTATTTAAATTTTTATGTCGTCATTTATGAAAACGGAGATAGGAAAAAAATTCGTTAATTAACAATTGCATAACTTTTTGAAAAATTAATTTAAAAAAATTTTTCCAACGGGAATATATTCTTTCAAGTATCTGGATGACACCATAATTTATTTAAATTTTTAAATTCATATTTGTTACTATAAAAAATAATTTTATGTAAGAAACTGTCTTTAACGGCAGTGCGCCCATGCCGTAATGGCTGCGCGGAACCCTATTTTCAGCGTTAAATTAAAGTTATAAATAATAGAGGTAGAGTTCCGAGAGCTGGGACTTTTTTTTTGGAAATTTCCTCCTCTTTAAGGACCTTTTTTCCAAATATCTTAAATATTAATAGTTTATGAGTTATTAACAAAAACGTAAATACCTCTTTTTTTTCATCTTATTTTGTTAATAACAATTGCAATTTTTTACGTGCAGTAAAATCCTCAAAACTCATTTTTCTAGAGGTCGTTCCGAATCCAATGAGCTATTGCTCATATTTTTAGGAGCTTTATCTCTATTTTTCACGTTTTTGAACTTGTTGACTGGACTAGAAATTATATTCGCTTAGTTTTAGTCTCCATCGCGTTAATCTCGAATTAGGTTCTTTTAAGTTCATAACCCATTGTAATGGCTTATGGTCTGTGACTATTTTAAATTTACGGCCAAATAAGTATGGGCGGAAATATTTGGTTGCCCAAACTATAGCTAACAGCTCTTTTTCTATAGTACTATAGTTAATTTCACTAGAGTTTAAGGTCCGAGACGCGTAAGCTATTGGTTTGTCGCTACCTATGGTGCCTTGAGAAAGTACGGCACCAATGGCAAAGTTAGATGCGTCAGTCGTCAGTACAAAATCTTTGTTAAAATCGGGATATTGGAGTATGGGGTCATTCGTCAGTAATGTTTTACAAGTTTCAAAGCAGTTAATATAGTTTAAGTCGTTATAAGTTATTTTAGATCCCTTTTTTAGGCATTGCGTCATAGGTTTCGTTATACGGGCAAAATCGGGAATAAACTTACGGTAATAACCTAATAAACCGAGGAATCGTTTTATTTCGGTGGCGGTTTTGGGAAGTGGAAATTTTTGGATGGCCTTGATTTTGTCAGGATTGGGTTTTATACCGTCCTTACTAATTATGTGTCCTAAGTATGCCGTCTCAAGTTTTAAGAACTCAGACTTGTCCATTTGAATTTTGAAGTTTGATTCTCTCAATCTTTTAAATACTTTTTCTAAATTTACCATGTGTTCTTGAAGAGAAACACTGAAAACTATGATGTCATCTAAATACACGAGGCAAACTACGTTTTGGAGGTCCCTGAGGACGTTATCCATCACTCTTTGGAAGGTAGATGGAGAATTCTTAAGACCCATAGGCATGCGTAAGAATTCATAGTGCCCGTTCTCTACGTTGAAGGCTGTCTTGTGTATATCGTCTGGATTCATCTCCACCTGATGGAACCCGCTGGCCAAATCAAGGGTGGTGAAGTAGTGACAGTTACCTAATTTATCCAAGACATCGGAAATATTTGGTATAGGGTATTTGTCGTCAATAGTTTTATCGTTAACTTTTCTAAAATCAATTACTATGCGCCATTTAGTTTTTCCTGACGCATCAGCCTTCTTTGGGACTACCCAGATGGGGGAGCTCCATGCTGATTGTGAGGGTCGAATTATACCTTGGTCTAACATCTTTGATATTTGATCTTGGACTTCCTGACGATGAACGAAGGGATATCTATAGCTTTTAGTATATACGGGTGTTTCATCTGTCGTTCGAATACTATGCTTAATTTTATTTGTGAAGGTAAGTGGTTCACCATCTATGTAGAAGATATCAGAATATTGAGAACAAAGTGATTCTAAGTTAGCTCGCTCTTCAAGATTCAAATGGTCTGTACGCAAACGAGATAGTACCTCTTTTGCGCGATCGAAGCGTTCTTCGGAGCGCATGCACTGAACGTTAAATAATTCTGCGAATACTGGTTGGTCCATTGAAAATACTAAATCATGTCGTGTGGGGTTGCTAACTTCTACTATGCCACGGCAATTTTTTACTGTAGTGACGCAATCTTTTATACAGCAATTTGAAATTATCTGTTCAGTTACTAACGCGTCCCCGTCATGAAAGTTAATGGGAATTTTTAATAATTTGGATGAATTAGCTGGTATTATGTCCTCGTACAAATTACAGTTACGAGAATCATACATAAGTAATGGTATTTTTGAATGTCGAGTTATTAAGACCTTATTCTTTAAATCAATACTGGATTCCAATTTTTCTAATAAATCATAGCCAATTAATCCATCGAAATAATCGTGAAATTTATATATGAATAATGTAAAGTTATCGGTTTCGTTAAATTCTTTAAAACATGGTAAAGTAATAGAATAATTATTACGAGTTGTGGCATGAATATTCGTCACTTCAAAGGGGTCGTAATTACGAGGTATACTAGGGAAAAATCTATCGACGGCCGCGGGGCTTATAAAAGATTGGTTTGCGCCGGTATCAATAAGTAATTTAAGTGGTGGATTTTCTATTTGGATATAAGGCAGTTGTCGCTGGGTTTGGAGATTTATTTCTATTTTGGTTTTTCTGATCCCGTCACCTTCTGAAAATCCTCATTATCCATAGAGGGGGTTACTTGTTCCTCTACAGAAGGAGGGATATATTCTGGATAGAAAGGTTGGTGTTCATAGGAATTATTATAGTAATAGTTGTCGTAATAGTCAGGATGTTCGTATTCATAGTAAGGGGTGTCATATTCATAGTCAGGACCACAATTATACTGATCATAAAATTCATTAAAATTAACCTCCTTTTGGTTACCAAATCTGGACCAGTCATGGGGTTGCTTCATAGGGAGTTGTTTCTCTACATAATGACTCACTCCACTCATAGGTTGGGAAGCGGTATTTGGCTTATTATTAAATTGGAAACCTGGATTTCTTTGAGGCAATCTAAAAACATTACTCTGAGGTCTATAATTGGGTGGGAGTGCAGCGAACATTTGTTGAGTACGACTAGGACCACTAAGGTGAAGAGGCCCTTGGAGTTTCCAAGGTTGCGTTGGCCTCTGTGGCTGCATATTGTAAGGGCGCGATGGGCCAGGAATATTAAAAGGTCTTGGGGGTGCAAAGTTAAATGGCTTGGGTGGCGGTAACACAATAGGCGGCGGTAAGTTTTGAGAAATTTTAGGTACATTAAATGAAGACGTGGACTGCAACTTCCTATCAGGTAAGTGTTCATTACGCTGCTGTAAATATAAGGTATTCATTTCATCGTGAACGAATTCCAAAGCCTTTTCTATGGTATCAGGCCGCATGCACCGAATACGGGACCCCAGCGGGTCACGTAGACCACGTAGGTACGACTGTAGGGTTAATTTTTTATACAACTCGCGTTTAGCCTGTACTGTGCTTGCTACGGTTTCATGCAGACTAATATAAGTCATTATTATACTGAAAAGGTTTTGGCACTGTTCATAAAATTCCTGCGGGGTGCTTGAGCCTTGCTTAAGGAGCGACAAGTCGTTATAGAGCGAGGTCTCATCCCTCTGATCGGCAAAATTATTTATAAGCGTTTAACGAATCTCACCCCAAGTCTCGGGGATGCCATTTGAATTTATAGTGCGGGCGGCGGGCCCAGTGACTTTATTTAAGATGCCATTAATTAAAGAAAGATTACACAATTCATTACCCGGCTCTGGTCTCATATAAGTTAACACTAATTGATCGCACAAGTTAATGAAACGAGTAAGGACATTTGAGTTCCCGTCAAATTCGGGAACGAGGCGGAGGGCCTTAAAGATTTGATCTACTACAGCATCAGCCATCTTATAAGATTCTGAATTATCTTTCTCGTCAATTGAATAAAGATTTCTATTAGAACTAAATTGCAATAATCTACTATTTTTATTTAACCTAGGTGACCGTGATTCCCTTGGATGGAAAATCTTGGTAGTTTATAAGGAATATAAAATAGGAAGGAAAGCAACTCTAGATAGATCTAGGTACTCACATATACATCTCGATTTCTCTGCTTGTATCGATTTCTTGATACTCCTCTGGACTGCAGCTCTTGTAGGTTTCGGATCCTCGAAGCGCGACTGGATAGCCACACGGGCGGCTCGTATACGGAAATCTTCTCGATGAAGCGCGAAACCGACCGCGAGAATCCTACCGACTGCGCCAATTACGAAGGCTGCGACCGGAGGATGCAAAAAAATACAAAATTTAAATGAATAAAATTTATTAATAAAAAATTACAATTTAAATATTAAGTACGTGACTAATGTTTGATGGGGAAAACAAGAGTGAGGCAATGTGGCGAGGTTCCGGGCGGCGTAGCTGGCATCATGTTCTGCTGCGTCGGCGGCGACGTCGTGACGGGCTGATTCCAATGATTGCGAAATCTATTGTAACTAGGTAAATGCTGATCTGCAGTTTAGGGGTAGTGACAGCATGTAACAAGCCGTATATCGTAAAGAAACCCTATACGACAAATAAACAGCCCTTCTATAAATAACTACAAAATCTCTTTGAAAAGGACAATATGACAAAGCGTATTGACGTCATAGTATTAAATTTATAGATTCCCATTTACTGCTCCAGAGGTTTAGATTTAGATCATAATTATTTTACGCGCGGAAACGAATCTCCCTGCGCAGCTGTGACCTAAGATAAAATATTTGCGCCGCCTAAGTCAACTTGATACTTTGAAATAAAGGTTCTTTGAGATCTATTAGAGGTGCGTTCCAAAACCAGGTGAAGCCAAGTAGACAGCGTTGGAGAGCATTTTTTTTTCTAATTGGTATAAAATAACTGTAGTTTAACAAAACTAACCAATGGTGAAAGCGCTTCTTAATAACGACTAATAGTGAGCTATAATTCACTCTACCTCGAATAAATTGAAATCGATTTGGAACGCTTCCTAGGTGGTAAGTACATATTTAAAGGTTGTATGATAATTTGTTGTTTATACAGTAATAAATAACAATATATTTCGTTTAAAGCAAGAAGTAACAACCAAAAATATATGTGATAGGCCATACCTATTTAATTTTCTTGCTTTCCACAATAGGCAGTTCGTAAATGGGTCTCTTCTATTGTACTATCATCATCAACAGCTCATATAATGTCCCCACCGAGGGGCTCGAGCCTACCCCACTGAGGTAGCCACATAAGTTTAAGCCTAACACGTCCCAGGTTCTCTAGTTGTCGTATAAGTAATAGCTTGCTGTAAAGCTGAAATTTTTTTTTCTAACGGAATTTGCCTTTTGTCCTGATGATTATATAAAAATCTGATGCAACATATAGTGATAAAAATTCAGTGATTTTAGTCATATCAAAGCTTTTAGACCTCAAGTATCAACAACATTGATTCGCTTCGTTTATAACATGTCACCGAGTTAGTCGCTTAAAATTGGGTGCGTTCTAGCGCCTAATAGATATTCAATTGAAAGCCTGTGTTGCAATATAAAAGCAGGCTACGGGCTTCCATTCTCCAGTACAGAAGTAGCCTTCAACGGTTCGCTTCTAACTCTTCGTATCGCGCAGCAAGGAGTCCACACCACAAGAGTCCACTGTTACTATGTATAACTGGCGTTTACTGCTATTTGCGTTTTTCGCGTTCTTTCACCCGATTGCGTCTTTCACCGAACGCAATCACGTTGATGGCAGGCAGTGCTGCGATCATCGCATCTCAAGGGACACCAGATCTCTTAATGGCCATCACCCTTTTAAGCTGTCTTCTGAAATTCGTCGCCTAGACAACCGTGAGGTGAGCCGTGATGAATATCGAAATGAAAATGCTCTTGTAATTCGGCCTTCTACAGACGCCACTCGTGTAGTAACCGAGAGGGCAGTAATCAGGGCTGCTCGTGACTCTATGACACGGTTTACACGAACAGATACTCGACGTATGAACAGTCGAGATACTGTACCCGAACAAAGAGCAAGAGTTACCCGGGACTTACAAAGGGATGTTAACGAACCAGAACGTATTCAAGCAAATTTAAGATCTAGGGAAACCAGACTTTCTTTTGACAATGAACGGCGAGACCAGATTCGACCTGCTGAAAACAAACTTAACCGTGTCATACTTCAAAAGGAAGAACGTAGACTTACGTCAAATAACAATGGCGAAATCCGCAGATTCCGAGAGGTACGAGTAACACGGGAAACTCGCCATGAACGCAACAGGCCAGAATCAGAAAGGTTCTTGGGGACAAATACGCGTCGTACCATTGTTGAGCGAGTCAATAATAGAGATTTTTCACGTCAAGAAGACTCAAGGCTAAACCAACGGTCAGCCCGCTCATTGGACAGGCTTTCTAGAACTGTTGAAATCAGAAGATCGTCTTTAGAAGCGGTTAAAGCTGACAGCAATGAACGGAGGGTAGAGCATGAGAATGTACGAGGTGAACGAAACAATATTCAAAATGAAATTAGATTTAGGGAGAGGGAAGATGTAAGGCGAACTCAACTTGCTCGTCAACGCTTTGACAATAACAGGTATAACGCTTTGAGGCGAAGTAATGAAGCTCGTGATGCTAGAGTAAGACAAGAAATAAGGAATAAAGAGCGTTCTAGTGAACGTCTTGATAGCAGAGAAGGAATCAATACTGAGCGTCTTTCATCTACACCGCGAGTCGAAGTGAGACGTATTGAAATAACCACTGAACGCAGATCAGAGCGTTTGACAAGAGAGCATAGAAATTTCAATGACATGAGCAATTCCAGATTGGAAGCTGGTACGAGATCCATGGAAAACTTTAGAACCGATGAACAAACAGAACGGGAAAATCGTCAACTGTCCTCATCTCGCTTGAACAATAATCTTCGAGTTACAGGTGAACGTAGGCAATCGTCATCAGAAAACCGTATGCGCGAAGGCACACGCCTTTCAAGAAGCGAAGCACGAGAGGAACAGTCTGTTCGACGAAATGTTGATTCCCACCTACGATATGTAAGAACCCATGATGAAAGTCGGAGACCCCACGATGGACGTAGAGAAGCACTTTCACGTCGCGATGTAAATGAACGGACTGCTAGAACTTTTGAAGATGAAAGGCTTCTTGCACGTAGAGAAGTGCGTGAAAGGTCTAGGTCGTTAAATACGGAACGAAATGTCCGAGCAGAGACACGCAATGTTTTATTACAGAGGCAGGCAATAGATAGTCAAAGGAATGCCGCTGAAAGGCGTTTCCGAGAACGCACTACTTCAGAAAACAGACTTTCGTCTCGAAGGGTTGCCTCTCAAGAACAAGCCCGCAATCGGAACTCTGAACGCATTCGAGATGTTTCTATTGTGAGAAATATTGAAAGTCCAGTTGAGAAGAGAATAGTCCTTGGACAAAGTGAGATCAACAAAATAAGCCATGATAATAATGAAGAAAACTGGAAATACCTAATGTTCACTTTGCAAGGCATTTACCTTTGCTTCATGTTGTTGCCCCTTTTGGTGGACAAAAGTGCTACCAAAACAAAAGCCATGTAAGTATAACATTTTCATTGGAAAATATTTGTAGATTGGTTTTGTAAAACTGTTTTCATTGACAGGCTTGAATTATATTTTGTAAAGAAATAGTGCCAAAATCTTAAACCTTGTAGACAAACCTGTTCAGTTCTGTTCAAGTTTATAAAATGTGTTAAAAACGGCACCAGTGGATCTATCCCCGTGCCTATTTACAAAATTATTGAATCAAAGAAATAAATAATTTCTAGCCAAATTTAAATTGGAACTTAGTGAGTTTCAAAGAGTTTTGATCGATATTCAGGGAGTTGTCTATTGAAATGGAATATTAAAATCTAAATTCTCTCTTTCAGGTCCATGAACTGGCGCACACCATTCCAGAAACTTATCAAAGTAGAGTAAATATAACCATAATATTGCTACTTATTGCATTTAACTCGTAGACAATTTAATATTGATGTTATAAATGTTATTTATTATAGAGCTGTGTTATATTAGTGAAAAATATAGATTATTGTGTGTTAAGTAATTTTTGTTTCATTTTTATCCCCTTACATTTAAATTGAATAAGTTAGGGTTAAATTAAGAAAAAATACTGTCATTTTACTTCACTTGCATTTATTTATTCTTAATATTAAATTTGGGACTTACTAATTTTAGAGATCTACTAAATCTGTTTTCTTCTTATGCTGTGATTCGTACATGGCTTTTGATATCATCCGCTTCATATCATCATCACCAGTTTCATACCTGAGTGAAAAATTTTACATTAGAATCTAAGTCATTCTAATAAGAATGAGGGTGAAACACTTAAAATTTAAACTTTTTTTTAATAAGCAACTCATGACTTCCTGGGACCTCACCAAGCTACTTATCGCCTATTAAGCAAATCAAATCCAAAAGGATTCCGTTTTCATACACTTTAACTACAGCTTGACACCTTCTGTAGGCTCGGCAAATAGGCCACCGTCTGTTGCGTTCGGCACTCACTCTGGTGTCCGTTCATTTTTTAATGCTAATGCCCTAATGAGATTACACATAGGGCAGCACTACAAAAGGAGGATGTAGAAAGAACAAAAAAAAATGTGGTACTATAAGTAACATTGTCATGTTATAGTACCATCATCATCATTTCTATCAATATTTTAAAAAAGTAAATCATTTAAATTCAAAGTTACTCATGACTTTTAGTTCGTTTTTGCGTTTTTTGACTCATTTTATTGCTGACCATATCCACCTCTATTAATACTAAAATTAAAATTATATCAAGGCACTATAAAATTGTAAGGAGCTTTTGATAAGCCTTTTATAATTTTATGTGTATCAGTTTTAAGTATTATTGTTCAGTTTTTATAGTGTGTTTTTATATTCTTTGCAGAGTGCCTTATGTCCTTATATCTTCCTTAAATCTACCTTTTTATATACCATATTTATCTGCCTTAGCCAATAAAAAATAGTGATGAAAACGTGCCTCATTCTTGGACCATACTAGCAGTGTTGGATCCATAGAAGACACCACCATTACAATACTATAAGAAATCACTTACATTTTCTTCATTAGACCCATAATGGAATCTTGCGGATCTTTTTTGTCCATATCATCTTCTTTGAAGCGATTGTTGCGCTGATCTTCAAACTTTTTCTCAATTTCTGTCATGTGTGACCATTTTACATTTGGTTTTGCCTTTGCTAGGAAGATGACCACCATGTCTGAAAACGAAACAAAACTCTTGATTACTGTACAATTTAATGTATCCAGCAAACACATTAACCATTTAATCACACTTTGTGTTACTCCCATATTTGCCACATAGCATGGGCTTATCAATTTTAGTCAAGGTAAGGGTACAGCAGAACAGGTGGTTGAATTCAGGGTTTGAAATTATCAAGATAAATATGCCCTTTGATAATTATCGAGATAATTCTTATAATAATTATCAGATAATTATCAAACATATATCAGCCCTATTTCGTGGCATTACTTAATGTCGAGGAAACAATATATTCTATATTTTGTACACAACTCAAGTTACGCTAAGAATTACAAAACCAACTTCAATTTCTTTGTTTTGGCCATACACAAAACAAATGAATGAAGAAAATAATGAATAAGTGACAGTTCAGATACGAAATCCCGACGACATGCGGGGCATTCTCGCTATTGACGTTGAGTGGCGCGATCCGATACACGCAATCGTTGATTGGGACAAATAACAAGTCGCAAATATTTTGATTATACTTATCAAGATAATTATGAACCTATAATTATTATTATTTAACAGGTTGGCAGTTGAAACAACTGATGTTGACCTGTATACTGTTAGTCTTTCTCTAGGTGTTATCTGGATAATTATCAAAGATAATTATCACTTCAAACCCTGGTTGAATTAGGAGCAAACCTCACAAAAGACCTGCCAAATATCATTGTTGGTGATTAAGGTCGCCAGAGCTTTACTGGGTAGAGAAGGGAACTAGAGATGGCAGCACGCGAGTGTCACATAAGTGTTGCAAGTGTCTGTAGTCTGTGGTGGCTGCTTACCACAAAGTAGGCCTGCTTGTCTGCCAAACACTTCCCATAAAAACTTATCATAAGTAGTACTTTAATGACTTTTTTTGTTGGGGAGGTCAAATGCATTTATTTTTTAATTACATATTAGCATCGTCCCTGCGAGGTGGTGCCAACCGCAGAGGATATGTGGGACTCGAGGTAAAGGCGTTCCCTCCATACCCACTAAACATCCTCCCTGGCTTTACGGGACGGCTCAGGATCTGCGCACGTGAGCGCAACTACACTGAGACCGTCCCAACGCTGCCCATCTAGGCACTTCTTGTGCACCAATTGGTGGGCAGCTGGCCGACGCCTCCTCACCGACGGCTGCTCGACCTGGTGCGTCCTCCTGACGAGGACACCGGATGCAGCCATCGGAACTAGCGGTGCTGGGAAAACAAAAACAACTCGATGATGGCATGTGACTTTGAATGCCAAGGGGATACCCTTGACATCAAAAGCCACACACCCGCCGAGAAAGTTTCCCCACCACGTTACCAGGGTCCGCCACGAGGAGGCTTCCGGTCGTGGACCCCAGTACTTTAATAAGGCCTATAGATCATAGTCTCAACATGGGTGATAACACCTCCAAGTTTGACTCTCAGTGGGCACTAAAACCTTTCTCCAGTATGCAAGCTTCATATCTTTCAAGTAAGCTAATATGAAATCAAAAATTAAAAGGAACCAATATTGGTTGATTACTTTTAATTTTTGATCATTATCACTGGTAAAACTGACGTAATATTAGTGTAGCAACCTGTCAATATTTTAAGGCACTGGCATGACCCATACTACCCGTGCCAGATGTGGCTTTATGTGTAACCAAGTGCAAGTTGCTTGACTCCTTTTGGGATTATGATGAGTGTGATTGTATGTATTTTATTGCCTTGAATATAAAAATTTGTAAACTATAAAATTAAATTAAAAATTGTATATTGCAGTTAGTTTACTAATAATGAGAAAGGATGTTTAATTTGCTGTTGTCTGTAACAATTTCAGATAATTTCAAAGATGTTTAGATTATAAAGTACTAAAAATTACCAGTTTTCTGTTTCCAGTGGCTTTCACTAACACTTATTGACTCCAGTAGCTTATTAATAACTAGCAAATAGTCTTTGTTCTCCAAATTTTCCACATTAAGCTCCATAGACCTATCTGTGAGCTTACAAAAGACCTGCTCTTTTGGAATGATATGGACATTTTTCAGAGTAACAAAAACCTTGATGTATTTGTCTGATTGATCCCAACCTGCGAAAATGAATATACTTTCAGAAATCATAAAAAGTCAAGTAGATTAAATGTATTAAAAAAAGTAGAATGAGATAAATGACAGTCCACTTTTAAAAATATGACAATAAGTGTTATGTACATATTTTTAGAATTTTAGGATTTTTGGATTTCAAATCTAATGTTTTATATTATTTTTCAAGTTGCATAATAAATACTACAGGTTACAGAATTTTAACTTATTTGTAAAAATACCAGGTTAAAAATGAGCGTACTTTATAATCAATACAGTAGAATCTTACTAATCAGGCAATAATAAAACCAGAAGGTGCTGGATTATTGGCATGTTTAGATTACTGGATTATATAGAAAAATTCATAATAAATAAAATAAAGCATTTCATAAAGGGACCATGTATGTATTTGTGTTCATGTTCTACAGACTTTTTTATAACCATAACAAATAACTTATTACATAGTTTTAAATAATTCTTGATTGAGTTGAGGGTTACTGGATATATTGGTATATTGAATGGCCAGAATAGTGAGATTCTAATGTACCATATAGCTTTTTCTGTCATTAAAATGAAATACAGATAGTTTTATTATTATTTCCATTTCTTTATAAAATAAATGAGTACTTAGTACATAATTTGCAAAGTCAGATTTATGCCTAAAAGAGATCTCTTCGAGTCAACCCTAACTATTATGACTCAATTGGTAAAAATATTGTCATAAATTTTCTTTCCAATAAAGAGAATCACTTCACTACATCAGACACTTACCATATCCATTCAACTTAATTTGATATCTTTTGGTTTGTACTGCAGATGTGGTTGGTGCTAGAGGGACTTCGATCGGTGTGATGTTAGAGTTTTCACTCTCTTTTAAGTTTATCCATTCAGTTTCAAGCTTACGAATTTCTAGAGACAATAGATCCTGAACTTTTTTGCGTTTTGCTTGCTTCAGCAACTCATTTAATTCGTCGATATCACTTCTTAACTAAAAAGTGCGAATAAGCCCGGTTAAGTTAGTAAACTTTAAATAAAATCAGAACAATCCCACGATTAGTACTTACCTCAGTGATTTTCGCCCCAGACATTTTCACGAATTGGTTTAGCAGAGGTACCCTGAGTAATTATAGAGATAATCTGTCTAGCGGTTTGTTGTATTTATCAAACGAGATAGTAATATTAAATTTTCAGTAAAGTAAAGGTTTGGTTTGCTGAAGAGCTTACAGAAATCTGTGCAGCACGCACATGCAAAAGTCAAGTCAAAGTCAATCAAACAAAAAAATGTTTTTTGATTTGACATGACAGTTCTAGAAATTAGTCGCTTATGGCAACACTGGGTGTCGCAGGTAGGTAGTTATCTAAATCCTAAAGCAGCGTCCCCACTAGGGCCACGCGGCTCCATGAGGCCAAGCCGCGCGGCCAAGCCTCGTAAGTGTGTACGTGAGCGAGGCCTAAAACTAAGCAAATTGGTGGCAAATTGGTATATTTGCTTAGTATTAGTCTAAACAATGACGTAGGAATTAAGTCTAATGCGCCCTCCACACTCTCGCCGAGAACCCCCGAGAAGCGTGAATGTGATTAGATAGTTTCTCGTGTTCTCGTTCTCGGGCTATATCTCTCTAATCTGTGCTCGGGCTCGCCTGTTCTCGGCTCGGTGTCGGTTTTTTGGCCCGCTTCAAAGGGTTTCTCGGGCGAGAAAAGATAAGCGTCACATTCTCGTATTCTCGTAGGCCTCACTGCGATGCACAGATTAGAGAGTATATGTCTGCGATGTAGGAAGTGATTTCCATCACATGTGTGTGCTTTGCATTTATTATTTTATTAAACTGAGCTTTGAAACAGGGCCTGTCTAAATAATTAATATTATCTACACTCATGCTTTAAATCTTCTATTTAAAACATTGATTTTGCTTCTAATTTTTTTTTGGTACCTATTTAGTTAAGATCGAAATACATAGCAATTCGTTCAGGTTTAAGTCCCGTCTCAGCACTTATCCATTCCATCCCAGGTTTTTTCTATTCTATTTAATTTGGTATGCTCTATAAAATATTCTAAAACAGCTCATTGCCAACATTAAAACAACCAATATCCTCGTAAAAACAGATGATATAATTATAATGTTAAGTTGTACTAATTTTTATAATATCACTCCTTCGCTTTTTCGATCCTACAAACTGCTGTGGTTTACTGTAAATACCAAAGCCGCTGCACTGTCAGTCATCCATTTCGCATGACGGTCGAGAACGCAAGTGAGAAGGTCGCGTGAGTGTAGATACCTTCTCGTTTCTCGGGTCAAGTCTCGGCGAGACTTCTCGCGTGAGTCTGGAGTAGTTGGTCTGGAGGGCCTATTAGATTTATAATCCAAGTGCCCAACCATGCAATCGGGCTTATCGGGCGACGACACAGATTATAATAAGTTTTTATATTTAATTCATCTAGCTCTTGAACCAAGGGACCCCCTACTATGGAGACCAAGAAGGTTGTAATGGAGACTAAGTAGAGAGAAAGTGTCATAGATTTATAATTACTACTGATATGAGGAGTAGGATAGGACCAAGATAGGACATATCTCTAAATAGTCTGTGGGACATATATTACTTTTTCTTTACAATTGAGTGCTTACTGCCAAGGAGCTTATATTTTAAGTATAAGCTCCTTGGCTTACTGCTAAGGCTTGCTGTTTGGCGAGAAATGTATGATATGACAACAGACCTCATGATGGGAACTGATGAGGTGGAAATCCCACTATAAAATTCTTAACGTCATACGCACCACAAAACCTTAATTTCAATGATTCCTCATAACTGATCGTCAACACGGACGCTTAGGCATAGGTATGCATCAAAATAACCAGTGGCGTCGTAAGGGGGCGGTTCACCAAGGTGTGACAACGACAGCACCAAAAGCGCTGACGTTACAGTTACGGCTTGGCCACGTAGACGGGCTAGGATAAGCGCGGGCGCGGGTGACTTTGCGGATGCGGATGGCAAGTCACGGACATTAGCGGAAAATATAAGCTTCTTGAGTAGCGGCTACAGCGGCATGCTAAGTGGACGTATTGAAGATGGCTCCTAAAGTGATGCGTAGTTGCCTTGACAGCTTCAACCTAACGTATCGTTTCATATAGGTAACTGTAATAATTTTTTCACCTTTCCAGCACCAAAATACCTATATTGCTTCGTAAAATCTCGAAGGAAAAACGCTTTTTGCTGCGAGCTCTGTAACAAGACGTTACGTTCAATTTTAATTTTCAATTTTACTTTTAATTTTCAATAATTATTTTTAAGATAATAAACGTGTATTTAAGGTATTGCCTTGTTTTTTTACCCAAAACAATTATCTCGCTGGAGAGGTGAAAAGTTGTGTTTCACACGAGAGCAAAATTTTTTTCTGTCGTGCCTTTAAATCACTCGCTGCGCTCAGTAGTCTATTATGAATCACTAGCTATGCTCGTGATTCAATTCTAGACTACGTCGCTGGTTCGTGATTTAATATCGGCACTCTCAGCAAAAAATAACTTTGCTCACTTATTGAACAAATAACTATTCTTTTAATTTTTAATATTTTTTAGCATAATAAACATGTATTTAAATATTGTCTTGTTTTTCACACCTATACCATTTTTTTTGCTGGAAGAGGTGAAAAGTTGTATGTTTCACACAAGAGCAAATTTTTTTGTCTCGTGCGCTTAAATCACTCACTGCGCTCAGTAGTCTATTTGTGAATCACTCTCTACGCTCGTGATTCAATATTAGCACTTACAGAAAAAAATGACTTTGCTAACTTGTTGAACAAATAACTATTCCCCGATCCGTCCCGCCCTCTTAAACCGCCCGAAAAACCGTTGTACACCGTGGCCAGGCGCAAACTAGCCCATAGCATTGTTTCCACCCAAAAATCTAAACCAGAACAATGTCTACGCTGATAAAGATGAAAAACTTTGGTGTAATCAAACACATTGAGCTAGGAATGTATTATTCATTTATTACTGACAATAAAATGACATTACTTAGAAGTGTATATTTTATAATTCGGCGGGCTATAATAAGTCCAAGCTATAATAATCCAGTTGCAAGCAAAGTTTTGTTTTAATAAAGACAAATTTATGAGCAAAACATTTCGAATAGGCGCCTATCTTTAATGCTGCGCTTAATATTGAAACTTTTGAAACCACATATAAATGTATAATACTAATTCTTGCGGTGGGTGCGATTTCGGCGATTGGTCTGGCATTGCGGACAGTACCACTTTCCTTTGGGTGGCGCAGTGATGCCCACACACGGATAGTGGAACCATTCATAAGGGCACTGAAAAATAATAGAATTGGAATTATTAGGGGACGAAATCCTTCGTACATCTTAAAATAGCAAATTAAACGGAAATATTTAATGTTGAAGCATTTTTAGAGGCGCATCATCAAAATGTTTTTTTTTCTTTTTTTTTTTAATAGAATTTTTTATACAGCTCGTTTTCATAATCATGTTAAAAAACCTAGAAATATAAACAAAACAATTTTGTTTTTATTGCCATTGTTATGTTCAAAGTTTTTTTTAATCGATGATACTGCCCTGATTTCATCATCAGCAAATGAACATAGTATTGACACACAAGTTACTTACGTCTAGGGATGTTCATGTAAAAAAAATATCGATATTTTTTTCGATATAATATATCGTATTGTTATATCGATACTTTACGATATATCGAACAAATATATCGATATTTTAAAAATATCGTAAGTACTTGTATTTAATAACTAGTCTATCATATGAAATAGGTATCAGGTTAATTATGAGTAAAACACTTTATACAGAAAAAACAAATAAACTTTATTTATAATTTGCAGCGGAATTGTTTTCCAATTCCGCTGAACCAGTTTATGGTGATCACCCCAGAGATCCGATGATAAACTTATTTTGTCTGAATTGTCAGAGTCAGATTCGATAGTACAAGTACATTCATCTTGATGAGTTTTTTTAATCGTCTTTAATTTTACTGACTGCATTTGCGCACACCAAAGCATCTTCAAAATGAAGTTTTCCAAATATTGGGTCCAATATTGTAGCAACAGCTAATGATGATACCTGTTTAATGGCGCCCAATTGTTTTCTATAATCCGGGTATTTTCGTTTTATATACTCAAATTAACAATGTTGCAGATTTAAAGAAATAAGTCTTAGAAAATAACTAGATATAAAGAAAATGGAATGTTACCCGATATTTGATATATCGGATGAAATATATCGATATTACATTCGATATTAGAGGATTCGATAATATCGGATTGAAGCGATATATCGCGTACATGTATCGATATTTTTTGAAATATCGATTTATATCGCCCACTCCTACTTACGTCTTGATTATCACAAGCGACCATGTCACCATAGGACACTTGATTGCAGATACAGTAGCGAGGCTCGTTTGGATCATAAGTCCATTCCTCTTCAATCGGTTCTTCGATAGCAACGTTCGGCACCATGTTGTTTCTAGAAAATAAAAATAAATTTTAATAAACTACAGGCTATTAAAGGCTCACCAAACAATTTTGAAAAAAAAAATTGTGAGCCTTTAATAATTTGCCAATGGCCAATAGAAAGAAACATCCCAAACATTAAAATAAAAGACTGAATAAACAGTAGAGATGAAACGGATATCCGGTAAGTATACGGCTTAAATTACTATCCGGCCGGATACCGAATAGTAGCTAAATATCCGGCCGGAACCGGATATTAAAAATCTTCGAATTTTCCTATAATAAAATGCAATGCATTAATCTTTGTGAGGTAAATATCAATAAAATGGCTTATAATTATGACGGCTATTATTTAAATTTGAAAAGGCTACAAAAAAAACTAAAATTTTCTTTTGAGATATTCAGTCTAATGATGAATACATAAAAAGTAACTATCTAAATCTAAAACTTTTAACTCGTCACCACGGCATGCAACGAGACAACGGGCCGAATATCCGGCCGCCGGATATCCAGTATCCGGCCACACAACTATCCGTTTCATCTCTAATAAACAGTCGAGTAATAAGAGACAGAACAAAATTGTTGGATACTTTGAAATATGGTCTGAGATTGAAATGGAAGTGGCAGGCCATATAACCAGATACTCCGACCATCGATGGACACTTGAGTGTACCAAATAGCTAGGATCACATGGCAAAAAACCCAGCCCAGAAAACCGTGGTCTGATGACGTTGTACAGGTGGGAGTAAAAAAATTGGAGAAAACTAGCCAAAAATAGGAAAAAATGGAAGTCATGAAGGAGGCTTTTACCCTAACGGGATCCACTAAATAAATAATATTATTACTAGTATAGTATTATATCTTTGATATTATTAACTAACTCTTTGCTTGGGATAGTTGTTTAATGGATAAATAAAGCTTTTTTATTTTATTTTACCTATAAACATTTTTTAAACCAATAATTAGAATAGTAAATATAGTAAGATTCTCATTAATAAAAACAAATAAGTACTTACACCACAGTGGGTGACGATGATCGGCTTGCCACTGCTGCAGTTTGTTGAGTGTGAGTTGATACCCCAGATGTGGAGCCATAGTTTGTTTTCCTGTAAAGATTAGGACAGTATAAAGAGACGACTATTGTAATATTTACTTGATTTAGTACACATATTTGCAATGTTCTAAGATTTTCATCATCTTCAAAAAATCTTTGTTGAATGTAACTCTTATTATAATATTACTAGCTCTCCCGGTCACGCGTTGCTGTGGCAATTTCATACTACTGTCCAATGATATTATATTTAAAAAGAGGTAGATAGGTTACTTGATTGCAAAAAGTGGCACTCTAAAAGTAAGCTAATTAGCACACCCGAGCATAGCACAACATATTCTTTAGGTCACAGAACAACGATCGAGCACACCGCCTTCGCGCATTTTCTCTGGGTCTTCTACTGGCCCCCTGGAAGTCGCCAACGCCCCCTTGTGGGGCTAGGGGGCGTTATCGGCCACTTTGAGAACCTATGATAGGTGGTTGCACTTTTGTGTTGAGAAGTTTATTTTTTAGGTGAATTGATTTGCTTTATATTTGGGGTACTATGATACATGAGTACAGTATTTGTTAAGAGGATGCCAATGTATTCTAGTTACCCTATATTAGAGAAAATCATACATTCACAGGTCTACAACCAACGAATTATATCATTCCTAATTCGTTGCCTACAACCTACATATACTTCTGCTTTTAATAATAATAAAATAAAAGTTATTATTTTAGCTAAATAAGACTAAATTATTCTTACTTTTGTTTCTGTCTCTTGTTAGAAGATGATGACGAGTTGCTATGGCCATGGGAAGTTGTGTGATGTCCGTGAATCGTAGTAGTTTGTGTGTGTCCGGATGATAAACTATGGCCTGAAACAAAATAAATGGTAGATACAGTGGTTTAGGAGATTAATATATTACAGGATATGTACATGATTTACTAAGTTTTTTTTTTAGGTCAATTCCGTATTTCAATTACTAACTACAAATTAAATTAAAATAGATTTAAATACAAAAACTTGTTTTTTATTGTTATTAGGTTTTTTTAGGCTTGGCATCTAAGACCTTTGACCATATCTTCATTTTGCAATTTCTTCTTTCTTGGTATTTGCGCTAAATTTAATGAAAACAAAATAAAATGGGAATCCCACTATAAAATTCTCAACGTCATATCACATGCCACAAATACCTTATACACCACAAAACCCTTCTTTCAATGATTCCTTATAACTGCTCAACATGGAGGCTTGTGCATCAAAACACCACTTTCACTGCAAAAAATCCACTTCATAACAATTTTGAATTATCGAAACAAAAATCTTCATCCTGATGCCATGGTTTCGCATTAGAATAATATGTCATCATCATCATCATCACAATAGCTTTTATAATTCGACCCACTTCTGGGACACAAGGCCTCCTTGTCATCGAAGGAGGTTTGGGCAGTAGTCCACCACTAAGGTTTGGGCAGTAGTCCACCACTAAGGTTTGGGCAGTAGTCCACCACTAAGGTTTGGGCAGTAGTCCACCACTATTACCCAATGCGGATTGGTGGACGGAGTATAAGGTGATCAACACTAGAGATGAAACGGATAGTTGTTTGGCCGGATACCGGATAACCGGCGAGCTGCGAGGCCGGATGGCCGGATATCCGGCGGCCGGATATTGGACCTATTGTCTCGTTGCATGCCGTGACGAGTTTAGCGCAGCAAACGCAATCAGATCAATTCGGGCGGTTTCGCTAAGTTTTAACTATTTTTTTTTAGTTTAGTAATTTACTTTTTATGTATTTATCATTAGAGGCAATATCTCAGAAGAAAATTTTGGTTTTTTAAAAAGCTTTTTAGTAATTGTGGTAGTTTTTTAATATCCGGTATCCGGCCGGATATTGAGTCACTATCCGGTATCCGGCGACCGGTACCCCTTTGCTGAAACATTAGTGCCTTCTACGACACCCATTCAATATCAACCACTTTGAGAATCCCTATAGAGGTTCTCCGCAAAGTATTGAAAAAAAGTTATCCAAATTATAGTTACTTACTATGGTCATGTGTGTGATGGGTTTGGTGTAATGAATGGTGTGGCAACTCTCCTCCTGATACTGCTTCGTATGAAGCTTTCAGTGATGCTGTTCGACGACCTATCTGCATCTGTGGACAAAGAATTTATATATATATTTTCTTTCCACCCTACTAATATTAAAAGCGCGAAAGTTTGTATGGATATATGTATGTTTGTTACTCTTTCAATCACTGAATGGATTTTAATGAAACTTTATAATAATATAGCTCATACAAGTCATACAGCAGAATAACATGGCTATAATTTATACTAGGTAATCCTGCGCAGACGAAATCGCTGGCAAACAGACTTTGCTACGTACTTTTAAATCGTCAATAACTACCACTGTTACGAGAGAAAAAAAAATCTTAAATGAGACGGAGAATAAACGGCTAAAGAATCTCAATGTATTAATATGAATTTAATGTATTAATACATTATAGTTGATAAATTTTTTGATCTGTAAATATGTTTTGAAATCGTTACGAAATTGTAAGTAAGCTGCAGAGATTCTTTATCCGTTTATTCTGTCTCATTTAAGATTTTTTTTTACAAAAAACATTTTATAATAATATTTTAACATACCTACTCATAATCCCTAAAGATGTCGAGTATGGCTTTAGAAAACATTTGGTTAAATATAAAGCCACATCTGGCAGTATGGGTCATATAGTACTTCAAAATAGTGGCCAACATAAAGGAGGATACCTACTGTTCGCGCGGAGACCTATGGAGCCACCTATCGAGCATAACTGGAACCCTTTAACTTTAGTATAACCAACGTCCTCGTGTAGTATCGGGTCCCAATGACGTCACGTCGTGTAACTACGTGGTCGCAGCGTCGTGCCAATGGGTGACCACCACATCTAGTTACCAGCATGATCTACCACGCTATTGGACATAAGCCCCCTCTCCCTGTTTCTAGCTTAATTGTTAATTTTTGTAACCGAATTTTCATATCACTTCGATTAAACACGCAAGTTGATCAAGTACACGCATTATCTCATTTATACTCCAGTAACTGCACCTCAAAAACTATTTTCAAATAGCGGTTAACGCACTGCCGCAACATTTTGGACCTTCGTAGCCAAATTCTACGCGAAATCAGCGATTTGGATCCAAGGACGCAGCCACTTCTGGAGCAACTTACGCAAGACGAGATTGGGCTAGGAATTATCTACGCGCAAGGAATCGAAGGTGTTGGAGCCGTAATACCCGTACGCAGTCTGGTGGGACCAATCCCTTCTCTAAATCCCTTTCCCATCTCCTTATTCTACTGTTTTTAGCCCGTGCTAACTTTGGTGTCGTTTTGCTAGCACAGCCTTCGTAAACCGTGAGTACTTTATTTTCATAAACCGCCAAAATGCCTATCGAGAAATCTCGTGATAAGTCCCCTAATGTTCTTAGTGTAGAATGTGATAGTCTAGTGAGAGACTTAACTAGAAAGCGCGGCATCATTAAGGGTAGACTTACAAAGTTCGCCAATTATTTGCAATCAATAGCTGATAGACAGCGCGATATCTCCACGCAGAATCGCATAGATTTAAAATTGCGAGTTCAAGGCGCTACTACGCTATTTACAGAATTCACAGAAATCCAAACTAAGATCGAGGAAAATGTTTCTGATAGCGAACTACCTGACCAGTTAAACCAAAGAGAACTATTTGAGGACTCTTATTATACTACCATGGCACAAGCCGAATGTATGCTTAACAATGGTGAGATCGCTGACTACTCTAATAACGCACAAAATGTCGCTCAATTACAATCGGTTAAATTGCCCACTATTTCTATGCCTACCTTCGATGGTTCGTACGAAAATTGGTTGGAGTACAGGGACACATTTTTGTCGTTAGTGCACAATTCCAAACAAATTACTAACATTCAGAAATTCCACTACCTAAAATCGTCGCTAAAGGGTAGTGCTGAATTAGTTATAGATTCCATAGAATTTTCGTCTGATAACTACATAGTTGCATGGGAATTGTTACTTGAGCGGTACAATAGTTCTAGACTGTTGATATCCAATCATGTTAAAGCGCTATTCACAATAGATTCTTTACTTAAGGAGTCCCCCTCCCTAATTAGAAAACTTATCGACACTATATTAAAAAATTTGCGCGCATTAAAAATCTTAGGTGAACCTACAGACACCTGGGATACCCTAATAAACTATATTATAGTGTCAAAGCTAGATAAAACTACCGAAAGGGAGTGGGAGACTCACAAGTGCACTCTGTTATCGAGTGATAACACTGCTCAACGGCGAATTAGGCTAGACGATTTATTAAAGTTTCTAAAAGATCGCGCGGATATGTTGGAAACATTACAGCTTTCACGTAACACAGATAATCGCACGTTCAATAACAAAAAACAAAACACATACACAAAATCACAAAATATAACTACATCGCACTGTAATTTTTCCACCAATAAGCCGCAAGATAATATGAACCGCACTAGAAAGCCGTGTTACAAATGTAATGGAAATCACCCACTTTATTCCTGTGTTCAATTTATCAATAGTAATTTAGAATCGAAATTAAAACTTGTTCGCAAAAATAAGCTATGTGAAAACTGTTTACGCTCGGGACATGCTTTGGATAGCTGCAGATTTGGGCCGTGCAGACAATGCAATAAAAAGCACAACTCGTTGCTCCACGACGCAAACCTAAACAATAACACATTATCATTGCCTTCCGTGATAGCTACTGAGCGGACAGCTGGGACTGGAAGTGTGGACGGAGCGTGTATCTTGTCGCCTTGCGCTGACGTCACATTCCCCGCCACTTGTTCCTTCCAGGTAAATGACGCAAAAAATAGTAGCACCGTTTTGTTATCCACAGCAATAATAGATGTCGCTGATGTATGTGGTGGTTATCACAGGGCTCGCGCTTTGCTCGATAGTGGTAGCCAGCGTTGCTTCATTACCGAGTCTTTATGCCAATTATTAAATACGCCAATTTTACAGTCCACTAATTGCATAAAAGGTATAGGTGATTCAGTGTTACATTGTTCGCAAAGTTCTGTTATTGAAATGAAGTCTCGTGTTGATTCCACTTATAAGACGCGTATTCATTGCTACGTCTTACCACAAATTACATCCACGATACCCGGTGTTACTGTTCGCGAGCTTAGTTTACAACGTTATGTTCCTGACAACGTACAGTTAGCGGACCCACAGTTTTTAGAATCCAAAGTGATAGATATTTTGATAGGTGCCGATAGGTTTTGGGATCTTATGACTGTTGGAAGCATAAGACTACCGTGTGGCCCTTATTTACAAAATACGCAGCTGGGGTGGATTATTTCCGGCCCTTTATATAATAATATTCCAAATTCTAAATACATTCAATGTAATTTAGCTAACAGTTTACATTCGCAGCTTAAACTGTTCTGGGAAATTGAGGAATTACCCAATGTTAAGGACGTATTAACTGAAGAGGAACGTAGGTGTGAGGAGCACTTTATTAGCAACACTACGCGCACTGCTGATGGTAGATTCAGTGTTGTTATACCTCTAAAGCAGTCCTCTGATGCTTTAGGTGACTCGTATGCACTAGCAAAACGCAGATTCCTTTCGTTAGAAAAACGTTTATTACAATCGCCTTCATACAAATCGTTATACACAGAATTTATACGGGAATACGAGAATTTAGGTCACATGTCTCGAGTAGATAATTGTCAATCGCCATGTTATTTTATGCCGCATCATGGTGTTTTCCGCGAGCATAGTACCACAACTAAGTTGCGTGTTGTGTTCGACGCAAGCGCAGCGTCTACCTCCGGAAAGTCTTTCAACGATTTACAATTAGTCGGTCCAGCCATACAGGGAGATTTGATATCGATTCTTTTACGATTCAGACAACATGAATTTGTCGTTTGCGCTGACATCGAAAAGATGTATAGGCAATGTTTGGTAGACCCGAAACAACGTAACCTACAAATGATTTTGTGGCGTGAAGATCCATCACACGAACTGAGCATGTATGAGCTGAATACCGTCAGCTACGGTACCGCGTCGGCTCCCTTTTTAAGCGTAAGATGTTTAAAACAATTGGCATTGGAGTCTAACAATCCCGACGTAAAGCGAGTAATTAATGAAGACTTTTATGTTGACGATTTGTTATGCGGATCAAATAATAAATTGGAATTATTGCAATTATGTAATAAAATAAAAAATACTTTACAGTTAGGTTGTTTTCCTCTTAGAAAGTGGATATATAATTTTTCTACTGAGGATAGCACTAACATTGATAGTACGTACAAAGAAATAAAATTAAATGAAAATATTTCAAACAAAACCTTAGGAATTGGATGGAATAACTCAAGAGATTATTTTTATTTTAACACGCAAATCGAAAATAAAAATAATTTAATCACTAAGCGTTTTATCTTATCAAATATATCGCAAATATTTGATCCATTAGGACTTCTTAGCCCTGTAATAATCGTCGCAAAGATTCTATTGCAGGAACTGTGGTTGTTGAAGATAGGTTGGGACGACACAGTTTCATCTAGCGTTGCTCAGGCATGGAACCGGTTTGCTATTTCTTTGCGCATTATAGATAGCATTCATGTTCCTCGCCACGTAATTGGTAGTCAGCCTCGCACTGTGGAGCTTCATATTTTTAGCGATGCGTCGCAAGCGGCCTACGGTGCCTGCGTTTATGTTCGCACTATTGGTAAAGATTGTAATGTTTCCGTTCGCTTACTTTTTTCGAAGGCCCGGGTCGCGCCATTAAAGCCGTTGAGTATACCACGGCTTGAGCTGTGCGGTGCCTTAATTGGTGCCAAGCTATATAATAAGGTGCGTCATTCTTTGCACATGACCTTTGATAATGTGGTATTTTGGACAGACTCCACTATTGTTTTAGGGTGGTTACGTATGGCACCGAACAAATTAAAAACGTTTGTTCAGAATCGAACTGCGGAGGTTCATGAACTAACGCAGGGTTGTTCGTGGCGTCACGTGAAGGGAAAGGATAATCCCGCCGACCTTGCGTCGCGTGGGTGTACATTAGAGGAACTTTCTTCTTCTAATTTATGGTGGGAAGGACCTACCTTCTTAAAAGATAGTGACTTTGAGGTTCCCTGTACCGATTCTTCTGAGTGCTTGACAGAAGATCTACCTGAAGTCAAGACAACTATTGTTTCGTGTCCCGTTCAGGAATCTAAGTCCATTTCGTTCTTTCCATTTACCAGATTTTCACAATTAAGACGCATGAAGCGAGCGCTAGCTTATGTATTACGGTTTTTGAATAATGTGTCAAGCCGACAAATTAAACGGATTAGTAAAATTACTGTTGATGAATTGGCACAGGCAGAGCAAACTTTAGTTCGATTCTGTCAAATGGAAACTTTCGCAAATGAATATGATTGTTTACAGAATGGTAGAAAAATTATTAAGAATAGTAATTTATTAAAATTAAATATATTTCTCGATGACAACTAGATTATACGAGTTGGGGGGCGTTTAGGCAACTCAATTGAATTTAATTACAATAAAAAATATCCCATATTATTGTCAAGTAAACACTATTTTACAAAGCTACTGTTTCGACATGAACACGCACGACTGCTACACGCTGGCCCACAGGCTTTGTTGTATCAAGTTCGCGAACTGTGGTGGCCTGTAGGAGGTCGAAACTTAGCTAGGCAAACTGTACATGAATGTGTCACCTGTACGCGCATTAAGGGTAAAACATTGACACCACTGATGGGAAACCTACCTGTGGAGCGTATAACTCCAAGTTCTTCGTTTGCAAGGAGTGGAGTAGATTATACTGGTCCATTTTTAGTACTGAATCGCAAAGGTAGGGGTGCAAAAACGCATAAGGCATACGTTTGTTTGTTTGTGTGCTTTACAACCCGCGCAGTGCACTTAGAATTAGTCAGCGATCTCTCTAGTGAGGCATATTTGTTAGCGCTAAATAGGTTTATCTCACGCCGTGGTAAACCTATCGAAATATTTTCCGACAACGGTCGTAACTTTGTTGGTCTCATGAATGAGTTTTCTAAATTCTTAAAAAATTGTAGTCCTGATATTTTAGAATACGCGCTTAATAACAGCATTAAGTTTAGTTTCATACCACCGTATTCTCCACATTTTGGCGGCTTATGGGAAGCGGGAGTTAAATCCTGCAAATACCATTTACGTCGGGTAGTGGGTAACGCACACCTCACTTTTGAGGAGTTTAGTACGGTGTTAACGCAGATAGAAGCCGTCCTAAATTCCAGACCCCTATCTCCCCTCTCGGCAGATCCTCAAGACCTTTCTCCACTTACTCCTGGTCATTTTTTAATTGGTCGCCCACTGACTTCACCTGCTACTGATGACCTTCGAGATACGCCCATTCATCGACTGCAGCGGTACCAGATGATTGAAAATATGCGACAGCATTTCTGGTCTCGCTGGGCCAAAGAGTACATCTCCGAACTGCAGGCGCGGACCAAGTGGAGAGAGCATCAAGATGAACTCAAGCCCGACACCCTCGTCGTCATAAAGGACAACAACCTTCCCACGTTGAAATGGCAATTGGGACGTGTTCTACAGTCCATACCGGGCAAAGATGGTGTCTCACGAGTGGCAGACCTACGCACATCTTCAGGAGTTGTACGACGTTGTTACACCAAAATCTGTCCACTCGTTGCAACGGACTGACAATAATTTTGAAAGGCACTGCTTTCAAGGCCGGGGGCATGTTCGCGCGGAGACCTATGGAGCCACCTATCGAGCATAACTGGAACCCTTTAACTTTAGTATAACCAACGTCCTCGTGTAGTATCGGGTCCCAATGACGTCACGTCGTGTAACTACGTGGTCGCAGCGTCGTGCCAATGGGTGACCACCACATCTAGTTACCAGCATGATCTACCACGCTATTGGACATAAGCCCCCTCTCCCTGTTTCTAGCTTAATTGTTAATTTTTGTAACCGAATTTTCATATCACTTCGATTAAACACGCAAGTTGATCAAGTACACGCATTATCTCATTTATACTCCAGTAACTGCACCTCAAAAACTATTTTCAAATAGCGGTTAACGCACTGCCGCAACACCTACCCAACAAGATATTTCAGCAATCCACGTAAACTTTACCAAAACTAAATCAATAATAAATAATAGTTTTCAAAAGAGGATATTAATTTAGTATTTTCTGTTTTTTAAAGGTTGTCACTATCGGTGTGGCTACTCGTAATATGATTTCATTAAATATTAGATCATGGGCATAGATAATAACTTAAATTGCTAATTATATCTATTGTTTTGAATAATTTCGTGTCTATTATAGATTAATCATTGGTGATAATACCTGTTGTGTAGCAGTTATTATAGCTTGACTGGCCGCTGCTGCAATGGTACTTCCGGCAGCATGCCCCATTGGATAAGTATCGCGACCCAAAGCGGCCTGAAATGCAAGTATTATATTTGTTAGTAATACATTCACAATGTGTATATATATCATACAATATAATATAAGGCATAATAACATTTAAATATAATTAGTTACACAGAAGCAACATCTTTATATTAAATAATTATTCAGTAGCTTACATGATATTTTTCCAATAGCTGCTGTTAAATACAGACATAATACAGCATTGAGAAATATAAAAACAACTTTATAATTAATTGATAAAAGGTTGTAACTTCAATGAAGACGTTTTTATTTAATCATAGTTTATTATATGTTTTTTAGACTTCATTGTAATTATTGGTTAATTAGACTTCATAACACCATTTATAAATTACCTGAATAGCAGAATCGGTTCTAGATAGATTGTTTGTATTGTTGTGACTCCGGTTATCCCTAGCAGCCCAGCTATCACGACGTTTTTCCGGACGGATCCGGTATCTACTAAAATGGTAATGCACTTTTTATTGTAGGTACTGTATTATGACACTGTAAAATTAGTTCTACCCCTAAATTTTGTTTTAGTAAAGCTCGGTCTGTCATTTACGAACATATTATTATTATTTATATTAGGTACCTGCTTTCCTTGTAATGATTGTTATTAGATGTGCTTGTGTGATTGTTGCTGACATCCAACTCCAGGGATCTTTTCTCTAATAATTCAGTTATTCCCTTATTGTCAGCTTCTAATTCACATTTAAACTTGTGTAGTTCTGTATCTGTAAATTAACAAGACAATATTTGTCAATTTTATGGAGTTTCAAAAAATAGGTATAAAAATATAACAAAAAAGGATATTTCATAGATGATTGTGATTGCATATAAGTAATTATTAACTTCTGAGTAGTATATGTGTAACTTGAAGTATGAGTAACAAAAATTCTAAATTATACAAATGACTATATTGGCATTTTCTCGATATTCTTTAAGAAGTATGTAGGTACTTATATTATTCTAAGTCTTACCCAGTCTCCGTAAGTAACGATCCACCAATTCTCGCATCTGGTTAGCCAGAGCTACTTTTTCATCAGCTTCCTCTAATGTCTTGTTGTACCCTTGTCGAATATCTGCAAATTCTGTATTAGCTTGTTCTGTAGCAATCTCGCCCCTTCTACAGCCGCCAAACAGTGTACGTACCCGTTTCTCTAAAGTGTCCATATTATCTATAGAAATATTATTACACAATTAGTTATTTCTGTACATATGATTTATTATATGTAGTTTTTTTTTAATGGAATGAACGAATTATTAGGACACTTACTTTGAACAGATAAATCCATTTCACGCATTTCTGTAAACCTGTCTCTTAGTTCTTGAGGAAGATGTTCTATCACTGTAAGAAGAAAAGAAAATATTTAAGGTACATAAGTTAGAATCTTTAAATTTTAAATTACGCGCATTTTTGCTTTTCATCGACGCCCCAATACTGCCAACATGCAGTTCATATTTGTGCGGATTACGTAATTCTCGTGAAGAACAAAGAATAACTTACTTTCAAGATAATCCTCTAAGTACAGCATTTTGGTAAGATTTTTCAAATAAAATACTTTACAGTTAATCTATTTACGGGGTCACTGAAACCTAGGTTTCTAAGACCTATTAATTAAAGGCAACAAAATGTTACACGATACAATATGACGCACGCGAACCACGTCACGAACGAATGATATTAATAGTGATGTGACTGTTTCTCTTCTAACCGTTTATCGATTATCTCTTGTTGATTACCGGTTGATACAAAAAGAAAATTGACGACTAAATAAAACAATAATCATAACAACAAATATATAGTAATGTTTTTTTTATACTAGTTGTAGGTACATACTCTTTCTCCTACCTTACTCCCAATTTTGGGGTCAGGAGAGGAGAAAAAGTATCAATACATGCTGCACCAGTATGTTTTGATACTGACAATACTGCCTTAGGATTTGGCATTAGATATATACGATCCGCGTCGTCCCTTACGTATATATACGGCCCGCTTGACACCAACCCTCCTTGGGAAAGACTTCAATCTTTCGACAACAGCTGGGACCGCCAACTTAACGTGCCGTCTGAAGCACGGAGAAAAATCGAGTTAAAAAAATTTCGGTAGCACATCTAATCGCCGCGCCATCGACCTCCTCTTGTAGGCTCTGTGGTGGTCTTCCATACTTATGCAATTCAAAACTAGTTTCTTTTTGAAAATCTGATTTACTATACTAGAATATTTTACTACGAGTGCACATTTGAACCTTATTGGTGCTCAAGCTCGTGTGCCCGCATACAAATAGCATTAAAAACGTGATCTTTCTGGTGAAAATTGGCAAAACACAAAATAATAACTTTTTTATATCCCATTGTTTACTTTCAGTGTTGGTGTAAGTAAATAGAAATACTTCTCTTAATCCATCGACGATTATTAATATCCAGACACAATTGATTTTAATTGTGTTCTCGCGCTCCTGAGCGCGAACGGGGCTTAACGAGTTAAAAGCAGTATTTTGAATTAGATTACGGCCGATATATATCGGAATGGCAGCGGCCGGCAGTGAAGCGGCGAGCATTTTCAGCGTGAATTAATTTCAAACTTTATCTTCATACTTCAAAATCAGTATCACTTGTAAACCTCGCAAGGTCGCGCGACTGCCATGGCGCCTCGAGCAGATTCACGGGCACAAGTGTAAAATTCGTCGCGTCGTCGTTACCGGCTGCTGCGCCATCCCAGTCTGAATCTAATTGGCCCTTAAACTATGCTCTACGTGCACATCTATTGCGACGATGTTATTTTCGTACCACTAAGTTGTTTAGGTATAATACGGTATTTTATACAATACCTAGGTTTTGTATAGAATACCTGAATTATGATGCCGGTAACATGATTATTTAAAAAAAAATGCCTAAACATTCAATATATACATACGTTTACAGTACATTATTATTTTCGATATCGATACTAACGTAAGACTGTCTTGCTAAAATTGCCAACCTTCAATTTCTAGAAATAGTTTTTTTTTAATTTATGGAAGACAAAGTGATCCATACTCATACAGCCACAAATGGAGTCAGTAGTATAATATCCGTGTGCAGCTACTATTTTTTTAAATATATTTTTGCTTACGTCGTAATTCGTAAAAAACTTGTAAATTTGTAAACAATTACTCAATACTTATATCAAAATTAAAGTTTTACTCATAGATTTATAATTACTGACGTTTATAGATTGGAAATCAATTGACTAGGGAGAGACCAAAAAATGCATGCACCAATGTGTGAGTAATCCGCAAGTGCGCGTAAAATCTTAGATTATGTAGATAATTCAAGTCAAGGAGCTTATATTTTACCTATAGAATGGAGTCATTAGACAAATGAACAAAGTGAGGGCAAAAATTTTGACAACACTTGACATTTCTTGACAATTCTAGAGAGGCCCTGTCTCTTTCTAGTAGGGTGCCTGTAGCACAAATTAATCACGGACAGTCTTGTGCCACGGGTAAGGTCTCACGTGCTCCCACGGTCCTAAGATATAGGGAGTTAAATGAGATCCGTGCAGAACAATTTATTAGATGGTGGTATAATGCCCAATAGCGTGTACTCCCCTGGTGGTAGCCGGAGATGGTCTCGGTGAGGGTCGCTCGGTGGGACGAGTTAGGGCGGCTTGTACTGCTGCTCACTGTAACCCTGGGCGGAAGTGAAGTAGCGGAGGCGATCGCGGCTACCTTAGCCTAATCTTGGACCCCAAATAAGGGTTAAACACATTAAATAAATAACTATTATTACACACGATTATCAAATTGGTTAATTAGTATTAGTCGGTGCTCAATTTACTTAGCGTACCACGCAAGCGCAAGACCGAATCACCAAGCCTTTGTATGCGGTTCCTGACAAGATCGAGACTGCCCGGCGACGCAGGCGCAATCTATCGGAGATTGCCCGCAACAGTCGTACGGTCACTAAAATGTAGCTTATTAACGTTGATATGGAGCGCTAAAACCTGTTGATAAATTTAGGAGGCGAACTCTAAAGAAATATTTCAATTAGATGAGCTTCCTTTATATCTCAATTTATGTAATATTTATAAATAGTGTAAACTGATTTAATTTTAAAAAAAATATGTATGTAGGTCGGTAAAATATGTATGTGTAACGTTACACTTGAACTTCGTTACGTTAATAAAACCACAAGTTGAAAATAATTTGAGTTTTGAGTTTTCCATGACAAAGAATTAAAATTCATAATAATTACTTTAAACTTTTTTTCCTGAGTGCCTTTTAGCACGGTAATGTTATCTATTTTCGGCTCCCAGGAAAAAAATCAGCAACCGAAATACGAGGATTTATCGCTTCTGTGACTCTTGATTTTAAGAGGCACGTTACAGTTTATTATATAGCTTATCTCATGTCACGTCAACTCATAGACATTAAATTATTCTTTTTTTTTAGGTGCTAAGCATACATTTAAGGTTTTCCGGTTAGCAATGCTATAAAAATACATTGTGTGGTATACCGATCTAGCCGTTCTTGAGTAATGATTATAGGGCCATAATGATGCGCAACTTACCAACTTACTACCAGACTTTCTTTATATTGATAGATATTACGGCTGAAAGCCGAAGTGCGGTTTTTTATACAACAGAAGAAATTGTTAGCTCTAGTAACTAGTGAATTAGTTACATTATTAACAGCTACTGGCTACAAATCGGCTAAAAGTAAGTTTAGTAGCACTTGGTTTATACTATAATACAGGCTTTAACATGAAGGGTACTTAAACATGGCACCCTACATGTTACAGCCTGCATTATAATATGTAATATTTGGGGTGTTTTAGGCCATCAATATGAACAACTTTTTGACGCCGTCATGGTGGAGTGGTCAGTATAGCTATCTACATATGAAGCCGTTCGGGTTTGAATCCTGGTGCCGGCAAATATTTGTGCGACGAACACGAATATTTGTTTGCGAGTCACGGTTATTAAGTTTATTTATAAAAATATCTAAAGCTATTAATTTATATTGATAAAAATGACCGTTATCTACACTTACGTGCAATAAAATCGACCCAACTCGTCGGTTTCGATTCGACATTTATCGGTATATAAAAAGAAGATTAGGCAAACAAAACTTGTAAATATAATTCAAATCAAATCAAATAATTTATTGCATTCATGAATGTAAATAACAGATGTTCACAAACAACACCACCATATCATGTTGCCCATTTGGGCATAGCATAATCAAGATAAAAGTGTAACGGACTAGATTAGAAATTATTCATACTAGATTAACTTAATTCGAATGTATATTTCTTACGCTTTATTTAACCTACTCTAAACATCGATAAATGAAGTGTTGGTGACAATAGACTAATTACTTCGGAAATCCTGGTTTCTCATTTTTGCGTCATACGCCATTTTTGTGACTATGCAGAATGTTAAAATTCAATTGAGTCATTGTATATTCAATAATTGATGATGCCTGATGCCCTTAAAATTATTTCTCCAAACATTTTAGCTCTCTGTATTAACTGTATATTATCAAGAAAAATTTTACTAACCAATTCAAGGGTTGCCTTTGAAAAGTGATTGAGTAGTGGTTTTATTGAAAAAAGGGCTTGAAGTTTGACATAAGCAGTTGCCTTGAAAGTATCGGTGTCTTGAAAGTGGAAGCTACATATTTTCGAACTTACATAAAATTTTGTTTTTAAAGGCACAATAGACAACCATATGGTCCGTCGCTTCGGAAATCTAAAAAGAAAAGAAAATTTTATGTATGCAAGTTAAAAGTGTATATAAATATTTATGTACACTTTTAACTTGTAATCAAATAGCATATTAAAAACTATCATTTGATAGATTTTAATATGCTATTTGGTTACAAGTGCAGAAGAGCGCAGCCACAATTTTATTAATACTGTCTGTCTGTGTGCAATGTATCTGCGTTGCATGTTAGTACATGTAAATGTGAATGATAAACATTATTACACTAGTACAATCCAATCAATACTCTCATTATCTTTTTCTCAAATAAAATAATTTACATTACACAAATTACATATTTTATTTGTAAATAAACATTTCGAACTAAAAATGGGTAAAACTATTTATGCATTTTATCTATGTAACAGTTATTTTAAAGAATTAAATAAAATAATCTATCAATTTTGATTGCCATTTATAAAAGGAATGGATAGAAAGGGATATTATTTCCTTATGATTCCGGAAATCCTAGTCACCCTGGTCATTTGTTTACAAATATTTGAATAAGTAAATTATGTACAAAAATTCATTAAATTCTAAGATAGGATTAAATGCGAGTATCAGAAATTTCTCCCTCTTATGGAGTTTTGCAAAATAACGCTAATAATCTGGAATTACGGGTGAAAAATGAAATTTATAGATTGAACAATATTATATGCAATTATGACACTTACAAGTGAAATTCACACTGCATCCTCAATACTACTCACTTCTACCAGCTCGAAATATGTATTTATTTACCATTTTGCATTATTTATCCTTATTTTAAAGTAAAAAGCCGTACCAAAATCGCGAGTCGATATTTATGAATATGTCAATTACGACAATTTATGTCATGTTGAGATTTCGGGACATTGACACATGAAGAGAGTGCTGCCATTACATAAATCCTTTCATTTCCCATAAGTTATAGAAAGAATCACAATGATGATTTTCAAAATAAAATACAAACCTTAACATTAAAAGTAAATATATTATATTTATTTCTTTCATTGATAATAAATACTGATAATTGAATACAATATGTTAAGTTTTTAGCTACTTTTCTACTTTTGTTTTAGAAAGATGGCGAAGTACTGGGGAAAACTTGTTTCTATGTAGTCGTGTTTAAAAAGAGATGACGACAATTTCTAGTAAGAGAAATGTGAAATTTGAAATGTCAAGTATTGTCAAAATTTTTGCCCTCACTTTGTTATTTTGTGTAATGACTCCATTCTTAGTATAAGCTCCTTGATTCAAGTAAAAATGGTACTGCAGCAAGAGGTAAAACTGGAAACCACAGTACCAATAAAAAAGTGAAGACAACTTTTTTGACCCCAAGTAACCTTTGAATGTTTCGGTTTCCTGCAAGGAGCTTATACTAAGAATGGAGTCATTAGTCAAAATAACAAAGTGAGGGCAAAAATTTTGACAATACTTGACATTTCAAATTACACATCTCTCTTTCTAGAAATTGTCGTCATCTCTTTCTAAACACGACTACATAGAAACAAGATTTCCCCAGTATTTCGCCATCTTTCTAAAACAAAAGTAGAAAAGTAGCTAAAAACTTAACATATTGTATTCAATTATCAGTATTTATTATCAATGAAAGAAATAAATATAATATATTTACTTTTAATGTTTAGGTTTGTATTTTATTTTGAAAATCATCACTGTGATTCTTTCTATAACTTATGGGAAATGAAAGGATTTATGTAATGGCAGCACTTTCTTCATGTGTCAATGTCCCGAAATCTCAACATGACATAAATTGTCGAAATTGACGTATTCATAAATATCGACTCGCGATTTTGGTACGGCTTTTTAGTTTAAAATAAGGATAAATAGTGCAAAATTATACATATATAGTAATTTCGTGCTGGTAGAAGTGAGTAGTATTGAGGATGCAGTGTGAATTTCACTTGTAAGTGTCATAATTGCATATAATATTGTTCAATCTATAAATTTCATTTTTCACCCGTAATTCCAGATTATTAGCGTTATTTTGCAAAACTCCATAAGAGGGAGAAATTTCTGATACTCGTATTTAATCCTATCTTAGAATTTAATGAATTTTTGTACATAATTTACTTATTCAAATATTTGTAAACAAATGACTAGGGTGACTAGGATTTCCGGAATTATAAGGAAATAATATCCCTTTCTATCCATTCCTTTTATAAATCATCATAATATCTATCAATATAAAGAAAGTCTGGTAGTAAGTTGGTAAGTTGCGCATCATTACGGCCCTATTATCATTACTCAAGAACGGCTAGATCGGTATACCACACAATGTATTTTTATAGCATTGCTAACCGGAAAACCTTAAATGTATGCTTAGCACCTAAAAAACAAGAATAATTTAATGTCTATGAGTTGACGTGACATGAGATAAGCTATATAATAAACTGTAACGTGCCTCTTAAAATCAAGAGTCACAGAAGCGATAAATCCTCGTATTTCGGTTGCTGATTTTTTTCCTGGGAGCCGAAAATAGATAACATTACCGTGCTAAAAGGCACTCAGGAAAAAAAGTTTAAAGTAATTATTATGAATTTTGATTCTTTGTCATGGAAAACTCAAAACTCAAATTATTTTCAACTTGTGGTTTTATTAACGTAACGAAGTTCAAGTGTAACGTTACACATACATATTTTACCGACCTACATACATAATTTTTTTTTAATTAAATCAGATTACACTATTTATAAATATTACATAAATTAAGATATAAAGGAAGCTCATCTAATTGAAATATTTCTTTAAAGTTCGCCTCCTAAATTTATCAATAGGTTTTAGCGCTCCATATTAACGTTGATAAGCTACATTTTAGTGACCGTACGACTGTTGCGGGCAATCTCCGATAGATTGCGCCTGCGTCGCCGGGCAGTCTCGATCGAGTCAGGAATCGCAAACAAAGGCTTGGTGATTCGGTTTTGCGCTTGCGTGGTTCGCTAAGTAAATTGAGCACCGACAAGACCTACCTAATACTAATTAACTAATTTGATAATCGTGTGCAATAATAGTTATTTATTTAATGTGTTTAACCCCTAATTGGGGTCCAAGATTAGGCTAAGGTAGCCGCTGTCGCCTCAGCTATTTCACTTCCGCCCAGGGCTGGACTTACAGTGAGCAGCAGTACAAGCCGCCCTAACTCGTCCCACCGAGCGACCCTCACCGAGACCATCTCCGGCTACCACCAGGGGAGTACACGCTATTGGGCATTATACCACCATTTAATAAATTGTTCTGCACGGATCTCTCGTGTCTCATTTAACTCCCTATATCTTAGGACCGTGGGAGCACGTGAGACCTTACCCGTGGCACAAGACTGTCCGTGATTAATTTATGCTACAGGCACCCTACTAGAAAGAGACAGGGCCTCTCTAGCAATGTCAAGAAATGTCATGAAATGTCAAGGGTTGTCAAAATTTTTGCCCTCACTTTTTTCATTTGACTAATGACTCCATTCTTAATTCTATCTTCATGGTTTCCTGTATCTTGTCGTAAGACGGTCACGTCACGTGACACGTGCTCTTGTGGTTAGAAAGAGACAAATGGATATTAAGAAAGAAGTTTCAGTGACTATTATTTTGTCTTCCCGTTTGGCCGAGTTGTGGCTTCCAGTTTACCTATATACTTGTACTGCACTACTGACAGTTACCTACGCGACATATTCTTTCTAATCTGTGTACCTACGTGAGTGACAGGCCGACCTCGGCCGCCTACATGTACGTGAAATAGTCTTGTCTATCAATCTCGTTCTAAGAGTTTTCTCCCAAATTATTGTTGTAAAAACACGTATTGAGAGATTCTATTTTGAACCAAAATCTACCGTACAATTTTTTGTAATTATAATTTAATTTTCACTTGACATTGGCACAATGCGTAGCTTTTAGGCCCTGCCCGCCTAGCATGACCACTGAAACACGATATGATATCTCCATTTATCGCGTTGAACTGTCAAAAATTATTGGATATAACCGCCAATATGAAATTTTATCGAAACTGCGAACATGTATAAGGCTTATAGATGTTCGCAGTTTCGATAAATTTTAAAGATTGCAATTACATATATCCAATATTTTTTGACAGTTCAACGCAATAAATGATGTGGCTCAGGCTGTCTGGACAAATCTTCAAAATAGCTTACATTTAAGTAGGTCAATAGGGCATTTTATGTGACGGCTAACCACCCTTACTTCAGAAGAGGTGACGCTACAGAATCTTAGATAATCGATCGAAACTGTGTCCAGCCAGCTTGAAAAAGCAGTTTTCGCTGGTCTCTCAATCTCGGTAACGGAAGTGATTTTGACGACTTTTTGCATGTCAACGGGCGTCACATAAATTTGTGACGGGCATCGAGCTAAAAGTTTCGTGATACGTACAGCGGTTTTTTAGAAAAATGCAAAAATCTGTGTCCAGCCAGCTTGAATTTACGTATAAAACTTCTGGCTGGCACTTCTGAATCTCGATAACGGGAGCGTTTTCGAATATGGTTCCTCTACTAACGAAATGTGACGCAAGTTGTGACGGTAATAACGTTTGATTTATGGCGTCACGTGTAATGGTTTACGAGAAATCAATTAAAAACTGGTGTCCAGCCAGCTTGAAGTTCAAGCTGGCTGGACACACATATCTCCGCTGCCTGATGGTCTACGGCCTTCGTAATATGTTCAAGTTTTTGTGACGGGGACGATAATGATAATCTGAAATTGTGACGGAGAAAGTTTACGTAGTTTTAAAGATATTGATCATTTAATTTTTTCCATACAAACATCTATTAATAATGTTAGGTGACCATAATTTTACACAAATAAAGGATTTCTTTTTAATCGACTTATCGGCCGGTTGTGGCCACACCTGCATTGTATTTGATTTTTTCCGTGAGAATAGGTTTTCCCGCAGTAAAAAAAAATTAAATAAAAAAAACCGCCTTCAAAACTAAAAACGGGAGAAATAAAAGTTTTGTTTATAAAAATCTAAATGTTTTTAGAGGTCGGTCCCGAATACAAGTGACAACGTTTATTACAAATATTGAGGTTGGCACCGACCTCAAAAAAAATTAGATTTTTATAAACAAAATTTTTATTTTTCCCGTTTTTAGTTTTGAAGGCGGTTTTTTCTTCCTTTTTGTGTTTTAAGTATAGAAATTTCCAGGAAACTACTTCAAGATCTTAACTACTACCTACGAACTACCTCAAGACACACAAGTGATAAAATTATGATATTATCAATGTCAATTAAATAGGCATTATTAGGGATAACTCAAAAACTATTTGTCAAATGTCGATAAAATTTAAATGGGACCCCATGACAAGCACTAGCTTCCAAAGGTCAAAAGAATCTTCAAAATCGGTCCACTCAGTAACGAGTTATGAGGTAAGAAACACTAAAAAAACATACAGTCGAATTAATAACCTCCTCCTTTTTTGAATTCGGTTAAAAAAGTGTAAATAAGTGATAATTCAAAATAATAATTGACTACCAGCGCTGCCTAAAAAGAGCCCCCACTTATTATTTTGTGTTACTTTTTGCCCATCATTAGTTTTTACGAGTTGAATAGTCAGATTGTCAGAATAGTTTTCTTTCCTAATTAAGTCCACCATTTGTATATCTACTGGTAAGAATTTCGAAATAAGTCTCCTTTTTTGGAGGTAGAGGAGGGTGGGGGAAGGAAGGGAGGGAGTGGAAGTCACCCCCCGTAAATTTCGAATGCCGGAAATGCTTACTATTTTTTATAAAAAATTTACCTCAAAATATATGAAAAAACCCTAACCTACCTATTTAGACATATTCTTTCTAATCTGTGCTACCTATCACCCAGCCATGTAAGCATAAAACACTAGACACGAAAACTGGAAAGCAACCAACGGAATGACACAATTTAACGCTGTCAGAAATGTCAAAACTATTATCAAAATAGTGGATTGGCGTTTCGTTTCACGCGTTTTAGTACTTCAAACTAACTTCAAAAGTTTTAAAATCTTATCATAACCTAAAAAAGTATAGAAATTACGTTTTGTTTCACGCAATCATAATACAATAAATAATATAATATAATATAAAATATTTAAAGGCAACTCCGGCAGCCGAAATTGTTTTAGGGTGATCTTACGGAGCTTCCTTGAGCCCCACATTCAGTTTCATCAGATTCAGGCGACTCGTTTCGAAGTCCGACCCTATCTACTTACTCTCCGATTAGGGGCCAGGCTTCCAAGTGAAAGCTTTCGAAATGCAACTGGGATATTCGCTAGGATGAAGATTTGTACCCACATCTACTATTTTTGTGCAATAAAGAATAAATAAGGTACCTAATTAAAATAAATGCTTTACCGTCGTTAATTTGTTTTCTTTTTTCCCACCTCAATGAGAAAATATTAACTATCATTTTTTTGAGAAAACTCAGAGTAAGTACCTAGTCGTAGGGCGCGCCATAATCGGTATAGCATGCGGGTGATGAAAGAGTCTGATTCAGAGGAAGAGAACATAATTATGATTCGAACAGTTGTCCTAGTAGTACCAACTTTAAGCAACAGTTGGCGACACCAACATCAACTACCTACCTATTGAACCCAAGTCGGTCTGCGGCAGCGTATGAGCACGTTCAGAAATTGTTCAGTATCTTTTCGTGACCAAGATATTTCCTAAAAAATATTTTTACAGTGAAATATAACTAAATATACTTAAAATATTTTTGACTCTCTTTGCCGGAAAGTATTTACTTTTAATAGAATTTTTAGAAGAAAAAAGAAACCATTGTATCCTGTGTTGCTATAGCATTATTTATGCAATAGCATTAATTATTTATGCTTACTATGAAAAACACCAATACTTACCCACTAAAAAGAGTAGTTATCTGCACGTAAATAATCAATTACGCAAAAAATTACCCCCTTTCAACACCTCTACGTTTTTGTCTTCTATCGATTAAAATATCTAGGTACTGTAAATTTAGGTTAGTAGGTAGGTATTAATATCACCAATACACGTATTTTCGTTCATTAAAGCCTTAAAATAATATACTTGTTTCCACATAAAACCTACAATATTGGTAACCCTACTGCAGTGTTTGTATGAAAATAATTTAATGATCCATATCTTTGAAACTACGTAAACTTTCTCCGTCACAATTTCAGATTATCATTATCGTCCCCGTCACAAAAACTTGAACATATTACGAAGGCCGTAGACCATCAGGCAGCGGAGATATGTGTGTCCAGCCAGCTTGAACTTCAAGCTGGCTGGACACCAGTTTTTAATTGATTTCTCGTAAACCATTACACGTGACGCCATAAATCAAACGTTATTACCGTCACAACTTGCGTCACATTTAGTTAGTAGAGGCACCATATTCGAAAACGCTCCCGTTATCGAGATTCAGAAGTGCCAGCCAGAAGTTTTATACGTAAATTCAAGCTGGCTGGACACAGATTTTTGCATTTTTCTAATAAACCGCTGTACGTATCACGAAACTTTTAGCTCGATGCCCGTCACAAATTTATGTGACGCCCGTTGACATGCAAAAAGTCGTCAAAATCACTTCCGTTACCGAGATTGAGAGACCAGCGAAAAGTGGTTTTTCAAGCTGGCTGGACACAGTTTCGATCGATTATCTAAGATTCTGTAGCGTCACCTCTTCTGAAGTAAGGGTGGTTAGCCGTCACATAAAATGCCCTATTGACCTACTTAAATGTAAGCTATTTTGAAGATTTGTCCAGACAGCCTGAGCCACATAATAAATGGCGATATCGGCTGCGGTCCGTTGAACGCTAAAAGCGATTATAGCGCTCACAAACGTGGTCCGTAGAACCGTTAACGCCCGGCTGTGAGCGCTGTGAGTGTTCATAGCGCTTTTATTCGTTCAACGGACCGCAGCCATCATATCGTGTTTCGGTGGTCATGCTAGGCGGGCTGTCCGCACAGCGATAAAATATTCGTGCAGAAATAATATCGCGTTAAATTTGTATCAAACCACAGATTTTTCCGCGCGAATTTTTTACCGCATGTGCGGATAGTCCTATAAGATCCTGTGTCACAGAATTTTGCGAGAAAAAAACGCGCGGTGAAATATCGCTGTGCGGACAGGGCCTCTTAACATTCGCGAATGCCATTAACTAAGAATGGAATAGATAGGTACTCGTTCTGGGAACCCATCACTTTATCGCAATTAACTTCATCGATTTTCATTCCCCATAAAACTATTCGCAGATCTTTTTATACAATACTTAACAACTCCTAGAATCAGGTTACATCGCAATTTCATTTCCTCGAATAGTTGTTATCTACAAGCTCATTCCATCGTAAATTCTTTTCCTATTTTATTTATTTTATCGAAATAATGTTAAATCGATGTTTTGTTACCCATAATTTTGTTTCCACGTAAGTTTCAGTTTGCAGAATAGTTGAAACATCAATTTTTACTACACTAAAGTTAGCGTACATCAAAAATACTTTTTTATGTAATTACTCGTAATCATTTTTGTTTCCCTGTAAAGAAAACCTATGGATTAAGTTAGGTTAGATTTAGAACAACAGGCAGTCAGCAGCGGTGCAACCGAAGCTAACGGAGATTGCTTGTTGTATTCTGGCATGCTATATGCATGCTTGCATTGCATGCTGTATGCATGTTTGCATTGCATGATGTATGCATGCTTGCATTGCATGCTGTATGCATGCCTGCAAGATGCTTGCCGGGGGGTGCAGGGGGGCTGGCCCCCCTGCTCGGGGGGGTCGGGGGGCCTGAGGCCCCCCGCTATAAAGAAAAACCATTAATACGAAAATAAACCTAGGTTAGGTTAGGTTAGACTTGTGACCAAGCATAGCGGAGCGAGCGAAGCGAGCGGAGCATTATATTGCTTGCTGCATGTTTGCTTGCATGTTGCATGCTTGTTTGCATGCTGCATGCTTGTTTGCATGCTGCATGCTTGTTTGCATGCTTGCTTGCATGCTGTATGCTTGCTTGCATGGTGTCTACCTACTTGCAAATTAAGAATAAATTTTTAAATTAAGAACTAACCTCAACAGTTTTTATCGTCAAACGTCAACAGGCAAGTATCGTTCGATGAAACGTTACTGCGATGGAAAGTTGTTAAACGAAACATTACAATGTGTAACGTTAAATATTGAAACATGTTTTTATATATAGTGTTATCGATAACTTAATAGTTTATATGAAATGTTAGTTCGATAGACCGTTATTCTGGTAAGCAACACAACTTTGAAACATTTTTTTTATGAAAGTTTATTCGATAATATGAAACGGTAATCATTAGCTAGTCGATCAATCAAGAAAAATAGATATTGAAAATCGTGGAATAGTTTTCGGTGAAATGAAATTCGATGACAAAAAAATCTGTATTTTGATAGGTACCCACTCGTTCTATTTAACGCGTTAGTATGCTCTCTTTTTCTTCAGATTGCCGATCTACAGTTTCCTATATCTATGGTTTTACATAGAACAATATCATTTAGATATTATAATCTCATATAATCATACCTGTTTGCAATTACCGGTCCGGGTGTCTCAAAGGGCGTCTAGGACTTAGGTTAGGTTAGGTGTCCGATGTAGTTTAGTATGGAACTGGGGACTTTTAATGAAAAAGAAAATCATTTCTGGCGTTTCGCCGCCCGCTGCCGCGGCACGCTCGCTACGGTCGCTCGGCTCGCGCGTAGGTATAGGTCGCAAGGCTAACCTAACCTAACACCCCCTTTGCGACACCCTAACCCAATTACCTACATGTAAACATCTATTACAAATGTTTGTTTTTGTCCCTACTGGGAGTCGAACCCGGAAAGTTTATGATCACTTGCATAATGGATAAAGTTTCGAGTGAATCTACTAATATATATCTATTAATTATTAAGTAAGGTGGGGCATGATGTAAATAACAGAGGAAGCTAAGCCATAAAAGATAATTTAATTCAAAATACAATATCATGATATTTATTTCAGGTTAAAATGATCAGAAGACCACTCACAGAAATCACTTTGAAGCTAGACGATGTTCAGGAGTACGAAAACTATCGTAAAGAGCAAGCATCTAATTCTCCTATGCAATCTGAAATGCAAGATGATACTCCAAAGCCGCTTGCTGGTGGCGCAAAGACTATAGAAGAGATTCACAATCGTATTGGCTATGCGCCTAAGAAGAAACCTTGGGGTCCGAGTACAGTTTAAAATATAAAATTAATAACATTTTATTTCTATTATTTACATTAACAATATAACATTTAAAAGGATAAAAATCTATGGAATAATTTTATTTTTGCATTTACAAACGCGTAAATATTTTTAATACTAGAAAAATGCACTGGAAAAATCGACTTGCCTCAGGCGGGAATCGAACCCGCATCTTCCGCAATCCGGGCCATGACCATTACGCCACCGAGACACCGTCGACCGAGACCGAGACGAGTGTCTCGGTGGCGTAATGGTCAACGCAGCCGCCCGGATTGCGGAAGATGCGGGTTCGATTCCCGCCTGAGGCAAGTCGATTTTTTTCAGTGCATTTTTCGAGGATAAATATCTAATATAATATTAAATATTGGTAAGCAATATTTGTGAAGATTCTGAGCCTGAGTGAGATTATTTATTTTAATTTGCTTCAACGATAAATAATTTATCAAATGAAAGTGCTACTTTTCATCCTTTGCAATATTTCCTTGAAGTTTCTTATTTCGACGGCGCCAGAGTCCACACCATAAACTGTAAAATAAGAGTTAAAATATTAACCTAGTCCTATTAATTCAAATAATTCTATTCAGAGCCTAATATTGTTTCCCAGCGAATTGTATTGACGGGAAGTTTAGTAACTGTTAGCCAACGAATTAGGAATATCATTCCTAATTCGTTGCTGTTAGCTGGCAAGCTAGTCTCGGAGGAGGCTCTCTAGCTATTAGAATGTATACCTAAGGCGTTCTGTAGACCGCCTGTCTATAAGGAAGATACAATTAAGTAATAGACTAGGACAGTTTATAAAAACATAGGGATAACTGTAGGTATTTGGGTAATAAATAAATAAAAATATCATCATAGTCCGCAGTCTCAGACCAAATAAAAAGTTCGCAGTTAATTACCCTATAACCAAAGGTCTGTACCCCTATATTGAGTCTCTTTTGCATATATTGCCCACTAGCGCTTCTGTCGTAAACTATCAGAAACAGGGGGCAATGTATGAAAAGAGACGATACGTTTGATCGAGCGAGCGCGAAAACTATCAAAACTCATACTAAGGGTACCGAATTCAAATTCTTTATTGCTACTTACCGTAGAGTGAGGAAGTATATGATTTCAACGACACTTAGTATAGAGAAACCCATAAACAAGCCCAGTAGACCACCACAGTTGGCCAGAAAATCGGTTTGACCATACAGTTCAGATCGCCGTGACGTAATAAACTGGGCCTCTTTGAAGAACACCATTACGCGAGCCATCATCATACTGAAAAGACAAAGTGTGATAATTACTTACACTTTCAGACTTATTTCGGAGAGTGTGCCGAAGTTTTATATAATTTGATCCCCCCTGCCCCTTTCCAACACTGGATGCCCAGGCGCGGCGAGGACTTGCAACCTTATGTTGTCGATTTGCTTCTGCTTTCATTATGCGAACAGCTAAGGAGTGGAACTTTTTGCCGAGGTCTGTTTACCCGGATCTGTATAATCTGGACATCTTTAAGGCCAGAGTGAACAAGAATCTTCTAGGCGAGCGTGTACCACCTTAGGCCTCATCATCGCTTTCCATCAGGCATGATTGTGGCCAAACGCCCATTATACCTTTGGTTCATCATTTAGTTTCTATACTAAAAAGTTATTTTTACTTTTTAGTCAGAATTAACAAAAAGCGTAATTTTTTTAGTTTTTTTTAAAACTATTATTTTATTTTCCACTTTTTAGTTCGACTTATAACGGCCGATGAAAATGAAAATGAAAATGAATGAAAATGAAAATGAAAAGCCTCGCTCTGGTAGGCCATCACCGTCTGTGATACAAGAATAAATATATACACCTCGAGAAAGATTTGCATAAAATTGTAGTACAATTTACAATATTATTATCATGAGTGATTTGTCATAGTCCTTGACGTTGAGCACTGATTACCATAGAGAGAACAGGCTGCCAGTAGTAAGGATATTATACGTCATTCTTCCGGCCGCCTATGGTTTTCTCCACTGAGGACGTAATCCAACAAACGACTGGGGAGCTTTCGCGTTCTTGTGGACCTTCGGCGTGGAGGTAGATCCTGCTCACGTTCTCCACGTCGTTCATTTAGCAGATCTACATCATCTTGCGGAGATGGACCTTGCTCATATGCCGCAGGCTCTTCATTAAGCAGATCATCTACACCGTCAACGTCTTGAGCATCTGCTTGTGGTTCTACGTTCTGCTGTACTGCATTATCATCTTCAACAACGATATTTTCAGTTATTGGTGTGCCTTCGTCTCCCGGTAGCGGGACCAGCTGTCTATTCGACATTGTAGATTCTCGTCCATCCGCCCGTCTCACATATGAATATGTCGGATTGCTGTAAAGGAGCTCTACCTCTTCAACAAGGGAATCATTTTTGGAACGCACATTTCTTCTCATAAGGACCGGACCTGGCTCGAGCCAAGACGGAATCGATTCTCCGACTGGAGTTCTTCTAGGGAAATTAAAGAGTCTCTCACGAGGTGTAGCGTTAATTGAGGTGCACAAGAGCGAACGGACACAATGTAATGCAGGGTTTAATGCAAGTTCCCATTTCTGTAACGGGAGGTTCTTAGATCGAAGATTAAGCTGTATGGTTCGCCATAGCGTTCCGTTTAGTCTTTCCACCTGTCCGTTGCAAGCTGAGTTATAAGGCGTAGTCCGTGAAGAAGCGATACCATGGTTTCTTAGAAAATTTTGAAACTCCTCTGACATAAAGGATGAGCCTCTATCGCTGTGTATGTACAAAGGTTGGCCAAAAATGTAAAAAAATTCTTTAAGACAGTCAATAACTGTCGTTGAAGTCATATCCTTACATGCGAACGCAAAAGGGTACCGTGAATATTCGTCGATTACCGTTAGTATGTACTTGTTTTTGCTGTTTGAAGGGAGAGGTCCCTTGAAATCTATATTTAACCTCTCAAATGGGGATATACCCTTTATGAGAGTACCTTTCGCTTTTAAAAAACGCGGCTTTATTTCTGCACACACTCTACAGGATGTCGTCATTGACTTGATATCGTTAAGAGAGTATGGCAAGTTTTTCGTTTTTATATAGTGATACATTCGCGTAATTCCTGGGTGTGACAATGCTTCATGTATCTCTTGAAGCTTGTTGGTACTCATATACGCACATACTCTCGATAAGGCATCAGCAGCAGCATTTTCGGCTCCTGGTCGATAGATAATATCATATTTATAGCATGATAGTTCAATACGCCATCGTTCAAACTTGTCGTTCTTAATTTTCGAAGCGTGCTTTTGATCGAATACATGACTAACAGATTGTTGGTCAGTAATCAATATAAAGTGACGTGAGATAAGTAAATGTCGCCATTTTCACAAACTCTCTACAATAGCGGATGCTTCCTTTTCCACAGACGCATGCTTGCGTTCACAGTTTGATAGTGTTCTAGAAAAAAATGCTACTGGACGACTTCTTTGGGAAAGCGTTGCAGCTATTGCGAATTCAGAAGCATCTGTTTCGACTGTCAATATTTCTTTGTCGTCAATGGCTACAAGCGCTGCTTTTTGTATATCAGACTTTAGGAGCTTAAAGCAAGATTGTGCATTCTCGTCTAGAGGGAATTTTGAATGGTTGACAAGTGGTTGAATCTTTGCTGAAAAGTTTTTAACCCATTTTGCGTAGTGGGCAAACAGACCAAGAGCTCGTTTTAGCTCTTTAGAATTTGTCGGAAGTGGAAGCTTCAACAGTGGTTCTAAGCGATCTTTGTCGGGCTCAATTTTGTTATTTGTAACTGTATATCCGAGCAGACTGATAGAAGTTTTGTTAAAGATACATTTGCTCTCGTTAAGTGTTAGTTTATATAAATTTGCTGCCTCCATGAATCTCTTTAAATTTTTAATCGTGTTCTTCTTTTTTTTTTCACAAGTCGTAACATCATCCAGATAAGCGAACGTCCCTTCCAACTTCTCGTTATCAATGACAAATTCGAGTTCTCGTTGAAAGGAAGCCACACCGTTTGGCACTCCGAAGGGAATTCTCGTAAACTGATATAGCTTACCTAAGGCTTCGAATGCAGTATAAATTTTTTCTTTTTCTAAAATAGGTATTTGGTGGTACGCTGATTTTAAATCTATCTGACTGAAAATATTATATTTCGCGACTTCCGATACAACTGCTTCAACGTTTGGCAAGGGGTATGCATCAAGATACGTAAACTTATTGATTGTTCGAGAGTAGTCAATTACTAAACGCTTTCGGTGTGCTCCTCCACCAGCAACTAGTATTTGAGCACGCCACGGGGAGATACTAGGCTCGATAACCCCATCTTTCAATAGTTTGGTAACCTCGTCCTTAATAAAAGATTCATCTTCCTCTGTGTACTTTCTTGACTTTACAGCTATCGGTTTGATATCAGCAGATAAATGCGTGAAAACCGACAATTAAATTGATACAAGAATAAATAGATACACCTCGAGAAACTAGGTTTTAATTTGCATAAAATTGTAGTACAATTTACAATATTATTATCATGAGTGATTTGTCATAGTCCTTGACGTTGAGCACTGATTACCATAGAGAGAACAGGCTGCCAGTAGTAAGGAAATTATACGTCAGTCTGCAACTGAAATTAACATCGCAAAAGTGAAGGAATTAGTGACTGAAAATCCTCATTCAACTTTGAGAGAGATAGCCGACAAACTTTCTGTATCTCACGGCTCGAGTCGATCCGTACCATTTTTTAAAATAATCACTTGGGTATGAAACATGTTGCCGCTCGGTTAGTCCCAAAAGACCAGGGCCCTTATCGCGCTATTTACAGCGTTTTTACCAAAACCAAATCGTTATCGTTCTTTAAATGGCGATCGCGACAGATAAATATTACGCATTTCGCCAATGTCAAGTGGAACTTGTTCTTATAGTAACAGACAATTGTACGGTAGATTGAGTTAAAAATGTAGTCTCTGAACACGTGTTTTTACACCAAGAACTCGGGAGAAAGTCATCGTTATTGTTTTCATACATTTTGACAACAGTTTGACAGCTGTCAGCTATCAAAACTTATGAAAACGATAAAGATTTGGAGAGTTTATCCCGAGTTCTTGTAATAAAAACACGTGTTGAGAGACTCCATTTTTAACTCAAATCAACCGTACAATTTTTGTTACTTTGATTGAATTTTCACTTGACATTGGCATAATGCGTAACGTTTGTGTATCGCGACGCCATTAATTAAGAATAGAATAGAATAGATAACGATTTGGTTTTGGTAAAAACGTTGTAAATAGCGCGATTGGGGGCTGAATTTCATTCAAAAACTCAATCGCATGTAGGGTTACCATTTAGAAATTTGAAAAGTCCTGACAAAATGCCTGTCAGTTCAGTAGTATGGACATGGTAGCTAACAGTCCCTTTTACATGAGTGGGACATTAATAAAGATTAAATAACTTACTTATGTAAGTTTTATTACTCGTATTCCATCTAAAACAAAAAGTCCGGAGAGAACCCTAGAAGTCCGGACATGTCCGGACTAATCCGGACGGATGGTAACCCTAATCGCATGAGAATCGTGAGGACATGCTAGACCGAGTCAAATCCGACACAACATTCATAAAACACATTGTTACTGGCTGAGGTCAGAGGCGTTAGTATGAGTTTTGATAGTTTTCGAGCTCGATCAAACGTATCGTCTTTCTTCATACATTGGCCACTGTTTCTGATAGTTTACGCTAGGGGCGCTAGTGGGCAATGTATGAAAAGAGACGATACGTTTGATCGAGCTCGAAAACTAACAAACTCGTACTAAGGCCTCTGGTGACGAGACGTGGGTTTACGAGTTTGACATGCAAACTAGTCAACAACTGAATTCCGGAAACAGCGTTTTAAAAATATTTTGATGATTGGATTATTCGTTAGAAAAAAAATAACAACTTCCATTTTTAAATATTATGTTATTTTTTTTTACAAAATCGTAAAAAGTAGGTAAGTAAATATAACTTGGTGCAACTGGTCGTTAGTTAGACTGTCGTGTTGTAGCACGATTTTCTTATATAAGTAAAAGAACACCACAGAAGAAATTCTAAGTACTTAACTGTTTGTATGTGCAAAATTACTTGAAAGATTTAAGTTTTTTTAAACTTACTCATCTTCCCCTGGAGGGACTGCATATTTGTGAGCTTTGAAGATGGCTCTCCAGTCGTAATCAGCCTGTGACGTTTCTGCCTCATACTCTATCGATGTACACGCGGGGAGGCACTTGCATTTCTTAGCTACTTCACTAGCCTCTCCTAGGGTGTCATTCTCTTTGCCCAAGTTCAAGCCGGACTCGATGTCAGTTACAACCAGTTCCACTAGGGTAATCAGATAATATAATATTATTTTACTGTAAGTATAAGCAGTGATAAATAATAAGAATTTCCAATACTTATAACCAACTTTGTCAAGTCTTAATGATAACAGTCCAGTATTCTTACTGTAATATCCAAAACTTGTCGATATCAATTAGTTACCTTACCATGTGTAGCTATCATCGGTCGGTAGATTCATTATTATTTTTTAAGACTTTAAATTATATAGGTACCTACCTATCAAAGTACTTAGTCATTTCCATTATTCCTCTTCGAAAGTCCTCTCCGCTTGCTCATATAAAATACAAAATACAATGTGTTTGTGTCGGTGTTGTTTGTACTGAGATCGGAGATTAATGCTATGAACACGGAGTTTGTACTAAACATAGTGTCTTGTGTCCAGAGACTTAGGAACAATCAGATTTGCAAAAAAAAAACTATTTTCATATGTGTTAAAACTATTAACACAGTAAAAACTTCACAAAAACACGCGAGAAAGCGGTTTGTTTATGTTCCGTGGCGAACAATAACAATGGCGGTGGAGAGAGAGGAAGGAGAAGGAACGAGTGACTTATTCAACCAATCGAAGCGCTCATGACGTTTTGTTATTGCTTACTCATTATTTTACGCGTGAGTTCGGTAAGTTTATCAATTTGCCAAAATGTGGGCGTAAAATAATACAATTTATCTCTCGTTTAGAATCCTACGAAAGTTTATAAATTTCCTAGGAAATTTATAATTTCCGGTGACATACATACTTTATAGCATTAAAAGCTGCGACCTCGGTACACAAACACAACTGTGGCATCTTTACTTTCCTTCAGCAACTTTACCTAAGCATATTGAACACTACATACTATGGAATATTTCGTTGAGTATTGCAGTAAATAAATGTAAATTTTGACGTAATGGTAGAGTTTATGTTAAATTATGGTATCGCAAAAAGTTTTTCAGGCTGATAACTTCGTTAACTGTCAAGTAGTGTGACTTCTTATTTCATGTAGTCAATTTGTGTTCGCACTACAATGAAGAAAAATTTGTGTTAATAGGTACAGAAAATCTACATACTTTTATAGGTAAGTGGTTTGTGTTGAATTATATTTAAAATACACTTTTGTTATGTGTATTTCAATTATTTAATCCTTTAAAACTCCTTTTCCCGAGTTACGGGAGGAGGTAATGTTGTTAGAGGTTAGGTAAAGTTACCTAGCCGGGCTCGATGGCAAATTTACCTACGTCTAGGGTTGTCAATTATAAAATAAATATGTAGATTGAGTTCGGCTTACGTTTTATCTTTATGATTGTATTAAATTAGTCAAGTTTACTAAGTAATTAACTATCATAATTACTTGTCTAATGTCATTGATGATATGTTACCTGCGCATAATTGCAAAAACGCTCATAAATTATATTTGTTTAATTTTATAACTTACTACGTGAAATTATCAACCCTGGCCTAATCAACTTGCTTCTATGACTATTTAAAAAATCTTGGGGTAACTTTACCTAAGTGTTGCTAGAGACTAATTATGCAGTAAGAAGCTTCCATGACAGCATTAATGTTATTTTAGCTCAAAAAATAATGGCAACTTAATGTCGCCCTACCTCGTTGAAGATTATTTTTTATAAACTGTAGAATAAGTAAAGTTGCCAAAACTGATTCAACTTTACCTATCTCTTAAAAATAGAAATTGTAATGATTATACTGGGTGTAAAAGACATGAACAGTCAAATGAGAACCATGTATTCTGCTCACCATCATAACATATTGTTTCCTTTAAACTATACCTGGGAAATTGATAGTTACGATTTTATTTAAGGTCAAAGTAATAATTTTTCATTTTTTTATGAAAATGTATTCTATACGTTATAACTTAATTATTGTCCAAAGAAACATTGTAATTTTTTTTAGTATTTCATAACAAAAAATGGCTTCAAAACGTTAGCGTTCAATGTAGCTCACTCCATGCACACGGACACTAACGAACGGGGCCGCCGCCGTCTGTCAAAATTATCGCGGTTTTGTTGGGTTTTGCGAGTTGCGTATGAGTTAAGCACTTTACATTGCGCGGTACAATTTGCATTTTATTTTAACACCAAAAAATAAAAATCATTTCTCGACAATATTTTTTTTGAAATATGTCTTATTTTGATGTATAGAATCCATGGTTCTCGTTTGACTGTTCATGTCTTTTACACCCAGTATGTACGATTTAGATGAGTTCGATGGTTTAACTAATATAGACGCGTTTGCTTTACAGATTGAGTCAATAAAAATCAAAGTAACATGCACTATGTATCCACAGTTTGCTAAAATGTAAAAAAATATGGTAATGTTGCCACAGTTGACCGGTACCTAATAAACTTGGATCTACGAATGATACAAAAATCTGCGATAAATTATAATCACAGCACAGTTCGGACGTTCGGACTTTTCCCACTAAGATTTTTGTAAAGTTATGGGCACTTTTGGGTGTCGTGTCATTCAGTGGAAAATCTGAAGATTTACCAGTAATTGTGAGGTGCGAGTAATGAGAGTTGGTAGGCCACGATCTCTGGGTAAAGGTTGCGGGAATCTGCTAGATACGGGCAGCGCAAGATCGATCAGATCCTGACCAACAATGGACGTCTCTTGGCTAATATGATGAGTGGTGCCTAGGCAGATCGTGGAAGGCGCGGAAAAGACCAAGTTTTGAATCTTGCATGCTAGTTAAGATGCGCAGTTTATCAGTATCACTATCAGTATTGCAGACATACGAGTTGCCGGCAGAGTAGATTAGCATCCTCCAATGGATGTCGTAGAAGGTGACTATTTAATGGATCAGCAAAGGGGTATTTGATCACTTTCATAAACTGTCTAATCTGTGATCACTTTATACTCCGTCCACCAATCCGCATTGGGCAAGCGTGATGGACTACTGCCTAAACCTCCTTCAATAACAAGGAGATGCCGTGTGTCCCAGGACTCCCAGGAGTGGGTCGAGTTAATAAAGGCTGTTATGATGATTGCTGAATGCTGACATAATAAAATATTATTCTTTAAAAAACCTTCAATGATAGGTATTATAAGACGACTAACATGATTATAGTAACTTAAGACAGTATCGAAACAAACCTGGTTTATAAATATGTATAAGTATGAAGTCATAGGGCGTCCCCTCCTGCAATAAGTACTTAACTAGTGATAAGAAAGTGGTTTGCTTACTTTGAGCAGCCTTTATACAGGGCACGAGGCCTGTATTGCAGACCTTCATATCAGGACCATCTAAAACAATACAGAGAATTTTTATAGGTGCTTTTGATAGTTTAATTATTTTTAAAAAACCCGTAAGCAGTTAGATAAGAAACAAATGTTAGTTGTTGAAACATGTTTACAACATTGGTTATGATGACAGTTCCAAATTACCTAATTATAATTAGGTACCAGCAATCGGTAACGCTTACATTAGATCAGATGTACAGGGCTCCTACGTGTTTGAGTTAGCCTACCATCTTTGACTGACACCGTAAACGTTTTTTATTTTGATAATCTGATAGGTAGGTAGCTATTGTTAGTGATAAAGTCACTACTTGTAGTCACACTTACTTGCTAACTGCCGTTTGGAGTAGGTAGGTACCTACCGCTAATTCGGTAAAATGGCTTTATAGTTGTAGGCACCGAGACCACCATGTTAAATCGAGACGTTGAGTTTGTCTATAGTATATGGATTGTATGCAGGTATAGGTACAACTTTTTTGTACATACTTACGCGGCATTCCGAAGTGTACACAACCGCATCTTGTATAGGTAAAGTTGGTAAGGCATTCCATTTCACAATTTGACTGAGTGTATATTTTAAAATACTTCAGGTAGCGTTCACTTGGGAAATAGCACTGACGCCTAAAAAGAAAAAAAGAAAACATGAAGTTCAGTTGATACTTGATACTTAAGCCTAAAAAAGGAGTCGTTTCAATTCGGTAGGTACCTATATTGTTTATGTTTAGGTATCTCAGACGGAAACCATTTTGTATTCTAAATAATTAAGAAATCAATACATCTTTGCATTTCAATAATTATTTATTAATTGTCAATTTGGACAATGTCATCCCATGACATATACATCAGTCCTAGATAGGAAAGATTAACAATAGGTTATTTGCTTAAATTTAATAATACAAGGAGATAAGCCAAGCCGTCGTTTAACTTGTGACTAAGTTTATGCACAGTGCGCATACATTTCCCCCACTTCGCCTTCCGATAAAGTCAAGTGAATAAGTAACTCAGCGATTTGACCGATCTCCTTTGCGGCTGTGCTTAACTTTCATCGCTTCGCAGTCCATAAGACGCGCGCAATGAATAGTGTATATTACGGCATGTTCAACTAGAACCATGTTATGTAGTACGGCCGCTGATCGCGACACTCGTTCTTCCTATGAACTCGGCGATTCGACCGATCTCCTTAGATTAATATATCTGTGGTTATTCAGAAAGGGATTTGAAATGGGCAATCGGGGTTACTGGGGCTAGTCGCCACAAAACCGAAATTCGGGAATTTGTAACAATAATTAGGGGCTTCCGCCCCATTGCCTCCAGATCCGGCTCCGAGGCTAGTAGTGTAAGACTTTTTTATTGGTCTGAGTGTAATACATAGTAAGTTTACCGGTAGGCAAGCAAATCGTACATTAGTATTTTACTAGGTAATAGATAAAAAGGTTGGTGGCAGAAATACCAGAGTAGACTTTGGATTACTCATTTTATTATCATCATCATCCTATCGCAGTCCACTGCTGGACATAGGCCTCTCCAAATGATCGCCACTTCAATGGATTTTCGGCTTCACGCAACCAGCTCCTGCCAGCCATCCTGCGCAAATCCTCACTCCACCTGGCCTGAGGGCGTCCCACATTACGTTTACCGAGACGCGGTCTCCACTCAAGAACTCGTTTAACCCAACGGTTGTCGGTTCTGCGGCTAAAAAAAATCGGTATAGGTCTTTGTATGGGGGTACCTTAAAAGTAAGGTTTATCAAAATATTCCGACGAACCTAACCCAGTTGAAGCAAAACATTAGGTCAGAAATGGCAGCAATATCGAGAGCTATGTGTCAACGCGTTATCACCAATCTTCGTTCCCGTTTAGAAGAGTGCCAGCAACGTAACGGTCATAATTAGGACAACATCATCTTTTCCAAATAATTCTCCAATTCATACGCTAACAATGAACAATAAACTTTTTTATTGCTTACAAATAATTTATGGTTGACGCCGTCTTGGTGGAGTGGTCAGTATAGATGCCTACACATCAAGCGGTCCGGGTTCGAGTCCTGGTAGCGGCAAATATTTGTGTGATGAACACGAGTATTTGTTGACGAGTCATGGTTGTTTATATATTTATTTGTTTATTTATAAAAATATCTATAAATATTATGTATAATAAAAATGTCCGTTATCTAGTATCCAGAACACAAGTTCCTAATGATACTTACTTTGGGTTAGATAATTGGTGTGATCGTGGAAATATATTTTTATTATTATGTTTTATTGAACTTACAAATACCCGATACTCTTTTTGGGCACCTATATTATTAGAAATATACCTACAAACCCGTGAACAAATGTTCTTACTCAATAACTGCCCCTATCAGGATTCAAACCCGGGCCCTCTGGTTTAGTAGATAATTCTCAGTACCAGACAAGAAACGTTATGTAAGAATACCTACTGCACATTTTTAAATGGTAAATTTTCATTACGTACTTAAATGTTTTTTGATACTTTAATAAAATCCTACTAGTGACAACCCTAGACCTAGGTAAAGTTGTGTTACTGATGTTTCCAAAACACTTGACATTTTTTCCCGCTAGTAAATTATCTGAAATCGTGTCATATCCATAAAAATATTAAGCATTTCTGAAAATAGACAATATTTTCTTGCCCTGGGACGTTCTTACTGCACAGAAACACCGTTTGTTTGGGCAACAACTGAAAAGATAAAAGATTTTCGAAATTCTTCTGCACACTCCCTGACTTTGTTCATTCAATCATCAGAAAAACACTTTAGCCGTCATTAAAAAAAAACGAAAAATCTGTTGCCCTAATACTAATAATGTAAAATTATTGCTAAGTAAATAGTAGAAAATGAGAAAAAACTGTGTAAATGGAAGATATTGTCATCGAAACGAAATAGTTACAGCAGTTTACGTTACGCAAAGCGGAAGTATTTAACCAACCAATTAGAATTCAAAAATAAATCGTGAGATTTGTTTTGTAACATGGAAAGGTGGTACAGATAATACATCTAATTAATGTGAGACCTGCACATGGATTGGCTCCCCATGTGCACATCGGAGGCCCCCCGTCTGGGGATTGCCCTAGTGTAATCCTCTCATGCGCAGCTCGGCCTGCTATTACATCGGGCAGCCCGGAGCACGGTAATATTATCTATACAGTATTCTATCTTCATACAAACGGTCGGAAAGCGTGTCATACTACGCGCCTCGAGTTCGCGCGGCACCCGGTGGACATCCAGTCGCGAATGCGCCGCAGCGACGACCGAACGGTGTGAATTGTTTTTTAAGCAGTTAGCCTTGTGTTAAACGCAGTGCTTAAACGTGCGATTTGTATTGTGAATATTTGATTAAATTAAATAGATAGCTACATAATTTAATATGGCAAAGAGTCGATATTGTGCTGTTTTTGGTTGCTCGAACTCTTCAATAACGCACCCAGAGATATCATTTTTTATATTACTTGGAATATTGGAAAGGTAAAACTATAGCATATTTTTTTATATGCCTATCTACTAGTAACTAATTTGTTTTTTATATTTAGGTATTTCGATTTTTCCATCGGGCAAAATATCTGGAATAATCTATAAATAAATGGATAAGGTGGAAAAAAGAGACAAACGAGTAATCTACCTACGCTCGCGTTAAAAACAAAACCACATAATAGTTGGTAGGTAGTTTCCTAGACTAGGCTGTCTACTTACTGTTAATGTAGTTAAGTTATACATATGTACCAACATGACCAACATACATTATTGAATTAGATGAAATATCATTATGAAGTAATTTATGAGAGTAATAAATGGTAGGTATTGTTGTGATCGGATCTTTTTGGTTTGGAAAAGAGACTGATTGTTGACAGGAATTGATAAATGAAAAATTATAAAATAGGGAGATTTGTGCGGAGTTTAAAAAACAGTATTTTGTTTGTTGATAATACGAGTAATATGTAATTTCCTGAAAATAAAAGTGTTTCAGTGACAATATAGTACGTCTCAGTCGAGGCGTGAATATTTTTAAATTACATATAAAATAATATATATATATAATCACAAAACTAGAAAGAAACTCAATTAGGTAAGTATGTAGATGAAATTAAAATACTGTAGGCGGGTAGCCCTACCGCATGTTTACGCTCCGCTCGGCCGTAGGCAGTTATTTCAAGGACAGGGCCGAGTCACAATACTGTATAGATAATATTACCGTGCCCGGAGACTTTTCGGAGACGAGGCGTAGACTGTGCGCCGTTCCCGAAACGTCCCCACAAAGGGCTGTGAGGGTACCGATGGTTTTTAGTGAGTATTTCCGAGAAACGCCGGGAGAGCCCCACACACGCCGCACTGTCTAGTCTAGCCCACAGTGCGGTACGGTCCGTAAAGGATTTTCCATCGAAAAAAAAGGTACTTACTATTCGTTTGCAGTGGAACTATAAAAAGTAACATTTACCTTTCTGGAGGATACGGTTTCAGACCATCCGAAGTGGTCATCATTTTTGGTTTGACTGCAACTACCACTTCCTGAGAGAGTGGAGAACGGAAATATTGCTGTGAGAGCCTTGGTAGTTCTGCTGGATTGTGGAGCAGAATCTGGAAATTATAAATAGGAAGCAAGACTTCGCACGTGGGATCACCCGCAGGACAATTTTTTGCTTCGGCGATTCAAATATATCGCCATGTGTTCTCAATTTACCAAGCGGTCGGCGTAATATCTTTTATTCTTCCAACTTTCTAGATCAGCTGTCATCTCATCATTAACACCCTTCTTTCCCTCGTCATCTTTTACACAGTCTATCCATCTTTTTTTCGGTCTTCATCTTCCTAATCCATCCACATTCATTCTCATCACTTTTATAGTAACATATTAGTTATCTCTCGTTGCTATATACAAATATAAGGATAGGAAAATCAGTTTTACCTTGAATCCTTGCACAGGTCCTTTACACAGGTAGTCCAAATCAATTTCCTTTGTTTTCATCAAAAATGTTAAACCGGCTTTAGCACCGTAACCCTGTAAATAGGTTAGTCAATACGGTTGTTGGAAATCAGCATTATGTTTACTACCAATACGGAGGTAGAGCTTACCGAGCCTCTATGCGGGTATGTTTCTATTGGAGCTTCTTTAGGATAACCGTTTTCTAAATTCCAAAATGTTGTCAAATTTTCCGGCCGAGCATTACTTTTTTCGAGATACTCGTAATCTTTGTGTAAACTAAAACAATCCAATATTATTTGAAAGGTCTAAATTTAAACCCAAAACATTTGTAGTTTTGTTCGCGGTGACGTAAGAAGGAATAATTAAAATTTTCTGTTTACCTAATGGGCTTGGGCTTTGTAAATTTAATCAAGAAGGGTGTGTGTTCAGTTTCGTGTCTGGAGCACGGTGTACAGGTACTTACTTCTCTGTTCGAAACATTTCTTCAGAAGACAACATGTTGAAAGTATAGCATAAACCCTCTTCTGTAAGAATAGACGAGAAAAGATTTTCGCATGAGTCTTTAGGTATATCTTTCCATTTGCACCCGAAGAATACTTCTGTTATATTCGGAGAAACCTGGAAATTGATGATGTTATATGTCTCATGCAATTGATTCATGAGCTAAACAATGGTGTTCCCCAATAATTGACTAATGAAATGACTCCTAGAGCATTTAATCGAGTATAAAAATAAAGGTTTTCTAGTTTTAAAATTTATCCCTATGGTAATTCATAAAACCTCACGCTTTCAATTAGTAGCTTTCGAGAGGTTGTTGTTATTGGATCAGAAAGATTAATCAAGTACATAAGTTTACCATCACATTATGATTCGTATGCTCATATTATATTTCCAAACAATTTGTTGTCAAATATTACCAATTAAAGATCTTGTCAGCGTCAGGTAGGTAGCGTCGCGAAGTGAGTAGGATTCCCTTCCTCTGAGGTAGGATTTTTGAAGTTAAAAGACAAAAATTCTTAAAAGTGGATGTCCGTGCAATTGTGCAGTATAAATTGTATTATCATATCAAGCAAAATGCTTATTTCCAGTATTTTAATAATCAAAGCACGTGCTCAGTATACTGCCATTGAAGTATCGATGTTTAAAAATATTGAATCGTACCGTAATAATGAATACATAGATGACACATGCATGAGTGATAATTTCTTACCGATTTAATATTTTCAACAGTTTCAGTTGCATTGGAAAACTTCCTACCAGTGACAGAAGCCAGGTAGTCGTCGCAAACCAACGTCAGATCCTCGTACATGTTACGGCTAGAAAAGATGTTGAGCTTGAGATATAGATACTTCTATCAATATAATTTATAATATTTACTAATTGGTTAAAGTTTATTTTAATTTCTTAACTTTTGTATTAAAATCAATAAGGCACGTATTATAGAATGAGTCTCAAGAATCAACGCCCACTTGAGCGTCATACGCCTCTATCATTTTGTACTTGATAGAAAGTGTCAATCGATTCTCAAGACATGATTGATTTCTGAATGTCATTCTGTAAGGGCCTAAGATTTGTGGATAAGAATAAAGAAATTTTATATTTATTACTTTTTATATTATATTATAGTACCTATACTTAAAATTAGGCCCGTATCACTGACTGACACTTTTAATATTTCAAATCCGATTAACTTGTTTACATTAAATTTCTTAGCAACATAAACAAGCTCGATTTTTATTAATCAAGCAGTAAATGGAATTCTCATATTATAAAAAAGTAGCGGTCCATTCCAATACATATTAAGTTCTACGATTTTGTTCTATTAGTTGAACAAGTTGTATTTTTTTTAAATACTCATTTGAATTAACTGGAAATTATGTAATTCATTAATACTATACCTACTAGGGTCATTGCGCCTGTTTGCCGACCGCTTCCCCTTTTCGTCCATTTAACCGCCCTCCTTGATATAACGCCAAAAAATAGCAAAACGGTTATACATAGGTCCTTAAAATATTTATGTATTACGACCTGAATAACTTCACAGTAAGTACATGCCTACACAGTTCACTGAAACGCGGCCATTAACTAGGATTAAGCTATGCAGTTTATGGTACCCGGCGAAAGAGTGAAAATGTGTCAAATATTGCAGAAAAAATAGTGACGTGCCGGAACTTACGCAGTTAATAAAAAATAGTTCTATTGTGTTTCTTGGTTTGTTTACTGTTTATACATATAGCTTGCTATAAATATAGTGTGGACGAATAGTTTATTATTCTAATTTACAATAATTATTATATAAAACGAAGTGGACGAGAAAGGGTACGCCCTTTTTATTAGAAAGGCCTAATCTCGACCGGGTGGTCTATAACAGGCCCGCCCATGTCAATTAGGTTCTGTCTGATATACGAAAATGCATGTAAGGAAACTAAATTTTATTTAGCAATATGAACTTTATGTGTACAAATATTTGCGATGGCCAATTTTCGTCCGCTTATTAGCTTTAATAAAGTATAAACCTAATACGTTGAAATGGTCTATGGTCGGAAATCGGGCATAAAGTACAATACGTCCCAGTCTTCGACATACTCTGTTACAACAAACTAAAAGTGATTATTTTATGATACCTGCAACCAAATGTTACAATATTATTAAATGAAATAATATTAAAACAATTGAATGAAAAAATATTTACGACGGCCAATTTCAGTCCGCTTATTAGATTTAATAAAGTATAAATGTAAGACATTTAAATGGCATGCGGTCGAAAATTCGACATAAAGTAAAAAATCCCAGTTTTCGACATACTTTGTTATTTTAGAATAAATTAAAGTGATTATTTTATGAGAGTGTAATAAAATTTTACAATATTATTTTTTCAAATAATATTAAAAACAGTTGAATGAATGGGCCTTACAATGGGTCTGATAAGAAGGCTCAAGGTCACCCAAAGGGCAATGGAGAGGGCTATGCTCGGAGTTTCTCTGCGTGATCATATCAGAAATGATGAGATCCGCAGGAGAACCAAGGTCACCGACATAGCCCAAAGAATTGCGAACCTTAAGTGGCAGTGGGCAGGGCACATTGCGAGGAGGACTGACGACCATTGGGGTGGAAAGAAAAGTCCTCGACTGGCAACCACGTACTGGGAAACGCAGCTTTGGTAAGCCCCCACAAGGTGGACTGATGATCTAGTAAAGGTCGCGGGAAGCCGCTGGATGCGGTCAGCGCAGGACCGACCGGTTAGGAGATCCTTGGGGGAGGCCTATGTCCTAAAGTCTCTCGGCTGATATGATGATGATGAATGAAAAAATATGCACGTTTAAAATCATATTTTAGGGGTTGAAAAGGCAAAACGGATTAACGGGTTGTTTTCGGCCAATTTTCTTTAAATTTGAAATATTATGATGGTCTCAAGACGAAAGTCTTTAATTCGTGTGTGTTGCCAGTTATGACTTACGGAACCGAAACGTGGCCGCTTACAATGGGCCTCATAAGAAGGCTCAAGATCACCCAAAGGGCAATGGAGAGAGCTATGCTCGGAGTTTCTCTGCGTGATCATATCAGAAATGATGAGATCCGCAGGAGAACCAAGGTCACCGACATAGGCCAAAGAATTGCGAACCTCAAGTGGCAGTGGGCAGGGTACATTGCGAGGAGGACTGACGGCCGTTGGGGCGGAAAGGTCCTCGAGTGGCGACCACGTAACGGGAAACGCAGCGTTGGTAGGCCCCCCACAAGGTGGACTGACGATCTAGTTAAGGTCGCGGAAGGCCGCTGGATGCGGGCAGCGCAGGACCGACCGGTTTGGAGATCCTTGGGGGAGGCCTATGTCCAACAGTGGGCGTCTCTCGGCTGAAATGATGATGATGATGATTGATAATAGTAATAACCTCATTATTTGAATAGTGGTTGGTGTTATTTTTTATGGTAAATGGTTGGCAGACAAGCATACGTCCTGCCTGGTGGTAATCAGCAACTGTAGCCTTAGATGCTTGCAACAGTGATCTGACACTCGCGCGCTGGCAACCCTTATCCCTTCCCCGTGGAGATCTAGCGACCTTACTTACCAACAGAAATACAACACCACAAAATTTTTTTTTGACTGTGGTCTTTTATAATGGGGAGGTAGGTTCTACCTAGAATTTGCAGCCCGAACTTGGGCTGCAAATTCTAGCGGCTAGTCTGTTGTGCTCTACCTTGATTAACAATTTCATTTTAAAACATATTTTAATTCATGAAATCCATACTCAATTGATGCGGTCGAAAATAGGACAACTGGTGGACGAAAACTGAACTTTGCGGTCGGAAACTGGTAATATTGGCATTTTATTACTTATTTTAAAATATTAAAAACAACATGACTGTCACCACTAACACGTTCGCAATAATTATAAATAGACTAATATAGGAATTTATTTCAGTAGTTATTTTATAAAATTATAATAAAGAAATATTTTAATTTTATTTTCAAAGTTGATAACTCCACTAAGTGGACGATAACAGGCGTAATGACCCTATTTGTTCTACGAAAATGAACAGTAAAACAAGATGGAAAATAAAATCCCAATCCAATTATAAGTAACATATAAGTAGTAAAATATTAAAGATTTTAATTTGGGAGCCATTTATTTATTACGTAAGACGATTTTTCTAATTTGCCTCCCTCCTCCATAATAAGAATAAAAAAATATAAGAAAACCCATTTTTAAAGAAAAAAGACCCCCTAGCCCCCTAAATCAACTTACTTATTAAATGAATGCCCCCTTTCCAGATTTTTTTAATGAATATCTACAGTAGAACCAGGTGGAAAAAATACAACTGTTTCAATTAATAGAACAAAGTCGTAGAACCTATTGGAATAGACCGTTTTATATTAGGTAGGTATTTACTAATTTACTTACTCCTCAATAGTCATATTAGCACGTGTTTCTGTATTATTATACTGGTGATAATTTTCAGTGAAATTGAACTTCGTTTGCATAGCTTTCGTTTCAAAGCATAGTGTCACAGCTGGATACGGAATCTGTATGGTTAAAAAACATCTGACAATCACTTGATAAACAGAAATAATAACTATAATATATTTTTTTCAGAGTTTCATCTCCGTCTTCATTAATCTGTTTACTCTAAATGCTGGGTATAAGGCTTCCTACATGAAAGTTACAAGAGGATCACCATTTTAGAGACGTATACCATCACGGTCGTTGAACCAATAGTTGCAACAAGCACGGAAAACTTCGTAAGTACCTATATGTATATTTTCGATAATCCATGTTGTTAAAATTTAAAACGAAAAATTTTGATTTCACAATTTTGAATCTTCTTCTAATAATAAACTTCTTAAGTGCAAACATAAACGGCACAAACGGTAAGGGTTTTTGCAATCAATATGAAATTTCTAAAAATAGTGATGAAGTAGGTACGCCGAAAAGCGAGTTAATAAAAATGGTAATCAATGAAATTTGGACGGGTGGTCCTATCACATCACCATACAGATAGATGCAGAAAAGTGAATAGGTAATACTGTAGACACAACCGGAACTTCACAAAGTGAGGTCGGGTCAGGGTTGGCAGCGCGCCAGATACCCCTATAATCACGCGGACCATTTTACCATGATCGTAGTCGGCTAGAATAAAGAAAGGAAGAAAAATAAATTACCTGCCACACTGGCGTAGTGTTTTCAGCAAAGCTTACGATGACAGGGCTCTCATTCCACTTCGTCCATACTTTCCTTATGAGTCCAGCACAGAGCACCACACAGCAAACAAACATGAACAACCAGAAGACCCTTAAATCAAATTTAAATTGAACAGAAAAGTCCTCAAATTATTTGGGAAGAAAATAATGAAATGTGACATCTTGGATACAAACATACTTTTCAACTGGCGTGCGTTTCTTTTCTCCTATGTATCTTAATCCGTGTAAATTAGAGTTCGCAGTATAATCGATTAAATAATCTTTGACAATATTATGTCTCTCCCTTTTATTTTTCTGTGGACTTTCCGGTGGTGGTAGTCTAATATCATGTTTCTCAAGATCGTCAAGTTTGCCGACACTTCCAACTCTAAAAATATTAATGGCAAATAATTATTCGCATATTAGATGTACAGTTAATATTAATTTGTTATTTTATTTTTACCTGGAGTGCCTTTTCATGATGCTCTGTAGGTCTGTATGGATCCACGTCTACAAATGTTCTGTTAATTTGGGCTTGGTTACAAACCGCGTAATTTATCATTAGATGTCCCATAGGATATACCCGTCAATTATGAAATTGCGGCAAAGGGGTCCATTGGCAGAATATTAGTATGTATGTAGTTTTATTAATTTGATTGTTGGAATTTCTCGGAATACTTACTGTCTAGGTCGGTACACGTCATAAAGAACAAGTCTGTAAAGTTTACTTTATTACATATTGCTTGGTGAAACATAAATTGCGAATACATGAAAGAAACATTTATATTCAATGGTTATTTAATAATAACAGATGAGTACAGAAAGGCGATTAATATTTTCAGGAAATGTAAATTCTCACAAAAGTTTTATGTACTTATCTAAAACTGAATACCTATATCAGCGTAGGTAAATATAAGGCGTATAGTATTTCTAAACTGAGTAATATGATTTTGAATATTTGTGGCAAACCGAACTCCTTTCATACTTTTAAACTTGTTTATGTCTTTTTTATATACGTCATTGTGGCAGGGTTTTTTGATACGTCTCTGTAAAATATTTGCTTATTAAATTTGTCCTATAATTACTTTCCGATCCTGCCTCTAATTTCCCTCTCCCTCACATCGCGTACAATATTAATTGAATCGTATAATGTTGGTTAATCTATCTCAATAAATTAATATAAGATTGTAGTTTCTGCAGAAAGTAATGGTTTCGTTTTAAACCCCGACCCAAACGAATAATCGATTTTGATTTAGTTTTTTGTGTTTGAAAGTTATTTTGATCAGAGGTGTTCTTAGCTATGATTCAAAAATATCTGTTCAGCCGTTTGACGATCATCAGCTCTTCCAGCATCACCTGGAATCTGCAGAAATCCAACTCCCCACCAAATTACGAGAGGTGTCATGTTTGGGATCATTGGATTGGATAGTTTATAGATATACTTATGCAGCAGAAATATAATGATCAGAGCCTCTAAATGGGTCAGGCAGGAGAGTGTTGGGAGTCAGTCTAGGGATTTTTTTCTAATTGTTAATTTGACACTTGTTATTTATTATGGATACTTTTTTCAGTAAATCGTCGAATTCAAACATTAGTTTCCCCAGGGTCCCGCCGGCCGTACCCACAATTACATACAAATATTTAATCAATGAATAGTCCCCAGTGATTATTTAATGTATAGGATGGGCATATATTGTAAGTAGGTATAGGCAGGTATCACCTATTAATGATGCATGTTTATTATCATACTTAGTAGTTAGTAGGTAGGTACCTACCTATCCTAACTACTAATATTATAAACGTAAAAGTTTGTATAGGCACTTAGATGTAGGTACCTATCTGTATTTGTTACTCTTTCACGCAAAAACTACTGAATTTAATGAAACTTTTATGATTTTAATGAAACTTTACACTAATATAGCTCAGTAATTCATCAACTCGTCCCACATACCTACGGCCCATTTGGGACGAGTTGAACAAAATCAAAATAAATAATATTTCCGTTGTGCAACTCGTCCCATCTCAATATTAAATTGAGGAAAGATACAATTAGTAGCAAAAGTGTTAGCGTGGAAAAAATAAAAACGGGTTTGTTAGAAAATCTTTCATGATCACAACCATACTTATTATAAAAATTCATAAAATTTTAAATTATTTACGAATAAAAAATATAAACGGAAAAGTTTAGTTTTAGTTCTAATAAGTAATTTTTAGGAGTTGTTATGAGTAGGTACATTCGATATAACTAAAATCACGTTTCTAAAATCAGTCATACAATTTATTTAAAAATAACAAATTCTACTTGTTTAATTTCCGACTGTCAAGGATGATAGAATAATTAACAATAAAAAAAATCAACAATTGTGAAAGATACATTTCACAACTACAACTATAAGTCTTTCTAAGATGTATCACATAGTAATGTAATTTAAAATTGAAAATAATTATTAAAAGTTGCTAAGATTTATAATATTTTTTTGTACATCAGTCTTACTATATACTTAACCTTAAAATCCAAACTTTTTCTCCTTTTAAATTAATGGCGATCGCAGATTATGCATTGCACCAACATCAAATGAAAATGTATACATACATAAAGTAACCGACAATTGTACGAAAGATTTAGTTTAAGATGGAGTCTCTCAACATGTGTTTTTGCAACAAGAACTCTCGGGAGAAACTCCTAAAATGACAATAATTCTACACATATTTCTACAGTAATTTCAGAATTCCCGAGATCTTTTAATATTTCCACAATAAATTAACAATTTCTTGGGTTTCTCTTTTCAAAAATGCTTTTTCAGGAAGCCACGTCTTAACAAAGTAAGTAATTGCTGAATTTCGGAACCTATCCTTTGCTAGGACTACGAGACAATGCAGGAAACCATCGGCCAATAACATAACGAGGTAGATGTGCTAAAGCAGTACATTTTCGGATATGTTTTTCACGAACTGCAATATATGTATTCCAATTATTATTATTTTTTGCTTTTCTCCACAACCTTTTTACTTCAAAAGTAACCGACATAACCATTGTTTAATTTCGTCAACTGAAACCCATAAATCTTTACCTTGGTCAAAGGTAGATAATAGGTACCTAAATAATAACAACCTGGATTGCCAACTCCCTTATACTAATAAATGTAGTTGTATGATAAATAATTTGTTGAGTTATTCATCTATGCTTTAGTATACCTTCTGAAAATAGTTAAATAATATCGTGTGTGAATTAAATTAAAAAACAATTATATTGATTATTTTAATTTAAAAAAATATAAGTACTTACTTAGTCTTTCTATGACAAAAAAAACAATCTAAAAAGATATATTGTATGTGGGTATTTTCGTACTCACTGTACAATGTGTTGATAAAGGTTAAATTTCTATACAGAAATTAGCTTGGGACGAATTGCAGAACAGATTTTTTATTATTTTTGGTTTTCTTCAACTCGTCCCAAATGGGCCGTAGGTATGTGGGACCAGATGACGAAGTACCCGAAGCCGCGGAGGCGACCACTAGTTAGTAGGTACCTAAAAATAAATAATTATGTAGTTAGGTACCACCTACACAGTTTTAGATAAAATATACCTAAGTATGTATAGGTATCTACTGTTATTTTTAAAAATTTGGGCGCGTAATAGTTGTTCTAGCTAATGATCTGAATTAGCTTTTAGGTGAATTAAGTACCTATATCCACCCACGGCATCCTCTTAAGTCGCCAGAAGCTGTGCCTGGGAAAAAATTGAGACCAAAATGGATGCTTGGGTTAAACCCCAAGCATCCATTTTGGTCTCAATTTTTACCTTCGTACATTTTTCTTGGTACCTACCTACCTAGGTAATTTATTGTTTGGTTCGAAGTAAGTATACTTAATTTTTTTAGTGGCATAAAATAATAATTATAAATAGGTAAGTACTAGGTACCTATATCACTTATATGAACCAAGTAGGTATGTGGTTATATTACAAAATACGTTTAACACAATAATTATCATAATAACTAAAGCTAATCTTCTCAGGCGTTGGTGTGGGCCACGAAATGTTAATCTCAATTGGGTTTCGTAAATCTTCCTACGTAGGATGATGTAAAAAATAAAGTAATAATTTGACTTTAGACCTTCGAAAGCCACGCCGGTATTATTATTCCCCCTACGCTCCGGTAACCTATATTTGACATTGAAAGATTATTCGTTCTACCACAGTAATGTTATATAGGTACTTAGGTCTCAGACCAATAAAAAGTAAGTCTTCTAATTTTGAAATATTTTAAATCATTATCGAAGCCTTTTTATGAGTGTAAAATGTCCGTTATCAATCGAACGAATGCGACTAGACATCGAGACGGACACCGGTACCGGCGGCGTGCGCGGCACGTATCTGCGTCGATTCCGTCCCCCGCAACTTGATTGCGGGCCGCGAGGGCCGAGAGGGAAGGCGCGTCGAGTGCGAAGGCACTGACTCGATTGCTGTCATACAACTACTTAGTGCTCTCGTGTGCGACCGTGCGGATTCGCGCTGCTCAGAGTTACATACTTTTTTGGCGCGCAAATTACTGGAATGGCCGCCACGGAGGAGCTAACAGGAATCCTTTCGAGGAGGCAAGAAATAAACGAAAAGCTCGAGGAAGGACTCGAGGTCAAACCCAAATATAAATTTGTGAACGTTTATACAGAGTTCCACGAGTTCTCCCGGAAGGAAATAAAACAATACGAGGAGACTTTTAACAAGTAAGTGAATTTGCATATTATTTGGCTTCAAACATCCAATTTTGTAGTTCCACTTGCCCTTGAACAGTTAGTGGTTAGACCGAGACAACTTTGTTTATTTTTAATGATACTTAACTCAGATATCTGTAATCTGTACCCTATACCAACTAGCAATAGAGTCAACAAATGCTGGACTCTGTGAGATAAAAAGTAAATTACTTAAAAACAAACGACGCGATAAACAATGATTGTTAAACAAATTAAAATAACTAAAATAGCACACATTCGTGACCTTTATGCTACTCTGAGTGACAGTTTTAATAACTTAAAAATTATTACTATAGCATGACTGACGCATATGAAGGTAGGTATCCCTACTTTGCAAATAGTGAAAGTGTAACAAATTACCTAATTCACATGAAAATATAATGTAATGAAATTATAACCCAATACAATTTGTGAAGTGACAACATCGCATCGTCGTGGGAGACAAAAATTAATAGCGGCACGGCATGCTATGAATAACTTTAACTTTCATGATCATAATGCAAAGTTATACCGAATTCACACGACACTTATAAAGTTTGTTCACTTGATAGTTTCATAATGAGTAGGTACCTACTTTGTTAATGAATTGTTTTCACAGACGTCTACAAAAACTTAGAATTACCTATCTAATTATAGTTAAATTTAAAAAAATAAAAATCTCGGTAAGTACCTTTCCAAACATGATTTCAATAACAAAAATCAAAATCACAAATAGTTAAGTATTTTAAATAAAATATCACCAACTTATAGTTTATCGTAGATTCATTAGAATAGAAGCCTTAAATATTACTATACAATGAGCTTTAATACATAGGTACCTTATGTAGGTGTGTACCACGAAGATAGATTATATAGGTAAAATATAAGCTTCTTGGTGTGTACAATTGTACATACTAAGAATATGAATACGTGTCTATTATATATATCTATATTTATTAAAAAATTAAATTTTGCATTCAACCTCTTTACATAACTTTGCTCATAACTATCTTCGTAAGCATCAGACAATGCTTCATATCATTGTAATTGATAAACAAGAATAATTTAAAATGTTTTTAATTACAAATCGATCAACAATGCGAAATCTAGATCGATTTCGCATTCGCAAAGAAAACAAAAACGAGCAGTGCCGATGTGTGCCTATGTAGGATCAGTTCATTGAATCAACTGAGTTTATAGATGAGATGTAGTATAATCACATCAACATATAATATGTCGTAGTGAAATGGGAAACCCTGGGGATATCACGGAAGATGTCGAAATTCTTGAATATACTATAAAGGATCTTAAAGTGTAGGAAAAAGAAAGTACTAGAACCGCGGGGTTCCCACAGAAGGGGTTCCAATAAGGATGATGGAGGATGGTTTTATTTGCTAACCGTAGAATTATTGCATATTTTGAATGGAATATCTATGCCAATGGTAATCCTTTGCCTTATTCAATTGTCATTATGTTATTGACTCGGACCAATAAGTTTTTTATTGGTCTGAGGTTATTGAAACCCAGAATAAGAATTGGGTTCGTAAATACTATTACCAATTGTAAATGCTAATAATACAAAACCAAAGTAATATATTATGTTCTGCGAAACAAATGTTTTTCTTAATTATAGTCAACAAAATCCAGATAAATACTTCGCCAAAACTTAACATGGATCTCTTACGATAACAAACAACAGCGGACGTCGCTGCGACAAAATTGGTCATACGTGACTGTTTTCTATAAACTTAGTCACCTTCTTTATTAATAACAAACAGGTAAAATGTCGTTCGTCAAGCTAAACTGACTCACTGTTGTACGGTATAATATTGAGTGTTAATTGTTTCCTTCATTCTAGTATGACTTATTGATGATTAACGTTAGTAGCTTGTGTAGCTACCTATACTTGCAGGGTTATTTGTAAAACACTAATAACCTCCAATCCATTTGTAAAACACTAATAACCTCCAATCAATTTGAAGATCCCATCAACCAAGTCTATATCGCAAATAAACAAGCAATTCCGTACTTTCGAAAAGAACTTTGCTGTGCTGATATTGTACGAAACGGTACGTTTATTTTTCGTTAGAGTTGGTTCTATAGCAAAAGTTGTTTGTATTTATAATAATCTTGAAAAGTTCGGAGGCTATTTAGTGCTTTACAAGTAAACCTGTATAGTTACTTGTTCAAAATATTCTCATTCTGCATCATCTAAATGTCTAGAATTTAGAAACAAGGAACAGCTAGATGTATAAGTAGATTTTTACTTTTGGTTGTTAGTCAAACAAGGTTGGTTAAACAAATTATTATGTATAAATTTATTAATTACGGGAAGTAATCTACGATGACATAATTAGTAAAAATTAAAACAGGTTTGAAAGTCCAATAACATGTTACGTGGATGATGCTGCAAGTAATGTTGCAACATTACATTCGCTGAGAAACATAACAAATCTAACACAGGTCAAAGTGTAAATTAGTCTAAATATAAAATCAATGTTGACGATCGTTTATAAGTACCGAGGTATGATATGGGAAGAGAAAGGCTGTCACGGAAATACATATTTGTTAATTATAAAACCCAAAAATGAAAAAGGCATAGGTAGTCCAATCTGCAAGTTCTGCATATTTTCGGACCACATTTGTCATCTAAATGTATAGGAAAAAGTAATCAACACATACCTAAATGACGTTGAATTTATCATATTGACAATGTATTTATAATAACTAGGTATTTATTGTCCAGTTATCGCATTACATAATAAAAGCTCCAACGATGACTGATCATGTGAAATAAATTTAATTAAATTAAGACTACATAGTTTCATAGCGTATGCACAGGCATAAATTAAAGAAGATTTGCTCTCGATTTCTCGACATTGAATATTGTAATATGAACTTATTGTCGTATTGTTATTCCGTAATCAGATTGCATTTGGGAGGAAGTCCGGTGGCAGGGCGTGCGATTGAATCAATGATCTTGGGAGATGAGTCACGCTACTTGCATTTGTTGTCCTATAACGTTGCAGTTTATATTAATTGTGTTTTGTCTTACGGCCGCCGGTTTCGTAATCAATCCACAGATAGAGATCGCATTATACAGATATATACTAATTTAACAATTTGCTAAGCAACAAACTTTAGTGCCTTAGCTTACTTTTAACAGCGGATAGTACCTATAATGAAATCTTAACTCTAGCTAGACAGATACCCATACGACCAGACGTAGTTTATCTTTCTCGAAATTCAATTTTAAATCACCAAGCCATGAACCAGACCTAGGTAGGTAAATACTTACTTATGCAATTTTATGAGACGTAGAATTATGTATAACTCTTAACTACTAATTTACAATTTTCGGATTTTTTCTATTGCTTGCTAGAAAGTATTGGATCGCTTGTGCTATACTATATTATGTACTTAACAAATATCATGATTCTAGGTTAACCGGAAGTGCCTACCCAGTAGGATTTGATTTCCTTGCGAGTATCAAAACATATGACATAAGATGCCGTAAGTTTTGAATGCGTGGACTCAGATGTTGACTTTTGGTCACATCTCCAAGAGATTCTAGACACTATTTCCAATTCCATATCTAAACGCGTTCCTGAGAAAAGGGATCTTGTTGTCAAACAGACTGACAAATCGGACAGCGAAGTGTTCCTTTATTATGACGTACAGAGTCCTATAAATTGTATCATCAATTATCTTGCAATAATATACCTACACAGGCGATTTCCCAAGAAAAGTAAAGTACGGAATCGATAATATTCAAGGAATTGATACTGTTACAGTCAAACATTATAAAGATACGTGTATGAATAATCGTTCTACAGTAATGACGAAGTGTAAATAACAAAATTACACAGTTCTTTATAATTAGGATAAATTACGCTCTTTATAAGTAAGTAAGCATTTTTGGTGATAGCTACATATTTATCTACCTTTTTTATTATGTACTTACTATAGCAATGTTTATTGCTTAATTTATGTTTCAAGAAAATTGTAGGAATTAAATGTAAGTAGTAAAAGATTTCAGGGATTAGTAGGTCGGCTAACTTAGGTAATCATAGTGTACAGTTTACTGGTTTTATTTTGTTTCGACATCAACCACAACTTTGCGGTATATTTGTACAAAACTTTGGTTTATAATATCCATTGTCTACTATCATTAGATCTAGGTACCTACTTATTGTTGGACTTTGCAGAATTTAGCTCTTGTGGGAATATCGCAACTGACACTTTGACGTAATCGAAAATGTATCATAATATTTTGTTACGCATTAAATATTGTTCTGAAGATGTATTGGAAATTAAAAAATATATAAAATCATGAACTGCGACCAAACATCTTTACTGTTGGTACAGATATGGGTGGTTTTAAGAGGTTTTTATTTGTTTTCGTACTTGATATCTTAACCAGCTGTGATAAGATTAGGTACTATGATAACGTGAACCTCTAATATACTGCCAAGGTCTAGATCACAGTCGGTAATAAATTGGAAGCAAACGACGACCACGGCCTTTGAATCTAGCTCGCACTAACGAAAGGGATGTTCATTTCCTTGTTATAGTTTAAAATTAGTTGCGTAATACAATTACAGGTGAATTAGCTACCGCTTCTTTCTGTACAATTATGTGATTGAAAATCCCGTTTTAGGTAGGTATAGGTAATTAATGGTAGCGGAAAAAATCAAAAGTCTGATGTGCCCATAACGTATCGCGGTGATGTCGAAAAACTGATCAATGCAATTATTGTTTAGTTAGTTTAGTAGTTGGGTAAGGCCGTGAATTTGCCACTTTTGAAACTAAATAATGTCTCATACTTTGATTGCATGTCAAAAAAAATGTAACTGGTAAATTGTAACTATAGAACTTTTATTATCTTTAGTAGCTCTCTAAATTTTTCAATTTTATCTCGTAGTTAATACTCAGTGTAGTTTAGTAACTAGAGTGAGTACAATTCTTCCTGTCCCCCAAATTTAGCAAAAAAACTGGCTGTCTTTTCAATACATCCAAACACTCGTAATTAAAAAAAATATATGTTTTTCTATTGAAAGTGAAATTCACAAGAACTAACATAAATATTAACATATTATATAACAGTGCATTTTTCTAGTATTAATATTTACGTGTCACGTTGTTTGTCCACGATGGACTCCTAAATTACTTAACCGATTTTAATCAAATTTGTACACCGTGTGCAGTTTGATCCAACTTGATAGATAGGATAGTTTTTATCTTGATAATTCAGTCCTCATTTTTTTTTTACTGCAATTTCAATGTTATATGGCAGTAGTATGAAATTAACACAGCAACGCGTGGCCGGGCAGCTAGTTATTATTATGAATTAATCAATTTCCATTTCAACAAGATTTTATTGTAAACCAACCACGTTTCGGATGACTGTTAGGAAGGAAATTGTTAGGTAGGTACCCAATGAAACAATCTTTTATTTAACGCTGGGAAAACTTCAATTTTCTAGCATAGTTATTTACCTAGACAGGCGAACAGTTACAAAAGAAAAGTGACTATGATACAATGCAATACTAAAGTACCTGTAGTACCTACTTATAACGTTTTCTGCGGTTGCATTGCAATATTACTGCAGTGCCTGCCTAGCCTACCTACCTATTACCACTAAGGTAGGTATTACCACAGTCTATAGAAGTCGTATTACGTTGAGTGAGACTCCTCAGGAGTTGTATAAGTAGGTAGATTTTGACATTCGATTTAACCTAACATCCAAAAATTAATTAGGTAGGTACCAACTTATCAACACTAAATGTAATTTTATGAAAAAAAACTAAAATGATTTCATTTTCTATTACTTACTTTATCAAAAATAGATGAATAAATAACTATATGGTAATTGTAGATAACCTATCTACTTATATCATACAAATTTAAGTTCTTGGATTAGGGTAATGCTTACCGACTGATAATTTCCCACTCATATGGTAGATATGGTAATCGCAAAACCAGGAATTTACAAGCGAGATAAAAATATTGGCTGATAGTTAAAATTAACATATTGGTACAAACTTACACTACAGCAATACTAATAAGTAAATAATTACTTAAATAGAATAGTTATTAAGTAAGTATATCGTTTCGAAGCGGCGGTGGTGGGTTTTGAATTTATTCCGAGGATTTAAAAGTATTTAGAAGTCTATCTAAATAAAGAACTTCAGATTTGATTAGATTAAAATAAAATATTTTTCTGCTGTCTGCTCCCAAATACTTCATATTCTTGTTTTGGTCTTCCGTCCGTTACACCGAACCCTTCTCTTTCTCTCTTGCTGAGGAATGGCTTATGAGACCTTAGTATTTTTTTCTACAAGCAGAAAATTTACTTCAAACCAAACGGGCCATTGATTGCCGAACGCAATAACCTAATTTCGAGTTTTTATGATGGAAAATTACGACTCTTGTTGCCTACATTCAATCAACGTCTAATTTTATTGCTACACCATGAACTCTATTACTAGGTTCATAGAGTTCATCCTGGAGCAATAGCCCAGTAATGAATTTGTTTTGGATCAGATGCTTGGTGTCTTCGTTGTTGTGACCTAAATTGGCGATGTAAAACTATTTTATTGTCGACCCAATTTGATTCAAGCTTCTTATTAGGTTAATGTCAGCCGTTGATGTAGGTAGTAAAAAAGCGCCGAATTTAAGCTTCAACTTTTAATTCGTCTTCAAAATTAACTACGTTAAATTTTGGTAAATAATCTAAGCCCAATACCTAGCGCGATACAGATACCTACCTCGATATGTCTTGTATGAAATTGACATCTCAATGAAATTATGAGGTAAATTTTTAGATTAAAAGATCTTATCTACCATGATCTACCATGTCAAATGACATTACTCGCATGTAGTGTTACCATTTAGAAATTTGAAAAGTCCTGACAAAATGCCCGACAGTTCAAAAAAGTCCGGACATTTTAATCACAAAATGCAAGCATCAGCACTTCTGTACGCACTTCGTAAAAGTAATATGGACATGGTAGCTAAAAGACGCTTTTAGATAAGTGCGACATTAATAAAAATTAAATAACTTACCTATGTAAGTTTTATTACTCGCACTTCATCTAAAACAAAAAGTCCGGACAAACTATAAGGCCGGACAAAGACCGGACAGAACCATAGTAGTCCAGACATGTCCGGACTAATCCGGACGGATGGTAACCCTACTCGCATGCCTTCTTCCAAAGGTCCGAAACCACGATAATATTACCGTGCCGAAACTAAACACCACGTAGTATCTAAAGATATATGTATAAGTAGTAGGTACCTTTTAGGGGAAATAATAAACCGAGCAACTAAAAATTCCAGAATGAGCTAGTACTAAAATAAAAATACTAAATGGGCGACTAACCTGCTGAATTTTATAAAACCAGTATCAAATAAAATTGGTGTAAGTAAGTACCTACTGACTTTTGACTTACCTATACAAAACAAATCGTTTCGTTCATGAGAATTTACTAAACTTCTGATTTTTTATTATTCTATAAACGAATTACGTTCCGCTTACGCTTGCTTACTAATAGAACAAAATTATTTAAAAACGTTGTGTGAGAGAAACAGAATTTTGGAGAAAAATCTTATGGGACTCACGACTCCCACTGAGATGACGGAATATTTTAGAAGGCACGTGTCTATAATTTTATCTCTTATTTATTATTTATAGCAAACGTATCTAATGGTAGGTATATCTAGGTACGGTACCTACGTTTTCGTACTAACTATTGTTCCTCAGCCTTATTGTGGCCACTGCCACTTTGAGAATAATATTTCTTTCGATCCCCCTCAACTTAATTTTACTTCGCACCTAATAACATCACAATGTAAATACATCTACCTATAGACTGTGATAATAAGACGCAATTCAAAGCAACTATTACCAGTATTATATTTAAACGTATTATGGTATTAAGCTTCTTCTACCTCCTGAAAGTCTCCAAGATCCACAGGGGGCGATAGGGGGCGTTATCGGCCAGGTTGAGAACCAATGCCCTAAACTAAAACGTCAGCAGTCTGAGGAAAAACTTTAATGAATTATTATGAGTGTAGAAACACAACTATATTGTGTAGAAATATGGGATTCTTATTATTGCCCATCTTTTTTTTACTACTTAGTACCTAAAGCCTGTGGTAAAGCTACTCAGGCAAACTTAAACTACAAATAAGATGGCACGCAAAATCACTGACACTGAACGGTGTGATAATTAATGTCTCATAACAGGCCCTATATTTCGATGCTATTCTTCTTTGCCGGCATCACATGGCTAGTTAATTAATGTACCGAAATTAAAACGCTTCAAATGGAAGATGTTAATATATTTTGAGCAAAACTCTTAAATATACATTCGAATTCGGTGCCCTGATGATAAAATATCAATTTGTGTTAAAAACACTTTTAACGTCGTTCGCGTTGCGTGATCTAATGCTCGTTTTAATTTGACGTGAGTTAGATCGTTTTCCCGGTTAATGTTGTCTGTTTAATTGGTTGATATTACCTTCTCACGCACAATATTTACATACGTTTCAATACGCATTTGGAATGCTATAGGCTCGTGTTTTGTTTCATTTCAACATACTTAGTTGTAAACTGTTTGACATTGGAATAAACATTTAGAAAATAAATCGATTGGCAATAGAAACTTTGAAAGTATCTATTTAGGTTGTAAAGTTTAATTTGTGTAAATCGTTTATAGGTAACAGCAAATAGTTTTTGTAAAGATATTTATTTAGTCATGAATATCTGTATTTCAGGCACCGAAACCCAATTATAGATACAATAGGTGCACTTCATATTATTGCAATGTAGGAAACAACGTTTCCAAAAACAAGCCAGACAGAAAAGACGTAAGACGTAAGTCTAGGACCGTAGAAGAGACGCGACTTTTGAAATTATAAGGCCGGTCAATTTCACCGCGATCGATAGCGCAAAGGGAATCCCATACTACCAACGCACATAGAGGGCAAAAAGACCGCCCCTGCGGGCACTGGCGAGGCGCGGCGCGGTATATCCATGGCTACCCCAACGAATTAGGAATGATTCCTAATTCGTTGGGCTACCCGCCATATAATTCACACAAACCAGTTTGTATGCAGTAACGCAGACGGGGCGGCGCGGGGCAGCTTGCTCAATCCACGCCGCTCTTCACTAGAACGAACGTCGTGAACTACTAGACCATCCCTCGCGTGTTTTGTGTTCGCGGTGAGGGCCATGATGAGGGCCACGTGATTGCCACCCTTAAAAATAAAAGAAATCTCTAAGATTCTTCGGGTAACACGAAATTTCTTTATTAAAATTCTCCTTAGATGGATAATGTGATGCTGAATAACAATGCTGCATGCTGGAGAAGTGATAGTAAAACCGGCAAGTCAGACTATGTCCCATCATCCAATTTACATTTAATGACGTATACGGTCTGAAGCTCAGATAATCATTGATCTGACGTCTGAAGACATCCGCTCTCAGGCAATAATTGACACTCATTACACTGCAATTAGTGGTCAATATATTGAGCATCTTAAGGCAAAGAATTGTCTACTACGAAATATTGTCATGTAAATGATGCTAAGTTTGGTAGGTAAGTAAGTAACTAAACCTCAACTAAATTGGATTTTCTTTTCTTACTTTACCTACTTATTATATTTTTAAGACCATAATTATCTCACTCTACCACACAAATACAGACTTTTCAAGATCTGCTGAACTGGCAGTACAACTTGTGGGATGTCCGCGACTTAACCCTTGCAACTAGCAGGTTGTACGGTTGGCCGACTGGCTGTTCTTCTCAAAATATTATTAATGATCCACCAACGGTGGACAGTATTTTGGGGCTATGTATAAAAATATGATAAGTATTTAATTCTATGTTGTACCATATAAGCACAAGGTGATAATGCACATGGTAATTGATGTGATGGTGCAAAAATTATTTAAGTTGAAATACTTGTCCCATAGGGGTGCAAAGATCACAGCTTTCCACTTGCTGCGATCCTTATATATTTCTTCTTTTCAACACTCTTATCACAGTCTTCAGAATTTATTGTGCTGCAGACATGCTCGGCGATTTACTTTTGCCTCAAGATGTTTTTGATTTGATCGATAAACGTTCGCTAGGTATGCCTAGGTTTCCCCATCCCACACCTTCCGTTCGCTCACTGTTAATGTATGATACATAACTTTCCTAATCAGTTCTAACTTACTGAAAGACGGTTGCATTGTTATGTAAACGTATTTTCTGCTTAGCTGCTCAGTATGCAACATAGACGCGTGTTAGTAATCGCGTGTCGGTTAACAGGCTTACCTTGCCTCACCTTGAAGCAGCTCGCCTCACACTGCAATGCAATTTGTATTCACTCCATTCACTAACATTTGATATGTTTATTGCATTTCAATGCTGACCTATAACATTACACATTTTATAACCTAGATACGATCCTGTTATTAAACGACAAAGCTCACATTCCTTATAAGGAGAAATGTTGTCATGTCTATTGTTATAACTGCAGTTGATAACATTATCGAAGTTTATTGCTATGAGTATTTTTATACTATAGTTAGGTAGGTACTAAAAGTTGTTTATTGAGGAATGATCACTTTATTCATTAGTCTTTTGGGAACACTACAGGGGGCTAATTCCACACCCTAATAGCGCTTTCACATGTAGGTATGTACCACAACAGCTACACTAAGTATAATGATTACCATGCGTGGCATGTTGTGGTGTATGAAATTTTTGCCCTTCAAGAAGCCTTTGAGTGCTATTTAGTGGTCTAAATATCCGGTAGCATAACTCCGATGTGATCATCATAGTCATGCTATCAGACATACCATAAAGATGTGTAACTACTTGTTTGTATTGTACTGATCCTACTGCAACTAAGAAGTTCTCAGGAATCTTACACTCTTTAGATACAATTGTATCTAAAGAGTGTAAGATTCCTGAGAACTTATCGAGTCGTTATGTGAGACTTTATTTTAAACTCAATCTATCGTACAATTTATCATTCTTACTTGACATTGTCTAAATGTTCAGTATAATTATCTAATTCTGTTTTAGTCGGGGTAGGCAATAACGGCCTTAGGGCGGGGCGTGGTTGGACTACCGCCCTGGGCGCTGGCCATACAAAGGGGCGCCACAGGATAGAAATAGCGTCATAGTCACTTGCTTTTTGCTATAAATCTCGACCAGGGCACTGGTAGCGCTAAAACCGGCACTGGATGTAGGGCACAGCGGACTAACCGCACGTATTTTGGAGCAGCCCGAACTGGGCCCACCTTACAGAAGACCACAGTCAAATAACACAAATTTTTTGTGGTGTTGTGTTTCTGTTGGTGAGTAAAGTCGCACGCAGAGCTCCATGGGGTAGGAAAGGGATTGGCAGCGCGCGAGTGTCACGTACTGGACCCAGACGACTCGATTTCGACCGCAAATGCTCCGATCACTCCGATCCCACCGAGTAGTACTCAGAATAACACTACACACTTAAGCGCAAGGCACCCTTTTATTATACACCGCACTCGTCGAACAAGGGTGCGAAGAGCCGGTCTACACACGTCGTGCTATACCCGGTCGGTACAGATATGTACCGGGACGCTTCTCCCCTCCTCCGCCATGACACGACGCGCCCGAGCCGAGGTCCGAGCCTTTAGAGGCACCCTCGGGCATATCGCTCCCTTTAGACTCAGACGCTGTAGGGACGCTAGGCGGTCGAGAAACCTCTCGAGAGGGAGATGCTCGATCCCCCAGTAATCCCCTAGGTGACGGTGATGCAGAAAATCTCATCAGAGACAATCTGCCATCATCAAGAACAACGAAAGAAATCAAGTCAATAAAAAAATTGGACTACTTAAGTACCTAATCGTTTTAAATGCATTGTACATGTGGTTTTTATATATTTACATGAGTACCTAAATGATATAGATACTTAGAATGAAATAGTAGAAGCAATCTAAGGATCAGACTGTTACGGTGGGCGCTCTCAGAAAATAACTCTTCTTAATACGAGTACAATAGACTCGAGCTCATGTCCAGGTAAAGATATACAATAAGTACTACACTGTAAGTAACGTTATATCCTGTCATTATATTGACATTAACTCTCCTTAAAAAAAAAGGGTGTTATCACAGTATACCAAGAACAGTAGGTTATCTGCGGGCTGTCGGCGAGTTATTAGTCTACTCTGCGTTGACGCTAGGGCTATCGTGTAGTAAATGTGCCGGGCGGGAACGAACGGCGAGCGAACGTGCAATGACTAACGAACAAGGAGCTTATATTTTACCTATCTTCGTGCCAACGAATTAGTATCATTCCTAATTCGTTGGCAATGACATAAAAACGCGTGATCACACCGAGACCACCTTATGCCCCCATATTTTATGTCAATGTGTGCGTCACACACAGTGCGTGCGTACACGGCGCCGAGTACGCACGCACACATTGTAATGGATCAGTTTGTATGAAAGAAGACGTATTACTGTTCTTGGTATACTGTGGTGTTATGCTCCAATAATATTTTTGAAAAACTAGATAAGTGCCTACGTACTAAGGACTTACTTAGTAGGTACTAAAGTAGGTATATCTATTATTCAGTTTGTATGCTGATGTTTTGAAACCCATAAACGTTCATACCGTAGTATTTAGGAACATTCGTTGAATATTTCAGTAACAATACGTCAAGGTACGATTTATTCTTAAGTAGGTATGCATTTAATGAAGATGTAATGGCGGCTATTACCGAGCGAAAGTAGCACATTTTCAAAAATATAATAGATACATAATTAGTATTCATAGTACAGAACCACAGAAGGCACATTCATAATGTGTACCTAACGGACAAACCGCCAAACGGTCCTTTTGCCATTATGAGCATTGGCGCTTTGGACTCAGAAAAAAATGCTATTGTTATAAAAACAATACATAGGTATCCATAATTTGCAATAGTTTCAGCACAGTCTATTTTTAGTGTACTTTAAAGATTACCTACACACTGTGGTTTTAGTGTACCTACTTTAAAGATTAGATAATCAACGGAATACCCTAACATACAATTAAATCTATGGCCCGAATAGAGTCACTCAATCAAACTAAATCAATAACCAACCACGAAAAAGCTCTCTTATGCCGAGTTATCAACTACTGTAAGATTATTTAAGTTTTAAAGCTCTTCCAGTATCTTTTCTCTTCAACTTGTATCACAGACTAGTTCTTGTATCCATTGATAATATGGTTCCACAGAACTCCGATGCATCTTTACGGCCACAGTTTACGGCATTCACCCACGTCGGACTTTTTGTAAGATCGACAATCTGGACGATTTTTTCATTACTTGAAATTTAATATTTATACATTTTCTGACCGACTTATTGTAGGACGCGTGCGTTACTATTGCAATCAATACGTTTCATTTTTCCCCTACAATAATCAGCCACCGATTATCGGACGTGGGCGGACACTACTAGGAAGAAAAGTCTCAAATTTATCTATATATAAAATTCAAAGCCCTGACTGAGATATCAACGCACAGCCCAAACCGCTGAACCTAAAGACTTGAAATTAAATTATCAGAAATGATGAGATCCGCAGGAGAACCAAGGTCACCGACATAGGCCAAAGAATTGCGAACCTTAAGTGGCAGTGGGCAGGGCACATTGCGAGGAGGACTGACGACCGTTGGGGCGGAAAGGTCATCGAGTGGCGACCACGTACCGGGAAACGCAGCGTTGGTAGGCCTCCCACAAGGTGGACTGACGATCTAGTAAGGGTCGCGAGAAGCCGCTGGATGTGGGCAGCGCAGGACCGACGGGTTTAGAGATCCTTGGGGGAGACCTTTGTCCAACAGTGGGCGTCTCTTGGCTGAAATGATGATGATAGGCATCCACTAATAATTATTGTTTACAATATTATTTTTTCTAAGATACCGAATTACCTACTTATTTGTTGACAAGTTGTGATATGAGTTTAATAATAAACATGTAATTTTTTTTAGGTTCGACGAAGGTCGTGATGGCTTCCTCGACTTGACAGAGGTGAAGCGGATGATGGAGCGTTTGGGGGCTCCGCAGACTCATCTAGGACTGAAGGCTATGATTGCTGAAGTGGACGAGGACGGCGATAACAAGATCAGCTTTAGAGAGTTCTTATTAATTTACAGGTATACAGGCACTTTTTAATTCTTTAGTACCTCACTTAACTGACTGACACAGGCCAACTAGCGCCACGATTTTATTACTCCCAAATCAGATCAATTTTGGAAAATCTAAATCATCCCCGAAATATATTAAATGACATATTAGGTTGGGGAAAAAGTCTTTTCGCATTATATTATAGTATGTATAAACTTGTAATAAAATCTCTTTGGCTATACTATTTGTATCTGGCTGGTTTTGGTATCATTGAAAGTTTAAATTTTAAAGAACATAATTCCAAATTCAAATTAGGAAAATGTGTGATTTTCATTTGTTTTTCGTACCGCCAAGATGAGTGAATCTAATGAAGAAATTCGATACATTTTAAAATTTTACTACAAAAAAAGGTAAAAATGCAACGCCAGCCGCGAAAAAAAATTGCGATGTTTATGGACCTAGTGCAGTGTCTGTGAGAGTAGCACATATTTGGTTTAAGCATTTTCAATCCGGAAATTTTGATGTCAAAGATGCACGTCGCTCTGGTCGCCCTATTACAGATAAAATGGATGCCATTTTTGAAAAAGTGGAGCAAGATCGGCATGTCAGTAGTTACGACGTAGCTGAAGAACTGGGAATTGACCACAAAACAGTTTTGGCGCATTTGAAAAAAACTGGGTACACAAAAAAGCTCGACATTTGGGTACCTCACGAGCTCACTGAAAGAAACCTAATGAACCGTGTACTTATTTGTGATTCTTTACTACGACGTAATGAAACCGAACCATTTTTGAAGAAGCTGATAACTGGTGATGAAAAGTGAATCACGTACGACAAGAACGTGCGAAAAAGGTCGTGGTCAAAGGCCGGTCAGGCTTCACAGACTGTGGCGAAACCCGGGTTAACTCGCAACAAGGTGATGTTGTGTGTGTGGTGGGATTGGAAGGGCATTATTCATTATGAGCTGTTACCACCAGGCAGGACCATCGATTCTGAACTCTACTGCGAACAACTGATGAGATTAAAGCAAGAAGTTGAGAGAAAGCGGCCGGAATTAATCAACAGAAGGGGTGTGGTTTTTCATCATGATAACGATAAGATACGATAATCAGAACGGACTATCCCGGGGGTTTTTGGGAATACCCACTAAAAACCATCGGCACCCTCACAGCCCTTTGTGGGGACGTTTCGGGAACGGCGCACGGTGTACGCCTCGACTCCAAAAAGTCTCCGGGCTGCCCGACCTAATAGCAGGCCGGGCTGCGCCTGAGAGTGATTACCCTAGGGCACTAGGGCCATCCCCAGACGGGGGACCTCCGATATGCACATGGAGAGCCAATCCATGTGCAGGTCTCACTTTAGGGCTGGAGAAGACTGGCGGCCGTTGCCGCCCGCCTTCTCCTGCCCGTCCGTCTACGCCGTGCGGGAGCGGCTAGAGGATCACTCTCCCGCTCCCTCTCCGCGGCCTCCTTCTGTCTTTCAGAGGGGGCAACATCCTCCTAGACCCTCCGATTGCCAAGCATGGCTCTGACCATGCCTGGCAGCATGATCTCTCAACGCGCGGCGCTCATACCAAATTCTTCCTAGTCACCCTGCATATTTTAAATGTTCGATTTTTATTTAAGATTATATCTAATACGTTGTAATACGATAAATCATATACTTAGAGTACATAAGCAGACCAAAACAAAGTAGGTACCTACTATGAAACATAAAGATTATTAAAACAATACGCAACGTTTTGCCACATTGCGGTCATCATCAAAATAGACTGCCTTAATACTGCAAATGAAACTGTTTAATCATAAATATGATTAAACAGTTTACCAATTCAGCATTATCGTGTAACCTAAATAGGTTACCGAATAATTATATAATAATATAATCTACGTAAATCCCTTTACAATAATATGGCCTATGTATCCGTTTTAAAAATGGAACATTGAACACTGAATTATAGGTATAACTTCATTTGTCAACCCGGAAAGTTATCATACCTAACTGTATCGCCTCTTTTTCCTACGTTCCTTTACGTAAACGTAACCATATCGCCTCTTTACATTAACATTACCGTGCTGTTACATTCCGAGTTGATCAGCGTGTAAATCCTGTAATCTGTGGATGATTAATAATATCCCGACACAATTGATGTCTCGTGGTAGATATCTACTGAGCGGGGACCAAAATGTTAATTGGCATTACGTCCCAATCAAAGTACCTAATTTAACAAATATTTTTATTTACAGAAAAGCACGTGCTGGCGAGCTCGAGTCTGACTCCGGTTTAGAAGCCCTCGCGAGGCTAACAGAAATCAATGTGGATGAAGTAGGTGTGAACGGTGCCAAAAACTTTTTCGAAGCTAAAATCGAGGAACTCGCCAAATCAAACAAATTCCACAACGAAATTATACAGGAACAAGAGGAGAAGCGCCGAGATGCAGAGGAGAAAGCGCTCCGCAGGCAAAATTTCAGAGAAAAGGCTGCTTTATTTCAAAATTGAATATCAATATTATGGATCAATTGTATTATTCTAGTCTGTAAGCTGTTACCATGGCTTAAGAAAAACATTGTGTCAAATAATATATCAGCGTATCTAAATATACCTTTATTATGTAAGATATATCTTAATGGAATCTCTAGCAATTAAATCATTCCAAATCAAAGGAAGTAACGTACAACCAGCCATTGTAGGTCTGACGGTTACCCAAAACCACGGTAGGTAATATTGTAATCCAGTATTGTATCTTCATACAAACGGTCGGAACGCGCGTCATGCCCACTCGATCAGAGTTCGGTAAATCGGTACACACTCAGTACCACGACCGGTTGCGAATGTTAGAGTTTGTACCGAACTGTGGTCACGTCGTCGGCATGACTCACGTTCAGGCTGTTTGTATGAAGATACAATACTGGATACATAAAATTACCGTGCCGAAACTGACTAATTTCTTCAACAAACCTAGAAAGAGGGTTTTCTAAAATAGTACCCGCCAGATGGCTGCACTATATGGCGTGAGGTCCAGTCAACTTCCGTTACTGTCAAGTTTTTATTCATAAACCCAAGAAATTTATAGATGAAACCCCAAGTTATAGATAAATCCTCATTATTTTGTCACTTGAGATTTTGAGGTGCTTTTCATTAGCTGTGAAACATAATTCTTCCATAGATTTTGTGACGTCATATTAAAAGTTAACTGAATGAATATTAAATGATTTTGATATGCTTCAAAATAAAATTCTAAAGATAATTTGAAACGATGAAAATTTTCTGGCATAAAATAACATTAGGTACCTTTTGTGAATAATTGTGAATGGTGTCAATATCCTATACTGATCCTTATTTGACTGTGACCTTATGCACCAAATACCCTATATGAAATAATGTTTCCATCAAACCTTATTCCCGGTTCAAAGTATATTGAGGGATAGATTGTGTTAGTCTATACCAAAGAAATAAATCAAGATGATTTGATTTATTTCTGTGGTCTGTATGTATACACTTTGCTAAGTAGAATAGATAAGTAGGTAACACATTTTAAAAAAGTTGAATAAAATAATTTTTCAAGTTGTTACCAGCTAGCAGCAACCACTATCAGAATTAGTTCCTGTAATTTTGAATGCAGATAAGTATGTACTAATTTACTTACCACATTGTTATATAAAAAAGCCTAATTACTTATCAATCAATAAAAATAATAATTATTTCCTACTTATAAAGTGGTCTAAATAAAATAATTTCTTTATGATAAATAGTTATTTTTTTTAATGTGTATTGTTACAAATTGTTGTTATGAATTTATAAAACAATTCTAACAATCAAAGCCTAAATAATACTAGATAATATAAAATAAGTTCAAATTGTAATTACTTATATATTCTTTTCTAAGTTGTTTTTACATAAAATATTAAAATTTAATGCATGTTGCCTTATACCTACCGTTATTATTATTGTTTAGTAAATGTTTGCAATTTACTTGTGATGTTAATAAATTTAATTTAAGTGTATTTCATTGAATAAAACAATTTTGTGTACAAATATATCATTACATGGTTTTATTTTTTGACTTGATGATTCATTTTTAAGAGCTACCTACTGAAAGCTTCATAAATAAGGGACTCCCATAAGAGAGAATAAGTTATTTGCTAACTTAACTACTTTTTGATTTTACTTAAAATTTAAATTAAATTTCTTTTAAAGCAAATTAAAGGCAATTTAAAGGTAGCCCCTTTAAATTTCAAATTAATTAATTTAATAATAAACTTAAAGCTGAAACAATTTCATTCTATCTTAATCTTTAGGTTATTGAAGAATGTAGCAGGCTGCATGACCAAAGTATTGCCTTTTTTTAGAAATAAATTTAGGATATTAAAAGTAATAAGTACCTGATACATATTTAGGTTGATCACATAATATGTAGAGTTCAAATAAAAATATACTTACTTGACACAAGTACTTAAATTATATTATCATAATTAATTATTATTATGACTTCAACATGTGAATTATGACTCTATCCAAATCAAAACAATAAAAACTAAAGGGAGGATAAAACTTGTTGAGTTTTGGCCAGTTCTTCTCAGAACAAGGCCTCCTGGTAGAACCGATGGCATCAAAATTGACTTTCATAAGTGTACAGCCGGCAGCACGTGCGGATACCCATTATACATATCTATAGCTACTGTTTATTAGACATCGTTAGAAAGAAAGATTTTTTTTTCTAATTGGTGTAAAATAACTATAGTTTAACAAAACTAACCAATGGTGAGAGCGCTCCTTATAACGACCAATAGTGAGGCGTTTGGGCTAAATTGACAGCTAATTGACAACTGTCATTGTGACATCTCTTTAGACATATTCTTTCTAATCTGTGGTTTGAAAATTTAATGGCGTCATAATACTTTGTTTACCTAATAATTTTAATAAAAGACAGCGTCGCAGATCGAAATATACAGTGGAAATACTCTTATAATATTTCTAAAACACTTTACAACCTTCTATGAGGAAAACATGTATAAAAGGTGGCCGAAGATGAGTAGTTTTAAGTCGATTTCGTTGTTGACTTTTATTGTTGCAACGTAATAGTAAACAAGATCTAGCAAAAATAATTATGATCAAGTCGGGACAAGCTCTGTGTTGTGGTATTGATTGTGACATCAGGCAGGCACTAATATCAATTCAAGGTGAGATATTGATAATTTTTGATGTTTGTCTAGTTTCACTTTCACAAAGCATTCACCACTACTACACACAATAAACAAAACCTTATACGCTGTATCAACAATGTAACAATCATAAAATTATTTCCTTGATATAAAACTTATTTCAACTCTATTTGTATAAAAAAAAGTAAATGTTCTCATACATATTATTCATAGGTTATATTTTAGAAGTCACAAAAAACTATCTACTTCTTTCAAAGTATATTATTAAACTTCAACAATTACCTTGTAGTTAATTTTCAAAAATTAACTACAAAGTAAACTATCAAGACAAGTAAATGCTAGGATATCCAGAGTGATATAAATATATTTAATGTTTAGTTGTAACAAACTGCATCTTTCGTAGTTTACTTTACATTTCATACTTCAGTTCATTTTGGGTTCATAAGTATACTATAATAAGCTTGTCTTGTCTGTGTATTGTGTGACAAGCTAGACTTGTGTGTATTATAACATAGAAGACTAATTAGACGACTATTAGCCTAAAAGCTGAAAATTATTCATGCATGTGCAATATTATAATGGTAAGGAGTTTGTTCGTTTGATTGTGAACTACTGATTCAAATTGAAAAATTCGTTTTGTATTGAATAGTCCATTTATCGAGCAAGGCTATATAACATCATAACACGTGAACAAAGTTGCGGGCACAGCTAGTGAAATTATTTTGTAGGTTAACTTAGCACAATTTTCATTTTCAACTTACAGTGACCAACTAATGCTATCAACTCTTCCTATGTAGTAGAAATACTTGCATAGTTGCTCAATGTATGTAATAGCACTTCCAGTAATAAACAATCCATACCATTTACATACTTAATATGCCTCCGAAAGCACATAAATTAAATGGGTGATACCTACTATACCATAGGTAATTAATGTATTTTTTTATAATTGAAGCCCTAGTCCATCAGTTTGGACAAAATCTGGCAGGAATGTAAGACATAGTAACTAATTAATTTCTTTGGGTTAGAAATGGCAATACATTTCAGTTACAATTGATTAGCAAAAACAACAATATTGTTTTTGCTAATTTAAAAATGACTTACATAATAAGAAACAACATAATTATTATGTTCATTTCTTATTATGTATGTAAGTCTATCTTTTAATTTACACTGATTCATCAATAGTAGCTAGATAGAGAAGATAGGAACATTCTTATAGTGATGGCATAAATTGATAAGATTTATATTATTTAGTCAATTTTCCAAAACCTTGTCTTCTCCTATCTTCTCATCTAGCTACTATTGATGAATTAAGAAAGTTAAGAACATTATTCTGCCATCCTAATGAAGAATGCAGTAAGGACACTTGATGAAGTGACTTAATTTTATAAGATTTCTTGGAATCACTTAATTGAGCTCAAGTATGTGAAGTTTTGATTGAGCAGAATGTAGTCAGTTATCTGGAAAGTTCTTGAATGTTGGATATAAACGCCTTCAGTTCAAAGCTCCTTCCTGCATTTTTTGTTAGAACAGCGATATTGTGTTCCAACAGTTAATGATAAAATAGCCACAACTTCAGCTCTAAATGAAGCAAACTTCTTCTTAGCTCTATCTGACAGGACAACAGCCAACTCCAAAATATTGTATTAACAAGCCCCTTATGATGCATTACACACTCACCCACTCACTCTTCTGTCTCAGCCTGGCCATATTTAGTAAGATTCTGCAGGAGTGACTTTAAATATACATTCTAGTACAGAACTTTTGGAAGTTGTTGAATGTTGATGTATTTTAATAATGTATAGATAGATTTAGTCGTTCCCCATAACCATTTTTACGTTTTCTTGTTAGAAAATCGATGGTTACCAAAATGACTGCATAGGTCGGCCCCCAGGCATTGTGTGACTAAATAGCAGGGGCTCTCCTCTGCTTTCACTCAGCCTAATTGTTCGTCTTCTATAGACTCACTGTGAAAAGATTACCCACAGTGTAACACAGAGTGTAACTACTCCCTTATCAAGAGAGTGTCACTGGTATCAGCTCCTACCCAGTATCCGTCCCCCTCAACTGCATACATTTGTTTGTTAAACCTAAGTATTTATTCGTTTCATAGCATAATGTTTGGGAGTGTCAGTCAGCTCAATTAGCAGTACACACTTGACTATCAACACATTCATTTATTTCTTACCGATACCACAGTGTAAAAACTTACAATGGTTTTTGTCTAGACAACTTGGGTTGTCATATTTTTTCATTTAATCTTTTCCACATTTTCTTATTGGTAATAAAATGAAAATGAAAATGAAAAAGCTCTTTATTTAAATGGACTTTGCTAAGTACTTTTAAATCGTCAAAACCCTACCACTAAATACTCTAATACACTGAATCATCAATTGTAGCTAGATAGGAGAAGTAACATAAGTTTTTGGAAAATGTAGTGCCTGTGCGATGCCGCCAGAGTAGAATAGCATCACCCCATATCCTCCAATGGGTGTCATAGAAGCTGACTAATGGATCAGAAAATGGTTATTGATCACCTTATACTCCATCCACCAATCCGCATTTGGCAAGCGTAGTGGACTTTTACCTAAACCTCCTTCGATGACAAGTAGATGCCTCATATCCTAGCAGTAGATCGAATTATAAAGGCTGTTATAGTAGGATGGTGATGGTAGGAATAATGTAGTAGGAACTTGAGGCAAGCTGAAAACCTGTCATATAACTCTCCTATAATACTGTAACATAGAGCTGCAGACCTGGCTGAGAATTAGTTAAAGTAGTGCAACCCATAGACATCCAAAGTCCTTGAGGTAAACAATTTGTTTTTATCATTATATTGGTAAAGAATAATAAAATAAATAAGCTAGTCCATTTAGGTGGTTTCTTCACTTTGCCAGATGCTTGCAAAAGTGTTTAAAAAAATTATTGGAAAAAATGTGTTTGAGGCAAATTGAAGTTTTAACAGGGTATTATTATTATGATAAAAAAATATATATTATAAAAAATACAGATCATTTCGGTGGGATATTTTGTGTGTGTGTGTGTGTGTGTGTGTGTGTTTGTGTGTGTGTGTGCGTGTGTGTGTGTATGTGTGTGTGTGTGTGTGTGTGTGTGTGTGTGTGTGTGTGTGTGCATGTGTATCATATCCATGATAGCGGACGCGACTTTTTTTTTACAAAATGTCGATATGGGTATAATTTTCGTGGTTATTTTAATGGTTATTTTTATATATTTTATTTAAAAGTCGCGTCTGCTGTGGTGGATCTCGTCATTGCTATTTTACGTAACAGATTTACATCAAACATAAAAAACAATGAAACATTTTTTTCTTTTTACATTATATTCCTTATACTTACCCTACACTATATAGACCACACCAACTATCAAAATCAAATGTAGAATTAGGCTTAAATTAAAAATGTGATAACCTTTTGTGCCCAGAAAAAAACGGCATTTTCCCCAACTTCAAAGGCATCGGATCAATGGATGTATTTTCACTGTGGTTCTATTGTGTGAGAGAGAGCGTTTATCTGAAGAGTTATTTCATGTAATTTGGGTTGTTTTTTAAAGGATTCTAGAATGTTTACCTCACTTTTGCGATTTTCACTTGTTTTACAGAACTTGCGATCAGTAGCGTGCATTAATTTATACATTAGGTAGGCATTTAGATCGAAGTCTCTAAAACTTAATCAGAAATGCTACGCGGAAATCTTTACCTAACTAGTATAAAATAAAGTCGCACCCGCGTCCTGTACCTACCTACGCTTAAATCTTTTCTACGCAACAGATGTTAATGTAATTTTCAATACTTATAGAAAGAGTGATTTAATAACAAGGTTTACATGTATAGTACTATGCATAGTTATTACAGGTTGGTAAAAATTCTAAAGTCCACGCGAACGAACTCGCGGACAGCCGCTAGTAGAAAATAAAATCTTAAAAACAATTAAGTACTTACAACCTTCCAACAATATATTTCAGGTTGTTATATGTGTAATAGTTTCATAGTTATTTGTAAATAAATAAAAATAACTACCTATTATTAAATAAAAAAATCTTACCTATGAAATCAGGGTTTCTTACGCAGTTTTTCTAAGCAAATTGAATTATCAGAACATTGGGAACACTGCAATTTTTCCATTGTCGTAAATGCGAAACAACACAACACCATAAAAACACTTTTTTAAGTAGATAAATATTGTAAAGAAATTAAGATTTGCACTAAAAAAGTACCTATTTAACATTCGCGCGCTTGAGCGACATGACAGTCATAAAGATTTGGATTATAAAAAATGGCTGGCGCTGGCGTATTCATTCATTTTAAAACTATTTCCTTACTTTTAAAAGTTAATCACGTCAAGGTGTGTTTTATAACAGTGAAGTGAAATAAAAATATATAAAAAGAATTTTACAATTCATATTAGTTAAAAAGATCATAAGTAATTATTACGATTAAAACTACTTGCTTTACTCTTATTCATAGATACTAGCGCCACCTAGGGAGTACTGGAGAAAAATCTTGCGAATACTTTTATTTAATAAAATTTATTCCTAGTATTTTATGCGACGAAAGGTTACTTAAATTTCGTAATTCATTATTTATTGATGAATGTATTTTCAAATAATCCTATAAATTAATCGGCATCCTAAACAACATTAAATTGATAATCACAGTCGGTCTAGTAGGCCTGCCTACTTAATACGGCTAAATTGAGAATGTCAGTTTCCTAGTTATAATACCTGCTAGTTATAACATTTCAATCTTGTCGTTTAATACTGTCAATCGTTGTGTGTTTCTGAACAAGTAAAAAATATTGTAGTGTGTGTGATTTTTACAAGCAGATGAAACTAGTGCTTACCGCGCATATTGGCACGTAGATGTAGGTATGTATACGTTACACGCAGGCCGCCTGAAGCCCATAGGTTGCATTATTTTGTTGGTAGGAAGGACGTACAGTTTATAGTAGTGTATGAGTAATATATTGAGATAGGCAGTGCTTAAATGCCTTTACTATGAGACCGCCCCTGCTTGCGATATAATTCAGTGTTCGTGTTCCTTGACGATATCACAATAACATGAACCTATCATATGAATTTTGGAGTAATTACTCCCTTTAAGAGGTTAATTGGAGTAACTTGCCATATTTTTATTTAACACTTTAAATAAAAAAAATTAAATGATAGTTAAAAATATGGCACCACCGTAAGTGGCAGTGGGCAAGGCGCAGGGCACATAGCTAGGAGGACTGACGGGCGCCCTTAACGGTGGCGACCACGCACCGGGAAGCGTTGGTACGGTAACCTTACCAGATTCCACCTTGTGGAATGACGATCTGGTAAGGGTCGCGGGAATTAAAAATATAATAAATACTCCACAATTCATATAGGTTTAAGTTATTACCATGTCGTCAAGAAACACGAATATTGATATTATATCGCAAATTCTGTAAAACAAGTGAAAAATTGAGAAAGTGAAGAAAATATTCCAGAATGCCTTAAAAAACCTAAAATACATGAAATGGCTCTTCTCTTCAGATAAAGTCACACTTCAACTTTCATAATTAATAAGACTTCAGTAGTCACACGAATACGTAACTTTCTCGATCACCTGGCAGGTAAAATGTCCCACCGAAATAGCTGTTTTTATAATATTTTTTTTAAAATATTCTGTTAAAATTTCAACTTGCCTCAAATACATTTTTTTTAATATATTTTTAACAGTTTTGCCATATGCTTCCAAATTTAACACCTAGGAGACTACTAAACGATCAAGCATCTCCCTCGAGGGAATCTAGCGTCTTTAGGGCGTGCGAACTGGATGGGGAAAGGGTAGGGTCTATTAGAAGGGTGGACGGACACCAATTATGTGACGCCTAACCCGCTGCATCATTTATGTTAAGTTATGAGTTTTTGATGTTATAATGGGCCCTTTTTGACATCGTTTTTGAATAAGTATTAAATAACTTTTCTTTCCTTGTTTTAGGAAAACCTATATATACTTACATTATTGTGTTGTCGTTGAAATGACTTGACACGTCTTCATATTCATCATCAGCGCTACAATTGAGCAATTTTGAGCTAAATCATAAACGGTGCGACTCCCCGGTTCCTTCGAGGTGAGTATCCAAGATCATTTACATACGTGAATCACGTACTGACTGACCCTGACCTGATTAATTTATTGTTCGTAGTTTCATAGGCGCGTATTCGTCATTAGACGCTTGGTGTACGTACGTACGCCTGCTCGCGGCTTGCTTGCATACAAAATGAAGGTTTGAACAGTATTTTTTTTCAAATATAGACATTTCAACTATGAAGTTATTTTATTTTCTGTAGCACTTTAAGTGGCTTCACAATAGTTTTTTAAAGATTCGTAATGTTACGAGCTAGGGGTTCGTAAATTTATATAGAAATACCTGGTGACACTGATGAGACTTTATTCCGTACACCACTCTAAAGTTTACAATAACCAAGCAACAAGGTCCAATCACAATGCTAACTTAATCCGTAGTATTCGCCTTAGTCGGTATATCACACTAGTTTTTATATCATGCCGGGCAGAAATATATACTAATTATTAGATATTGAGTAGTAGGTAAGGTAAGTTTTAATATCAGTGAATTTTACGATATAAAGTAAATGAAATTACAAATCAACCAACGCCCCCTTAAACTACGCCAACGCCCCCCATTTTTATCTGGATCACTTAACGCCCCCCGCTAGGTCTCCAACACCCACAAGGGGGCGTTATCGCCCACTTTGAGAAAGACTAACTTAGAGAGTATCGCTTTGATCCGCACTTGTTCGCTTCTAAACTTAGAATGTCCATACACTGCAATCAACAGTCCTTTTATACTACGCAAAACAAAATCGCGCAAATACTAGAATGTTCCACTATTATCTTGAACAAACCACTAAGTTCATGTGACGAATATAAACCTTATGTCATAGGACGAATATAAACCTTATGTCATAGGATTGTAGGTTCATTTTTGCTCGAACGTTCCCATCGTTCTTAGAAGTTTCTCGTGTAATTCGTATAGGTCCTTCTGGAAGCTTCGATTACTTTCTCGAACATTCTATTGTTTTCTCGTGATTTCTACGACAATTTACGTATTCGTAACACTGCCCCCTTAGAGATGCTCGTCTCGAGCATCATCATTGCTTGTTCCGCAACTCAGTCACGGGGAATAGCCCGGCGACATCTACTGCAATGCGTTCCCAGGGTGCAACGTTGTACAGTTTCAAGTTTCCTCGTCTGCGTATGCGGCCCTTTTACTGCAGCGCATGTAGTGCACTTGGGGCACCAATTCCGCACATCTTCACGACAGTGGAGCCAACAAAACCTCTGTCGTGCTTTTATTAGTGTCCTCCTAAAGCCGAGATGACCTCCCGAAACACCATCGTGTATCATACAGAGAACCTCTGGAACTTTGATTTTTGGAACAACTACTTGCAGGTGGAACTCTCTGCCGGTAGTCTTTTCCCATCTCCGGTAAAGTATTCCATTTTGTATAATAATGCTGTCCCATTGCGCCCAGTACGCTTTAGTTATAGCACTCTTACGTGCCACCTCGTTCCGTGTTGGTTTTACGTCTCCTTGTTTCTTCCACCTGACGATGTTACGAAGGTCCTTATCATTTTCTTGAGCCTTTCTAAAAGCACCCTCTTCTCAGGATTCCAAAGGAGTTGTCCGAGTGAGCTTCAGAGTTTGCTCTTCGGACTCTTGTTTAACGCAATGCTTGCAATCCTTTGAGCTTGGCGTTGAACTCCATTTCTTTATCCACACAACTTCCTTACATCCTCCGATGGCTTCGCCTTTACTTAAGTGGCCCTTGTGATCATCCAGATTCAGCACATTGGCAACTAATGTATGTCCTCTTCTAACTAAAGTTCTGTAGGCTTGAGCTTCTGCACGTCCGGGTATGACAATGTTTCTCAGACTGGTTACTTTTCCGTGTACCCCACCAAGTATGAAGAGTCTTCTTTACCACACTTGAATATTCCATCAGCAACATCTATTTTGCAGTTGTATTTCTTCATGAAGTCCAAACCCAATATGCAATCATCCATGATGTCATCTATAATGACGTCATTATTGGTACGCCACTTCTCCCATGTGAAGGATAACTGACATTTCTCCAAAGACGGGTATTGGCTTTCCGGAGGCGGAAAGAAGCCGACAGGTGACTTTCTTCTTGCTTCTCTTCTCGGACTTGACTACATCCGGTCGAATTATTGTTCTCGAGGCTCCTGTGTCAATTGTTATTTTACAATCATAACCATTTATCTTTCCGGCTATTGCAATGCTCTTCCCATTATGTGCATGTGAGATGATGGTTGTCGGGACATTTTCCGCGCCGTCAGCCAGTACTCGCCAGTTAGTACTCGCTTCGAAGATTCGTATTTCTTCGCCAGCTCCTCGATACGCTCCTTCTGTGGGCAATTGAACTGGAGGTGCCCTCTTTCTCCACTCATCTCATCCTTTCCTCCTCCCTTCGTGACTTTTCGAACCTTATGGCTCTGCCGGATGTCATGCCTTACAGCTTCGACCTCCAAGGCGTGCGCTAATGCTTCCTTAAGTGAGGCGTGATGCCGGAGCCTCACCGCAGCTCTAACCTCGAAGTCCTTAATACCGTCAACGAAGGCTTGCACGGTGTTTGATTCCACCATGTTCATGTCGGCTGCTGGGTAGGCCTTCCGGACAAGCTTCTCGATCTCCAAAGCCCATCGCTGTAGCCCTTCCCCCGAACGCTGGTCTCTGTCGCGCAACTGAGCACGGAAGACGTGCTACAGGTTTCGTTCTCCGTATCTCGATTCCAATGCCTCTAGCAGGTCTTTGAAGCCACTACCTCCAACACGGTAAGAGCCTGTCCTCGGAGTGCAACTGTGAGGGCGGTTAGGCACTGCCTATCTATCTATCTATTCGTAGCGGCGATCTTCTGAAACTGTTTACGGTAAGCAGCCCAAGACGAGGTACCGTCATACGAAGGCAACTTAACGTTGGGCTCATGGGCTGCACCTACAGCACCACCCGATGTGACTGCTACTCCCTTGGTTTCCAGACGCACCACGTTTCTTTCTAATTCTGTAAGTCTGCTCTTCATATTATATGCAAAACTTTTCTTCTACTGCACTGACGTCTTTCTTGAGTTTTGCAACCACCCTGCTCTCGCTGACTGCCGACAAGACCTGCCGTTGGTCGCCCTTTAACTCTGCTCTTAGCAGCGGTTAGATCTGCTCTTAACTCTTTCTGAGCAGCGGTTTGCTTTTCCTGAGCAGCGGTTAGCTTTGCAGTTAGCTCTTTTTATTCGTAATCGGAACAGAAACCACGAAAACGAAATTCATATTGACATTATGTTAAAAACTCGCGTCCGCCAGCTTGGATCTCGAAATAGATATTGCATTCGTAATCGGAGCCCCGAAAACCACTTAAATTATATTCATATTTAATTTATATTAAAAAGCCGCGTCGCGTAGGCCATCTTGAACACCAATATACAAATGAGATGTTGGTATTTTTATTTATTTATACTATATGCAGTCTCTCACAGCACATGTAGTTTAAATACCAATATTGTAACAGCACTAAAATAATTATTAAGGGTGTTTTTATATCGAGGGACACCGGTTTAAATCATAATAAAACAAAGAAATCTATTTTTAGTATCAATGAAACGGGCTTTATTTGATAGAACATTTTATGACATTAATGTTTAAATATGACTGCGGCCATGTGGCCGCCACGGCTGGCGCATACAAGGCGCAATCTGGAAAACCAATTTTGCGAAAGTTGGTTTTGCGGCCGTATTTCGCCAATAACTCTTCGAATGTTGATTTCCAGGTATTCTTAATCGATGTAGACAAGTGAGGATAATCCACAAGCTTTTGTCGAAACATCATTACATCCACAGAAAATTACTGTTTGGTGCGCTTTATGGGCTGGCGGAGTCATTGCTCCAAATGTCTTCAAAAACGATGATGAGCAGAATGTTACTGTCAATGTTGAGCGGTATAGGGACATGATTAGAATTTTTTTCGTACCTCGATTAGCTGGCATTAATCTTGCTGACATGTGGTTCCAACAGGACGTAGCCACATGCCACACAGCGCGCGCTACAATTGATTTACTCAAAGAAACTTTTGATCAAAGTATAATTTCTCATAATGGTTCAATAAAATTGGCCACCAAGATCGTGTGATTTAACCACATTGGATTATTTTCTTTGGGGTTATGTAAAGTCACTTGTCTACATCGATAAACCAGAGACAATTAAACACCTGGTAATCAACATTCGAAGATTTATCGGCGAAATTCGGCCGCAAATGCTGCGAAAAGTTTGTGAAATTGGTATGCCAGATTACGCCTTGAACGCGACAGCCGTGTCGGCCACATGGCCGAAATCGTATTTAAACATTAATGTCATAAAATTTTCTTTCAAATAAAGCCCGTTTTATTGATATTAAAATTATATTTCTTTGTTTTATTATGATTTAAACTTGTGTCCCTCTATAAAAAACACCCTTTCTATACGTTTAATCGTTACGCGACAACCTTAACCAATAGCTCCCGAACGAGTGTATGGCAGTTCGGTGGCGCCACCGCGCTCCTCTAGTGCCGCGTTCCCCTCACGATTTACTCCGGCTCGTCGTATGGCTTCTATAGACAGTGGTTGTATGGTGTTATGGTTATAGATAACGGACAATTATACTTAAGTAATAACAAAATAATTTTAGATATTTCGTATCGAAGTTAGATAAACACCTTTGATTATTTAGTAATGAGATCTAAAATTTTATGAAAAAATCGGGAGTGGTCTCCCCTTGACTTTCTCGTATACCGGAAACGACTCAAAAGATGATAGAAACCTTATATTTTGATGTCATTTATGAATGTTAAATTTTGGTCACCCATCCGAGTACCGACCGCGCACTTGGTTGCTTAACTTTCGTGATCGACGTCTCAAAAGTTGATAGAAACCTTATATTTTGATGTTTTTCATGCATGTGAAATTTGGTTGCAATAAGTTAAAGCATACTCGAGTTATCGTGCTAACGCACAGACACACACACAGACAATTCCAAAAACTGTATTTTTACTTTCTCGAACGTAGTATAGAGGAAGTCTTATACTAATCGTAAAAAAATTCGACCTCGAGATCTTGACAGATTTACACGTTTTGGACCTCCCTGAGTCCAAAAATATTTTTTTGGAATTATGTCTGTGTGTGTGTCTCTGTGCGTTAGCACGATAACTCGAGCATGCTTTAACTTATTGCAACTAAATTTAACATACGTGTATAACATCAAGATATAAGGTTTCTATCAAATTTTGAGCAGTCGATCACGAAAGTTAAGCAACCAAGTGCGCGGTCGGTACTCGGATGGGTGACCAAAATTTAACATGCATGTATGACATCAAAATATAAGGGTTCTATCAACCTTTGAGTCTTTCCGGTATACGAGAAAGTCAAAGGGAGACCACTCCCGATTTTTGGACCCAGGGAGGTCTAAAACGTGTAAATCCGTTAAAATCGCGAGGTCGAATTTTATGACGATTACAAGACTTCCTCTATACTACGTATACGAGAAAGTAATAAAAAAAAAATATAGGTATTTTTTTTCCCAAGCTCAAATGAAACACTGTCGACGGAGCGGCAACGTCGCGCTCGCGTCGCTGGCCGCTCTGTATCGCAGCGCCAGCCGACCGTCTTTCATTCATAGTTTTGTCAGGCGAGCGCGTAAGAAAAGTGTTTAATCACTAACTACGTCTATGAAGCGTGGATAGTAGTAGACCCACTAAAATATAAGCTCCTTGAGTAGACCTTAGATTTATTTACTTATTAGTGCAAATTCCAAAAATTCAGTTGTCAAATAAAATCATATCAAATTGAAACTTATTGTTATAACCTTTGAACTGTTAAGTATACTTACCTAATTGAAATAATATATTTTATGAATTCTATAATTTTTTATACTCTACTTGCTCAATAATTAAAATAGAAAGGTTATAAAGGTTTATCTGGACCATTTGTTGTCTGTAAATAAAAAAAAAGACTTCCTCTATACTACGTATACGAGAAAGTAAAAATATGTATATGAATATTAAACAATCTACTTAAAATTCTATATACAGAGAGAAATTCGACTTTCCTTCCTTGAATGAAAGTCGCGCGTTGCAGTGTTTACGTCGGAGTCGCATGCTCGTAGCAGAGTTCGTAGCTCGTAACCTACGTTGATAACGTAGTAGGTATCACCGTATCACCAAGTGAAAGAAATAAAATTCCTAGACTATGCAATGCATAGCAAAACGTAGTGATTATATACTCTTTGTGCATAGCTAGATATTTGCTTACTCTAAAAGCAAAACTGTCTTTAGACAGATTATCGAAAGCCTGCCTAAACTGTTAGGTAGGTAGGTATCTCAGATCATATATGATCTGAGGTGAGGTAGGTTTAAAGGATTTTTTCATTTACACTAATTTTTTGTTTGTTTCAGATCTCTGTGGACAGACAAACTTTGCATGTGCTTCCATCATGGGCAAAAAATGTTTTCATTAGAATGGAAGGAGTATGAATAAATATTTGAAATCCTAATACTGTTTTCTTTAAAAATAACATATCTAGGTTGGTACTGACGGATGAGGCGTTAGGTTCAAATTACACGAGACGGGTGAGAACGGAAGAGTAGAGATTTTTGTCATTTTTTATATACCTACATAATAATTCTATCTAATCTAATGAGTTTAATGTAAATTCTGATAACGTTCAAAGGGATTCCACAGACGGCGCCCGCGCTGCGGAACTTTTATATTTGGCATCTACTTATATAAATTGAACGATATAGAATAGAAGTTATTATCCCTTCGCCCGCACTGTAAATTGAGCCCACATGGAAATATAATTATTATGATGGTAATAATAAGAATTATATTTCCACTCTCACACTAATATCATTTAATACTATACTAGTACTAATATCTAACGACAATTAAGAATCATTGAAAAATCATGTATCGATATCTAGATAACGGAGGACAATATTTATGACCATGATCCATCAACAATAATTTGTACTCGTCCTGCAAACATTTTGTCGCTACCAGGACTCGAACCCGGACCGCATGATGTGTAGGCAGCGATACCGACCACTCCACCTAAACGGCTATATGTATTTTATTATCTACTTTATAAGTATGTTCTGTTTTCTTCTTCATACAAAAGCGTAATAAAATCAATCATTATCCCAGTCGACAGTCCAGTAAAGTTGATGTCTAATGAAGTGCTTATAACATACTAACTAGCGCTCCGCCCGCGATTACGTCCGCGTAGAGTATTTTTAAATCACATTATGATCATTATGTATTTGTCGTAGCGTAGGCGGATCGTATAACCACGGTAGTAATATTATCTATAGTAAGTATAACACGCCCTCTTACAAAACGGCGCGGCGGATTGTAGTCTCCGAGTGTGATGAGTTAAAATATTTTTCCACTCCGCTTGGTCATAAAAAAATAACCTAAACCTACCAATAATAAGCGATCTCCATTAGATTATACCTACCTTAGATTATTCTAACGAAGAAAAGAAGCAAATCTAAAGGCCTAATAATTTTATTTGACTAATCGGGAGGAATGTAGAAACCCACCGATGTCAATCCACAATAAACTCTTGGTTTATAATAGAATAGAATAGACTTTATTCAAAAAATTTACATAGATTTCACATACATTGAACAATGTGATAACATGATACCTAAATTAAATAGTTTATCATGCATCGAGCACATAAGTAGTGCTGCATGATAAACTATTTAATTTTCATCAAATTAGCCATGTGTGCTGGCAGAGTAGAATAAGATCACCCCATATCCTCCAACGGGTGTTGTAGAAGGCGACTAATGGACCAGCAAAGGGGTATTGATCACCTTAAACTCTGTCCACCAATCCACATTGGGCATGCATGGTGGACTACTGCCTAAACCTCCTTCGATGAGAAGGAGAGGCCTTGTGTCTGAGCAGTGGGTCGAGTTATAAAGGCTGTTATTGATGATGGTAACACTATTTAATTTTCATCATATACTGCATTTATTGATTATTATTTATTAAATGTTTGTTAATTATTATTTGCCACCGACATCTTTGTCTGTATGCCTTTCATAGGCAAAGGCCTCTTCCAACCTCTTCCATTTCTGCCTGTCCATAGCCAACAACAGCTTTATTTGGTCTGAGTGACATCAGACCAAATAAAGCTGTTGTTTACAAATGAATCATAAAATCTGTATGGACATATGGCATTGAGTTGTGGGGAGATGCTTGGTAGCTTGTCTAACTTGGAAATACTACAAAGGTTTCAAAATATTACTTCGAGTATGATTGCCAGCATGGTTCATAAGAAATAGTGAAATCCACAAGTCTCTCTTCTTCCTCGCTTCCTCATGACTGAGGGTCCACAAGTACTCACCTCAAAATATCGACTATCAGAGAAGAGATCAAACAGCACAGAATCAGATACAAGCAAAGGCTAGTGAGTTATGGTAATCAGCAGGCAAGGAAATTTCTTATTGTGACAAGTGATAACCGTCTCAACCAATGGCAAATTACTGAACTTAATACCAAAAGCTAATTTTAGGATGCAGTAATAATTATTTGTGGTACTCTTGCTGGAGATTCCTATACCTATACATGTCACATGAACATTCAAAACATCTAATTATGGCTTGGGAGCCGATGGCAGATTAAGAAAGACATAATTTATTTTTGTTTTGAAACTGGTGTTGCATAATCCGAAATCAATAACATTAGTAGTGTCTGTAAATACTTCCATTTACTTAAATCATACATTGCCAATTTGTGAAGAAAAGAAGATTTCTCAACTTTACAAAATTAAGTTTTGTCAAAGTATTAATAGCTACAGAAACTAATAGTATATTTAGGCATTTGTGACAAATATAAACTTATAGGCAATTATTTCTATCTGTCGTGGTTGTTGGCTTTAGTTGGTGTGTTTACTAAAGTGTTGTTAATTTTTGGGTTCGGTTTTGGGTTGCATAAAGCAAGCGACAGGCTGGCAACCTATCACTATTTGGAGGCACTGCATGGCCATACTGCCAGATGTGGCTTTATGTATAACAAAATGGTGGCTAAGGCTCTGCTCAACCCCCATGGGATTATGAGGGTGATTGTATGTATGTATATCTATATACATATAAAGTGTTTTGACTCCATTGTCGTGGAGTGGTAATAATAAATGTTGGATACACATCAAGAGGTAGTACAGCTTTGATTTCTGGCAGAGGCAAATATTCTTGTAATCAAAATAATTATGAATTATGGTTGTTTATATATATTTAATTTCATTTACAATAAAGTTCTTAATGATACTTCTTTTGGACTAGATAATTGGTGTGAGTGTGGAAATATAAGTATATTATTATTATTGACACAAAATGTATTGTAATATATTGATCAAAATGATCATTTGCTTATGAATTATGGTTGTTTATATATATTTAATTTCATTTACAATAACATTCTTAATAATGCTTCTTTTGGGCTAGATAATTGGTGCGAGTGTGGAAATATATATTATTATTATTGACACAAAATGTATTGTAATAGCTTAGTAGCATATATTGAGCGTTGTGGTTGGTGAATAATAAGAAAAGATGGTCATTAAAGTAATTTTATTCATATTTACATATTTAACTAACTAAAATGTAAACACCCATTATAGATAAATTAACAACATACTAGATTATAGCAATGAAATAAAATAAGATTTATTTGTAAAGTATTTATATCTGTAACTGGATAACATTACAATTTTATTCATTGCGTATAATATAGATGAATATCAGTCACATATTTATCTTTGAGAAAAAACTTAATGGGGACTTTTCACATAGGAATTTGGAGTACCTATGATATATAATTTGCTTGACATTAGAACGCAATTTTAACCAATGAAAATAATAAATACCTCTGCATATTTGTAGTGAGCTTTCCATTTATTGACAATAAACACACTAGACATTTAATTGCACTGGATTGATTTTATTTTTCTTTGCTATTGGAACTTTCATTACTATTTGTTATAAAAACCAGTCTCATAATCCACCAACTGAGATAATTTAAAGCAAATTCTGCTTTGATAGTAAGCAGTATTGTTTAGTTTGCTATTTTTGCTTCATTATTTTTCCACGATATGTAGGTAGATGTTTAAACTTTATTGATACATTTCTTTGTATACCTACCTCTATCTTCAATTTTATTTTGGACAGAATGTAGTTTGATTCTTTCCATTGCAGGTGAGCCATTTAATTTTATGAGCTGTCAATGTTGATTACAATATGAACCCATAATTATGACCTTAATTCCAATGGATAATGCAGATATAAGTATTCATAGAATAAGTTGATGCACCACACTTTTTCATGAATATTTGTAGGTAAAACTTGTAAAATATTGACTGCTATGATAAACTCGTAAAACTTAGAACACAACACCCATATCCACGATTTTTATTGCTTTGTTGAAAATTGTTCCGGGCTTAGTTCTTTTACACTTGATTAACAGATGTTAGATTCCCAACATATTACACGAAGTTATCAGCGCCATCGTCTTTATACGGATACATAGATAGATCTGTAAGAAAAATAAAGTTTATTGTAATTTGTTGACAAACTTAGCCTAACTCAATGATGAAATATAAAATTAATCTATCTTATGATTAGTTTCGTAACTTCCATACATTAGTTACCTGTTTTAAGTTTATTATATTTGTAAATCTGCCCTATTTTCAGCACTATATATTTTGTTTGTTTTCGTACTCGTATTTCATCAAAATAAACGACCATTTTGACTCACAAACACATTTGAATTTTGACGTTTCTTAGCTGTCGTTTACAGGGTCTCTACGCACACAGTTACACAAAACGGTGTATGCAGCGCGATAAAATGAGACGGCACAGATCAAAAGCTATTTGTCTCTTTCCACTGATTATCGCTGTTCAACTTTCAATGCGCTCAAGGTCAAAGTGGGGTAACTGCACGTGCTGGCGACTGTACCTAATTTGTTTTATCAACGAATATTGTTAACAACTTCTTTATTAATCTATGCTAAAATAATTTTAACTATGATAGATTTACTATAGACATTTAGTACATGATTATAATAAAAAAAATCATCAAATATTTTATTGCATTGCGATGCGAGCGAATCACATGACGAACATATTCTGTTTAAGGACTTTTACGTCACAACCGCTCTCGTCAGGATTCAAATAAACAAATAAACCCATAATTTTTTTTCGCACTTTTCAATAAGTAATTGATTAATATATTACCTATTTTTAATATAACATATCAATGGAGGGATAATTCTAAAGTAATGGAGTTTATATAAAAAAATGAGCCTTATGTGAATTACATTCAGACGAATGGAGTGTCCCTATTCCATAATAACACTTTAGTACCTTGTCATAATAATCGTGGAGTTTCTCCCGAGTTCTTGTTGTAAAAACACTCGCAGAGAGACTCCATTTTTAACCCAAATCAACCGTACAATTTTTGTTACTTAGAAGAAAATTAAAAATAAAATGTTTTCATGCGACATTTCAGACTTCGCAATATAAACAGCAGCCGAGCTTGTGATTTATGAGGTGAAAAGGTTATATCTAAATTAAAGATTCCCTAAAATGATCAATGCTTATAAAATCATTAGAAGAATTCACGCATTGCTTTTCTGTAGCTTAGCAAACGTTCTTGCAACTTTTCTTACCGCAGGCGTACAACATTATGTTAAAGTGTTATTGCCTGTTATCTTCTGCAAGGGTCGAAATATTTTTAAATCATGTGGAAAACATCATGTTTTTTCACTCAAATCTAAAACTAATTATCATTAAACTTAACATTCTTATCAATTCAATTTGGTACCAATTTGGTAGGTAATGAAATGCATATTGATATACAAGCAGAGATGTCTCTCGTTACCCTTGCGCCCTCTACCTCTAGTATTGGCTAAACGGATGGTCAAAATCCAAAGCCGGACTCTGCAGCGCCCCCTAGACCGCGGTGCCCATGTCCACCGCACACTCTGCACCAAAGATAAAGCCGCCCCTGTATACAAGCAAAAAGTTAAAAAACAAAGCTATAAAGTGACTACGGAAAAAAGTAATGAAGTCGGTAAAATCGGGGTTTACAAGGTAAAATCGAATCCTCCTATTGTTAAAGTACTTAGGTTAAGAAATGTAGCTTAAATGTAACCCGGACCATAATAAATAAACAATTGATTGACACCATTTAGGCGCTACGGAGGAACATAGGTACGTAAATACAAACATACATAGACAGCTAAAATCCTTAGAATAAGAACATACTAGAAGGATAGTTCCATACAATATGCCGCTTCAAAACTGACGCAAAAAATTTGTTATGTGTGCTAACGCTTACACACAGATACACGCACACTACTAAAAATTGGTGTGGTCACTAAAACCTCGTCACCCCAAAACCAGGTAATTTAAATAAAACATGAATACTACTTCTGATTTTGAAGTGAAACTTCTTTTTATACGATAGGTACATCGTAATTTGAAAATTCGATGAAACGGAAAAGCTACACCAAAGTTTTTGACGGATAGTTTTAAATAGAATATCAGGGTACCATTTTGGTAGTTTTCGGGGGTCCCGATTAAAAAAAAATATATATTGAGATCCAAGATGGCGGACGTGACTTTTTAATATAATAACAATATGGGTATCATTTTCGTGGTTTTCGGGGGTCCCGATTCTGAATTCAACATCCATTTTGAGATCCAAGATGGCAGACACAACTTTTTAATAAAATATCAATATGGGTATCATTTTTGTGGTTTTCGTGGGTCCCGATTACGAAAACAACATCTTTTTTGAGATCCAAGATGGCGGACGCGGCTTTTTGATATAATATCAATATGGGTATCAATTTCGTGGTTTTCAGGGGTCCTGATTACAAATACAACAGCTTTTTTGAGATCCAAGATGGCGGACGTGACTTTTTAATAAAATATCAATATGGGTATCATTTTCGTGGTTTTCGGCGGCCCAGATTCCAAATACAACATCTATTTTGAGATCCAAGATGGCGGACACAACTTTTTAATATAATATCAATATGGGTATCATTTTCGTGGTTTTCGGTGGTCCCGATTCCAAATACAACACCCATTTTGAGATCCAAGATGGCGGACACAACTTTTTAATAGAATATCAATACGGGTATCATTTTTGTGGTTTTCAGGGGTTCTGATTACGAACAACAACTTTTTTGATATCCAAGATGGCGGACGTGAGTTTTTGATAAAATATCAATATGGGTATCATTTTCGTGGTTTTCGTGGACAAACACGTCGAAAATGATACCTATGTCGATTTTATAATAAAAAGTCGCAAACACCATCTTGGATCTCGAAATAGATGTCACATTCGGAATCGGGACCCCCGAAAACCACGAAAATGATACCCATATTGATATTATATTAAAAAGTTGTGTCCGCCATCTTGGATCTCAAAATAGATGTTGTATTTGGAATCTGGGCTGCTGAAAACCACGAAAATGATACCCATATTGATATTATATCAAAAAGTCACGTCCGCCATCTTGGATTTCAAAAAAGATGTTGTATTCGTAATCGGGACCCCCGAAAACCATGAAATTGATACCTATATTCATATTTTGTCAAAAAGTCACGTCCGCCATCTTGGATTTCAAAAAAGATGTTGTATTCGTAATCAGGACCCCCGAAAACCACGAAAATGATACCCATATTGATGTTATATCAAAAAGTCGCGTCCGCCATGTCGAACTTCCATACAAACTTTCATCCCCTATTTCAACCCATTCAACCTTTTATTCGCGATAAAAAGTAGCCTATGTCCCTCCCCGAGATCTATATTTGTACCAAATTTCATCAAAATCGGTTCAGTGCTTTAGACGTGAAAGCCTAACAGACAGACATACAGAGTTACTTTCGCATTTATAATATTAGTAGGGATAAATATTTCTACGCTCACACCAATTATCTAGCCCAAATTAAGTATCATTAAGAACTTGTGTTATTTACTTTGAATTCCTTTGCTTCGCTCTTGAATCAAAGGAGCGCCCTCGCCGTAAAAGTAAATTGTATGATAAGGGAGCAAAATAGCTCCCTTATTATACAATTTACTATTCCAAACCGGTTTAGGCGTAGAAACATACATAAAAAAGAAGGTTAAGGCGACTTGAAAACCTCCTCCTTTTCTTAAGGCGGTTAAAAATGTTCATACGTTAAGTCAAAACAATCTAATCATCAGAAAATATTTTTTTTATGTCCTTAGTATTTTTATAGAACAATTAATATGATTAAATTATTGCATTCGACTAAATTCTAAACAACTAAAAGAGGTAAAATAATTTCTGTAACTGGCAGCACTCAGTATTTAAAAAATACAAAATTAAATATTTGGTTTTTATTGCATAAAAAGTGAAAATACAATAAAATATTAAATACTTACGTGTGAAAAGTAATGTTCGCACTCTTTTTATTTTTTTCAGTTCGATTATTACACCATTTAATAGCACAAATCGTCATTTTTTAATAATTTCTTGGAGATGCGTACGGAGTGCGTTGACCTCGAGGACTACGCATAGAGTTTCCGTATGGTGCCAAATAAGGCCTAATATTGGTTGCACCAAATTGAGTGCCCGGATACGGTATCTGTATGTTCTTGATCTAAGGCTAAAATCATATTTTCTTTCTTCTTTTTGGTTTCGCCGTAGTCAGCTAAAAGTGAATTGGTCAGAAAGAAAGATAGGTAGGTATTAAAGAGGGCTCAGAGGCTCTAGTTTTTTACAGAAGACCACCACAGTAGGTAAAATAACAAGACCTTTACCTACGTGTATTATTTTTCTAGTCCGTCAGAAAGTTTTCCACGGGTTAGGTACAAAATAACGCAAATGAGTAACAAAAAGCAAAGTCTCTTTATTGCAGGCCTCTGCAGGATACGGCGACCGCTTACCATCATACGATGTTATGGTGAAGTCGAACTGAGTTGAGCGGATTAGAACAATCAAGTGAGCAGCTTGATAAGGAGCTGAATTAGCTAGAGTCCTCGCGACTACAAGCTTTCTATCGGCTGATAGGTTACATTCGCTCACAGACCTGGCCAAATATCAACCAATAGCAGTCACTTCAGTACTATACAAAGTTATGGTAAGTATCTTCGACAACCATCTGATCCGTTACCTAGAGGATCATCGTCTTATCAACGATTCTTAAACCCGAAGGATTACATCAAAGCATGATACAAACAGCTTCACGGAAAATCGGAGTCCTGAACAAGGTGCGGCATTTTTTCACGCCTGATCAACTGTGCTTGCTATATAAGTGCGGTCTTGCGTAGAGTATTGCTCGCACCTGTGGGATAACTCCGCCGAGTACTTGCTCTATGCTTTGGATAGCCACAGACATATCAATCTAAGGAGATCGGTCAAATCGCCGAGTTCATAGGAAGACCGAGTGTCGCGATCAGCGGCCGGTACTACATAACATGGTTCTAGTTTAGCAATACTATCCATCATAAGGACTGCGGAGCAATGAAAGTTAAGCACAGCGGCAATGTAATAAAATTTGTAAGATAGTAACGCATAATTTAAAGCGATTGTGTTTTTATGAATAAAAGTCGAACTATTTGTTTAAATATTGTTTTTTAAATATAAATCTAAGTTTTTCGGTTCTTACGTGTAAAAAATTATTCCATTACTTGATAAATAAAAATAACTGATTCACTGCAATGATTGCATGTTACAGTTGAACAGGACGGCATTTTGAAAGAAAAACGGATATTTCTTTCTGGCATACGTACGTATTCACTCGACTTTATCGGACGGCGAACTGTCGGCAATGTATGCCCACTGAGCATACACAGCATACACTTGTCACAAGTTAAACGCCGGCTTGGCCTATCTCCTTGTATTATAAATCTGTGGTTTTAGCGTTGCGCGACCCGCTGTAACACGGCGAGTGCTCTCAGGAGTTATTTCCCTAATCCCACCATTTCCCTTTGTTCTGGTTTACGGTGCCACTGTAAGCCAGATTTATCTCTCACACTAGATATCATCACATTTGGACTCCATTTCTGCTTACCGTCAGGTAGAATGGAGCCATTTGCTCGACCTTTTTATATAAAAAAAAATACATTTCATTTTTTTATTTTTATTTTTCCAATATGATTATAGAAAAATAGGTCTGATGAAATATGGGTAAAGAAAATGTGGCAGATATAAATAATCTTACACAACAGATGTAGCGTTTCTTGCTATGAATACGTGCAGTCACCCATTCGTCGAGTTATACAGTTGCAACGCACACACAATGTTTACGTGCAGAAATTAACTTACAATTTAGTTAACGACATAGCCACTTAACACGGATGTGTGTTATATATTAAAGACAACGGATTAATAGAACAGGGAAAAGATTAGTCTGTTCTACTATCTAGACTAGATACTTGACTACCGAATTTTATGAAAATAATTTTTATCTTGAAATAAGAAGAAAATTTTGCATACACCTCATCTCGTACAATAGAAAAGGGCACAGCGGATGAGTCTTACAAAATTGGAGCACGTCCACGCGAAATACGTCCTTTTTGCAGTAAACAAGGTCATTGTCTCCTCACCTGATTATAAGCGGGACTGGAGTGTGGAATCTAGTTAGTGCTAGACAGAGTATACGCGCCACACTCGCCGACCTGCAATGTAATCATTTACTTTTTAGAAGGACCCAGGGTTGTGAGATCTGTGAGACATGTGCTGCCAGATAATTACATTTCATGATTGTGTAAAAAGCGAGAAGAGGTGGCCCAATTTCATGTTTACGACGCCACACATGTGCAATTGTTAGGTACGTCTAATAAAAGTCCAAAACTACAAAAAACCTAAGCTTAGCGAGGTTTTTCCCAAGCGACTGCAATACGGGGTATCTTTGAAAAAGGCGTAAAAATGATCCTTCAAAGTCGGTAACGCATGTGTGGTACCCCAGAGTGCCTAGGCCGCCATTATTGCAAAGGCCGCGAAGTAGGCAATTGCAGGTCGAGTTTGAGGCCGAGCCGTAGTCTCTAATACGAGACAGCGGCAATTGCCATTTCGGCTGAGGCATATAGTGCTTTTCTCAAAAGAATGCAGGGAAATAAAACATAATTTACCTTTGTTGCTAAATATATATCATCTGGGGCTTTAATTAAAAATTGCTTTATGTTTATGCCTTCGAATCCAGTCGATTGTCGTTTGAATCTGGTGAAATCAATCTCCATTTCACTTTCTGAACCGTCGGAACTCACTTTAATTATTAAATTTGTATTATAACAAATCAAGACGAATTTTCAGCTTTGCCGCCAATTTTTTATTTATCACCTGTGCCGAAAGACAAACGCGTATGGCTATACAGCCACGTGAACACAATTAATTTGTACTAAGCAAAGAGACTTTAGTATGTCAAGATTGATAAAAGAGATCCAATCAAAGAGTATTTAATAACTCTAGCACGCCGTTTCATACAACATTGCTGGAGCGTTGTAATGTTCCAAATTCAAAAAAACGCTCCAGCAATGGATTTGGTTTTCTTTGTCCGTAGGCACGTAGGTAAATTCGATACTTCGCGTGTTCTTTTTTCGAAAAAAATGACAATATTTCAATTCATTATGGAATAATTTTATTTTTGCGTTTACAAACGCGTAAATATAATACTAGAAAAATGCACTGAAAAAAATCGACTTGCCTCAGGCGGGACTCGAACCCGCACCTTCCACAATCCATTCCAGTGCATTTTTCTAGTATTATATTTACGCGTTTGTAAACGCAAAAATAAAATTATTCCATAATGTAAGGTAGTTTCATCTTAGCTGGGCGTCAAATATTTGCAAAAATATTTCGTTCGGGTCTTGGAAATGCAAATTTCAAAGATTTGATGAAACGATGTTTACCATAAAAACATAAGCACCAAGCACTGACAAATTTCGACAGCGAAAAGCAGTGCCTCGGTGGCGAAATTGGTTAACGCGTCCACCCGGATTGTGGAAGGTGCGGGTTCGAGTCCCGCCTGAGGCAAGTCGATTTTTTTCAGTGCATTTTTCTAGTATTTCAATTCATGTTTGAGAAATAACTATTTTGGCACCACAGACTACTTAGAGATACTACGTTTGGCACTATCCAGGACTGGAGCCATCGGCAGGTAGCTTAGCAGGTAGGTATCTTACACCGTTACTTATTTATCAGGACGTTTCGTACACATACAAACAACTCTTGATAAGGGAACAACAAGAAATCACGGAAAAAAAAATAGTTGTTCCATACATTTTGGTTGCGTAGAGGTTGCACTTTTGTTTGGAAAAGCTGTTTTTTTTTTTTCGCGATTTCGATGTTGGTCCCACAGCAAGAGTTGTTTGTATACGTAGTTAACGTAGGAAGCGTCTCCTAAATTATCGAGGGTGTTAAAAAAGTAACTGTGTATGTTTACCTACTTACTTTTTGTCCATCAGTGAGCGCGGTGGTTTAAGCAGAGGACGTTGGGAATAAAAACATGACGTGCCTTCTAAATACATGTTTCAGAAATATTTTAATTAATTGATTCATCTTTCGTCAGTACAATATGCTGCTTATCACATCACCTCACCAATCATAAATAAAGGAAATTGCTTACAATACATTCTCATTCCACGTAATATGCCATTGGAAATGCCGTGTTTTGGTCACAATTACAAGTGTTTTCCAATTTTCAATGCGGAAGTGCAACAATAATCAAAGCCCCGCCTTCAATAGGGCAATCAAACGAGTAAAATTTAATGACTCCATACTAGGTAGTTTTATATCGCTGAATTGAATGAGACTACTCTAAATTTTTAAGAAAATTGTAAGAAAATGCTTGGAAAAACCCTTTGTTAAACAAAAGTTATTGGTGCTATTTTTTTTTCAATTTTCCGAGGCGTAACGCGTTTTACATAAACAATATAATGGCTGGTAGCCCTATGCGTGAAGTATTGGCGTCGAATGTTGACGCACTGAACGTCCGCTGGTAGCAGGCTGCGCGCGCGCATATCCCGATGGTGCTTTGATGCCTTCGCTAGCTTACAGTACACGCAAACGGACGTGATCTCTCCGCACGTGAATCTGACGCGTGCAAAATGTTCGCGCGATAGTGATATATTTAGAGAAGTGGTATAATTGAAGTTTTTGGTAAAATTATTTGACATTATAAAGAATTATTAAACCGTGACAATGGCGATTGTGAAAATAAAGTTGTTTGGTAAGTTTTTCAATGTTTTTTTGCTATGGATATAAAGATATAAAAAAACTTTATAATTTCAAGATCGTGTATAAAACTAATTTTAACTGTGGTTGTTTTTCATTTTCGGTCTAGAACTTATAGTAGGTAGTAATTTGTTCTTTTCATAGTGACTATCAGACAATAACGAAGGTAGACAAGTTAATATTTATGTAAAATTACCCGCATTAAAAGCTTTGACTTTCGCAGTTTATGTCACTGTTTACGGATAATTTTACAATAACAGTAAACTAAACAAAATTCATTCGTTATATATATTCATTTATTTTACTGGCGTTTTAAAAAATCTGTTGGATAATTTTCGGCAATTATTGGCACTTCTCTATATGTATCTACATATATAAAATTGTGTATTATGTTATTATTAATGCATGGATATTATTACTGTAATTTTTGGAATTTAAATTTTATTATATTTTTTTCGTATGATATATTATCACACAATGCGACGTCGTGCAAGTTATAATAAGTATTATTGATAGGATATAAAATAAGGTACAAACAAACACGAGAACTAACACTATTGTTTATTCTCATAAACTATGCAAGTAGTCTGAATTGTTTTTATAGGAACATTAGTTTTCTGTTAATTACTTATCTACATATTCATGGTACTCAATTTAAAATTAATTATTTACAAACACAGTAAACTTATGTTATAACATACCCCTGTGAATTCTTCTACGTGATTGAATGTAATTTAAATGGTCTGAAACTAAAAATACATGTCTGACTTGCACTGACAATAAAATATGTTTTCATTGTGAATGTTATTATTTTTTTATGTCTCACATAATTGTGTATATTAAGAAAATTTTGAAATATAGTTCTGGACTTTAAAATTTACTGAAAAAGAAAGTTTTGAGAAGTCTTCTTTTATTGAAATGGGGCTTTCGTGGTATTTACGTGCAATTTTCACTATATTTTCGAAGTATTATGCTTTTATCGGTCATTGTATTAGTGAGGCTTATATAACTATTATATTATAATATTTAGCATACATGTGGTATAAAAACATAATATTTAATCTTTCATTACTGTAAAGTATAATTCATGTAACCAAATGGAAAAGTTATAGTCATGATTATATGCCTTACGTAGGGCACTATACAAATCCGTTTCGTAAGGTAGGTATCCTATTTGGGGTATCAAGCGCGTAAAAGTACTCATTAAATAGTTAGCTTATATATAGTAACATAACATATATAATAATAAAATCTCATTATGTCCATGACGAATACGTTTCGAATTGGTGTACCTATATGAAATTTAAAAAAATAATGTTCATTACTGTACAAAACTTTATATCACTTTTATATCTGAAAAATAAATAATAAACAATAGCTTAGAAATAACTTTCATTTCTTTGAAGTCGGATATCAATATCGAGTAATGAATTTGAACCGATGTAGGGAGATCCTAAGGTATGAAATAATCAAGAAACTCAGACAGTCTTAGAAATAGAAAGCAATTCAAATTCTTATTTATGTTGAAACGTAAATTTCTTAGTAATCAACGTAATTTTCCGTCGTAAATATTAATACCGGCTCAACGTAAAGTTAGAAAGTAAACGAAACTTCCCAAGATGTCCTAAGAACTCTAGTTTCTTGAAATGTCACACAACGGATGTTTGGATTATTGACGTGACAAAAACATTCCTATTCGGACTGGGCAATCACAATAGATATTACTACTACATTGTACGTACGTAATTTTGCAAAACATATTTTACATTTTTTCTGCCATTCATTTCTAATATTACGTGTCAGGATGCCGGGTTGAGATGATTTCACATAATTTACAATTTACATAGTCATAAAATTGTTACCAAATGGTTAGTATTTGCTGCCTTATAAGATATTTTACTGTTTTTCTATGATTATTTAGTGTTAACGTATATCGTTTGCGTAAGTAAATTCAAATAAGGGTCTGGAAACTTTAACTGCCTAAGATCCTATTTAGTATAGCTAGTAATTCTGGTATTCATTTCGATCGTGTAATATCATATGAGGTTTATAATACAAGCAGTTCTTTTACATTATTCCAATCGAAGTTTCATAAGCTAGCTCTGTCACTTTGTAGGGATTGCATCTTCTTGAGTGTAATTTTATTATCATCTTCGGGGCGCAATGCTAAGCAGTAATTTATAAATATTAAATTGAAATAAGTTCTATTTTTATTTTTGAGCACTACCGTGTATAGAGAAGATACTTAACTTCAAAAACATTTGACAATGAAGATATTGTTCATATTGTAAATCTTTATGATATTTGTATGACAATTTGGAGCTTTCCATTCGTAGTATGGGTGTGACAATTTGCAGCTTCTCCATTCGTAGTATGTTAAATCTAATTTCATATAAACAACGTACAAACTACTAAAATTATTATACTTTAGATTACCTATTTATACTTGCCGAAATAATTAGGTAAATAAAAAATGTAAATGAATGCTACGTGTGTTAAATAATGCCGTACGAATTTTGTTTGCTACCAAATCACCTAACACCGCATTGAACCACGTAGCTGCAGAGGATCATTCATCACAGCAAATATTCATAATCAGCTTCTAGAAGATCCGTTCATATGTTCTTTTAGACATCAGAAATAATGTAAAATTGACGACAAATTATAGAAATAGAAATTATTAAAAAATCGACTTTTTCATGTGCATTTTCTAGTATTAATATTTACACGTTTATAAACGCGTAAATATTAATACTAGAAAATGTATTCCAGTTACAATATAATAATTCTAAGGTTACATATTAAAGGTAGCTACGCTGATGGAATTGCTATGGTATAAATTATGCCAATATATTATTAATGCGCCCGCTTAAATATGTATATTAACACTAACAGATTTTGAAGCATGTAAAGGTGGTAAGATCGCTATATTTTCTCAAAAGTTCTTTGCATAAGTCTTGACTGCTCTGACCGGTTTACCTTTTTTCTAAGCTTTTTTCTCTTTTTTCGGGTTTTAACCTTTTTTTGCCGGGGTCACTCAAGTACAGGTTGCGCGTTATGATACTATAAACTGTCTTATATCCTCATCCTCAACAGATATCAAAACTGTGTGATTAGGGAATGCCCATGAAATACTTAAGGTTAATTGACCTAATTTGGGAAAGCTTGAACGTCATCAATAATCCCCTGCCAAGATTTAGATACTTGATCTAATACTTAACCTTACCTTTGGTGTAAGTTTTTTAATGTAGAAAACATAATTAAAGTCGCGTTATGAGCTGTCAATTTGTATCGGAAACATTATAAGATTTATAAGTTCTTTTTTAAACCGCCACAGAGAGATATTTTAATATATAGTTTTGTAAATTGACGAGAATCTTATGCAATTTTACGAAAATGCAGTACGGAGCTATCTTTCAGGTGAAGTACAAGCATTATACTGGCAAACAGAACTCTGCAAAAAATGATTTTTCAAAAGAAAATATACTTTTATAAACCGCTACACAGCAAATAAATTAGTAAAAAATAGAGAGTAAGTAAAAAAACTATATGAGATAACATATTAAAAAGGAATACCAAAAAAATGATAGATTGGAAAATTTTAATGAGGTTTTTTTACAATGTTTTTGAAATACTAGGTTCTCATTTAATATACTTAAAGTATGATAATACATATAATGCTATACTTAATAATAGTATTATAACATTGTTAAATGTAAATTTGAAAAAATGGTCTAAATCCGAGCTCTCCATTTTTCGGTCGAACACCGGGTCCTCCCAAGCTAGTGGACCCTATCGCTCTGCGAGCGATGTCTTTGTGTACATAGACATGCGTATCTAACAACAATACAGTGGTAAAAATATTATTGGTACTTCGACGAATGCACGCTCTCAAAACCTAAAAATAAGATTTGTAGCTAATTCCGCGTGCGTAGATATATTTTTTGTAGTGTCTGCTACTTTAAATAAAAAAAATTCGGGAGTGGTCTCCCCTTGACTTTCTCGTATACCGAAAATGACTCAAAAGTTGATAGAAACCCTATTTTCTGATGTGATACATGCATGTTAAATTTTGGTCATCCATCCGAGTACCGACCACGCACTTGGTTGCTTGACTTTCGTGATCGACGACTCAAAAGTTGATAGAAACCTTATATTTTGATGTTATACATGCATGTTAAATTTGGTTGCTATAAGTTAAAGCATACTCGAGTTATCGTGCTAACGCACAGACACACACACAGACGTAATTCCAAAAAAAGTTTTTTTGGACTCAGTGAGGTCCAAAACGTGTAAATCCGTCAAAATCTCGTGGTCGAATTTTTTGACGATTACAAGACTTCCTCTATACTACGTATACGAGGAAGTAAAAATTTAAGTATTCCTAGGTCTGGACAACATTTGGTCCAGACCTGGTCATTCTTCTTTCAAATATTACACTAAAAACACACATTAAGGGCACTGGACGTCAACCTAGAATTAGCAATGTCCATAGAAGTACTGACGCCAGGTGCCATTATAGCTGGACACTTTCACTTCACTTACCGTACCATGCACTAACATTTACAATTATAATTTCTAGATATGTACCTAACATGAAAGACAGGATAAAGTCACAAGTACTCATTACGATGATTCAATACGTTAGGTATATAAGAGGGAAAGTACCATGATAATACTCGCATAAAGGGTTTATATCTTTATCTTATAGTTTTACAATATCAGAAACAACTAACTAATAATCAAGTACTTTTGATCTATTTTTTGTCAGAAACTAACAAAAAAAAAATCACATCGGAATATACCGTGTAACAGAAATAACGCAAGCGCTGAAAGTAGTTTGCTTGGAATCGTCTTCTATATCGTTACAATGAAAAAAAAAATATAATTTGGACAAAAAATTGACCCATAAATAATTAGAATATACCTTAAATAATTTGACTACCTAAACTAGGTAGGTACTAGCGCTCTGCCCACGACTACGACCGCGTGGAGTTTTTTTAAAATAAATATAGCTTATAGCCTTCCTCGATAAATGGACTATCCAAAATAAAAATAAATTTTCAATTTGAAACAGCGGTTCCGCACTTCAGGCGCATTCAATCAATAAAATCAGTATAAAGGAAACAAATTCTTCAGCTTTATAATATTAGTATAGATATTGTTTTCCAATAATAAGAAATTTTATTTTTACACAAGAAACTACCTTCAATTTTAATAAGAACTTAAATATTTACAATAAACATCGGTTACGAACTTCAGTTTAATAAATATTAATTAAAATATGATGTCATCATGTAGGTAGCCAGGGACCAGAGGACGTGTATCTTAGATTTTGTCAGTTTATTGGGTTTTTAAGATAACTATTATAAGACTGATATCAAAAATAAATTAAAGTTTTCAACGACTAGAGTAGATTGACAAAGTGGTTTGAAAAAAACTGAAATCCACGAGTGAAGCCGCGTGCGGCCACTAGTAATAAATCTCTCGATAAAAAGGTCACCATTTAGTACCTACACAGACTCGTTTTTGCAAACTTCTAATCGATTAGTACAATAAGAAACAAAAAACGTCATAAAGTTAACAATTATTAAATATTGTAAATAAGACGTAGGTACATGAATTGAATAAGTAGGGGGTTAAATGAGACAAAGATTTATTTAAAAAGTTACGTCCAGAACTTCCGTTCTGTACCGGAACGCGTATTGCAGGTCTTGGGAAATCTTATAAAATATGGCTAGGCAGAGAGAGAACGCGGGATAGTGAAGGGTAGTGCATTGTAAAGGGATTCCTTAACCCACAAGCCCCCCCCCCCCTGGTTTAAAATCCGGAGATTCGAAACAGTGAAGCTATTTTCATAAACCCTGTTATGTTGGTTTTTTGTATGCGAGTCAAATGTTCGCAACGCAATACGACAAGTGAGAAGCTTTTTTTTTTGCTCACTGTTCGGTATTTTTGCATTGATCAGTTGGTGAACACTGACTTCCATCAAGGAGATGCACTAACACAAAAATCAAAATCAAAAAGTTCTTTATTGGAAAATCGTAAAAACAAAACCTTACTGCTGTTTTGCTACATGCACTACTGTTTTTTTGACTGATTATTGCTGTTTCCCGTAGATGACTTTCACAGTATCATTGGCGTTTTTAAGACGGTGAGGACCTTGGTAGGTCCTCTAGTGTGTAAGAACCCCCTTTAAGGAGTTCTAGTCGCCTAGCATCTCCCGCGGGGGATACTCTCTAAAATACCATTTTTTTATTTTCTCGTATATGTAGCATAGAGGAAGTCTTGTAATCGTCAAAAAATTCGACCTCTAGATGTCAAAATCTCAAGGTCGAATTTTTTGACGATTTACACGTTTTGGACCTCCCTGAGTCTAAAAATACCGTTTTTGGAGTTATGTCTATGTGTGTGTGTCTGTGCGTTAGGACGATGACTCGAGTATGCTTTAACTTATTGCAACCAAATTTAACAAGCGTGTATGAATCAAAATATAAGGTTTCTATCAACTTATGAGTCGTCGATCACGAAAGTTAAGCAACCAAGTGCGCAGTCGGTACTCGGATGGGTGACAAAAATTTAAAATGCATGTATGACATCAAAATATGAGGTTTCTATCGACTTTTGGTTTCCGGTATACGAGATAGTCAAGGGGAGACCACTCCGGATTTTCAATATAAGATATTTATTTGGGGCTTTTACCGCTTAGGTTATTTTGGCCCCATCCCGCCCCCATCCTAACAAAAGGGAAATTATTGCTCCACCAAAACATCGCTAAATTCTTTGCTAGGGTGTAAAAGACATGAGCAGTCAAACGAGAACCATGTATTCTGCTCACCGTCATAACATTTTTCTTCCTTTGCACTATACCTGGGAAATTGATAGTTACGATTTTATTGAAGGTCAAAGTCAAAATTTTTTTTTCATTTTTTTATGAAAACGTATTCTATACGTTATTTCTTAATTATTGTCCAAAGAAACATTATCATTTTTTTTAGTATTTCATAACAAATAAAATATTTTTAGCAAAAAAATAGGAAAACCGACTTCAATGCGTACAAATTTAAACTAAAAAGTAAGAAATAAATAATATTTTTATGAAGTAGTTGAAAAGAGCGTCATAGAAAACCAAGGAAAGTATTGATACACATTTATAATTCTTTATTTATAATTCATACTCCGATATATTTGGAGCCGGTGCCAGCTAGCCAAGGAGGATAGTGTTAGCAATTTTCGAACTTCACGGAGCGGCGGATTATTTCTCATCTTCATCATTCATTATTATGTGTAGTTAATGAATTAATCAAGTTCGTATCTATTAGGTAAGTTTATTTTGCTTAGGCTGGCACCGACTCCAAATATATCGGAGTATGAATTATAAATAAAGAATTATAAATGTGTATCAATACTTTCCTTGGTTTTCTATGACGCTCTTTTCAACTACTTCATAAAAATATTATTTATTTCTTACTTTTTAGTTTAAATTTGTACGCATTGAAGTCGGTTTTCCTATTTTTTTGCTAAAAATATTTTATTTTATTATTTTTAGTGGAAATCACTACATAGTATAAAACAAAGTCGCTATCCACCGTCTGTCTGTCCCTATGTATGCTTAGATCTTTAAAACTACACATAAGCATTGCACCCGTGCGAAGCCGGGGCGGGTCGCTAGTTAAGTATATTTTATTGAAAATGGATAGGCCTACTGGATAAATGGATAGGCGCTCATTAAAACTTAACGGAAACGTAAACAATTTTTTTTTTGTTATTAATGTTCTGTTCATAAAGGGTCGAATTTATATCGATACAATTTATACGGGCCATCTGTGATTTTGACGTAGCTAAATAAAGAATCACTAAAATCGAGTCGTAATACTCATAATTGACGGAGTATCAGGTAACAAACACAAAAAAAAAACAGTCGGATAGAGAACTTCCTCTTTTTTTTAAGTCGGTTAACAAATAATATCACGTCTCAGACCTATAGCTCATTACAAAGTTTTAATGGTAAGTTAATGAACTATGAAACTTTAAGAGAAACTAGTTATTTAACTTAAGTTCATAAAATAATTTGTCATAGTTTATGTGTTGACTATTGGACCTACTAACCAAAATTTCACTATTGCATATTAGGTAATAGCAAGTTCAAAAAAAAAATTGTCATTATTTTTGTGTTCGTGGACGATGTTATTGTTTCATCCCCAATGAAATTATCATTTCAACAAAAAAGTACAGAACCAATTTCGGTATAATTTATACGGGACCACCTTTGAAGTATGACCTTCTTAACGAAAAAAGAATCATCAAAATCGATTCATTATTGGCGGAGTAATCGCGGAACATACATACAAAAAAAAAAAAAAAAAAAAAAAAAAAAACATACAGTCGAATAGAGAACCTCCTCCTTTTTTTGTTTGAAGTCGGTTAAAAATGGCTTCAAAACATTAGCGTTCAATGTAGGACACTAACGAACGGGGCCGCCGTCAAGCAAAATTGTCGCGGTTTTGCGAGTTGAGCCCTTTACATTGCGCGGTACAATTTGCAATTTTTTGTAACACCAAAAAATAAAAATCATTTCCCAGCAATATTTTTTTTGAAATATGTCTTATTTTTAACCGACTTCAAACAAAAAAAGGAGGAGGTTCTCTATTCGACTGTATGTTTTTTTTTTTTTTTTTTTTTTTTTTTTTGTATGTATGTTCCGCGATTACTCCGCCAATAATGAATCGATTTTGATGATTCTTTTTTCGATAAGAAGGTCATACTTCAAATCAATCAAATCATTTATTGCTTTAACATGTGGTTTACATCATAGTTGTTACAAATGAAGATTATAGTCCAACACATGAACCCTGCAAGGGTATAACAATATTATAGGTACTTACATATGTACCTACTTATATTACGTTTCATATTATGCTACTTTATACTATTTATTATACTACCTTCCTATTAAATCACTACGTATATATATTAACTAACATGTTTTAAATTTTAAACTTAACAATTATATCACATAAACATAAATATATTCTTCTATACATACTAAAACAACAAACAAAACTACTTAATTAAAAACTACTAACTAAAATGTCGTAAATTGGTAAACGTTTTATCTACTATTTTAAATTAACATAATATTCACTTAAACTGTAGTAACAATTATCATTTAAATGATTTTTCAAATTAGATAAAAACTTTTTATCATCTTCTATATCTTCAAAAGTGGTCCCGTATAAATTACACCGAAATTGGTTCAGTACTTTTTTGTTGAAATGATAATTTCATTGGGGATGAAACAATAACATCGTCCACGAACACAAAAATAATGACAATTTTTTTTTTGAATTGCTATTACCTAATATGCAATAGTGAAATTTTGATTAGTAGGTCCAATAGTCAACACATAAACTATGACAAATTATTTTATGAACTTAAGTTAAATAACTAGTTTCTCTTCAAGTTTCATAGTTCATTAACTTACCATTAAAACTATACCATTCATTGTAGGCATTTGTAATGAGATATAGGTCTGAGACGTGATCTTATTTGATAACCGACTTAAAAAAAAGAGGAAGTTCTCTATCCGACTGTTTTTTTGTGTTTGTTACCTGATACTCTGTCAATTATGAGTATTACGACTTGATTTTAGTGATTCTTTATTTAGCTACGTCAAAATCAGAGATGGCCCGTATAAATTGTATCGATATAAATTCGACCTTTATGAACAGCACATTAATAACAAAAAAAAAATTGTTTACGTTTCCGTTAAGTTTTAATGAGCGCCTATCCATTTATCCAGTGGGCCTATCCATTTTCAATAAAATATACTTAACTAGCGACCCGCCCCGGCTTCGCACGGGTGCAATGCTTATGTGAATATGCATGTATTATACATATAAACCTTCCTTAAGAATCACTCTATCTATGAAAAAAAACCGCATCAAAATCCGTTGCGTAGTTTTAAAGATCTAAGCATACATAGGGACAGACAGACGGCGGATAGCGACTTTGTTTTATACTATGTAGTGATTTCCACTAAAAATAATAAAATAAAATATTTTTAGCAAAAAAATAGGAAAACCGACTTCAATGCGTACAAATTTAAACTAAAAAGTAAGAAATAAATAATATTTTTATGAAGTAGTTGAAAAGAGCGTCATAGATAAAATATTTTTAGCAAAAAAATAGGACAACCGACTTCAATGCGTACAAATTTAAACTAAAAAGTAAGAAATAAATAATATTTTTATGAATTAGTTGAAAAGAGCGTCATAGAAAACCAAGGAAAGTATTGATACACATTTATAATTCTTTATTTATAATTCATACTCCGATATATTTGGAGCCGGTGCCAGCTAGCCAAGGAGGATAGGGTTTGCAATTTTCGAACTTCACGGAGTGGCGGATTATTTCTTATCTTCATCATTCATTATTATGTATAGTCAATGGATTAATCAAGTTCGTATCTATTAGGTAAGTGTATTTTGCTTAGGCTGGCACCGACTCCAAATATATCGGAGTATGAATTATAAATAAAGAATTATAAATGTGTATCAATACTTTCCTTGGTTTTCTATGACGCTCTTTTCAACTAATTCATAAAAATATTATTTATTTCTTACTTTTTAGTTTAAATTTGTACGCATTGAAGTCGGTTGTCCTATTTTTTTGCTAAAAATATTTTATTTTATTATTTTTAGTGGAAATAAAGTATATTTTATTGAAAACGGATAGGCCTACTAGGCGCTCATTAAAAGTTAATGGAAACTAAAACGTTTTTTTTTCTATTACTGATTTTTTAAAAAAGGGTCGAATTTATATAGATAAAATTTATACGGGCCATCTCTGATCTTGACGTACCTAAAAAAGAATCATTAAAATCGAGTCGTAATACTACGAAGTAATCAGGTAACAAACACAAAAAAACAGTCGGATAGAGAACTTCCTCTTTTTTTAAGTCGGTTAACAAATAATATCACGTCTCAGACCTATATCTCATTACAAATGCCTGCCATTCATTCAAAATGAATGGTAAGTTAATGAACTATGAAGCTAGTTATTTAACTTAAGTTCATATAATAATTTGTCATAGTTTATGTGTTGACTATTGGACGTACTAACCAAAATTTCACTATTGCATATTAGGTAATGGCAAGTTCAAAAAAAAAATTGACATTATTTTTGTGTTCGTGGACGATATTATTATATCATCCCCAATGAAATTATCATTTTAACAAAAAAGTACTGAACCAATTTCGGTATAATTTATACGGGACCACCTTTGGAGTATGTCCTTCCTAACGAAAAAAGAATCTTCAAAATCGATTCATAATTGACGGAATAATCGCGGAACATACATACAAAAAAAAAAAAAAAAAAAAAAAAAAAACATACAGTCGAATAGAGAACCTCCTCCTTTTTTGAAGTCGGTTGAAAACCAAGGAAAGTATTGATACACATTTATAATTCTTTATTTATAATTCATACTCCGATATATTTGGAGTCGGTGCCAGCCTAAGCAAAATAAACTTACCTAATAGATACGAACTTGATTAATCCATTAACTATACATAATAATGAATGCATAATAAAGATGAGAAATAATCCGCCGCTCCGTGAAGTTCGAAAATTGCAAACACTATTCTCCTTGGCTAGCTGGCACCGGCTCCAAATATATCGGAGTATGAATTATAAATAAAGAATTATAAATGTGTATCAATACTTTCCTTGGTTTTCTATGACGCTCTTTTCAACTACTTCATAAAAATATTATTTATTTCTTACTTTTTAGTTTAAATTTGTACGCATTGAAGTCGGTTTTCCTATTTTTTTGCTAAAAATATTTTATGATGTATAGAATACGTGGTTTTCGTTTGACTGCTCATGTCTTTTACACCCAGTATTGTAGGGAAAGTGATAAAGAAAAATTATTGTATTAATCTAGTTTTTTTGCTAGCCAGCAAGAGTAAGACACCTGGATTTATGCTTGGAACACCGAACTATTGCTAGTTTATTGCCGACACTGATCCTATCCTAACGATAGAAACCTTACACACTAACACAACCACGATTACAAGAACCAACTTATGTTGTTTAACGATTGTGTTCACAGAGCAGAAAAGCTGGGTTTGTGTACGATATGGAGGTAATTCCCCAAGCCTTGCAGGCATTCCAAATCCAAGCGTCGAAACTTCTGTGCCATAACTCACATGATCATGACAAATCCATAAATTATCTACCGTTAACGTGACGGCATTTTCCAAAATACGCAATTTGTAACCTTAATGAGCGTGGCGGTGTTTGTTTTTTATTTACCCAAATCAATGTTTAATACGAGTCTGATGCTGCCTGTCACGTGGTTCATATTATGATGAGTCAAGAACAGGCTTTCAAATTTTTGCTAGGTTTCTTTTAGCATTTTTTTTCTTCTTTGCTATTTTATACAATAGAAAAATACTCAAGGAGCTAAAATTGCCTTGAGTTTTTATGATCCGGCGTCTCATAAGTATAATGTGATTAACCAAGATACGTTTTAACTAGTGTCACAGCACTGGAACACCAGTTTAACGCGCCTTCCGAAGCACGGGGGAAAACGAGTTAAAACTTTTTGGTGGGATTTGGTGGGTCAGCATCAATGCAGCTACTGTTCAGAAACCAGTGACCACGCTGCCTGCTTTGCGAAGACAAATTTGTGGCAGTGCCTGATACATTTCCAATGAAAGATGACCGCCTTTCTTTCTTACTTAAAAATATGCAGAAATTTCCAGCGTTCGATAGAAACGACCATTGTTTAAGAAACTCGATCGATTCTTTAGCTCGTATGGACAGGTAAATTATGTCAACATTGCAGGCGGCGGTGTTATCAAATATGTGAGCTGCAAGTTGATAAAGAATTTACGTTGCGTGCCAATTGAACGTGATTTTATAGGTTTTTTATCTTGGTGCATATGAAAACGGTTTATTAGGTTTTACCGTAAGGACCTGTTCCATTGAGTCGTTCTGTAAAGTTTATGAACAAGTATGTACCAGGTGTTATAATTTGTTGATAGTTACCATTTTTAAACTTAATTTAGCGATGTAAGTAGGAAGTAAATGAAAAGGTTTGACGATCACACATATTTTTTTTGAACCATCTACTTCACCCCGCATAGTGGAGGTTAGCTATCCGCCAACAATAGCATGCTCAAGAAGGGTTGCTATGGAACCAACATAGAAATCATGAACAAACAGCTATTCCATACAAAAGTCTAACACCTACGCAACCAAAATGTATGGAGCAGTTGATCTTTTATTCGCGATTTCGATGTTGTTCCCATAGAAATGTTGATTGTAGGTAATGTAGAAGGCGTCCCTTAGATTATCGTGAGTGATAAAAAGTGACGGTGTATAAAATACACACACCCACGCAAAAAGGTTGTTGAGTCGTCAGTCTCGGGTTCAAGTTCAAGGTGTTTAATAGACGGATAACTGATATACCAGTTCCAATAGAATATTCAGGAAATTGTCAACTGCCTGCACTATTAACATAATCTCAAATGAATGGTAATATATTTTTACGAGGCGGTTCATGGTTTCACGTTCAATTATACGAACAGGTAATTAATATTGATTAAATATGAAACTGATGCATGTAGATTCTGCGAATATCATAAACATCTACACAAAAGTAACCGACATTTGGGGAGACACATTCTCGACCCAACTGATATCAAAACAATCCAAGCTAAGATATCTTACCCTTTTTAGACAGTGCCCAGCTAAAGGAGTACATGTAAGGCCTCAATAATAATACTCGGAGGCAAGTCATAATAGATCTTACAGGTTGCAACGACATAAATGTGCTTTGATTGGAAAGTCCCAACTCTAATTTGCTCTGCAAAAAATAACTAAGTATTTAAGATTACATGACCAAACATCTAGTAAGCTCATTAAAAAATTATTGATCTCATAAAATGCTTATTAAAATAACTAACCAAAGAGTTTGAGTATCGCTAAATAGAAAACACAGTTATTATAGGTAGTATAGATTCTTTAGTGGAAAAACAGTGAGATTGATTGACATAATTTTTAAGAAGAAAGCATATAATTTTCGATGAAAAAACAGTGCTCATTACTGTGATTTCTTAAAATAAAATATTAAATTACCTACACGTCTTAAACTAATTTTTCATTAGTATTATTCAATTAAAGGGGTATTTGTATTCGCAGATTTAAATTACATTACATTTAAATTACATAAGGTTTATAAAAATCATCCATAATATTCCTAGTTCTGAGGTGGCTGGCACTGCAATTCAAACGTTAACATTGAGGTGCCACTTATATGTCATATAGCTTTTGAAGCATTCCACTACAAGATCCAAGATCGGTCCTACAAAATTGTCTCAACTACTCCTAAATAACTGAATACAGTCAATTACGATAAAAAAGTGGCACCTCAATTTAAACACACATCACTTGTCTAGGTTCTCACAATTCCTAAAAATATAGATAGATACCTACTTAATTATAATTAGCTTATGTTATGTTCAAATATCATATTTAATGGTATAGAACGCGACTTCATGTGTCATAATACATTAATTTTTTACTATATAAAGTTGAAAACTACTGCATAAATGCATCTTCCCTATTAGCCCTACTATCGCTTCGACGAATAAGTTATAGACGACGACGAAATAAGTTATATTTGACGAATATTTCCGGTATCTGTGTTGGCTAATATCTATAGCTAATGATCGGGCTATTCACTTCAATACTTTTTATTAAAATATAAGATTTACAAGTTTTGTGTAAAAACTTGACAAATTGTAAGCCGACTAATCGCATACTTTTTATGTAAAAATGTTGATAGACACTTCGTGAATCAGCGGTCTATTGTAAATTTTTATATGGGCGGTACTGTACCACAATCAATATTATGCTCGTCCGAGGCCATACACACAACGCCCGTGACATTGAACCTAAAACATTTTGTAATGAGAAGCGATTTTACGTATTATGTAGGAAGTATTAAATAATTACGACGCCCTGATCACAGCGTGATTTATGAAAAATGTGCCTCTAATTGTTACTTGTCAATTGAATTTAGGCTCCTGTCTGCAGTGGGAAAGCTTTTTACCAGTACCAAATAATAGTTCAGTCACTAGGTAAGGCACTAAGAGATTTACTCTTTTCCTTGTATACCTAGGGCTTGAACCTTTTATTCCAATATCTAAAAGCGTTATAAGCAGAGCCATGAAAGATTATGTCCATAAAGGACATCATATGGAATGGAAGCTGGTCGCCTGGTATGAAACACTTCACATCCTTCATAGGAGAATGTCCTGGAGGATGGAGTAAATTCATTTACGGGGGCAGTAGACAACAGGCACGTCTAATCTTGGGTGGGCTTACAGGGCACTATGCCACAAACCACATACTGAACAAAATGTAAATTTGCACAACATCGAAATGCAGAGCATTTGGACCAGAGCACTACAGGCTCTTCAAGCCCATGGACATAGCTAGGCTGATGGTCTACATATTCAAGGAGCGACAAGAGTAAAAGGAAAGGGGAGACACAAAAGATCCTGTTGGGTTGAAGTGCACCGTGAAACTTATGGCCCCATCATAAGATAAGATAAGATTGTATATCTATGACGACCATATTTTACATGTGGATATATCTAAAAATTGATTTTACAAGCTATCTAATTAAAGGTCGTAGCACAGTGTTCAGCTCGGAACGGTATCGCCTCTTTTCGATGCCTTTTTTTATTGCTTCTAATAAATAAGTTTTCTCTCTTTCTTTCCTTTTTACTATGAAAAAGAGGCGATGCGCTACGGTCTGTAGACGTTTCGTAGCCACTGGTCCGTAGCCGTTTCGTAGCCACTGGTCCGTAGCCGTTTCGTATCCACTAGTCCGTAGCCGTTTCGTAGCCACTGGTCCGTAGCCGTTTCGTAGCCACTGGTCCGTAGCCGTATATAGAAAAAAGAGGCGTTTCCTTTCGGAGCTGATAAGTATGCTACGACCTTTAGCAAGCTTTGCCAATTATTTACCTATAGAGTATTTTTGAAGACGAGGAACATGGAAGGTTTTCGTGCCTTAAAGCCATATATGATTTCTAGTTAGTGAACCTTTTTCGGCAGCCGGAAGAATTTTTAGGCAACAGTAGCCTGTTCTATAAACAAAATAAATATGGCAGTAAAAATAGTACATTTATTAACTAGGGCGGCAAAACAAAGAATGTCCCAGATCGCAGGTATTTGAGGCCCAGCAGCAGGTATTTAAGGTGAGGTAATAGTACCTACATTGTTACCCTAGGGGTGAAAGTAACTTATTTAGTCCCGAGACTCGAGGGCGCCAATAGTTCGAGGGACTAAATACGTCTTTAAGCCGAGGTAAGCACTGTGCTTTTTATTACGAATACAAGGAAAGTAAAAAAAATGAATTAGCTCAAGAAAAAATTTGTGATTATGTTATTATGTTATATTTTACATAAATCAACAACTTTGATGAGACATTTATTTAAAATTATAAAAATAAATTATTCAATTAATACTTCACTTAAGTCATTTCAACATCTCCACAAATCCATCGTTGCATTCAGTTGCATTACCATCTCAGTCCCGTGTAGTCGAGTGTGCAACAAATTTATGATTTATATCGACAGCTATATCTCGTATGTGCTAGCTGCTATTTCCGTCAGGACGTATCTAGCTCAACCAAATAAAAATTAACTAGGTACTTAGCTACATATATGACGATTCATAAGCTAGTATATAGCTTTGTGGAACAAAATAGTACATTAATTACATAAGTGCGGTAAGTTGAAAATTACAGCCGAGACGATATTGCTAGCCTGAGCCGTAGGCGAGGGCTACAAGAAAGCAGAGGCTGTAATTATCAAAGCGCACGTATGTCATACGACGTTTTATAACATATTTGCGAGGAAATAAATAATAAATTCATCACTACTTGACGACAATATTTTCAAATAAAAACAAATACAGCGAAAAGAAAAAGCGCGCGGAATAATTTTGACTTGTTCACAAATTAGCGATGCGCGCGCATCAGCGCTTCTTTTTAGGCAAAGGCACAAAAAACAGCTATTTATATTACTAATAAAGTAAATTAATATTTTCGATGGTTGTAATTTATTGTCAAAATTAAATAAATTAAGGAATTAATTGTTTATTTCTTATATTTTATCTCCCAAAGTTCATTTTATTCATAAAATGTTTTCCGACATAAAAACTCTCTTTATTTTCTTTTATTTTTTTTTATAAATAGGTCAAGCAAATGACTCCATTCCACCTGATGTTAAGCAGAAGTGGAGTCCAAATGCGAAGATAGCTGGTGCGAGAGATACACTGCCGCACTAGCCACCCTTGCCTTGCTGACCTGCAAGGTGCTTCTTCACGCCTCTTTTGAATGACGCAGGATTGTAGGAAGGAGGAAACACGTGTGCTGGCAGTGAATTCCATTTCTTGATTGTGCGACAAAGAAACGAGTTGCCAAATTTCTTAGTTCGCGTTGGAATGGTAGCCACTGTTTGTCGGTGACAACGTAGACCAGCACGCGTAGTCCTTAAAAGGAAGGGAGACGGTGGGATAAGAGTGAAAAGTTCCTCAGAGCACTCGCCGTGGTACAGACGATAGAAAGCGCTCAATGACGCAACATTGCGACGCAATTGGAGAGGCTCAAGATGTTTAGTCACCTCTTCATCGCCGATGATGCGGGCCGCGCGACACTGCAACCTATCCAAAGCATCGAGTAAGTACTTGGCAGAGCCATCCCACAGGTGCGAGCAATACTCCACGCAGGACCGTACTTGCGTCTTGTATAGCAAGCACAGTTGATTTGGCGTGAAAAAACGCCGCACCTTGTTCAGGACTCCGAGTTTCCGTGAAGCTGTTTTTATCACGCTTTCGATGTAGTCCTTCGGATTCAAGTCGCTACGAACCTCCATACCGAGCAAGGTGATACTGCTCTGTAGCGCAAGTGTTGTGCCCTGGAGAGAGGGAAGGGAAAGGAATGGCGACGTTTTAGCCGTAAACGCGCACACCTGAGTTTTCTTGGCATTGAACTCAACCAGATTTGCTGTACCCCATTGAGAAACTAGGTCGAGCTCTCGGTTGAGTTCAATGACAAGATTCTCACGACCCTCTACCGCTTCTGCTCGTCCAGCCTTTGCGTGTCCAAAGTAGCCCGCATGCACTGTACTGTCGTCTGCATAGCAATGGATGTTCCCAAGAGGAATCATATCATTGATATGCAGAAGAAACAGTGTAGGGGATAAAACGGACCCCTGGGGAACACCAGCATTCACTGACATGAACCGCGAACTGCATCCATCGGAGAGGACACGAATTCTTCGCTCATGCAGGAAGCCGGCCACCCAGGTACAGAGCTGAGCAGGCAGACCATATGTCGGAAGCTTGGAGAGAAGACCTTTGTGCCAGACCCTGTCAAAAGCTTTGGCGATGTCAAGGCTGACAGCCAGTGACTCGCCACGCTTGTCCATAGCTTCACCCCAGACCCTTTGCTAAGATTTAAAAAAGTACCGTTCGTTTTTAGACGGAGCTTCTTGATAAACCGTGCGTTTTACTTTACAATAACGCACAAGTAGGACGTAATGAGTTACAATACGATATTGAAATTAGTGCAATAAGAGACCCTTTACGAGCAAATGTGTTATAAATGTATTATACTAAAATTAAATTTTATCTTACGTTGACATCAAATTAACGGATGTGCAAACGTGTATAAGTGGAAAGATAAAACTGTTATAAATGTAAATATTGCATACCTACATAATAAGAGTAGTTTTCATATTATATTATTATTATGAAGGACAGTGTACCTAGGTGTATAATTGATTGTCAGGCTTGTAATTATCTAAACGGATGAGTTCATCCGGACTGCTGAGATGATTTTAGTCGAGGAAGGCAATTGCGAGGTATTTGGAGCAGCCCAAAAAAATTCCTATCACCAGCCAAACAGAGTGCAAATTTGTACTCTTCTGGGAATCGAGCCCGGGACGTCTGGATCTAATTCCGGTCGGTGAACTTCTAGACCACGGAAGGGATTAAAATTAAAACTATTCGTAGACACAAAACAAGCTCTTCAAAGTGTTCAAGAAGGGTTTACTTACTAGTTTTTACGGTTCCCTAACCAAAGGGTAAAATGGGACCCTCTTACTAAGACTCCGCTGTCCGTCCGTCCGTCTGTCACCAGGCTGTATCTCATGAACCATGATAGTTAAATAGTTGAAATTTTTACAAATGATGTATTTCTGTTGCCGAATAAATATTTAAGGGGGTCCCATACAACTAACGTGATTTTTTTGCTCGATATTGATAACGGCAACAGGTAGAAGCTTGAAATATTCACAGAATATTCGATATATATTTACTTTAAAAATAAATAATTAAAAATAAATAATTAAAATTAAACAAATATTTAAGGAACCAATACAACAGACATTTTTTTTGCCGTTTTGTTATAGATAATTGTACGGAACCTTTCGTGCTCGAGTCCTACTCGCACTTGGCTGCATTCTTTATTAACCGACTTCAAAAAAGGAGGAGGTTATCAATTTGACTGTATTTTTTTTAAATGTTTGTTACCTCATAACTCGTTACTGGGTGGACCGATTTTTAAGATTCTTTTGACCTTTGGAAGCTAGTGCTTGTCATGGGGTCCCATTTAAATTTTATCGACATCTGAAAAGTAGTTTTGAGTTATCCCTAATAATGCCTATTTATTTGAAAATGATGATATCGTAATTTTATCACTTGTGTGTCTAAAAGATCTTGAGGTAGTTTCCTGAAAATTTCTTTACTTAAAACACTAAAAAGCAGAAAAAAAAAAATTAATAAAAAAAACCGCATTCAAAACTAAAAACGGGAGAAATAAAAATTTTGTTTATAAAAATCTAAATGTTTTTTAAGGTCGGTGCCAACCTCAATATTTGTAATTAGCGTTGACACTTGTATTTGGGACCGACCTCAAAAAACATAGATTTTTATAAACCAAATTTTTATTTCTCCTGTTTTTAGTTTTGAAGATGTTTTTTTTACAACAATAGAGTATACAAGCATTTGACTGTAGGCAAAATGTAAGCAGATTTTTGATTAAGGATTACGATTAAAAAGTGTAATCTTTGAATCATGATTACAGATTACAAAAATTAAGACGGTTAGCGACCACCGTACATATGTACCTAGTACCTACGGTAAAAGCACTGACCCGATTGGCCAAACATTATTTTTGACGCCATCGTGGTGGAGTGGTCAGTAACGCTGCCTACACATCAAATGGTCCGGGCTCGAACACTGGGAAGGACAAACGTTTATGTTTATAGTTTATGTTTATTATAGTGTGTATATTGGTTCAAGGATCTAGCGGTCCGATCCACAGGAAAGCACAAAGTTTGAAGTCCGCTTGATTAAGTATTACCATTTGAAAGCCTTAAGTTAGTATTCGCATTACTAGGTACATTATATTTTGCAATTATTTATGCTCAGCTAAGTATGTATAGTAATTTTCCTTGTTTTTTATTTTAATATCACCAAGTCTCGTTTTTAGAACAGGCATGATATGTTTTTCATTTAGAACGTTTAACCACAACTTGTTTGTCTTTCGTCAGTCAGCCGCAAAACTTACGATCGCAATTTGAATTAATCTTGAATAGAAACTACGTCAACTAATGTTAAAGTTTTACAAATAAAGAAGCAGAAAATTTGTTTAATATTCTAATAAAGGAAAAACCAATAGCGTCGCGATCGTGTCATTTAAGTAGTGTGTTCTACACAATAATCTACGTTTGGTACCCAATGATATTTTAATATAAAAAGTTGTTGGTACCCAAGAAATACTTATATACTGATAAAAATCCCAAATCCAGTTAATTAACAGCTAAGAACTTTATAAATTATGTATGTCATGATATCACATGAGTCAATATGATATGACAGTAGGTACAAAACTGTCTCGAGAAGAGCATTTTCAAGTTTTGTACAGTTTAGCTGATTTACGACTTACATACTGATAATATAAGAAGTTCTAAAAAAGTCATAAAAAAATTAAACCCAATTCAAAATGGTAACTATAACTATGTATATAACAACGGAGATATAAAAGTTTTATGTTTAAAAAAAATGTAAAAGTAAATATAGGTATGGAAATTATTTTTTGAGGTCGGTGCCAAAGACAAGTGACAATTTATTCCAAATATTGAAGCTGGCACCGACCACACTCTCGCCGAGAACCCCCGAGAACACCCGAGAAGCGTGAGTGTGATTAGTTTCTCGCGTTCTCGTTCTCGGGCTCGCCTGTTCTCGGCTTGGTGTCGGTTTTTTGGCCCCCTTCCAAGGGTTTCTCGGGCGAGAAACGAGAACAGTATCACATTCTCGTTCACAGTAAATACCAAAGCCGCTGCACTGTCAAAGTCATCCATTTCGCATAACGATCGAGAACGCAAGTGAGAAGATCGCGTGAGTGTAGATACCATCTCGTTTCTCGGGTCAAGTCTCGGCGAGACTTCTCGCCGAGACTTCTCGCGTGAGTCTGGAGGGCCTATTAGATTTTCAAAAGAAAGAAATTGTATGAAAATGGATATCGTTTTGGTTTGGAAATAAGCGCGACGCTATAAAGATTTTGTTTAAAAAAGTTTTATAGTTAGTAAGATTTCCATTACTATGGGTTTCGATTACGATTAGTAGGAAGAGGTAGTTGGCTCCGTCCTATTATTACATCGTCACGAACAATTTGGCTCGGTTGGACGGTCAACATAATGTTCCACACTTGTCGTGTCACCGTAACATTGACTGAAAACGAAGTCATTTTACCGTCGGTTAGCTTCTTGCCATGTAATGCAGGTACATCTTTATTATAGAAATATGCAACTGACGGCCAATTATTCCATTTAGTTGAGCAACGATAGAAAATATCACAACTTTATTATGTAACTAATGATCGCCCGCGGGTTCGTTCACGGCCATGTTGGTTGTTGCGCCAAAACGTAAAAAAAGGTATTTTATGTTCTTTCCAGGATCTCAAACTATCTCCAAACCAAATTTCATCAAAATCCATTCAGTGGTTTGGGCGTAACAAACAAACTAACGAACTCACGTTTGCATTTATATTAGTTAAGATACTATATTTTCCGCAAGAAATTAAATAATAACATTTGCTGCTTTTATGTTCAGCGACGAACAAGTCTATCTCACGAATGTAATTTAAAAAAATATCTTACAATCCACCTCCGATTGTTCATGTAATCTCCTCCTTTCTCCTACCCTGGCTCCCAATTTATTCGGGTCGGTGCAGTATGCCTTGATATCGTCAATACTGCTTAAGGATTTGGCATTTGATTTTTACGGTCGTGTGCCTGCCTGACATCAAACCTTCTTGGGAACGACTGCTATCTTCCGACAGCACCCGGTACCGCCAGCTTAACGTGCCTTCCCAAGCACGGAGGCAAATCGAGTTGAAATATCTTTGATCACCCATCAGAGTAGCGACCGCGCACTTTGACAGCTTAGTTTTTGTGATCGTTGCGAAGAACGCCGACCGTGGCACCATCGACCTACTCCGAATGTTGATGTAATATGTGTCCAAATACATAATATAATACTAATAACTACGTATCATTTTTATCGTTTAAGAAACCAAAAAGTAAACGAAAACCAAGAAGTAAACGAAAAAATTAAAGTAGAGTGCAACATATTTTTTACTGAGAGACTTTTCGAGAGTTTTCGAGTCTTCGAAATCTATCTGTCGGAAAATTAAATGAGCATGAATAAAATTCGCATTGAATTGTAATTATTTAAATAATCGTGATTACAAAACGATAATAGTTCATTTGATTTGTATTGGTAACAACTGTTATTTCTTGATAAGAAGGGAATTATATTTAATTTAATTTATCTTTTTACAAGTGATTATAGTGGCGGGCGAACTCTCATAGAAAATATTTTACTTGTTGTAATGATATTTTAATTGTAAAGGTATTTTATGCTAAGGAGATTGTCTACTAAATTTGCCCATACCTCCGTATGAAATACTTTTCCTCTGTGGTACCTATTAAACAAATATCAAACAATCATTTGGTGTCAAAACGTCATTGCAGATTTACAAGTTTGAGCTAGTATGAGGAAAAGATGTGTTTCATGTGCTTATCATTTCTTGTAAATATATTAATTTCAGGCTTATAATAAGAACAAAATAATGGATAAGTCCGAAGGAGATCATTTAAAACGCCCCACTCGAAGTAAACTATTTTCTCAACAATTTTTAACTTCATTTTAATCATGAGCTGTACACAAATGTAAATAGATAATTTTAGTGTTGTTTTTTCATTTTGAATAAAAACTCATTAATTATTATGTGGATAACGGTGCCATCCCACGTCCGATGATCGGTGACCGATTTTTTGTAGGGTATAAATCAGATATAGGAAACTGTAGATCGGCAATGTGAAAGAGATAGAGCATACTAATGCGTATATTAGAGCGAGATAGATAGACGAGACCATTTCACGTACACGCAGGCGGCCCAAGTCGTCCTCTCAGTCACGTAGAAAAGACAGCAACTGTCAGATAGCACTATTATTCACGCAAACTTGCGCATTAATCACACATTGGTTATTTTTTTGGTGTTTCCCTAGTCGATTAATTACCAATCTTTAAATGTTAGTAATTATAAATCTATGGTATGAATGGGACATATTGAATGCAGCAGTGAAGCGTCAGAAAATGTAATAAAAATTTCAAGTAATGAAAAAATCGGCCCAGTTGTAGGTCATACAAAAAGTACCTACAACGAGGTATAGCGCTGTAAAAAGCGAATTGCTTGTGCCTCAAGTTGTACTTAGTAGGTACTGGATTTGAAATCACGTGGATTCCGTGATAAACATAATAATGATCTTATTGGTTTTTAATTAATTTTGATCAAGATTATTCTTTGAATTTGCATTAATTTGAATTTGTTATTTATTTTCATTTGGCTGTTAATAAATTCCATTGGCTTGATTTTTATCTTGCCCCTTGCCACACGTTTGTCAAAACAGGCTTTATAAATAATATACGTCTCTTTGTAGCTTAAAGACGCTTGATACACTAGACCTTACGCCAGACACATTCATGATCTGGGCCCCGATCGCGGTAAATTATTTCAAGATGAAGCGCAAATGGAACACAGCATGCAACTCAGACCAATGAGAGGCATGCAACTTTTCGATGTTTTCGTATCGCGACGTTGATTTGACAGATGCTGCGAACCAATGACGTAGGAGCGAACGCATGTCGAACGCAGATGAAACACAAACGCTGTCAAAGTTACATTTCAAATGACGCTACTTTTTCTCAAACGTTACACGAATGTTAGAGGATTTTTGGTGCTTTACTTAAAATTTTATTTTAAAAATGAGAGAATGTTCATTCTAAGATATAGGCTATCGAAGGACTGCTTGGCTCATGAGTTAATAGTGGAAAATTGTAAATTTGTATTTTGGTGGGTTTTTACTGCATTATTTATTAATAATCAAGCACAAGCTAATCGAGTCGTCGATCACGAAAGTTAAGCATCTAAGTGCGCGGTCGGTACTCGGATGGGTGACCGAAAATTTAACAAGCATGTATGACATCAAAATATAAGGTTTCTATCAACTTTTGATTCGTCGATCACGAAAGTTAAGCAAACATGTGGCGGTCGGTACTCGGATGGTTGACCGAAAATTTAACATGCATGTATGACTTCAAAATATAAGGTTTCTATCAACTTTTCATTCGTCGATCACGAAAGTTAAGTAACCAAGTACGCGGTCGGTACTCGGATGGGTGACCGAAAATTTAATATGCATGTATGACATCATGTATGACCGACCGCGTACTTGGTTGCTTAACTTTCGTGATCGACAAATCAAAAGTTGATAGAAACCTTATATTTTGATGCCATGCATGCATGTTAAATTTTCGGTTACCCATCCGAGTACCGACCGCGCACTTAGTTGCTTAACTTTCGTGATCGACGACTCGATTAGCTTGTGCTTGATTATTAATAAATAATGCAGTAAAAACCCACCAAAATACAAATATACAAAATTCCACTATTAACTCATGAGCCAAGTCCTTCGATAGCCTATATCTTATAATGTTGCGTTTCGTCTGCGTTCCATTTGCGCTTCATCTTGAAATGATTTACTGCGATCGGGGCCCTGGACACCATACTTACCGACAGCAACTAAAACCAAACCAATACACATTTTAAATTAAAAAAAGAAAAGCCTTCCCTTCTCTTTTTTTTCTCTATCCTAGTGCTAGAGAGAGTATCTATAGAGCGCGCCGCCGCACTAGCCATCTTCGCCTAGGGCTGATTGTAGAAATTCATAAAACGGTAATAAGAATAAGTCCGCTTTCAAAACTAAAAACGAAAATTAAAAATCTAAATGCGAGAAATGTTTTTTTGAGGTCGGTGCCAAAGACAAGTGACAATGTTCATTCTAAATATTGAGGTTGGCATAGAACTCAAAAAACATAGTTTGCATTTAGATTTTTATTTCCCCGATTTTAGTTTTGGAGGCGGTTTTTTATTTCAATATAACTGATTTTCTGTTTTCTTTTTACGTGGTGTAAGTATAGCCTACTACAGTTCTTAACACTGTAAAATTTTCAGGAGACGATCTCAAAATTTTGATCAAGACCAAAAACGAATCATTCAAATCGGATTAGAAATCTTTAAGTAATCGGTGTACCTATACATATGTATATGAACAAAGTATCATGAAAATTACATCGTTCAAGTTAACAAAAATGCTGATAAAATAAAAATCACAGGGTCAAAATGAAACGAATTTTTATGAGATCAAAGGGCAACTATTCCGTATCCTACGAAAAAAAAAACACGTAAAGGTCGCCTCTTTTTACTATAAAAATAATTAAGAACAAACTTTTATTTAAATATGCTTAAAAAAGAAGAAAATAAAATAAATTTTAGTTATAAAAGCGTGTCGCGAGATTTACTTCGATAGCCGATTATTATTATTTTACTATCTATCTCTTTGTCTATTCTATCGCTATTTCTCTTCATTCTACACAACTAAATCTCGCGATAAGCTTTTATAACATTTAAATTTAAAAGCTTATTTTTAAGAATGTTTAATATAGAAATTATTATTTTTTATAATTTAGTCAGTTTATTCGTATTTCTCTTAGCAAACCATTTCATATGATACCCATATTATGGTAGTCCGCCATCTAGAGTCGTCCGCCATATTGGATTTAGAATAACGTCACTTACAGCATGCATTGTCATCCAAACTTAACGTGTATGAAAAATTTTAGCTCATTCACATGACAAAAATGGTCGAAAAATAGTTTGCAAATTTTGACGGACAACTTACGCACCATCAGTGTGTTCCGACTTGATACTCGTAGAAGGTACCACTAGTATGAGTTTTAGTTTTCGAGTTCGATCAAACGTATCCTCTTTTTCATACATTGCCCACTAGCGCCTCTAGTGTAAACCAGGGATGTTACGGAGCTTCGGCTCCGGTTCCGTTAAGTCGGAACTTCCAATTATTATTACACCTTCGGTTCCGACTTCGGCTCCGACACTTTTAAATCGGAGGTTTTAATCGGAGGTCGAAGCATAACATAGCGGCGACGGCGGCCTGTGTCGACTGTTATGAAAGGTTTTTTTTGACGTGACAACGTCTTATAATTCGATAGAGCCGGCTGCACGCACGAAAAAACATGACGTCATGCGGCGTTACCTCGCTCTGAATCTAATTCTCTAATTTGAATTTGGAATTATGTTCTTTAAAATTTAAACTTTCAATGATACCAAAACCAGCCAGATACAAATAGTATAGCCAAAGAGATTTTATTACAAGTTTATTCATACTATAATGCGAAATCTATTAAACAAATGAAATTAAATTTTTCTTTTGAAAAATGCTACCATTCCATCAGTATTTTCTTAAGACGTTGTCACGTTCAACTATCGTCAGTAAACCGACTTTACAGACAACCAATTTTTTTTCATTGTTTGTGTTTTATTTTATAATTTAAAAAAAAATGATTTAAGAATGTTTTATTTGTCTGTAAATAAAAATTCTTTCTCATGCCACCACTTCTGACCCTGCCTCCGACTCCGATTCCGATTCCGATAAATCAAATTTAAAAACTCCGACTCCGACTTCGGTTCCGATAAAACTACCTCCGTTACATCCCTGGTGTAAACTATCAAAAACAGTGGGCAATGTATGAAAAGAGACGACACGTTTGATTGAGCTCAAAAACTATCAAAACTCATACTAAGGGTACAGCCCTCATTGGAAATTCGGCCTTACCAATATAATAATCAAATGTGGATTGTCTAACCGCAGTATTATTTCTATTTTCTCCAGAATTAATTCCTGCGAGGTTTAATCTATGGCTGATGCTGTTCACCAGCTGCTGGGTCGTGTACATGCTGCGAGTCAACATGAGCCTCAATCTGATCGCGATGGTGCCACAGTATAAAAGCAACTCTTCGTAAGTATCTATTAACCAAATACACGTAAGTTTTCATTGATGTCGCTTTGTGTTCTAGTCATTCGCCCACCGATATCAGGGGTGCTAGGATGCATCCTCAGGGTACAAATTGGAGATCAGTTTGGTAGATATAGATATATAAGTGCTTGTTTTCCGACTAGCTAGTACTACCACCGATTTAACAAAGTTTGTCACCATAATAACTTATCCGAGAGAGTGATAAGATAGCCCTCCTTCAATGGTTGAGGGTTTCGAACTTCAAGCTTTTCATCACTTACCATGAGATTTGATGAAGGCACATTTGCCGTCAATTTACAAAAGAAACCTCGTGATTCTTCTGTGCTCGCCTTTCTAATCTTTTTGGGCGCATCTTACAAAAGACTTTAGGTAGTCAAGTTAAATAAAGTTATTCGTAGTATACTGTTTCTATATGTAGGCAAGCATAATAATACTACAAAAATGTCCTGAGATCCACGGAGAACGATAGGACATTAACTGGTAGCAATTGTCGTTGACCTTATCTTGGTGTATCAATCCCTTGGCACCCTAAATATTATGACTAAAATAGTCACAATATACCTAGCTAGTACCTTTGATTGTGACATGTATAGTACCTGCATATTAAAACTATTTTCCTGTAATCTCTGTTATAACATTGAGTAAAAATGGAACATGTTTCTATGTGACAAACATTAAGCGTGTGTGATTGTTTCTACAACAACTATTTGCTGTCGTGCGGGTGTAATTATCCAAACGCAAATTATGCTTCCCCTTTGGTATAATGGAGAGTAGTACTTTGAATAGCTATGCATTTCTGAATACATCATGTCGTATATTTTGATAGTTTGTCATCATGGCTCTTTTAAGAAACATTTGTTTGTGATAATTCTTTAGTAAGTAGTTTAATACTGTTTCTTGAAGATTTACCATCAACAGTTGTTAACATAGGTATAATTAAAACCTAATTCGGTGTAATCACCCTCTCCCTCCTGTCTTGTTTTATTGTAATTACTTATATGAGAATTTGGTTCACAATGACTTAAGGTATAACTGATAGAGATATTTGTAGTTTTATGAAAATGACAGACGATTAATAACACAAAACGTGTAAAATTTCAATTCCGACTGGTTTCAAATGTGTAGGCACAGTGCAAATAATTTTCATATTTATGAAATTTATGTTGTGTTTTATATGAATGATTATTAATGAATGAAATTTAAATTCTCATAATAAAGAGAAGATATATCCGTTGAAATTACTGTGGAAGTATAGTATTTTTACTTTATTAAGTTTTCCGGTTATTTATTGATTGCCTACGTCATTGAATGAACTGTTAACAATCGATTCCCGCAGATCACGGTCGCAGTGCGGGTCCGCTGATGAAATTTCCAATGAAACTCTAAATCATGCTGACATCACTGATATCAGAGAGGCACCTCGACAGGTAATTGCTAGTCTATTATGTTAAAATTTGACTTAGTTTTCAAACACTGAAGATGTATTTTACCTATCATATTAGTAATGTATTTTATGTACAGACAACAGCACGTTGGGTTACCACAAACTGTCAAATTTTCCCAATCGATTATGCACTTTATATTGAATAGCTTTAGGTTGAAAATAGTTTGGAGAAATTTGACAGTTTTGTATAGCCCGACGTGCTGTTGACTGTACGTATTGTACAATAATGTGAACTACTCAATATTATTTTAAAAAAGACAAATAAAAAAACAAAAAAAAACAAAAAACAAATAAAAAATATTCACAATACTGCTCAAGAGTTTCGTAACTATCAACATGGTAAACCTGTAATTTTAATTATGATTCCTGAACTAAACAGTCTTTTGTTAGCATGCAATTGCAATAGCACCCCAGTTGGTGATAAGACACTGCATAATTGCATATGAATTATCCATAAGATGTATATTATGTTTGAAGGGAATTGATTATACATTTTTTGGACTTTGGATTTCCATACGACACTTTCCGCCCCATTTCGTCTCCACATGGGTCAAGATTTCAATAACGCTAAAAAAAGTATTTATAAAATTCTTATCAAGTGCCTAAATTCAAACTCTTAACAAAAGTTACTTTTATTTCATGAAGGTTTTATTAGAAGTCGTTTATACAATATCTTCACCAGCAAACGTTAGTTGGATTTGCAGTATGACCCTCCATAGATCCATTGGAATAATATTACTCATCACGTGGATGCAGTTTTAAATGGAATCTCATTCTCTTATCATTCTTTATGGACCATTTTCTATGTACACTTTCTGCAATTTCAGGTACCCGGCGGTACTTTCGACTGGTCACCTGATGAACAAGCGCTTATACTCGGATCATATTTTTGGTGTTACCCTGTGACGTCATTGGCCGGGGGCATGGTTGCCGAGCGATGGGGTCCTAGATACGTGGTTCTAATCAGCTCTGTTGTCAGTGCTGTCCTAACAATCGTATCCCCTGTAGCTGCAAGACTGAGTTATATAGCCTTGGTGGTTGTAAGATTCTTCCTTGGCTTTGCTGGAGTAAGTGTATATAAGATTCTAAATGAACTCAAATTTTAAGTTTAAAGTTTGCTACTATTAGGTCGGACAAGTGACTATTTTTGGAAAAGCAAATATTACGCAGTCACGCTTGTTTACTTATCGTAATTATGCTCGTTTTAGCTACCCCAAGTTTGATAGACTAATACTGATAAAAAATAGGTCATTTTTGAATTATTTTCCTTAATAATTTATTAATTGTTTTTAGGGTTTCGTATACCCGGCACTACACGTGTTAGTAGCAAGATGGGCTCCACCAGATGAGAAGGGTAAATTTGTTAGCGCTATGATGGGAGGAACATTAGGCACAGTTGTGACGTGGTCACTGACTGGACCTTTGATGGAGAAATTTGGGTGGGCATCAGCCTTTTACGTACCAGCAGCTCTCACTCTCGTCTGGTGCATTTTCTGGTGGTACCTAGTCGCCGACACGCCCACCGACCATCCCAGAATTTCGGACGCGGAGAGGAAATACATTTTAGAAGCACTCGGTGACAAGGTCAAGAAATCAAAGGTCAGTTTTTGGCAATATTTACGTAACTAATTCTTGTTCTATTGTCGTTTTTCGTGTTAAAACTAGAATTTACTTGATCTGTTTACGTATGTACTGTAGAAAACAAACAATATCCTTGCTAAGTAAAGTACAATATCGTCACTTTATCTAACGTGACATTCATGGACAAGTAAAGATAAAATATGATCTCATTTAAACTTTACGACGGATAACAAAGCGACACCTTTATTGTATGGTTTTTAAATTACTGATTGAAGTAAATTATAACAACATAATTATTATGCTGTACTTGTTTCAGGGTCTTCCACCATTTAAAAGCATTATAACGTCTCTACCGTTCCTTGCGATGGCGGTGTTGCATTATGGCAATCTTTGGGGCTTGTACTTCATCATGACTGTTGGCCCTAAATTTGTATCAAGCGTGCTGGGATTCGAATTATCAGCCGCTGGAGTTGTCTCAGCCTTACCCTATCTCGCCAGATTATTCCTTGCTACTGTATTTGGGGCTATTGGAGATTGCATACTTGCTAAGAAATTTATGACGACCACAACGATAAGGAAGTTCTTCTGTATCTTCTCGCATATTCTCCCCGGAATATTATTGGTGCTGCTAGTTTACGCTGGATGTTCGACAGCTCTGTCAGTGGCATTGATCACAATGTCCATGGGCTTTAATGGCGCTGCAACGCTGACAAACTTACAGAACCATCAGGACCTTGCGCCGAATTATGCGGGGACACTGTATGGAATAGCCAATTTTGCAGGCAGCACGGCAGGATTTTTCACACCAATGATAACTGCATACTTTACCAGAAATGGGGTAAGTTGGTATTGCCAATTAAAAATTGTAAATAGTTTTGAGTATTAATAAATTGACGACTTATTAAATTGAATTGTATCCCGAGTTAGAAGTAAAGAGTCTTGCCGTTAGGCTATTGACGTGTTATAATGTATTAATTATCAAAAATCATAATACATCACAAACATAGGTATAATTATCCTCATGTGAGATTCAAACCAGAGATCTTCCAATTTTAATAACATTGCCAATGGAAATGATGATTAATGTTTTTGTCTGGTCTTTTTAACATAAAGTTGGAATTTATTTCTAGAATATAAAAACCAGAATTAACTATAGTAGATGAACATTATAAAAACTCGAAGAACATTCCAACTCGTGAGTCACTTAGCAAAAAAACTGCCTATTAAATTCTTATTAACCTACTAAATGTATTTGTTTCTGGCTACAGAATACCTTCGAGCAATGGCGTCCTGTATTCTTCGTCGGAGCATCAGTTTATGTTGTCTCTGCTGTTTTCTTCATTCTGTTCGGAACTGGTAATATACAACCATGGAATTTCGGAAAGGAAGACGATGCAACTAAAGATGATAAAGAAAAAAATGGTGACTTAAAAGAAATGAATGGAACCACTGTAAGGAAAGGAGCTGATAAAGACGTCAAGGAGACATCGTTAAACGTTGCTAGTTGAAGACTTAGGTTTATGAAAATTATATTTATTTGATGCGCAATATTTTGGCAGTCGAAACTGTGACGTCATTTATCGGTAACTATAATTATGCAGAGTCGATTTTGCTGACTAAATTAGATTGTATAATTATACCAAAATGTAATCGTGTATTGAAAGATGTAACTATTTATTTTATCATGAATCGAGGTGATAAGTAAGACATTCAGTGAGATTTTAGGTAGTTAATTAAATGATGCGACTATATTTAAATCCTAGAATCCACGGATAACATATCAGGTAGTTATTTGTATTTGTTTTTTTTTTATGTTTTACCAAAATAGTATTAATATTATTCAAAGTAGACGTTAAATATTGTACTTAATTTTTACTATTATGTCGGATTGAGATTAGCTTAAAGTGTATGTACTTTTTATCATAGATTAGTATTTGAATATTGACTTTGTATTTTAGCAGCATTTAATATGATTTTACTTCCTTTTTATAGACTGCTTACTGACTTCTAAATAATATATACTCACTCAATATTACATTAATTTTGACTTTATTTCAATATGTTTATGTTTATTAGTTATTTTTTTACTTTGTTCTTCTTATTTGCATTTTGTGTAAATCAAAACATCACAAATGTTATTATAATTTTGACAAAGATTAGTTTACGTTAATGTTAAATATTAATATATTTTAGTAATCGATTGTGCCTATAAAGCTCATTGTAACCTATTAATTAAAATACGTACTAAATTTAACTTAACTGAGTTTTATTCGAACATTAAAGGATCGAATTCACCGGGGGCTTAGACAAGTGGCAATCGTTTTATAACGATAAGATGTCGAAATTCGTCGTCATCGGCCATATTGATTGCTTATCTACAGCGTCTTAGCTTGCGCTACTAACTTACTTAGAGCTACGAATGGTCACGTGATTTAACGTCATCTGTACCTAAGTTGGAAGCGTAAGCTATGCCGCTGTGTAGATAACCAAGCAATATGGCCTATGATGACGAATTTCGATATGTTTTCGTTATGAAACGATTGCCACTTGTCTGAAATCCCTGCCCGCCTAGCATGACCACCGAATCACGATATGATATAGCCATTTATCGCTTTGAAATGCCAAAAATCATCGGATATAACCACCATCTTGAAATTTTATCGAAACTGCGAATTTTGCGGTTATATTCAATGATTTTTGACAGTTCAAAGCGATAAATGGCTATATCATATGGTGTGTATTCGATCTGTACCCGTAGTGTAAGTTTTTTGGTATAAAATACGTAAATAATAGCACCGAGATCCGCACAAAGCACGCGCCGCGTCCGATGTGCGTTGCTCTGCTGAGACGTGGTGCCGCGGTTTATTTTTTTTATTTATTTTAATTTTATTTTATTCGGATAGCTAACAGCTTACTTACTAACAATGTAAAAAAACAATAGTGATATTCTAAGAGCTATTGACAAGCTAGCTGACAAGCTATTGACTATTCTAAGAGCTATTACTACCGACGCAGCGCCTGGCAACCTTGAGCTCATAACGCAACTACAAAAGTTAAGTATTTTAAACGAAAAAACTTTCACTACGGGTACTCAGCACCAATTAGCTAGAGTATTTTTGGGAGACTCTGAAGTCATAGTAAGCAATCTGCAACAAGCGCCTGAGTAAGCAATCTGCAACAGTACTCCCAAGGAGGTTTGGTGTCAGGCAGGCGGCTTGGCCACAAAATTATTCCAAAACCCATAGTAGTATGGTGACCTGTGAGTGGTACCGTGGCACTGTGTTGGCCCATTTGGGCATACAGTGGTCCACTCCAATCCGGTCCAATGATCCACTTTATGTACAAAATTCTTTTTTCTCAGGTTTAACAAATTTTTTACTAAATCCTTTTAAGATTTAAGATAGTGAGCACTCAATTACGTAGCCAATCCACTTTGTAACCACTACTTCGCGGAGCTCTGACAATCAGAAAGGCATTACCAAAATGTAGAGTTATTTGACTGCTATGTTCTGTAATGCCAGGGCATTGTAAATACAGCGAGCCAATCTGCTATGCTCTAACCCTACATCTCTTAAATATTAATACCTAATAGTGCATTTTTTGGTCACGTATTTTAAAATGAAGATCTCCTTCTTGAGTGAAGAAAAGTAGATACAATTTCCTTCATTGCCCTTGGTCCACTAGCGTGGTTCACCTGGGTAGATCACGGGAAAATATTTTAATAGTATTCAAATATTATAATAGTTACTGATCACTCCAACGAGATGCTGTCAAATTTAATTTCGTGATGGTCATGGATGGATAAAATTTTAGTTTTCTTTCAATTTTTACAGTATATTTATTATTTTACTATGTTTAATATTAGGATTAGAGTGCTCGTGAGTATAATCAGAATCTACCTAACAAGTTCCGGTTAAAATATCTAGCTGTATAATACCTAACTGTATTGATTTGTAGGTTGGTGTGATGATTTTCTTAGGATATTTCTTAATATACGTTGTCCGGTATAATATCAGCGTTCACATTGTTGATATGATACAAGTGCCTAGAGGACTCTATTTGACATTGAACGATTCCAATATAAAAAGGTCATCATCAAATTCATTTCCAGCTGCAAGGGTCAGTAGACGAAATTGGTGTTTGTATTTTGATACAAATATTTTAAAAACTATGCAGTTTCTATATGTATTTCCAGAACCTCGTTAATATGATAAATTGGGACGACATGAAAATGGCAAAGCTCTTTTCAGCATATCACATAGGATATTGTATTTGTTTTCCCATCTTTCATAATGTTGGAGACAGGTAAGAAAATATACTTACGAGTATGTACCAACTTACTCTTCCCCCCCCCCCCCCCCCCCCCCAGGATATAAAATCCGGAGTTTCGAAACTAGACTACTAACACAACAACAAATTAGTATGAGAAAATTTTAACACAACAAATTAGTATGAGAAAATTTTAACACAACAAATTAGTATAAGTAAATTTTAATTTCTCATTTTTGCCGCTCTTCGTTTTTGCCGCTCTGGACAGATGTCCGGTTGTCCCCCCCCTAATACGTCAGGGCCTGCATGTTATTAATAAATTAGTAACCCTAACAAGCGGGCACATATCCATTTTAACATAATTATAAATATATCTACTATGGTGTTACCATAATTCCTATAACGGGAATATAGGAGGTAAAAAAGAGTTGAGTGTTGAGTTGGTGCATGTGATCACCCGTGGCACTTGCACATAGGTACACTGTTTTCGACCCCAGTTGTAGTTTCTAACTAGCTTATCAATTGGCATCTGCCGAAATGACTCTACCAATACATAATTATTTAAACCCTGTTGCTCTTTTTTTCCTCTTATAAATACTTAATTATTGAATTCTAATACCATATTATATTAGGTATAGGTACCTACATTAATACATAAGAAATATCATGAACTAAGAATGCCTGGTCCTCCGTTGGATACATTATCTTTCTTCAATAGCTGGATACACGGAAAATCGCGTTGATAAATATTTGTTAGCTATCCGAGTTGGTGCCAATCGCGAACATATATTAGTTTGCTACGTAGAACACACGACTGTGGCACCTATTGACTTATCGACTTTTTATGCGATGACTTTGCAGACTTGGTCCTACGTGGGTAGTAGGCATCGCCGGGATGACTTCGGGAATTCTCAGCTGCCTCACACCTGCTTCGGCCTATTACCATTTCTGGGCCCTTTTTGCTGTTCGTACTATTAAAGGTTTTTGTGCTGTTAGTAACCGTAATAAATAATACTTTATCACTTTTCGATCTAAACTTAGATAGGTAACTGAGTTACTATCAAAAATATTTAAAACACTTCATAAATAATTTATTAATTAGGTGAATGAATCCCAAGAGTTTATGTTTCTTCAAATGCTAATTATTATTATTAAAAATGTTTGCAAAAAAATATCAAAAGTACTGTTTGGTAATTAGTAGTTTTAGGATCACTGAATTTTTTTAAAGTGCCTTTGTTTATACTAACATAAAAAAGGCAATACACTGAAAATACAAGCGTATGTTGAAGTGACTAATCTTACAGGGTGCAATGCAACCCAGCATGGTTCAAGTACTAAGGCATTGGGTACCACCTGTGGAAAGAAACCATTTCATGTGGGCTTATTGTGGTAAGCGTTAGCAGGACCTTTCATTTAAAAATATTTCATATCTTGATTGATATTTGGTGCCATTTTATGTAGGCGACAGGCTGGCAACTTGTCACTATTTGGAGGCACTGCATGGCCTATACTGTCGGATGTAGCTTTATGTCGAAATGTTACCTCAAGCTCTGCTCAACCCTTCTTAGCACTATGAGCGTGATCGTATGTATGTTTGTATAGCATGATTCAGTCTTCCCGTCTTCCCTATGTCTCCGTATGTAATATCTTGGCCAGCCTACATCTTAAAATTAACTCATTTCTTTGCCATATCATTACACACAATGTAATCATCTTTTCTTCGCACTTCCTGTAAGTTTGTATAACATGATTCAGTCCTCCCTATGTCTCCGTATGTAATATCTTGGCCAGCCTACATCTTAAAATTAATTCATTTCTTTACCATATCATCTCACACAATGTAATCATCTTTTCTTCACACTTCATGTATGTTTGTATAACATGATTCAGTCCTCCCTATGTCTCCGTATGTAATATCTTGGCCAGCCTACATCTTAAAATTAACTCATTTCTTTGTCATATCATTTCACACAATGTAATCATCCTTTCTTCGCACTTAACTTCCTCTCCTTCTATACCATCTATGCCCATTCATGTTTATCACATCATTATAATCTCTTCTTAGTACATGTCTGTACTATGCTATGCTAGTCGGTTACCTCTCAATCTTTCCTCTACTGGTGCTACTTTCAGACTGACTCTAATATATAAGTGAGGTATATTTATGTACATTTAACGCTTATTGTATACTTTCAGGTATCACAACAGGAACTTGTTGCACATTCTTTTTATGCGCTGCAGTCCATTATTATTCGCATTGGCCCGTAGGATTTTACATATCGGGTGCGATGCAAGTACTGTGGTCAACCTTCTGGGTTTTTATTGTTACCGACTATCCCAGTAAACACTCTTATATATCAAAAGATGAGTTAGACTATCTTACTAATACCATTGGGACAATTTTTACAATAAAGGTAATAGCAATCAATAACAGCATCAGTGTTGACAATACCATGATGTTACTCGCAGCTAGGTGACTCCGTGCAGCCGTGCTGTAACGAACACACTTCTCACTTCGACTTCTATGTCAAACTGTAACGAATATTTCTCACAAAACCTATTTTTAAATAATATGATTCTCCAAATTATTTCTACCTCCTATACTCACGATTTACAAGCAGTGATTTACAAGGTGAAATTGAAGTGAGCATGAAGCGAAATGAGGAGTGAATTCCCAAATATCATGACAGCTCTACTGACTTTATTTTAAACTTAAAATAAAAATATAATCTACTTAGCCATGTGATGCCTGTAGAGTAGAATAGCATCACCCCATATACTTCAATGGGTGTCGTAGAAGGCGACTAATGGATCAGCAAAGGGGTTCACCTTATACTCCGTCCACCAATTCGCATTGGGTAAGCGTGGTGGACTACTGCCTATACCTCCTTCAATGATAAGACGAGGCCTTGTGTCCCTGGAGTGGGTCTCATTATAAAAGCTGTTATGATGATAATCTACTCATAATTTTATGTCATTAGAATTCTACTTAGATTGACATGAAAATTTCTTTCAAAGTAGGTCTGACATGGTATGTACTAAAATTTTATGTACTAAAATATGACGTAGGGGAAGGTGGTACAAAACGATCCCTCGAGGTAAAATGATCCCCGGCTGTTTTACCCACTTAATGGTGCCATCTAGGATATTTTAGGTGAATTTCATGCTCCTGCAGCCGAGCAGGGCAATGTCTATCAGTGTCATGGCGTCGTTGGCAGTGGGAAATTTTTTATTACAAAATATTCAAAATTACTGTGTTCAATCTAAGGTATGCCATTATTTGACACTACGTAGCTTTACTCCACGTATATTTTATGTGACAGGGATGTTGGTGTCAGTTTTTGTAACTAATTGGCAATGGAATTAACAGTCTTTCATTACAGTATACAATGAACATAGGTTGTGTTTTGATATTTTTCGTTAATAAGGCATTTGAGGCAAAACGATCCCTTCATAGGGTGGATAAAATGATCCCAGGATCATTTTACCCCCTGGTTACCTACCTACTTCCGATCGTGTTTTAGTTAACTATAAAAACATGTATTATTGTATGTATCTATATTTTCAATTTTAAGTAGGTATTTTTTTGCACAATTATAACTTAAATGTATGAGTTATTATAACTCGAATATAGGTGTAAACCCCGTATAATAATATCTAAAATTTTCATGAACTTATCTTTATTTTGTTACTAAAAATATGCGGTAGTCTTTTATTTTCAGAAATCATGGCGCGAAATTACATTCGAAAAACCACACGCCACAACTGGGCCTCAAGTCTGCTAATTTAAAACTATCGCAATATAATAACAGTAGTGTCTCAATGGTACGATTTTATTCATTTCGTATTCTCTTAATCAATAACGTTCCAATGGCTTACCACTGAATTACTACTCCACCGTTATTGAATCATTTGGTATTCTGCTATATGTTAGTGGGCGATGTCTTGTCAGTGGCTTCATAGTAACGTATTCTGCTATTTATTTAGACAGTTTGACATTTCTATCAATAACGTCGTGATGGTACTTTTACCATTCAACTACTATTGATACGCCATTGTACAGAGACACGTTTTTTGATCTTTTTGCTTCATGAAAATTAATTATTACCCTGATTATTATGCTCTATAAAGCAAAAAAAAAATTAAACAAGTCAAATCAAATCAAGCCAAGCTGTGACTGTCAGTGATTGAAGTCATTCCGGTGATTCCATGTGTTGTTTGTGTTGGTCAGTGTCCCCTACATTTTGGTGGTTTTAAGTGTTTACGCAGGCATTTTTAGATACGTACTTACGTACAATCTGGGAATGAGACCCCGGATCAGCATATTGTTGAGGCGACGGTTATTGGAAATTGATTAAATTATTTAAAATGTTAAGAGAAAGAGATCTAAAAATGGATGTCAAAAAACAAACTTTTAAGTAGTTCAGTTTTTGGAAATAGAATGCAATCTTTTCTCATTACTTTCATCAAGTATTAATAACGCTAAATAGGTAGTTAATTACATTTTTTGATTAAATGAAAAAGGTAGATATATGCGTCAGTAACAATTTTCGATGGCAAAAAAGTAGGTATAAAAAGTGTCTAAGCACGATACATAGAAATACTTTCACTGTTACGTTATGATTGAATAAGTAAATTAACGTATAGGTAGGAATTGAAAAATACCTTTCCAAAACTCGAAAGAAGTTCATCAAAACTTTTCACAGCCAACCAAACTTTCCGCCGTTTTTTAGTAGGTAGATTATTTTGTCTGTAGTTTTTTTAACTAACAGCGAAGCAAAGGAAACAATCATAATAGTCCTTTATATGATTGTTCCCTTTTCAATTCACAACAATTTTTACAAAATTTTAAGCTTTTTATAATATTTCAACTATGTATTGTAATATTTGATTAAGAACAAAGAATTTAATGTCTTATTTGATTATTTTAGCCCACCAAAACAAATAAAGATTCAAAGTTGAAAATAGTAGGTTTTGACAGGCAACATTGATTACAGTACCATTGAGACGCCATTCTAACGCGATAGCCATCCCATAGCCATACTGACGAGACACTGTTGTTATTTTATTGAGACTGATACAATTTTTGTAGAATACCAATTTTGACAGCTGTCTCAATATAATAACAGTAGAATAACAATAGGATAGCGCTTTGCTTAAATTAAGAGAATTGGGGCCCAGTGGGCCTCAAGTCTGCTAATTTAAAACTATCGCAATATAATAACAGTAGTGTCTCAATGGTACGATTTTATTCATTTCGTATTCTCTTAATCAATAACGTTCCAATGGCTTACCACTGAATTACTACTCCACCGTTATTGAATCATTTGGTATTCTGCTATATGTTAGTGGGCGATGTCTTGTCAGTGGCTTCATAGTAACGTATTCTGCTATTTATTTAGACAGTTTGACATTTCTATCAATAACGTCGTGATGGTACTTTTACCATTCAACTACTATTGATACGCCATTGTACAGAGACACGTTTTTTGATCTTTTTGCTTCATGAAAATTAATTATTACCCTGATTATTATGCTCTATAAAGCAAAAAAAAAATTAAACAAGTCAAATCAAATCAAGCCAAGCTGTGACTGTCAGTGATTGAAGTCATTCCGGTGATTCCATGTGTTGTTTGTGTTGGTCAGTGTCCCCTACATTTTGGTGGTTTTAAGTGTTTACGCAGGCATTTTTAGATACGTACTTACGTACAATCTGGGAATGAGACCCCGGATCAGCATATTGTTGAGGCGACGGTTATTGGAAATTGATTAAATTATTTAAAATGTTAAGAGAAAGAGATCTAAAAATGGATGTCAAAAAACAAACTTTTAAGTAGTTCAGTTTTTGGAAATAGAATGCAATCTTTTCTCATTACTTTCATCAAGTATTAATAACGCTAAATAGGTAGTTAATTACATTTTTTGATTAAATGAAAAAGGTAGATATATGCGTCAGTAACAATTTTCGATGGCAAAAAAGTAGGTATAAAAAGTGTCTAAGCACGATACATAGAAATACTTTCACTGTTACGTTATGATTGAATAAGTAAATTAACGTATAGGTAGGAATTGAAAAATACCTTTCCAAAACTCGAAAGAAGTTCATCAAAACTTTTCACAGCCAACCAAACTTTCCGCCGTTTTTTAGTAGGTAGATTATTTTGTCTGTAGTTTTTTTAACTAACAGCGAAGCAAAGGAAACAATCATAATAGTCCTTTATATGATTGTTCCCTTTTCAATTCACAACAATTTTTACAAAATTTTAAGCTTTTTATAATATTTCAACTATGTATTGTAATATTTGATTAAGAACAAAGAATTTAATGTCTTATTTGATTATTTTAGCCCACCAAAACAAATAAAGATTCAAAGTTGAAAATAGTAGGTTTTGACAGGCAACATTGATTACAGTACCATTGAGACGCCATTCTAACGCGATAGCCATCCCATAGCCATACTGACGAGACACTGTTGTTATTTTATTGAGACTGATACAATTTTTGTAGAATACCAATTTTGACAGCTGTCTCAATATAATAACAGTAGAATAACAATAGGATAGCGCTTTGCTTAAATTAAGAGAATTGGGGCCCTGGAATGAAAACACCATGATTAACGCCATAGATTCCGTAAAAGAGGGGCCATTTAAAACCGCCTCCAAACAATTCTCAGTTCCAGGGCTCTTAAAAGAAGAGTTAAAGGAAAAAACGTTTACGCTGTGGGGGGCAGCAAAGTTTTGGGGAGTAAAAAGAAAGTACCTATTTACCGATGAATAGGAGCTGGAGCTTGTACAACATATACGATATACGTTGTACGTTTAAAGCCAAAGATACTAGTTAAAAATCTTCTAGTCATCAATAATGCTATAAAACTGCAATTATTTGAATAGGCGTTTATGAGAATTAAGAATTTGCTGTATGATTATTGAGACTGAGTTGTTTAAACTTGTTATCTAAACTGAATCTACTAAAACTACCAAAAAATGTTATGGAATGTCTTATTTCTTCCTTGACTTTTAAATAGTGGGGTAATATGATCCCCGAATCATTTTACCCGCACTCTAGGGATCATTTTGGACATAGGGGTGTACAAAATGATCCTTTAGTAGACCTTCACAAAAACAATTATAAAAATTATACCAGATGACTTACGCGATTAAAGGCTTACTAAATTTTGTACTTCAATAGACTAGCTACCGCTTCACTATTTTTAGTTTGGGGAAAAGTTGCATACAGTCGTTTTACAGCTGTTTTCCCTTAGGGGGATCATTTTGTACCACCTTCCCCTATCTTTTAATACGTTTAAATTAGACATCATGACCGTTTAGCTCTTTTTAGGTAACAAATTCGCAAGCTCCTTGGAAATCCATTTTAAAATCAGTACCTTTCTGGGCGTTATGTACGTTGAACTTTGGATATTCTTGGATGATAATATCTCTATGTATTTACGGGCCATTTTACTACTCAATGGTAGTGAATTTCAATATTTATGACGTAAGTAATACAAAATTCTTAAAACTTATATTAGCTTCAAAAGTAGTTAGTGTATAGTGGCCCCAATTTATATTTTTAATACTTATCTCTATAGAATCGCGTTGATGTCTTTAATATCAGATCGAGATCACTTACGAGCAATAAAATTGACTCACCTCGTAGGTTTCGATTCTTAATATATTATATCGGTATATAAAAATAAGATTAGATAAACAAAACCTGTAAATATAATTTGAATGCCTATATTTCATAAGCTTTATTTAATCTACTCTAAACATCGATAAACGAAGTATTTGTGACAATAGACTCATTTTTTCGGAAACCCTGGTTTCTCATTTTTACGTCATACGCCATTTCTGTGACTATGCAGAGTATTCAGAGTTAATTGAATCATTGTTTATTGAATAATTGATTAATCTTACAGATTTATTGACCCTTAAAATTCAGCTGATTTGCCCAAAAATTTTAGCTCTTACCTGTATTTGGTTTTTTAATTTGTAAAATCAATAAACCAAAATCTATCACAGTAAAAACTGGTCTAATGTAAGTTTAGGTTCTTGTTTAGCACACGGGGTTACAAATATTATTTACTAATTGTAGATTTTGATTAGGGAGTTCTGAACTAAAGCGTACCGGTGAGTCGATTTCATTGTACGTAAGTGTATATTAATTTATCACTATCTAAAAATATTATATCGGCAAGTATTTATGTTTGGGTAATATAGTACAGCGAAGCATTTGACAAAAAATAGACTTTGGAGGGGTTTAGAAGAGTGGAAGAATGAAGGAAAGATGGTTAGACTGTGTGAGAGGTAATATGGTAAAGAAAGGAGTTAATGTGGTAATCTGACTGATTATTCGCAATAGAGCAGGCAAATAATAGGTAAGTACGATTTACCTGAACTGCTGAGGTAATTTTGAGGGTAACATCTCCGTCCTGATAGTTGGCTTTCACATTATTGCTTAGAGTTTGGTATTATGTAGGTGACAGGCTGACAAGACAACCCTGTCTTTATTTGGAGGCAATACATGGCCTATAATGCCATATGTGACTTTATGTGTAGCAAAATGTTACCTAAGACTCTGCTCAACCTATCATCGAATTACGAGCGTTGATCGTATGTATGTATGAACCTAATGTATAAGTAAAGTTTTAATGCGTCTTCAGCTTTTTGCTCACTTCTTATTGAAGACGCAACACAAAGTGAAACACTTTTCCTGAACGGCTAATGGTACTAGGTAAACTTGAACTCTTTTTGAACTTGTTTTTATGAACAAGGGCCTCAAATGATTAGCAATAGCTAAACAAAATTTGTTTTTGTGTTTCTTTAAAGATTTATTTTGATAAATATCATTTTTTTCCTTATCATCACGTGGCAAAGACGTAGTTACTTACTTGTTTTTATTGGGTCTCTTAAGCAACTAATGAATAAAACAGACGAATTATATTTCTAGTATTTTTAATACAGGCCGCAGCATTAACAGCTTTACCGTTTTTTCTGCGACTGATTCTGGGAACTGCCGTGATTCAAACATTCCATTGGTACAAGCATAATACGACGCTTAAGAGGATACAGCATATAAGAAAAATCTTTATAGTTGTTTGTAAGTGGAATTAAAATTCAGTTTTTGTTATATAATTGACTACCTACTTAGACGATGCGGAATATATTCTCTCGCGTTCGGAGATCGGATAATAACCGGGTTTTGGTAGTGGTTGTATTTATAAGTAGATAATGGTTTATCTACAGCGAAGCTTGAAGCGAAGATTTTTTGCAACTACATATATAATTTTATGGCCAGTTTTTTGTTAGTGAATTTCCATAGTAAAAAGTTGATCCAAATCAACTATAGCAAAAAGTTGTTCCAAATCAAAATTAAGCCATGCGAGCTTTTGAAAGATGGCTTAGGTATTCTTAGTACCGAAACAGCAAAGTATCTTGCCTATACCAAAATAGTAAAAAGCATTTTCCCACTGAGAAAAATCTTAATAGGCCTACCTATTAAGATTTTTCTACCTATCTACTTTAAAAATTAAATAATTTTTTGTAGTAACCCCCGAAATAAATTTAAAGATTAGAACCATCTTGATCACACCAACGCTTTCAAGCAAAATAACCGCATCAAAATCGTTTCATTCGTTTAGGAGCTATGATACTACAGACAGACAGACACGTCACACTTACGAAAAACCCCTCTTTTTGCGTCGTCGTGGGGCAAACAGAGTATTTGAATATAACATATATATTAACTGCATTCACAGATTTTCTAATTGAAAGCTTACTTGAGCCAGGAATCGATTCTGGTAAAAATTCACAAAATACAATAGTTTCTTATGTGAATCTATGGGCGCAATAAATCCACATTCATCTATGATATTAAATAATCAATATTACTGTGAACCTACGGTTGAAGATTTTGCAACACAAATAATTGCATTACGATTTTAAGTAAGCTTAAAAACTTTGTGATTACTGTTTTATAGTCCCTAAAAATTAGGTAATCTGTCTGTCGGCCTATTTTCAAACTTTTTCTGGCTTAGCAGCCAGCCCTTCGTAAAACTAGCTTTTGATGTACTGCATGATCCATACCGCCATATGTGGCTTTATGTGTAACTAGGTTGTAGACCCATATGTAAGGTCGTCTGGGTAGGTTACCAACCTCCTTTCTTATTTCTGTGGTGAAGCAGGTCGCTGTGTTTCGGATTGGGGAAAGGTAGCCAGTGTAATAGCTGGCATGGAACGCATATCATTTCAGTCCCCAGGATGGCAACGCACTTGCAATGTTAAGTGATTTACCCTTAATATTGCAAGTGTCTATAGGCGACGCAATGGCGAATTTACAAATTTGCCGCCAGTAGGCTAATAAATTTTTGCCGCCCCCACTTCTGAAATTCGATAGCCTAGTTCCATCGAGCATATGCCTAGTTCACAATCATAGGTATGAATTACATTTGCAACTTTTTTTTTTGATATAAAAAGATCAAGCAAATGACTCTATTCCACCTGATGGTAAGCAGAAGTAAAGTCCAAATGCGAAGATAGCTGGCGCGAGAGATAAACTGCCGCGCTAGCCACCCACTCCTTGCTGACCTGCAAGGTGCTTCTTCACGCCTCTTTGAATGACCCAGGATTATAGGATTATTTTGCTATATCTTCCTATTAACATCAGTTTTTTTTCCTTTATTAAAAAATATAAAATTTCGGTTCTCGTTTTCTCTGTGTACATACATAATTAAAAAATTTAGGCCTTGTCTAAAATGTCTTCCCAGTCAACTAGTATTTGTTAATTTTTTTCAGCCCATGTGATCCCGGGGGCAATAGTGTCTGCATGCTGGCTTACACCCGTGATACCAGGACCTGTGCTCCTCACTATAGCAGTGGCCTTAACTGCTGCTGGAATGGATATTACATTAGACCTATGTTATGTCAGTTCAATACTTAACATTAGGGTAACCAATCAATATTAAGCTATGTATACATACAGGTTGAATTTTTCAAGTGGGCGTAGATGGCCAAAACCGAAATTATTAGCATCCAGCAGCATCCACCGCAATCCAGGCTACCGGGGCCAGTGCCCCGGTAGCGTAGCGGCGTAGCCTTTCGCTGTCGAAATTTGTCAGTGCTTGGTTTTGTTTTTAAGGCAAACATTGTTTCATCAAATTTTTGAAATTTGCACTTCTAAGATCCGAACGAAATATTTTTGCAAATATTGCACGGACAAATTTCGACGGCAAAAGCAGTGCCGTTAGCATAGTGGTTAACGCAGCCGCCCGGATTGCGGAGGATGCTGAGATTGATTCCCGCCTGGGGCAAGTCGATTCTTTTCAATGTGTTTTCTAGTTTTAAAAATATTTACGCGTTTGTAAACGTGAAAATGATTTCATAATATAAGGTAGTTTAATCTTATCTCGATGTCAAATATTTGCAAAAATATTTTTTTGAATCAATAGAATTCTATTTATTCAGAGCTTAAACTTTTTTGTGTAATTTTAGGAATTAACACCCACTTATGTGAATTCAGTGCACACAATCATTAAAATTATTGGAAACACATCGGGAATTATGTTAAGTTATTGTGTAGGACTAGCTACTAACCGGTATAAAGTTAAGTATGAAGTGTTATTAAATTATGTCTTATAAGCCTTTAGGTATATAAAAATCTAACCATTAAACTTTCGGACATTAACTCGACTAGTTTAAACTTAGTTTGAAGTGTTGGAAGTATCTGTTAACATTATTATTATGGTGAAATATTTTGAAAAGTATAAAAAAAAATATTCTGTAGTATCCATTAGTTTCTTGTACTTACTAAGTGCATACGCCAGGAGATTTTTTATGGCTGTCTGACTGGATCGCTTTTAAAAAAAAATGTTAGATTAAAGCCTTTAATCTAAGCTAAAATTACTGTTTTTTTTTCAGAACTCACCATTTGTTTGGAAACATATCTGGTGTTTCCACGCATCATTGTTGTTTCTGAGCGGATGTGTGTTTTTGGTGTGGGGGGAAACACTGGTGCAACCATGGAACTCCAATAGGACGATGTAGGTGAAAATAGGATATACTCGTACATATGTACTTACTTCTATTTTATCTATGTTTCCGTATGAACTGCTCGTTAATTATTATAGTAATTACAAAAGTAATTATCACAGGTATGACAGGTACCTATAAGGCTGCCTATCCACCGGAGCGGTGAGCAAGGTAAAAAGCTACCAATAGAATTGCACAAAATGTGGGGAGCAGTGATTTTATGCATGTGGATTTTTATCTCGCTCACCGTTTCGGTACACAGGCAGCTTTATGCTCAATCTCTCTCTGGTGAAGAGAAATTCATAACAGTTTATGAGGGTCTTGGTGTCAGATTAGAAAAAAATTCCAGCTCCACAAGTCATAAAATTGGCAAATAAGAGCCAGGGCCCGATCTAGAAGGGGACGGCAAAAATGAGAATCGAGCCCGCCGCGGACTAGATTAATAAAGTTTTGGCCAGAACGGCGAAATGGCTAGATCGGGCCCTAATAATGATGACCGGACGTCATGCAGCAGTCCCGCCACCTGGCGAGTAGATAGAGAAGTACTACGCCACCACTTTCAGTGCGACAAAAACTAGAACTAAATTCCACGAGTCGTGACTATTAAATTACTATCTGCTGTTTTAGAAATCTCTCATTGTTTAATTCATTGATTATACCTACCTATTAGTAGATATATAACGTAGTTCAAGCTTTGTTACAGTCAAGGAAATCATTCAGTACCTCGATAGGTACCTATACATATTTTTTTATCTCACGAAGTGAGTGAGATATACCTATTTGTGTACGTGCTATCTAAAAAAAGTCATTACACTGCACTTTGTGTATGTTTCTTTGTGTGAGTCCATACCTACTCATACCTCCAAAAAAAATCGGGTAGAGTGTACAAGGGTAGGTTTTACCTACAACCTAGGTTTTACGACGAGAACGAATCAGGACGACGACCTATGTACCAAGGTAACTACCAGTACCTACCTAGAGATAATAAGTAGGGTACTTTTTGAATAGGTACCTCGGTACTTAATTTTAGTAAGTCTTGATTTGTTATTAGATCTCAACGAAAGCGACGACGTGTAAAACCAATAGCTTCATTGATGTCTAATATCTTAGAAGTAGACGAAGAAGCTGATGTTGCGTAAGATATAACTCGGTTTTATAGTAGATAACATTTATTAGATGAATAGAATTGCTTATTTTTCAATTGTGTAATTGTGCTTTATTTCAGAAACAGATTACCAAGCTATAGTAAAAAGATATCGTTCAGTGGTCTCTTCAAAAGTTCACAGCCAGCTTGAACTAGATTATTGGCTTGAACGCTGTGTAAAAGTAAAAATATAATAAATATGGTATTAAGTTATCGGCCAACGACGTCGTATCTAACTATAATATAGGAGGCTTGGAATAATTGTTTGTTAACCGCACAATAATAAGATAACATTTTAATTAAAGACTACAATGAATTTCTAATAAAATACAAATAAAACATAAAGGGCTCGGATGTGCGATTAAGTTGTTTTGCTTGACTTAAAAAAAAAGAATGGGAGTGTTTGGCGGGAAATCATGGCGTCTGGATGTCGATCTTTATTTCAATAATTAAAAATTGCTTCGGAGTGGATTTTGTGTAGTGAAAGTGGTGTCGTTTTGTTGCATAAGCATCCGTGTTGACGAACAGTTATGAGGAATCATTGAAATAAAGGTTTTGTGTATGTGGCGTTGAGAATTGTATAGTGGTTGGAAATCTCACTATACAGTTCTCATCAGTCACCATCATGAGGTCTGTACCATGCATTTCCCGCCAAGTACTCCCTAGATGCATTAAAAAGTGTGGCATCCACATTTTAATGCAAAAATCAAGAAAGAAGATGAAACTGAAGACTTGGCTGTATGGGCTAGATCCCTTTGCCGTCCCGTAATAGGGAAAAATTACCAAAAAAAAAAAAAAAAGGTTTGGCGGGAAACAATGGCGTCTGGATGTCGATCTTTATTTCGATAATTCAAAATTGCTTCGGAGTGGATTTTGTGCAGTGAAAGTGGTGTCGTTTTGTTGCATAATCATCCGTGTTGACGAACAATTATGAGGAATCATTGAAATAAAGGTTTTGTGTATGTGGCGTTGAGAATTGTATAGTGGTTGGAAATCCCACTATACAATTCTCATCAGTCACCATCATGAGGTCTGTACCATGCATTTCTCGCCAAGCACTCCCGAGATGCATTAAAAAGTGTGGCACCCACATTTTAATGCAAAAATCAAGAAAGAAGATGAAACTGAAGACTTGGCTGTATGGGCTAGATCCCTTTGCCGTCCCGTAACAGGGAAAATTATACCAAAAAAAAAAAAAAAAAAAAAAAGAATGTCAATACGTCTGTCAAATCATGCTGTCTGTTTTTTTTTTCTCATACCACATCAACTCCCAGAATCTTATTTTGGTTGAATTTCTATAAGAAAATAGTTCTACAAAACTTTTTTCTAATTTGTTTTATGTAAGACATTAAGAAGTGATAATAGTTATTGAGTAATTTCTGTCAGTCTGTGCTAAAATGATGAACAGTATCGTTGAATATTGTGCTGAACACAGTGGATATAAATGCGGCTATTGCGGCAGTCCAAATACTAATTTTAGCCATGGTTAGTTAACATTTAAATATTCTTATTAAACTTCATGTACTTTACATTTATATCCATATTGCGCTGTTTTTATCAAAGTTTTGAACAGCGAGAGAAGTGTAATTCAGAAATGAAATATTAAATATAATTCAGTAGCAAGATAAGGTTTAATATGAGTAAGACAATTCTTGTTTATTAAATTAAAATCACAAAAAAGTACATACTAGTGGCATACATAAAAAATAGAGTAATGAATCATCCTAGTGTAAGTTTTGGAGGTAAAACTTCATTCAATTGTAGGAAATAAATACGTTACAATACATTACTTCAAATGAATTTGTAAAAATATAATAATTTTGTTATGTTGATAAGGCCAATATGTTAAAAAATCTATTTTTAGGAGTGTGGGCACATGCATTGAAGGCTAGCGACTATCAGGACTTAATAGATCGAGGATGGAGAAGGTCTGGTAAATACTGTTACAAACCCACCATGGATGTTACTTGTTGCCCCATGTACACTATTAGGTGTGTGTTTAAAACTTAATAATATTTTAGTGCTTATACTGCATAATTTATTTTATCGTTTTTGGAGTCTACAAGAATACTAGCATAAAGTGTTGTATATGTAAAGAGTAAAGATTTCAGGAATCTAGATTTCATAGCTTGCTTAGTATGGAGCTGAATTAAAGTATTGTAAGCAGTAGGGTGCAGTGTATTAGTTGCCATAAATTGAAAGATATAAAAGAAAACATCTCATCCATAAAGTAGACTCCTGTCTAATAACTTAACTCTTCATCGAGTTTAGCTTTTGTCTGCGAGTTCAATTTCTAGAGCTTCACGGCATAGTAGAAGAGGTTAGCATAGTTTGACTTACACCTTGGTGTTGCAAGTGTTTATGGTGACTTCTTACCATTAGGCAGAATATTATTTGGCACTCTTATAGTATAAAAAAGAACTGTTTTTTAAAATTTCAGGTGTAGAGCTCTTGAATTCAAAGCAACAAAATCGCAAAAAAAAATATTGAAATACTTCAACAAATATTTAATGGATGCAGAAGGAAATTCTAGTAGAAGTGAACGGAAAATGTCTACAAGCAGTAGTGGACTGCCCCATGAACATTTAGAAGAAGGCAGAGAGCAATTTGTTGAGAGCACAAGGCAACATCAAACTATTGATTTGACAAATGTTGTTAATACCAATATTCAAGGAGATAACCCTGTAGATAGAAAAAGTAATACATTGTGTTCAGGTTTGTATTTATTCACAACTTTAAGATAGCAATCTTGCAAACTGGTGCTTGTAGCACACTACCGATGCAAACCATAGCAGCGAAGCCGCAGTAGTTTTGTCATGACTTGTTCATCCGAAACAGTAGTCTAACTGCCTGTTCTAATGCATGCATTTGACTATGATTCTATCTTTTTCTCTCATTTTTACTAGAGGTATGGGCGTATTCGGCCCCCCCTACCACTAAACATCTAAATGCATCCTGGTAAGGTACACTATGACCCACCAGCACCCCGGGATCGCGACAGCATCTGTGCCCGCCCTTTTCGGGTCAACCCATGCATTGTTTAATTTTATTGTGTCTGCTGTCTGGCGAGACAACAGACCACCAGTTTTGTATACTGGCTGTCTCTTAAGAACATAGTTTAGACATCTATTGACATGTTCTTAAATGGTTCATGTCCAAGTAATAATCTCCATAACAGAAATTCAATATCAAAATTCAGTGCCAGCACACGTGTTCTCTTCTAATTACAATCCTGGGTCATTCAAAAGAAGTGAAGAAGCCTTGCAACTTAGCAAGGCTAGGATAGCTAGTGCAAGGCACTAGCTAGCATAGCTAGTCTAGCACTAGCTGCCTTTGCATTGGGTCTCCACTTCTGCTTACTATCAGGTGAAATGGAATCATGTACTTGATGTGTTTAGAAAAAAAGAACAGAAGCACGCGCGCGTTTAATTTGGCGTTTAATAGCCATTTGAGGCGCATACTGTGCATGGTTTGTTGCATGGACAGAGCTTTGGAATTAAATTATTTCTATCGTCGATTTTACTTTGCAGATGAAGTCCCTAAACCTGATTTATCAGCTTCACCTGCTGAGAATGCAGCAAATATGCAAAAAGGTAATTAATAGTCAAATTCCCTAAGTCAAAGTTAAATGTTTGTAATTGAATATAAGTAAGTTTGTTGCCAGACTTCCATGCTTAAGCAATTCAAAACGAGTTTCCTTTGACGCGTAAACTGATTTACTATAATATTTTATTACGTTTTGGTACGAGTGCGCAAGCGATTTTGATCTTATGGATGCTCAAGCATGTGTCTCCGCAATACTATATATGCTGTAAAAATAGAAATATGTATAGTGTGTTTTTGCTAAGGCATACCTACATAACATGTCCTATAAAGTTTCGTAGAAAACAATAAATAAATTGAATTGTCTATGTCTTTAGTTAGCTGTTATTTTCATAAGTTATACTTAGTACATTATTGCAAAGGCCTGAAATAGGCAATTGCAGGTTGAGTATAAGTTTGAAGACCGAGCCACGGGCGAGGACTTCACTAATACGAGACCGGCAATTGCCATTTCGGCCAAGGCATATATAGTGCTTTTCTCAAAAGAATGCAGGGAAATAAAACATACCTTTGTCGCATCTGGGACTTTAATTAAAAATTGCTATATGTTTGAATCCGGTCGATTGTTGTTTAAATCTGGTGGAGTACAATCAATCTCCATTTCACTCTCTGAACCGTCGGAACTCATTTTAATTATTAAATTTATAAATATAAGTATGTAAATAAACAAATCAAGACGAATTTTCAGCTTTGCCGCCATTTTTTTTTTAGTTAAATTTTCCCTGTTAGGGGACGGCAAAGGGATCTAGCCCATACAGCCAAGTCTTCAGTTTCATCTTCTTTCTTGATTTTTGCATTAAAATGTGGGTGCCACACTTTTTAATGCATTTAGGGAGTGCTTGGCGAGAAATGCATGGCTCATGATGGTGACTGATGAGAATTGTATAGTGGGATTTCCAACCACTATACAATTCTCAACGCCACATACACAAAACCTTTATTTCAATGATTCCTCATAACTGTTCGTCAACACGGATGCTTATGCAACAAAACGACACCACTTTCACTGCACAAAATCCACTCCGAAGCAATTTTGAAATATCGAAATAAAGATCGACATCCAGACGCCATGATTTCCCGCCAAACACTCCAAGCATTTTTGTATTTATCACCTGTGCCGAAAGATAAACGCATTTATAGCTATACAGCCACGTGAACGCAATTTGTACTAAGTAAAGAGACTTCGGTATACCACGATTGATAAAAGAGATCCAATCAAAGAGTATTTAATAACTCCAGCACGCCGTTTCATACAACATTGCTGGAGCGTTATGTTCCAAATTCAAAAAACGCTCCAGCAATGGATTTGATTTTCTTTGTCCGTACGCATGTAGGTAAATTCGATACTTCGAGTGTTCTTTTTTCGAAAATAATGACAATATTTCCATGCATGTTTTGAGAAAAAATATTTAATTCACCAAGGCTAAGTTTTGTGAAAATTTAAAATAATATTCCTTATAGTTCAAGGCCCTGATCCGTCTAAGCCAGTGTGTAAAAAAGCGAAACAATTGAGGCGAGAAAGAAAACTCGAAAAGCTCAAAGAAAAGGGTGTTGATATCACATCTCTTACAAATAACTGCAAAAATAAGGAAAAGGAACTTGAAGATTTTATAAATGAAATATCTAATAATTTCAAACATAAATTAGAGGTATCTATATTATATAAATTTTGTTTATAAAGCTATAAAAAAATACTTGATTTATTGTTGTTGATTTTCTGTGTCAATCTACAAAAAAATTGTTGCAGATTAAACTAGTCCGCACATCTCCACCGAGTCCAGAATGGTTGGCGACTGCCAAAGAAACACACCAAGTGTACGTGAAATACCAGACTGTGATACATAATGATAGGCCACAAAAATGTACTGAAGCTAAATTTAAAGATTTTCTAGTGGAAAGTCCTTTAATAGTGAGTTTCTGACCCTATTGATCTGTTTTTACTTATCTGTAAAATTAAGCCTACCTCACCACTGGCTTTGTTCCCACTGGTGACGAATGGGAAAAATTCCAGTTCTTGACTGTCCCATTTATCATAGTGATGATGTGTGAGAGATGGTATTTCCAGTCGTCAGCATCTATACTAGTGGTTAGGACTGAGAATAACCCAACCAAACTATGCACAATGAGCTTGGGAAAAATAAAAAAGTTTTTTATTTTATTTCATCAACCATGGTTTTTATTTCACTTCGATACGATACGTATTTACAAAGTTATTAAGAATACATTTAAGGTTGTCGTGTGATGCCGGCAGAGTAGAATAGCATCACCCCATATCCTCCAATGGGTGTCGTAGAAGGCGAATAATGGATCAGCAAAGGACTATTGATCACCTTATACTCCGTCCACCAATCCGCATTGGACAAGCGTGGTGGACTACTGCCTAAACCTCCAATGACATGGCTGTTACGATGATGATAGGTTTGGTATAAAACTGTACTCTGCTTTTAGTCGCAGGCGAGGGGCTAATGACCGTGATGTTATATTCTGCTTTCATTTCATTCATTAGGGCGACGCTCATCTTAAAAATATCTATTTATTTAAGTTTACTGTTTAAAAACCTCCTAAAATTATTATGTTATTATAATTGTCCGTTATCTAAAACTATAACACAGTCTCGAATATTAAGACATTACCTGCGCGACACGTCCTTTTTGTACGACGCTCGAGCGCGGGAGAGTGCTATGATGTGACGGCAGGCAGATGCAGGAAAAATTAGCGTGCGGATATTTTTACGAACTTTTATTTTAGAAGTCATTTCAAGTATTACAGTAAAAATTTAAATGTCATAGTTTAAGTCGAAATGTCGTTATTTTCATTATATCTGGCCCTTGGGATTGATCCTGAGACCTATGGATTTAATTCTGGTGAGCAAACCAGCAGACCACAGGGACGTGTCCTAATATAGTATTTACTATTTGAAAAAAAATTATAAAATTTATTTTTACAGGAAGAATACAATCCTGACGGTCCAGTATGTGGATATGGTTCATTCCATCAGCAGTACTGGTTGAATGGGAAAATTATAGCAGTTGGTGTCATTGATATCTTGCCCAAATGCGTCTCTTCAGTATACTTTTTCTATGACCCTGGGTATATGAACCTGACTCTTGGCACTTATGGCGCCTTAAGGTAAAATATTTCAATTGTTTAGTGTACTATGTATTTCGTGTGTGTAGTATATAACATACTTATTTCTTTTATGATACAGCAATATTGATATATCAAATAATTGTACAGCATGTTTTATTTACGGGAAACACAGGATTGTTAGGCCACCCACAAGTTGGACCGACGGTATGGATTAATCGCAGTAAACCGCTGGAAGGGAAGCGTGAGACCGGTCAGGTTGGAGATCCTTGGGAGAGGCTTATATAAGAATCATCGAAATTGGCTTACAAGTTCCAAAAATATCAACACAAAGTTAGAAAACTTCATATTATGACTGCATATTTTCAAGATTCTAACAAAGCTACTGAACTGATTCATGTAAATTTTTCATGGAACCATTTAGAAAGTATAATCTTTTAAACAAAAAACAATATTTTTTTCCAAATCGGTCCAAGCGTCTTCGAGTAATCGGGGAACATACATAAAAAAAAACTCACAATACATTAATATGATTTATTATTGTTTTATGTGTTGTTTTTTTGTTAAAGTGTTATATTATCAACTGATATTCGGGTGATATGCCTGCTCATAGCAATTGATATCAAACCTAGCATTTAAAAGGGTATGTAAAGATAGTTTTATGTTGTTTCAGAGAAATACAATTTACGAGACAATTGAATAAAACGTCCCCCGGGCTTCAGTATTACTACATGGGCTACTACATACATACGTGTACAAAGATGCGGTACAAAGGCAACTTCTATCCCTCAGATCTACTTTGCCCAGAGACTTACAAATGGTTCCCTATTAAAGAGAGCATTACTAAATTAGAAGCGTCTCCTTATTCAAGATTAGACCCTGATCTCGATAGCGTCGATGAGAACTTCCCAAGTGATAACGATTTAAATTATATGCCCATTTGGTATAAAGGGACAATCATGTTGAATAAGGTGTTTAGAAGAAAATTGAATAAGAAGAACGAAGATACTGAGGAGCTGTTGCAGTATGCCCGGCTAGTTGGCAAGAAAACGCTCAATAAATTGGTTCTATATCGAAGTTAGTAATACAGATAGTAGCTTATAGTAGTAAATATGAAAGAGCATTGTGTCATGACCACTGATTATTTAAATAAAAATTTTGATAGATACTATATAATAATGCGTTTACTAATGTTTAGTTTTAAAATGTGTATTATTCAAATTAAATGTATAATTTTATCGGTGAAAGCATTATACGGAGCGATCTGAGATAAGATTGCACAATTAAATTGCTGCAAATTATAGAATGAATTTTTCAAGTGGGCGTGGATGGCTAAATTCGAAGCTATGAGGAATAGCGAAAAGTACAGCTTTTTTGTCAAATTCCTAGCTAAGAATATTGATTTTTGCAAAATCTACTGATGTAATTTTAGTTTTCATCGGGACTCCCGAGACTCCTTTGAGTAGTTTTCGCTATTCCTCATACTTTCGAATTTGGCCATCCACGCCTACATAAAAATTCAACCTGTATGTATGTCGCAGGCGGATCGTGTGAGAATTGTTAACCAAAGAAAACCGTTTCTTGATAAATCCGTAGTAGATTCTATCTATCAATATTAGGCCAAGCGCGCACTACGATTTTACTTCTTGCGATACGATTTTAGAATCGCGCTGTAAATTATCGCAGAAAGTACAGTGCGCGCACTGCGATAAAAAAATATAGTCATTGCTCAGGCTCATGATGGATTCAGTACAAGTTGCTTGTCTCTATTTACTACTTCGGAGATCATCGGCTATATCCCAAAGAGTTCAATGGCTATCATAGAATGAAAATGCAAACAGTTTATTCCAACAAGGTGGTCTTTCTTGTATTGCGATTATTAAATGTTCCACATCTAGTCTCGTTTCGTATTGGGACTCCAGTGGAGATGCAGGCGCTGACATGTTTATTCATGAAAGAACGGAACACGAATGGGCGCCGGCCGGTCGCCGATTTTTCTGTCGCAGTGCGCGCGGGACCATACAAATCCATATGCTGCAGTTTACTTCCGCGATAATCGCATCGCGAGCAATCGCAGAAAATTGTGCCAAATCACAATTTTAAAATCGCTACGATTTATTACTCGCATGTGCGCGCACTACCGTACTACCTCATACGTTGCATTCGTAGTGCGCGCTTGGTCTTAGTGGGCATAAATTGTATAATCGAAAGGAGATCGCTTATTATTGGTAGGATGTGGTTATTTTTTTTATGACCAAGCGAAGTGGAATTATTGTCAGTCATCACTTTCACAGACTACAATCCGCTACGCCGTTTCGGCGTGCGAGACGATCCGCCTGCGACATATACGCATATAGATTTGGATTTGGACATACTTACATGGATTGTTACGAAATTAAAAATCACTGTTGACGCGTCATTTAACGAACGCATGCCGATAGGCAAACACGAACGTTGCCGCTACGTGGGCTTATATCTTTTTTACTTAATATATTTTTTTTGTCAAATCACAATAGTTGCTACTGGTAACAGTTAGGATAAAAAAGCCCCAATTGTTGTCAGTTATGAAATATAACTTTTTGGTGGTGCATTGCCACCAAAAAGTTGCAATATTGCAATATTCCAAAATTATATACAAATACCAGGTATATAATCTAAGACAAATACACTTCGAATAAATTTTATCAAATATGTTGACAGTTGTTGTTTTAAAATTTTATCGATAATGGTAAAGTAAAGGAGGTTATTTCATTCAGCCACAATCAAGCAATAATTAGGTAGGTATAACATTGGTTTAGGTTAGGTTAGTTAGACTCGCGACCTATACGCGCGAGCCGAGCGAACGGAGCGAGCGTGCCGCGGTAGCGGCCGGCGAAGCGCCAGAAACGTTTTTACATTTTACAAAAGGACTATCACATGTCTTTTGAGTTTTTATGATGCAATCAGGAAGATTTCTCTGATGATAATCGGGAATTTTTAAAATCTCACTAAAAACGATTGGGAAGTTTCTTTATCTAATTGTCACCACTGGTAACATCTGGGATTTCATTTTCCCTTTCGTCACCACTGTCGGCTGGCAATAAATGAGTTTTTTTTTCTCGTTTGTCGTCAGTGGGAACGTAGCCAGTGGTGACGGCTGGGAATAACCGAGTCCTTTGTGATAGATAAAAATTTGATTCCTTGTTTTTCTGGAAATGGAATGGAATATGATGAGTGCAGTTTCGATTTATTGATATTAATTATTAACTGAAATGTCGGCTAGCAAAGCTTATTAGTTAGTTGTTTGAGAAATAGTTTAATTTAATGTTTGTTTTATAATTCCCACCTAGGTATGCGAATGTTTGCGACAAATATTTTTATACCTATTTAGTTTGTACGATCCATAAATGGAAAAGTAATTTACTTATACACAATTGTACAGGCCCTTAGGGCCGGTTTCACAGGTTCTGATTAGGAGATATCTGGCAGATAAATTAAGTCTAGTATAGACTATCTGTCAGATAAACGTTAATGGGAAATTAATTGGAACCTATTAAACCAACTCTTCGTATTTCTAAGCTTATTATTAATTATTAGTAATATGAATAGATATCTATGCCAGTATTTCAACATCGCATTATAAAAAGGCATATAAAAATTTTGGAGTTTTTCTTTCTTCCATATGAACCAAAATTCATTTTGTATCTTCTTCAATAACATAATTACGTTTCTTTATTTTACCTAGAATGAACCAAGACGAAATGTGTGTGTTGCTAATTGCAATTGGCCTTACATAGGGCAATGAGAGGTTATGCTTGGATATTTGTTTTTTCTTTTTGATATGTGTAGAAAGGTAAATACAAATACCAGAAAACTATTATCACTTTCTCCCACACATCTTTTTTATTATTAAAACATGCTGAGGACTTTGGTGGTCATAGCTTTTTTAACAAGTTTGAAAATGTAATTTGTGTAAAATTAAGTTTTCTGATACAATTTACAAAAATAACATGTTTAAAATTCGATTGAGATGCCTGTTTACAAATTATAATAATTTCACTTAATTTGACATTGAATAATATCAGTCCAATATCGAATTTAATGTCTATGTACAGACAAACGTTATACATTTTATTTAGCAATATCTAAACACTACCTATTAATATTATGGCTTTTTTTACGACTTTTGTTTAGTAGGTACAGACGACAGCAAATCAGGCTACCCAAACCCAAAGTCAATAATAATAGACGCCGTCTTGGTGGAGTGGTCAGTATACATCAAGCGATTCCGGGTTCGAGCCCTGGTAGCGGCAAATATTTGTGTGATGAACATGACTAATTGTTGAGGAGTCATGGTTGTTTATATATTTATTTAAGTTAATTTATAAAAATATCAAAAAATATTATGTATATTAAAAAAAATGTCTGTTATCTAGTATCCATGACACAAGTTCTTAATGATACTTACTTTGGGCTAGATAATTGGTGTGAGCGTGGAAATATATTATAATAGAGCTCTAAGTCTATTGAAGAATAAAAGTTTGTGAACCTTATCTGTCTTGATTGAAATTGAAATTGATACCAAATTAAATAAAAAATAAAAAACATGGAAAAAATTCCTGTCATGGATAAGTGCTGAGACGGGTTTCAATCATAGCTAAACTTGCCAAAAAAAAGCAACTGATCTGTCTTCTTTCTTTACTGACGTGTTCGGAATAAACCATAAACCATATTAGTCATTAACGGAGTTTCTCCCGAGTTCTTGTTGTAAAAACACGTATTGAGAGACTCCATTTTTAACTAGATCTACCGTACAATTGTCTGTTACTCCTAAGTCACAGATATATCAATCTAAGGAGATCGGTCGAATCGCCGAGTTCATAGGAAGACAGAGTGTCGCGACCAGCGGCCGTACTACATAACATGGTTCTAGTTGAGCATGCCGTAATATACACTATTCATTGCGCGCGTCTTAAGGACTGCAAAGCGATGAAAGTTAAGCACAGCCGCAAACGAGATCGGTCGAGTCGCTGAGTTACGTATTCACTTGACTTTATCGGAAGGCGAAGTGGCGGAAATGTATGCCCACACTTGGGCATACACTTGTCGCAAGTTAAACGCCGGCTTGGCCTATCGCCTTGTATTATTAAATCTGTGCTCTAAGTACATTTTCACTTGAAATTGGCGAAATGCGTAATCTTGATGTGTCGCGAACGCCATTTATTTAAAAGAAGAAGTAGTCATTTACTTTTTAGGTGTCAAGATCTCTATTCGTATATCTCTAAATTTAAGTTTTTTTAATGACACAAAGTGTTAATTTAGTCGCACCTATGTAATTAAAAGATTTGATTGTTTTTGGAATTAATAACAGATGTTTGTGTTCCAGTAATATAATGGTATGAATAAATATTTAGTACACAGTGTAGTGGTTTGATTTAATTTACCCATCGTTTTCTATTTAATTTCGGATTGAAAATGTTATCCATATTGCTTTACTTTTGCCTATGTTAGATATCAAAGAAAAGAATAGCGACTCAATGTTCGCGAATTGTATATTTTTTTCATTGATTCCTAGTAGACTTCTTGATGGTATGGTTTATTAACATTTTTAACCGACTTCAAAAAAGGAGGTTCTCAATTCGATTGTATTTTACGAATACCGAATATTTAGTAGGTAATACCTACTTAGATGTTTGATGATGATGTTGAGTTGTAATGAGATAGCTGTAATAATTCTGGTTCTCCTCTGCACCCACTTTATTTGGGTCGGCAGTATGTCTTGATATATTTTTAAAAAAAATAAAAAGTGACTCCATTCCACCGGATTTATTTATAAAGAGATTTATTTTTTTATGGTAGGTAATTATTTTTAAATATAATTTTCCACTTGATTACCATCAATTGGCAGAAGTAGAGTCCAAATACGAAGATAGCTAGTGCGAAAGATAAACCGCCGCGCTAGCCACTCTCATATTGACAATATTTCTTTTGATTTTTCCTGCCTGACACCAGCCCTTTCTGGGAACGACTGCTATCTTACGACAGCAGCCGAGACCACGATCTTAACATGTTTTCCGAAGCACGGAGGAAAATCCAGCCGGTCACCCATGCGAGGATCGACCGCGCGCTTAGATTAGCAGCGTTTTCCAAACTGAGGCGTGAACTAGTCTAAAGGTAGCTGCGAAAATTGTGACAAGTTAAAAAAATTGTTATCATACATTTTATGAAATCTTCAGGTAGGGCGCCCAGGGCTCGATGTAGGGGGGGCCAGCCAGACATACGTACAGTGCGGCAAAATTGAGAAATTAAAAAAAAATCCTAGGGGTGCTTTTGGCTTTTGTCCAGAGCGTCGATAGGGCCCTGGGGGCGCCAAATGATTAAATATTTATAGGGGAGGCGTAGTAGGTAACATCAAGTTTGGAAAGCACTGGATTAGCGCGTAGCTTAGATTTTGTGATTGTTACGTTTACCTACCTATTTTGCACGCTTTTTAAATTACTATTTCTTTCAATAAGACGTTTGCTGTGCAGGCCTTTTGAAATTAAGTTTGTTGAGATATTGTTTTGTAATAATTTGTGATGATGTGATGAAGTATTAGTCATTTCCCTCGTTTGAAATACGAAATAAAAGGCATAACATGACAGTTTAAATGCTAATAACAACCTGTAAAACGTGCTATGACATCATAATCGCATTAGAAATGTTCTTAGGTAGACAATATCCTTCTAGATTATTTTTTAAACGATTATGTTAATTATAAAAATAACCTATTGTGCGTTAATTTCGCATGAGGATCTCAAGAACGAGTCTTGCAATAAAGGAGCACGACGTTCTTGTAATAAAAAGAGCAAAAACTTCCATAACACGGGCGCCACGAGAGCAATGGCTTCAAAGTAAGTAGTCCTTTGCCCTTACCACGATGCTACGCATTTGAGTCACTTCCGACAGGACCAAAAACGTTACAGATTAGGTAAATAAATAAACGAGGCCTGGGCGTTTAGGATTATATCTACATCAATAGTACCAACCAATAGTACCTTTATTAACTAGCGTCAGTATTCGGAATTTTGATTTTGTCGACTAATAGATATTTAATGAAAAATAAGTTTGTTTTTGTAAATTTTTAAGCACTTATAGCTACGTATTTTTTTATTTTGTATTTTTTTAATGCTTTCTTATATTTTTCAAACTTTTGTTTAATGTTTAAGTTTTTTTTATTATCTATAATTTTTTACTTTTTTTTTAGCGCCGCTGATCATCTCGCTAAACAGCTTAAAAACTTAAAGGCCGCAGCATTTTACAGCAGGTAACCAAAATCTCTCAGTTCTATTTTTTAAAAATTAGAAAAAGACTTGCTACGGAAATGGTAAAAAGGCCGCGCTTTCTATATCATGTCTGTGTCCCTTACTATGAGTTTTTCCGCCTGATGGTGGGAACTAGCAGTTTCCACCCAATACTCAGGTCCAACATATAGCTACGCTACTTTCCGAGTACGAGAATTGTAAAAACATTGCCTCAAAATACGCATCGGGCTAATCCTTCAATGATTTTGAATTATTTTTAGTTATGTATTTACCTTTAATTAGGTAGGTACTTTTTCTATGTAGTACCTATTAGCATGGGTACGTACGATGATGCAGCTCGTCTGATGCTCACATGTAGGTACAACCCAGGGATGATCTCCCTTACCACGCAACATACTGCATATCCTGTCCATCCTCAGGTTGCTCGAAATTGCAATTGCATTACTAATTCGCATAGCTACCTTCTTTTTTTAACGGAGAGGTCAAATGCATTTATTTACGAATCATCAGTACCTATGATGCAACTGCAGGGGTATGTGGGACTCAGAGGTAAAGGAGTTCTCCCCACTACCCACTAAACATCATCTCCGGGCATCTTGCCAAGGCACACTATGATGGCGACCCGGGATCGCGAGGCTTTCGCTTTTCACCGGGGAGCCATCTATGCCCGCTCCTTCAGGCCCAATCGGTGCATTGTTCAAAGTTCAGTCGCGTCCGACATCCGGCATAACCGGCCTCAACCGAGCCCAAGTTCCGCTTCCCCTGAAAAGGGCATTTTCCCGCGTCCCCTAATAGTGGTGCCAATTGTCAATGCTATCTCTGATGCAACTTAGCGCAATTTAAGCTCAACAGCTAAAATAATTTTGGTGCAATTTACAAATTTTGGTGGTAAGCAAAACACCACTAAACCCACCGAAATTAGATTTTTGTCATCAAATATTTGTAAAAATATTTCGTTCGGACCTTAGAACTTAGAACAAACTTCAAAGATTTGATGAAACAATGTTACCATAAAAACATAAGCACAAGCACTGACAAAGTTCGATGGCGAGAGTAGTGTCCCGGTAGTGTAGTGGTTGACGCAGCCGCTCGGATTGCGGAAGATGCTGGGTTCGATTCCCGCCCTGGACAGTCGATTTTTTTCAGTGTATTTTCTAATTTTAGAGATTAAACCTGTTTAACAATCAATAAAGAATGTTATTATAATGCATCATTCAAAATTTCAAGTTAATCGTGATTAACTTTCAAAATTATCACTTTTTTTTACTAAATGTCATTTCTACTTTGCTGCCATCGAAATTACACACTCCAAATAAACACATCTTTTTTTGTTTTTCGTATTCTTTCGTTTTCATCTCTGGAAGTCACTGTGAAAATGACGAACAACTGCAGCGCTTGAGGACAGCAGAATTTTTAATGAACAGATTTATAAATATCTGTTCCCCGAGCAATGCTGCATCGTAGAACGAGTTTTTGTTTTCATGTCTAGGCACATTTTGACGAGGTTTTTTTAGCTTTGCCCTTTAAAGATTTGTGGCCTTAGGACTTTAGACTGAGTGACAGAAATGAAATAGACTTCTTCATCATCGTCGTTGTTACTGGCGTTCCCCCGTCCACATAAATTATCATCTTGATCTTTCGGCAGCGTCTACCTTTTTTACTTTCTCGTATACGTAGTATAGAGGAAGTCTTGTTAATCGTCAAAAAATTCGACCTCCACATTTTGACGGATTTACACGTTTTGGACCTCCCTGAGTCCAAAAATACCGTTTTTGGAATTATGTCTGTGCATTAGCATGATAACTCGAGTATGCTTTAACTTATTGCAACCAAATTTAACATGCATGTATGACATCAAAATATAAGGTTTCTATCAACTTTTGAGTCATCGATCACGAAAGTTAATCAACCAAGTGCGCGGTCTTTACTCGAATGGGTTACCAAAAGTTAACATGCATGCATGACATCTAAAGTCAAGGGGAGACCACTCCCGATTTTTAATTTATTACCATTCATTTTTTACTGCATCTACTCGTCTCATACGTTTCCAGTCATATCAACCGGAACTTCTGGTGAAAAGCCGCGCCAAGCTGGCACTGTCCGTCGTTCATAAGTCCCTACTTTTTCTCTACGCCCTTTAATAAGGCATTGGCTAAGGGTGTTTACTAGGCCCTTACCCCCTTGGACTAAAGTCATGGTTTAAAACTTGTGCTGTCACTTTTATTTGCTGAATGAAAGACAGAGCATCACTTTTAAACCATCACTAAATTTAGTCTACGTTTTGTAATAAGGGGGTAAGACTTTATATTTTTTTAGTTTATCTATGTTACCGGCCAAACCCGACTCCAGGACAAACTAGTTTTGCCTAGGCTAAACTAGTTGATCAGCAGGTTAGGGTTATTTTTTTTATGACCAGGTGGGCTCTTCCGAAACCAGTGCGGTCCCCCTGGTCATAAAAAATAACCCTAACCTACTGATCAACTAACCCTAACCTACTGAGCAACTAGTTAAGCCTAGGCAAAACTAGTTGGTCCTAAAATCGGGTTTGGCCGGTAACATGTATACACAGTTGCCGCAATTGTTGATAGCAGTAAGATATGCTTGAACTTCTCCTTGAATAAGAACGAGGGTACTACTGTACTGTACTGGATTAACGATTAATGGACACGGGGAAATTTAATGGAATTAACGAGTCCGTTAACATTTGTTAAAGTTAACTTAAAGTAAATAATAAATAAATATAATATAATAAATATAAAAAGTTAAAGTTAATCAGTTAATTGAAATGTTAACTTCGTCAATTAACGATTAACGACATAACAAGTAATCCCACCTATGGGTGTCAGTTGTTTTTATTTTCAAAAGATTTTATTAATTATATATTTCAGTTTTTATCAATGTAAGAATTGACCGAAAAAATAAGCATCCAGGTAATATTTTAGAAACAGTTTGAGGAAAGCCTTGTTACATCTGCGAGAGGGTACCAGTTTAACTTGACATCAATAGCTTTGTATTTTATGAAGGACTTTTGCACAAATAAAGCTAATAAAGTATTACCAAAGTTAGAATATAGCGAAGAATTACAAATTGTGTAACATCATCTACATTAATCTTTACATATACGATCTGAGACATTAACGCAAGAGAAACCGCAGGCAAAGTGTAACTTTTAGTTATTTTTCTATCCTTCGGGAACAGAATATTTTTGGATGAAAAACATTGTCATTTTTCTTGACAATAAGGAAACTAAACCTGTAAGTATATAGGACACCAGCTCCTTCACATTACCCAATTGTTTGTATAAAAGTAATCTTTGTAACTTGTGATGTGAGGAGAAATAAATATGTTTATTGTTATTATTATTTTGGGAAAGTACAAGGGCGGATCCAGCTTTGGCGCCAGGGGGGGGTCACATAGTCGTGGTTAAGTCCAGTGGTGTAACTATAGGGTGGCATGGGTGGCAAAATGCCACGGGCCCCGGTAGTGTCACTGACATTTCAAAACTAGGGGGAGGGGGGGGGGGGGTATATGAATTTGCCACGGGCCCCACATGGTATTATAATTTAATTTTGATAATAATAGATACAGGTAAAAAGTACGATTCAAAAACCGGATGATTTTGGAAAACCGGTTATTCCGATTTTCATTCAAAAAAAACCGGCTATATCGGTTTTTTCAGGTTTGAGGTAAAAAGTCAATAAAAATTGAAAAAAATAGGAATATTTTTTTCTTTTATATTAAATTGTAGATTTGCATGATAAACACTTTTTGATGTAAAGAAATAAGTGATTTACTTCAAAAAGTGTTTGAATGTCCACGCTCTCGCAATGACATCAGATGTCTTGCTTCCAGAGTTTAACTTCAAGAAGTACCATGGAACTGATTAAAAGGTTGGACTGGGCACAACACCGTTATAGTAGTTCGGTAACCATAAGACTCAGACCAATAAAAATAAGGGTCATCGGTAGCGAAAAGGTCAATAAGCTAGCAAGGCCTGGGACTCAAGGACTACAATTTGGCCCAGAGCCTTTCTGTCGTATCCCAAAGAACCAGGCTATGAAATACTTAAAAACCCACCTCCTCTGAGAGGCAAAAGCGGACTGGCAAAGAACGCCTGGGTTAAAACATTCAAAATCGAACCATACTCCCGTAAGCGCACTAACCAGCAGTGATGGAAATCGCCCCGAAACAACGAAATAATAAAAGTGGCGCCAGGTCATGGAATTCTCCATGAACTGGCGCCACTTTTATCAGTAGAACCAAAATGTTCTGAGCCGGTTCTCTCGACGGAGTGCTTGTATCAGTCTGCTCTGAATTCCGATACCTGGGTTATACATACAGCAAAACGGTAATATAGACCGAGATGTCAATCATCGAGTAAGCTCAGGATGGATGAAATGGCGGCAGGTTACGGGGATAATTTGGGACTCCCATTGAGGCCCCTCAATGGGAGTAAGTAAGCGGCCCCAATGGGCCGCTTACAATGAGCCTCATAAGAGGCTTAAGGTCACGAAAAGGGCAATGGAGAGGGCTATGCTTGGAGTTCCTCTGCGTGATCATATCAGAAATGATGAGGTCCGTAGGAGAATCAAGGTTACCGACATAGCCCGATTGACGGCCGTTGGGCCGGAAAGGTCCTCGAGTGGCGACCACGTACCGGAAAACACAGCATTGGTAGGCTCCCCACAAGGTGGACCGACGATCTGGTAAAGGTCGCGGGAAACCGCTGGATACGAGCAGCGCAGGACCAACCGGTTTGGAGATCCTCGTGGGAGGCCTATGGGCGTCTCTGGGCTGAAATGATGATGGCACTCCCCTTGATTACCTCAAAATCTATAAAAGCATCTTGAGATCTGTCGTCCTGCATGGATCAGAAAGTTTGGCATTAAAGCGAATGGATGAAAATAGATAACACGTGCATTTGTGGCAACAATTTTTAAGAACACTATTACAGATTGAAATTTTAAAATGTTTAACTTAGTACTTTATTACTAAAGTTTAGTCGTACCGGTTGAAGTTAGGTCTAGCTAGACGTTAGTCGAAACCTTGTCGAAACATAGCAAAAAACCCTCAGGAAAAACCGCAGATCAAAAAAAACACGAAGGTGCATGGCGGCCATGGCGCGGTAAATTCAAATTTTCCCGAATAATGCGTTTGCCGTCGAAGTATTATATTAAATTATTTAAATATTGAAAGAAGAAGAAAAAACTTAATTAATAAAAAAAATTAAAATATATAAAAACATTATTTTAATTAGTGGTCCACCTAGGTCCTGGACCCAGCCCAGGGGGGGGTCATGACCCCCATGACCCCCCCCCTGGATCCGCCCTTGGGAAAGTATCTCATCATGATGTAAAAAATCAGATAGCTAACAATATCTACTAACGGAACGAAAATTAACCTATAAGTACAGGAAAATAGATAAAATATTTGATTAATTATTAATCAATTAATATGTAATTACAATTTAGTTTAATGCACGACCTTAGCCAATGCACTTAATTTGCGCTAGCGACTGGTGAGTATCTAGGTAGGTATCTACCCTAATATTTAGTTGGCCACACTAAAAAAATGTGTGCATTATCGCAGCAAATGTTATGCTTTGGAGAGGTATATATAACAGATAATTAGTTCATCATCAGGACTAATTTGTTCATCAATAGCAAAATTTGTTTGAAATGTAGTTTTAAAGTTATTTGGTAAAAACAAATTTTGCTGCAGTAATTTTTGAAACGGTACACTGGCAATTTTTTTTCATAAAATTGTTAGCTTGTGAAGAACAAAAAAATTTCGCGAATAGCAAAATTTGTTCGTGTCCGCTGATAGATGTAGATTATTTAGGTACTTATTTTTGGTAAAGATTGCGGGAAATCGCTGAATGCGGGCAGCGCAGGATCGATCTGGTTGGACATTTTTGGGGGAGGCCTATGTCCAACAGCGGGCGAGCGTGTCCCGGCTGATATGGTGATGATGATTTACTTATTTCTTGGAGTGTCAGTTTCTGTTGATTTCACAAACCATTGGCTTAGCTTAGTTCCTATCCTAGTTATTTGACGATAAGTACTTAGCAAAGTTCATTTAAATAAAGAGTTTTTTCATTTCATTTCATCTTTTTAAGTTATGTAGGTAGGATGTGCTTATTGGTTAAATAATACACAGAAATAATAATATTATTTCTGTAGTTAAATATATCGCTAAGGGCCAGTTTCATAGGTTTTAATTAGGAGATCTGGTGGCAGTTAAATTGACAGTTTTGTGTGGTCTGTCTATCAATTAAACGGCAATGGGAACTTGGAGGCTGCGAAACAGGGCCTAAATCTTTGAAATAAATAAAAACAAATGTATCTTTTTTACTTCGGGTGTTTTCGTATCGATATTTTATGCTTTCTTATTGTTAAGTAGCTTTTCTAATTTCCTAGAGCTTTCTTTTTAAAGGCTGTGTCCATGGCATTGGGTTTCAAGATCGTGTCTTATATCTTAAATAGATCGACCGACCAAGTGTTGCATTTCCCAGGAAAATGCTTAAATATGTTACAAGAACACTTTCTAAATAAAAGTAACTTTACTAATATAATAATCATAACATTAGTATCTATTATTTTATTTAACTATTTTATCTACCTACCCTTGAAAAAGTATCCAAGGTCATGTAGCTGCTGCTGATATCGTCTAGTTAGTTCGCACACTTCAGTTAATCTCAATACGTCCGTCAATCTACGACAATATGATTGGTATCAATTCAGTGCTTAGAAAGAACTGTGCAAAAATGACAACACGAGAGGACCGTTATCAGATAATATGCTCAATATAGAGAAAGGAATCGCTTCTGAATAGAGTTAATTCATTGTCGATCGGATGTTCGACGCGCTCGAATCTTAGCTCCGCTAGAGCCTACCGCAGTCTTGTGAAGAGAGGCGCCCGCGCGGTGCGTTGTATGTATAAGTGCGTGCGCAAAGTGTGATTCGTGTTAATTGACAACAAACATAATCAAAATGAAATTTCGCATCAAATTTTTTGGTAAGATTGTTTTTTAATCTGTTGTGTGTTCGAAATGCATTTTTTGTGAGTTGGTAATAGAGAAATAATAAAACCTAATCGATTCCCGAAAGTTTTTATAGCAGAAGTTACATGCAAAACAATCAAATTATTAGAAAAGTAAATAATTTAGACAAATTAAAATTTATAAGTTTGTACAGACGACAACTTGCAGCCGCCTGTGCAATAACCACGTAAACATTGATTTGTTTCTAATTTTATTTAGTATGATTTGTAAAGGTTGCAATTTTTGAAAAAAATCCTCTCATGATATTTGCCTGAGGAAGAGCCTCAGGCAATTATCGGATCTCTAAAGGTCGCGAGTTCGAGTCCCGTCATAGGTACTTATCAAGACAGGATTTTTTCTTGAGTTTCGTTTTCTATTTAATTTGGTACTTACATCATCATCATTTGCCTGCTCTGCTCCCAATTTTATTTTATACGTTTTGCTCTTCCATATATTCCAGCCCGCCTAGCATGACCACCGAAACACGATATGATATAGCCATTTATTGCGTTGAACTGCCAAAACCTTACACATGTTCGCACTTTCGATAAAATTTCAAGTTGACGGTTATATCTAATAATTTTTGACAGTTCAACGCAATAAATGGCTATATCATATTGTGTTTCGGTGGTCATGCTAGGCGGGCAGTAGCCGTCATTTTAGCAAACTTAGATCTGTACTAATATTATAAAGTTGAACAGTTTGTTTGTTTGAACGCGCTGATCTCAGGAACTTCTGATTCAAATTGAAAAAATATTTTTGTGTTGGATAGTCCATTTATTGAGGAAGGCTATAAGCTATATAACATCATAAAACGCTAGTTTTTAATATACACATATACAATTTAAATAATAAGCACTGTACTTGTATAACTTGGCTCAACTGCTAATAACCGACACGAAACAGGTCGATAGTCACTGAGTTTTTGTTATTATGTTTTTTACGTACTTGCGGCCTAAGGTCGTAATAATTAAATTGTCATAATAGTTCTTTTTTACCGGGCGAGTATTTATCGTCTGAAGCTCCTATACAACATTGTATAAAATTGAAAACTAAGTGCCTTTGGGTATTGTTTTAAAAACAGTTTCTTGCTTCTTATTATGGATTCAAAGCTAATGGGAATAGCTCTAATTATATCATTGTTTATTATCATTACCATTTATCTATATCCACGTTCACACTAATTATCTAGCCCAACTTAAAAAGTCCGCATTTATCACACAAACATTTGTCCCAACCGGGATATGAACCCGGATCCGGTGTCAGAGGTAATTGATTACCCCTATAGAGCCTTCATTATAATCTCGAACGCGAGGTTTAGGTAAGTGTTATTTGCACATCTATAACAAACTTCGAATGTCACTTCGACTTTGTCAATTTGTATGAGCTTCGATCATGTAATACACTTCCATCACATTATAATCGAAGTGTATGAGCATTCTTTTTTTCGCCAAGAAGGCAATTTCAAAACTATATGAAAGGTCGAGAAACACTTAAAATTTTACACAACGTTACAACAAAAGCACATAAACAGACTTCAAATTTGTACTATTCTATCTATTCTTAATTAATGGCATTCGCAAATCTTAAAGATTATGCATTTTGCCAATGTCAAGTGAAAATTTTATTAAAGTTACAAAAAATTGTACGGTTGATTTTGATTAAAAATGGAGTCTCTCAACACGTGTTTTTACAACATGAACTCGGGAGAAACTCTTTTAAATTTGTATGAAATATTGACAAATTCATGTGTGATAGTTTCGTTAAGAAATCTACGATAGCTGCAAGCTAACAGACGTTATGCCTCTATAAAGGCAAATATTTTAAGTCTGTTTTATATACAGCGTGTTTCCTGAGGATATACTGTAACTATCCAAAAGCTTAGTTTTTAAGTTATTTGTATTTTTATTTTGGTTGAAAAGTGTAAAAGTGTTTTTATAGAACTAGGGTTGCCATTGAGTGCACTCAAATCATTCAAACTACAATTTGCAATTAGACAAAGGTTATAGAGTAATTCATATAAGGCAATTTACATTCAAGTATTTAGTATAGTACCTATTATGAAAATGTATTCATAATGAAAAACAACAAATGGTCAAAAAATATCCCAAATTAATTTACATCCTAAGGAACACGGTGTATAAACAAAAATGTAACAGAATACATTCTCTAAGAAAACTCGTTTTAGTAGACGATTACATAATTACATTGACCTTAAAGTTTTTTTCTTATAACGTGTTAAACGTAAAATAGCGCGGAATTTTTTGTCATTTTCAACGCGTCTTTATATTGAAGTCTGTTGCCGTACATTTCTCTACAACCACTTCCTACATACATAGGTACGATCTCACTCATAATCCCAAAGCTTATGAGCAGAGCCTTAGATATCGTTTGTTTAAACATAAAGCCACAACTGGCAGTATGGACTATGTAGCGACGTAAAACAGTGACAGGTTGCCAGCTTGTTGTCTGCATAAAAAGGAAATCAAATCCAATAATGTAACAAACAAGAGTCAACCACCAGGATAGGTTTTATACTTTAATTCATGTCAGTGTCCGAGTAAACACTTCTATTATGCATTAACATAATATGAGATAACAATATTTTAATGAAAACAAGAAAAACGAAGTACATTAAATAAGGCCTAAAGGTCTAGTGGATATCCAGGTCAGTAAAGAATCTAATAAAGACACAACGGAAAACCTTACCAGTGGTCGCATCCATCCACCACCTCTGAAAACAAAAGCGTGTCAGGAGTGAACATTCGGGTCCACTCAAGCAGCCCACCAGCCTATCGGTCCGCCAAACCACGACCCAAAGATCCGCCGACCCTGAAAAAGGCTCTCTCATTTTCCGACGTCAGCCATCTTGCACCAGAGGTTAATCAGGGTTCATCGAGGGGAGGTCTCGGAACATCATCATCATCAATAGCTCATATAATGTCCCCACCGAGGGGCTCAAGCCTACCCCCCACATTAGGGGCGATTAGGCCTTAATCAACCATGCTGGCCAAGTGCGGGTTGGTCGACTTCACACACAACCTGAGAATTTCTTCACAGATGTGTGCAGGTTTCCTCACGATGTTTTCGTGAAGCGTCGATTAAACGTACATATGAATTCAAAATTTGAAAACACATTGGTACGTGGCGGGGATCGAATCAGTGCCTCCCGGGTGGGAGACGACGCTCTTACGCACTACGCCACCGACGCTCTCGAAACATAGCACCCCATATTTTTTAAACTTATTTGACTGAAAAAAAACCAGTTCATTTGCATTCAATGCTTGCATTTGCATCTTGATAAATCTGAACTACACGCGATAATTATTATTATCAGAAACGGTATTCGTGACTGAAATCCAAAGAATTGACTTAACGCGTTGTTTCACGTTTATCGCGAGGAGAGAAAAACCGTAAGGTCAACATAATTTATGTAACCAATACTCGCCTATACTGAATGAATAATAAAGAAAAATAGTTTTGTTATTTATGTTTGTGTTGAAAATGTACGAAATCACGAATTCTGAACATCACTAGGACAGTAGAATTTCTGAAATTGTACCTCTCTCGTTAGATTTATGATTTTTTTTTATCACCAAGCAGATTTTATGTCCTTTGCTAAAGAGCGGAATAATTAAATCGCTCAGCGGAGGGTTATTTACTAATATTACATAAAATATCTAATATAGGCACATTAATTTATCTATTTGTTTCAAACTGTTATTTTCTCAGTAGGAATGTTTATATTTTGTTTTTTTTTTCTTTAAATTTAATATTTGACAAACGATTTTAAAGTCACATTAAAACATTATATAAAAGATTGATTAATTAGAACCAAGTAAACAAATTATTATATGTATAAGAAGGACTGTAATCAACTGTTATTTATTTACATGTTTGGTTTTTTAGAATACCAACGACCTTATCTATCATTCAGCTAAATTATAATTTCTTTTTCATCCCACCACCTCGGAAAGTGTAATTTTGCGCTTCGAAATCTGGCTGGAAAATTCTATTTTATTCGCTTGAGCGGCAAAGTAGATTTGAATTTAGAACATCACATATAATGAGTACTCAATATAATTGTAAATTCAAAACGTCATTAAACCTATTTAATGTAACCTCTATGGTGCCAAATTTATGATTAGAACTTTTTAAATTGTGAAAAAATTCTTTTTCATTTTGTCATTTCCTCGCTGAGGTGGGATGAAAAGTTACGTATTGCACTCGAGTGGAAAGATTTTTCACCTTGTGCTCGTTTGTTTCCCTCGCTGACGCTCAGGATTCTAATTTAGAATCACTCGCTGCGCTCGTGATTCAACTTTAGAATCCTTCGCTTGCTCGGTCATCCAAATCGAGCACGCGGTTAAAAAGGAACTTTCCACTCTTGTATAATAAATAACTATTTGAATAGACAGGAAAACTTACGTAAAGTTACCATTTCACATATAATTACATTTGCATCTTTGTTTCAATGTTTGCTCTTAGTAACAGCGGCTATAAAGGTTTATAGCGATGATTATAAACTCGTTTAGTTAAGCACCATGATAACTCCTCGTCTTTTTATTGTTATGACTTAAAAATAAACACTAACATTACAACTAGTGCAATTTTAATTATATGTCTATAACAACTACCTGCGTACGAGTATGAAAAAAATTTTGTAATAGGTACCTATACAAAATATGAGGCGTCAAAGCAGTCCGTATTGCTGTTAGCGGATATTTATTATTATTTATTGTTATTATACAAAGACCTGTAATGATGTTTTGAAATTATAACAAAATTGTAAGCTGTGGCGTTTCTTTTGCCATGTCTTCTCTACCTCAGCATAATAATAATTATTTAGGTAAAATAATTATTTCGTACAGAAATGGTGGTAGGGCTTTTGACAATTTAAAAGTATCTACTTAGCCAAGTCCATTTAAATAAAGAACTTCTTCATTTCATATTTTTCAACATCTTTAAGAAAAGGCTTTTATTTAAATGCTCTAAAAAAAGAAAATAAACTTTAAATTGAATTAAACCTATCACATAAATGGAATTTAAAAAAAAATGTTGCGGTATTTATGTTTTATGTAGACAAATGACAGATCGAAGAATATCTCGCAATAAGTTTTTATAACATTTAAATTGTGCAATTGGTTTGATTCAATTTAAATTTTCCTTCTTCTTGTTAGAGCATTTAAATAAAAGCTTGTTTTTAATAGTGTTTTTTTTTCTTCCTACCATGACCGTAATTTACTTGGAGTCTGTGCAATATGTCACAAATTTACTATTAATTTTGGTAGTATAAAACGAATCAACTGACGCCTTATTCATCAATATCGGATAAATAGAGGCGTTGCGGATGAAGGTACGTAAATACATACACACACTGCTAAAATCGTAACCCTTCCTTTTGACTTCGCAATATTTGGGTAAAAATCAATTAAATGTAATATCATTGGTAAAAATAGACATTGGACCATCAGCCTGTAATATTCTCTCTTTAGATATTCAAATGTGCACAAGTAGAGTCGAGGATGTTTACATGAACGGTAATTTTGTATAAAATATTCTAGGGCGTGCGGACACATCGACGCCTGCATCGAGCAAGGTTGTAAAAATACAGGAAAATTATTACAGAATTAACTATACAGTGATAGGAGTCCTGGTTGGTCCTAATTTATTTGATCTGGTTGTTGGCTTTTGTTTGTTCACTGAGGCCTTAGTATGAGTTTTGATAGTTTTCGAGCTCGATCAAACGTATCGTCTTTCTTCATATATTGGCCACTGTCTCTGATAGTTTACGCTAGGGGCGCTAGTGGGCAATGTATGAAAAGAGATGATACGTTTGATCGAGCTCGAAAACTAACAAACTCGTACTAAGGCCTCTGAAGGTTTATTTGCTTTTCCGGTTTGAAGAACCTGTCACTATATTTTTGGGTACTGCATGGCCCATAATGCTAGATGTGACTTTATGTGTAACAAATATATTATATTATTAGAAAAAAAGGATATGCCATAGGCGTGGGCGTTGTGTAGACTCGGAAACATCCTAATTGGGACGTCTTGGTATCAGTCTGTGTTAAGCGCAGTCACAAGCCGGCCGCGCCGTGGTACTTATGTCCTTGCCAACACTTATTCTTGTGTGTTACGGAAGTTATTCTATATATGTTATTTTTATGCACAAGAAAACATTTGGCAGAGTTTCTCCCGAGTTCTTATTGTAAAAACACGTGTTGAGAGACTTCATTTTTAACCTCAATCTACTGTTTGTTTGTTACTATAATATAAGTACATTTTCACACAAATTTAAAGAAGGAGAGGAAGAACATTTAGCAGTTCTAAATTGCGCGGCACAGATTTTAAAGCTATTAATTAATGAACGTAATATATTTATACTACTTTATAATATCATTTTCAGGAAACTATCTCGAGATCTTATAGATAAACGAGTAATAAAATGAGAACGATATCACATTTGTCAATTAAATACGCATTATTAGGGATAACTCAAAAACAACTCATTATAAATAAAACAACTTTTACGGATTTAACTCGCCTGTAATTAGATTTTACATGATGTTATTATTGCCTGACGTTTCGTAACACTTTTCAGCGTTCGTGGTCACGGGATGACCCGTCATCCCGGGGCAATAATAACATCATGTAAAATCTAATTACACGCGAGTTAAATCCGTAAAAGTTGTTTTATTTATAATGTGTAGTGCTCGCGCAAATCTAAGAGAACATTATCAAAAACAACTCGTCAGATCTCGCTCAAATTTAAATAAATAAGGGACCACAATATGACAAGCACCAACTTCCATGTGTAAAAAAGAATTTTCAAAATCGGTACACTCAGTAAACAATTATGAGGTAATACAGATAAAAAACCATACCGTCGACTTGAGAACCTTATCCTTTTTTTTAAATCGGTTAAAAATTGCATATCGTTGAGTAAGTCATGTTCTATTATGCTGACACTTCATATGGCCGTATTTGCCAAACATTTGTGTTGAATCTCTTTCATTCTGTATATATTATGATAAAGATTCAACACAAATGTTTGCCGGTGCAAAAGCGGTGGCGTAGAAGTGTCGGTGACGTAGTGCGTAAGGGCGTTGTCTCCCACCCGGGAGGCACCGGTACAAACCCCGCCACGACCAATGTGTTTTCAAATTTTGAATTCATATGTACGTTTAATCGACGCTTTTATGGTGAAGGAAACCATCGTCAGGAAACCTGCACACACCTATGAAGACATTCTTAGGCTGTGTGTGAAGTCGACCAGCCCGCACTTGGCCAGCGTGGTTGACTAAGGCCTAATCGCCCCTAAGTAAGGGTAGGCTCAAGCCCCTCGGTGGGGACATTATATTCCTTAAACCGGAAAATTAGCGTTTCTCGTTAAATGTTTTTATGATTGTTAGATCATCATTTAGAATCACTTACATCGCTATATGCATACAACATAAAACTCTAATTAGGTTAGCGAATTCAGAAGAAATTCGTTTAAATTAATAAACAAAAGTATTATTCGTAACGTTCAACTGATAATGTTTGTTATATTTTATGATGTTTTTTTCTGATGACTATTACCTGTTGGTCGTCTATAACCCTTGGACAGCATTTCGCACTTATGTCTCCATATTACGCGAACTCGAAATCTCCTCGTGGCTATCATCTGAGTGTATACGACGAAACCTAGAATACTGCGGTCAGATTGCAAGAAAACAACGATGGCAACCTGGAGAAGCTCATCGTGACCGGAAAAGTAGATGGGTAAAGGCTTCGTGAACGCAGCGCACTGGATGGACCACCGCATTGGTCCATCCTGAGCCGCACCGCTGTTGACTCTACAGTTCACAAAGGTCCATACACCGCCGGAGAGAGAAGCAGATAGACAAAGACCGTACGAGAGAAAGTGATGCAGAAGGGAGGACCCCCAATACTGAGGAATACGACGCAAGGACGATAGCTGGCTAAGGAGCCTCACCGAATGTTTTTAAATCGAGGATCGTGGCGGGTTGTCTTGCCTGTGGAGTGATCTTTCCATAGTTTCTAGTACTGTAGAGTTTGTCATCTAGTCTCGATAAGGTTCGAGTCGAAGAGGAGCGGCCAACCATGACAATGCCTCTAAGGGCTCGGACCTCGACTCAGTTTTTAGGTATTTCATGAGCGAAAAATTACATAATTTGATAAATACAGTTCGTTAGATTGTTGCCTATAGATGTTATAAAGTTTAAGAGGAAACGTATTTACCATACTCTTCGCAGGCACACAATGCCTCACTCGAATCCGTAATGTCTTAAGTGCCTTGTGCTTTTCTAGTTATTGATACACCTACCTACTTATACAAAAATTAAACGCAAATATTTACGCTCTATATTATTATTAAACAAAATAATAAAGACATAGGTATTGTCTCTATTTTTATGTGTTACTTGATTGATTATAATTTTCTTTTATATATTTCTTGTTTCTCTATAAAAAAAAATGTCTCGAAATTAAGGAAATTGGACGAATATTAGGTATATTCGTCCAATTTCCTTAATTTCGAGACACTTTTTTTTGTTGCAAATGTTACCAAGTGTTTTTTCTAGTATTTTGCTTCTCTAACATAATTATTATGCATTCAAATTATACTTTGTAGTCAACAATCGAGTACCTACCTAAGCTATAATGATAAAAGTACTTACATCCATTGTGACTAGTTTATTCACGCCCCTGGTTCTCCTATTGTATGACGTGAAATTGGTGGCCTTTACGCTAAATACATAGATCCGACGTGGGATGATTCAGTAATGTTATGAAAGAAACTGAAATATGTACATATAGTTATAGTCACGAGCAATATGTACCTACTATATATACATTTGGACCATAAATCGTTTCAAGAGATAAGCTAATTTTGTAGTTCGCGGTGTGAACCGAAGTATGAAAAGAGGTGAAAGATGCTCACCAGCTCGCTCGCTCGCTAGCTGGCGGTGTGGCCCGCGCTTAAGTCACGAGCTTTCATATTTGGATACATATTGCTAGTGAAAATTTATGAATTGAACCTCCAAAAATTTAAGCGCATGGTCATTTGAAGTTGGCCCATAATGCCCATTTATGTATAACCCAATCTTACATAAATCGCTGTTCAACCCACTTGGGAATATGAGCGTGATTGTATGTATATGTTTTGGCCGCAAAGGGCTTTCACAGCGTCACTGAGATTTCAGGAGAAACCATGGTGGGTCGTCTAATCTATAACATGAATCTCTCTGGAGGATTTCTAGTCGATAAGCGTCTCCCTCGGAAGAGTCTCTTTACCGATTAAAATCTAGTACGAGCGAGAGAAGGGAGTTCAATGCTCGAATCTGGGCCCTGACTTTTCGTAGACACTCCGGGACAACACAATAACGTTGCGCAACCGTTGCCACATTTTGTTGCTTACCGACACGGCACATCATTACAGGAAACTAAAAGCAGCTAAAGATTTCAGAGTCTTTTATTTAGACTTAAATAAAATCATTAATTTTAAGATAATGATATCCACTACACGCCACAGTTAATTAGGCAAGCAGAAACTTGTCATTCCAAACAACGTCATTCCAAGAAAACATCAAACACAAGGAAAACATTGTCAATTTCATCAGTCAACCTTAGAATTTGAGTAACGCTTTATAACATTATCACGGTCACTAATTGAAGGTTTTTGTGATTAACTTATTGCTGTATCGTGTTATATAACTTTATTATGTTATGTGGTTTGCAAACAAACATACGGCCTACCTCATGGTACGCGCTACAAAGGAAAAGTAAGGGGGTACAAAGTGTTCAATTTGGTGTAATGAGGTCAGTGTTTTTACAAGTCACCATTTTTGTGCTCTGGCGTGAGTTGTTGACGACTGTCATCATGCGACAGCAGTAATTTTTTTAGCGTGCTTCGGAAGACTCGTTAAACTGGTAGCCCCGAAAGATAGCAGTTGTTCCAAAGGAGGTTTCACTGAAAAAACCTAAGGGTTAAAAATGAATAAAATACTGTAGAAAATAACCAAGCACGTTTGTCAATATAGCACCTGCAAAGTTGTAGCTAAAAACAAATACGTCGAGTGTACTCTATTCCAAGTTTACATAGAGATTTATAATTAAGTCTTAGTTAAAAATTACCGATATATTACTGTAACCGAGCCAAAAAGGTCCTTTGTTAGTGCAATATTTTTTCAGTGTTGGTGTAACGTCTGGCGGCTGGCCGTAAAATTTAATGCCAAATCCTTAAGCAATATTGTCATCATACTGCACAGATCCCAAATTGGTAGCCCGACTGGAAAAAGATTATGATTATTCGACAGCAGCCGCTCACTTTGGTCGATAGTAGAGTTTGTTTTGACTAGTTAATATAGACTTTTTTAAGATGATGAAAAGTCTGTCGCCAAGTTTTAACAGCATTATTGCGTTACGTCGTAGTGTGATGAGATAGCCTGTTTCTCAGTAAGTGGTTTCTGGGTGCAGCTCGCTTGATTGCTTCCAAACACTTACCATCATGTGCGATGAAGGCAGAGCTTCCTGTTACGAGTAAAAATATATTACAAAAATCGGAATTCAAGTTACAATAACTAGGTACAGACCACGGCAGGCATCACCAACTCTTTTTATGTAACAGACTTACCTAACTCTATGATTGTAATGCTGAAAATTCAATGAACACATTTGACAGTTTAGTGTACTGATCTGCTGGCGTCTGTACTTTGCGAGCTATTTGTAATTTAACGTCACTGCCAAGGATTTTAAAGAACTTTATTTAAAGCAATAAAGATGTTTTAGAAGGAAGAACTTGGTAGACTTATCTTTTTAACGAGATCAGAGTAAATATACAGTCGTTACGTGCGTTTAATTGTCGCTAATTGTAAACTTGTCAATGATTAATGTTACGTCATCCGTCAGTTAGAAGTAGGCTACGCCGTTATTAAGTACATTGCGATTTCTTGGAGAGATAGGTACTTACTTACTAAAGTTCAGTGTCCGCTATCTGTCAACCGTTGCGGATTGTATTGAATTTGAAGATACAATGAGATGTCACGCCTATGTGCACGTTATAATGTTCTAAGCGGAAATAACATTGGGTACTTTAATGGATATTCATTAAAGCTTAATGTAGATCGAAGATAAAACGACCAAATGTCAAGTCTTAAATTAAACCCTCTTTTTTATTTAAAGTAGGAAAGGATTGTAGGTACTAATGATGCGTACTGTACCAGAATCGGAAACCGATATTATAGCGAAGCGGAACATATTAAGCAGCGGAAGCTGAAATAAGTAAGACCGACTTAAAACATGGAAGAAAATGTAGGTGGAGAGTAGGTACATTATGATAAATAAAATAAAATAAAAATGATTTATTTCGAACCGGAATTCATAGTGTTAGTAACAGAATAATTTAATAAACTATGTTAGTAACAGCATAATATTTAACAATTACATAAATTAAACAAATGAAACATATATAAGATAAGCATATATAAGAGAAAAATAAAAATGTAAACAGGAAGAAACGAAGCAAGACACTTTAGTAGCTTTAGACAAAAAAGTTAGAAATAAGTAGGTAGATTCTAATAACTATTAAATATAAATTATAAATTTAACTGAACTCTAATAAATAATAAGAAAATTATAATTGAAAAAGCACAAAATAAGTTGATGAATTTATAACCCAATAAAACAAGAATATTAAGAAACAAAAGAAAAAGAAAATATCCATACATAAAATAGAGGATCCGACAAAAAAAAAACAGCGGAAGTTTAATCGAAATAAATCAGGCAGCTGAAATGAATTGAGAAGTTTTGCAATGTGAATACCCGATATTTAATGTTCTCGGAAGGCCTTTGGTAACAAATAAAAGTGTCATGTCAGTAAATAAAATGTAGTGGGCGTAAAAGCCCGATGGGCGGCAAGCGGCGGCGCCAACGGTGGCGCGCCGTCCGACGACTGGCCGCGCCGGCGGCGCACCGTTAGTGATGGACGAAAGCATACCGAAAGAAAAATCATTTTAAATTAAGTACGCATTAAAATATAAACAGGATAATCTTTATTGATCTCAGACGAACACTTTCAAGACAAGCGCAATATTTCTTAAGTTACAAAATTGCGAGCTTTAAATATTGACATACGCGTGTGTGGAAATATAATATTGAAAGTATAATTTTATTATATTAGGAACAAGTGAAACAAATAACGGTGAGTATGACCCTGGTAGTCAGGTACTTCACTTTGTTGGCTCGGTGAAATGCTTCGGCAAACCCCGGGTCGTCTCCAGTAAGGGCATGGGGGAAACCGGAGTGGTTTAGCCCAGTGCCGTGGTAATCAGGTGCTCGGCGACCCTTGCTCAGGCCCACGTCTAGCCAACGGTCCGCTGATCCACTAGCCAGCGGTTTAGGGTATCGTCCGCAAGCGGATTACACTCTATAAAAAATCTACCTCACTTTGTAGACACAGTTTTATTCGTGTGCCACCAACCCTGACCGTATCAGGGAGCGGAGCCCTGAAAATGTATGTGGAGTCTCTAGGACAGGCGCTTTCAATACAAAAAAATGCTCTTTGCCGTACTCTCGATTTGTGTTCGTAGGCAAAGCAAATAGTTGTCGAAGTACCTCTTTAATTATCATTATCATAACAATAAACATTATTGTTATACTTTTTTATGCAACAATTTACTTGTACAAGTTATTCCGCTTTTATATTTACTCACTAATGCTAGGGTTGGTTGGAAGAGATCTATTTTAGAGATAAGTTCACCTTTGTACATGTCTTTTTTTGCATTGTTATTACTGCTTTATGTATAATTTCGATATACTATTCATTAGAAAATTTTTTCAGTGCATTTTTCTAGTATTAATGTTTACGCGTTTGTAAACGCAAAAATAAAATTATTTCATAATGTAAGGTAGTTCCATCTTGACTGGGCGTCAAATATTTGCAAAAATATTTCGTTCGGGTCTTAGAAGTGCAAATTTTAAAGATTTGATGAAACTATGTTTACCATAAAAACATAAGCATCAAGCACTGACAAATTTCGACAGCGAAAAGCAGTGTCTCGGTGGCGTAATTGGTCAACGCATCCGCCCGGATTGTGGAAGATGCGGGTTCGAGTCCCGCCTGAGGCAAGTCGATTTTTTTCAGTGCACTTTTCTAGTATTAATATTTACGCGTATGTAAACGCAAAAATAAAATTATTCCATACTATTCATTATCATAATTTCAGCAACTGTCGAACATGATCTCCCCCAAGGATCTCCAACCCTAGTTATCCTGCGTTGCCGGCATTTAACGGCTTCCCACGACCTTTACCATAGATCGCCAGATAGTTTAGGCGCTACAGAGTTACAAAGGTAAATATTTACAAACATACATGTTAAAATCATAACCCATCTTTCTGGCTTTGCCTATGCATCTATATAAATTTGTATAAGTGCGATATTTTTAGCATTATCAACCGCATTCCATTGCAAATCTATGACATCTGTCTTCACATTTATTGACATAACGCTTAACGACAGACAGAATTCGTTTGTATAAAAATAAAACCAATAAATATCCTAACAGTACCGAGTTTGCAATCAGGATTTGCACAGTCAACAACACTAGAGTGTAAGGCGCCTAAACATTCGCGCATGTATAATTGAGAGCGTTGAACACATCCCTACCGACTAGGTACCTATTAAGCCTGCATTCTTGCACTTTCACCATGCGCGTTTGGAAGCACTCAGTGCAAATCTGCGTATTTAGTTACCCATGTAAATTATTATAATGTTTATTACGGATTAGGAAGTAGACAGGTAATAATGATTAATCCCTTAATTCTATGAATTTGGTACACAATACTTTGAAAGCGTATGCTCTGTTTATTTCAGAATAAACACAAACAATCTTATTTTGGCTACTCAGTCTCAACCAAAATTATACCTTACAATTTGAATAAATATTACAATTTGAATAATTAACTAACAAAAAATCTCGTAGTGAACTCTGACACATTCGTAGATTCGGAATGTTTTCAAACATTTTATAACTGTTTACATTGTAGGAAAATATTTATGATAATTAATCAAGTTACTTTTAATCGCAACAATTATTTTCTGCATCATAACAATGGTTACATTTAACATATATAAACGATCAAATTGTTCCTACACAATAAAAAACGCTATGTGTAAATGACCCAATTAACTAACTTATTAAATGATGACGTCAAACAAAACATTATAAAGGTATATTGAATAAAATATATAATGACGTATAGAGATCGTTAAGATACCCAATGCGTAAATTGAATCAAATTAAAACACATAGCTTGTAACTTATTTGCATGAACGCAATGTCCAAAGATATTTGAGCTGTCGATTTGCCTGTTAGCCTTGTATTCGTATTGAAAACATTAACACCTAGCCTCTTTTGGTAATTTGCTGGAATTTTTATAGCCTTTACACGCAGATAGAAGTTTATAAAACTGATAAAATGACACTTTTGTATGGGTATTAAATAATAATTTTAGTATTTGAAAATAACTCTCACTTATGAGCAATTTATAGTAAGAACTATTTACTATTTTAAATTAAGGTATGATGAAGTACGACTTACTTATTATTTTACTGTTTATCAATACCTACAACTATTCAGTAGCACAGATAATTAAATTATTAATACATTGATTACGTCGTTGGCGCATTGATGTCGGTTACTAAGATGTTTGATCAGACGCGAAATCTTTAAATTATCCTTATGTAGCATCATGTATTTTTGTAAATTAACACGACTTTATTCTCTGTTAATTTAGCAAAAATAATATTTAGATAATTATTTTAAGGGCATTCTTTATTTCACAAAAAGGTGCAGACTTTTTTATTCAATCATATTTATTATAACAGATTTACACATACATTTTATTTTTCTTCACCTTCTCTAAATATGATCTTTACATACCTATGCCAAATCTCAATCGCAACGTTCTTGACAAGGGATACAAAGTTTCTTCTTCACATATGAATATAAAGGTTTACGCAAAAATCAATTGGAAACAGTTTATATTAAAATATGATCGTTAGTCGTATGTCTTTCGTCTTTTCACACCGCAGTTGTTCTCCTTCTCCCTCGTTCCCCTCGCGCACCTCCCTGTCATACCTTCTTGCGTTCGGATACACATCTACACTCGTTCATCCTTTTTTTTTTCGATGGGGAACCAATTTACTGGCCATACCGCACGCTGGCTAGGCGTGCGACGTGTGCAGGGATCACCGACGCGGAATAGCGCCAGTACTACCTGCTAAACCCCACCGGTACCCTCCTAAGCCCTCATGGGGGCGCTTTGGGATCGACGCACTATACGTGCGCCATTTCACCAAAGCGTCCCCGGGCTGAACACTCGTCCATCCTACACTTTTGTCCTAAACTGAACAATCATAAACAATATAACAAAATAAATCTTAAACAATAACCTTAACTAACAGAGTTTATTTCATAATTCTACAATGGCAACTTATACCTAATTACATCGAGCACATAATTATGACACAGTCTTAATATAACATATTACATACATTAAACAAAACAATTACACAACTTTACTTATTTATAAAAACAAAAAATTATATTACATTAATGAAATGGGCAAAAATAAACAATAAAAATCATTCATACATCATCTTTATTCTTTATACATAGTATAAAACTAAGTCGATCCTTCTGCATGGAATTCAATGCATTTTTCACAGTGATTCAAAAGGAAGGCTTAGAAGTATAATTTGTTAAGGTTAAGGTAAGTTTTCTAAGTACTATTGGTTGGTATTCAATAATTTATTAATTGACACCGATTTAAAAGAGTATCGTAAATAGCTTTTTACGAGGACGTCAATTTTGATAGACGTTAATGCTCAATTTAGTGGAAGTTTTAATGTAGTTTAATAGTTAATTGAGTTATATAATTATAGAACTACTTTGAAGCATAATTTAAATTGGTTTCTATTACAAATTTTCAATGACATCACTGCAAAATTTTGTAACGACCTTAGTAGGTTAACAATCACAACAAACTCATTCCATGCAAGGTCGCGACTGAGCTTTTCTAAGAAATAATAAATTTAGCATCTGCCCAAACAGCGTAAGCAAGTCATTGACATTATAATTTTTTCCTAAGGTGATCATTTGAAAACCACAGCCTTAAACTTGCAAATAAACAAGAGTGAGAAAATTTGAATTGAAATGTTAGATATCAAGTTCCGCGATTTTAATTACAAATTCTCGATGGTCATATTCGATTCGCCGGACGTCATATCGATGTCAGCGTGATTAATTTCACTTGCATTACCTACAAATTTGGTACACTGAACTAGTTCATACTTAGAGGCTTTCGCTTTCACCATAATTTTCCCTTTTTTTGTTTCATATTTTAATACATATATGCAATTTGTCAGCGAGTTGTTTACGGTGCCTGATATTGACATTGTATTGGAAAGTTATCTTCCTCGAACAGCCCGCAGCGAGGTCATGCATTCTGTGCGAACAGCTAAGTAGACAGCTGTTTTTGCTTAAGCAAATAAGCTGACGTGATTGGCGTAGCTCAAACTAGTTATTGAAGTCATCTTAAAAGAAACGCTTTGATTAATACCTCGGTTTTGTAACGAAAAGTCCCGAGACCCATTATTATGTAACATTTGTTTTTGAATATCATACACTGCAGGTAGAGGGAAAATAATAGTAATAATAGTCTGTTACGTTTGATGTAAAGAGAGCTTTTAGGTAATTTGTTTTGCAAGTCTCTTTCAAGCAATTAAACTCAGATAAGATATTTTATACTTTTTTTTGTTTCACTTACAGCAGTAACATTTACTTTATCACTGATTATTAAATAATAGAAGACTAATTTATTAAATATACCCATCACTTAGTTAGTAAAATATTAATATTAAAAATAAATTTTAATCTTGTGAGAGAAACCCATTATAATCATAGAGAGGTCGAATATATTTTTAGACTCGTTTCAATATTCGTACGTACTCTTAAAAATTAAGTTTCGGGTAACTATATATGTATAAAAGTGTTTTATTTACATTATTTGAAGGTTAGCCACTTACTTACGCAAATAAGAAGTACCTACGTCACTGTTATACAGTATAAAACAAAATAAATTTCTATAAAAAAATTACAAGCTTTAATTTAAATGCTCTAAAAAGAAGAAAATATAATAAAGTTTAAATTTAAATGTTACAAAAGCTTGTCGCAAGATTTACTTCAACCATCGTTTATTTACTATTGATCTTTTTGCCGATTCTATCGCTGCTTATCTTACACAAGTAAATCTCGCGATAAACTTTTATAACATTTAAATTTAAAAATTACTATATATTCTGCTTTTTTTACAGAATTTTATAATTAATTCTTATTCTTCTCAGCAAACCCTTTCATTTGATACCCATATTTTGGCAGGGCTAAATAAAATAGTTCATATGTTAACTAGGGCGGTAAAACAAAGAATGTCTCAGATCGTAGATATTTGACACCCGAGCTGAAGGCGAGGGCAATTAATATGCGATCTGAGGCCATCTTTTATACCACCCGACGCCAGTACAAAATAATCGGTACCTACGCGTAGCGTGCGGAAAATGCCACTTTTAGGTCGGTGTGGCATAAAATAAATACGCTGCCATCTTGGGTGGTCCGCTATTTTGGATTTAGAGTAAAGTCAATTTAAGTTTTTGCAGCAAACCCTTTCATTTGATACCCATATCATACGAGTGCACAAAAAATAACTAGTCCGCCATCTTGGGCCGTCCGGCTTATTGGATTTAAAACGACGTCACTTACTAAGCATGCATATTGTTATCCAAACTAAACGTGTATTCAAAATTCCATCAAAATCGGTTGAGGAAAACTGCTTTAAAATTCAATTGCAAGATAAACTACAAACATACAAACATTAAAGATATATACAAGCTTTTATAATAATAATATCACTAGTCCAAACTGATATTTATCCGAAGAAGATTAATACCGTAATTACTTATTTGTGCAAATGTGATATAATAATCCACGATACCTATATAATTTAAACACGCTAAAATTTTCCTTATTCAAGTCTAACATAGGTACTATTTATTCAGCAATTTCAGTTGATCTTAAGATAAGGTATTTTTTTAATGATTTTCATATGAAATACGTGATACTACAGTTTTCTGTAATAACGAGTAATTCTCTTTTACTTATTATGTCATTATTATAGGAAGGCTACGATTGCATTTTTATATAGAACCGAGGAAAAATTATGAATTCCCAGACCAGGGCCCTATTTTATAAAGCTACAAGGTACAATTATACAAGTAAAAACTGGAAACACTGATCAAAATAATCCTCAACTTGTTATAATTGGTGTTTTTCAAAACTACAATTTGTAACGATTACAATTCAACAAGTTACAAGCAAGACGCTTGTTGTTCAAACCATCAAAATAGAACAAGCGTTTTTCAAAACAATTGCTGATTACATGTTACAAGTCTACAACTTGTCATAATTTCCTACAGGTCACAGTTGTTTTAAGTAAGACCACGCGTGATTGATCGTAGCACACAAGTTTGGCGGTGACCACGTTGCAATGATTCCGTTCATGTTTACGTGAGGCTATGATTCCATCGCGAACAACAAAATTTTCAAACAATTTTTTTTGTCGTAAAATTAAGAGAGAGAATTCTCTGTATGCACTCGTAATTCCTTCTTCGTATAGTCCTTCACTACCTGCACACGTGTTCCCTCCTTCCTACAATCCTGGGTCACTCAAAAGAGGTGTGAAGAAGCACTTTGCAAGTCGGCAAGGCAAGGGTGGTTAGCGCGGCTGTTTATCTCTATATATTCGCATTTGGATTCCATTTCTGCATACCATCAGGTGAAATGGAGTTGAATTGATAGGCCTTCTTATAAAAAAATAATTAGACGCAATGACGAAGACATAAAATTCTATTTCGCATCATGGTCTTAAGCTTCATACAGCCGTTATGACTTTGTGGAAGTAGCTACTATATTCGCAAGTACCTAATGTAACAGTATACAGATAAAAGTTATAGGCACTTTTACGCTGTAGTGTTGGAGTGGTCATTAACTCTGCCTACACACCAAGCTAGTGGTAAATGTTTGTGTGATGAACACGAACTAATAATAACTTTTGTTTTCAATAAATAAACGTATAGTAAACATAGACAGATTTGTCTGGACTTCCATACGAACGTTGATCTCCTATTTCTTACCCATGTGGGTCGAAATTTAAAAAAACGCTAGAGCAAAATACTTATTTATTTCTTATCAAGTGCCTAAATTCGAAGGTTCATGGTTTTATCATCAATAATGACAAAAAATACCACATGTTCATTTTTAGATTTGCCACCTATCTCCCCCCTTTGAGGGGTTGTATCACAGACTTTCTGTGTTCTGTGGGTTGTATTCTGAAAAAAATATCCATTAATCGACAGGAGTATACTCCTGTGAAGTTTAGAATAAATTAATCTAACTAATTTTGTTTGTTGTTGTCGTATTTTTTACTGTATGTTTTTCTAATCGTGTGTGCAATGAAGACTTTTTTTATTATTATTTCCCCAAATAAACTTTCATCCCCTATTTTACCACCTTTGGGGTTGTATAATGTAAATAAAATGTAATTTAAATCAAAAGCACTAAGGAGCATTGATATCAACTTCGAAGCAAATCACCGCCAAAATAACATTCCACCCCTTTTTAACCCCGTCAGGGATGAATTTCAGTAAAATGTCTTCCATCAATTTTGTTAAAAAAGGTTTATGCAAAATTTTAAGTAGATGGAGGTAGAGTGGACCAAGGAATCACGTTGTCCCATACAAACTCCCCCCCCTTTTCATTCCCTTAGGGATAGAATTTCGTAAAATCCTTTCTTATCGGATGCCTACGTCATACAAAGAACACACCCTCCAAGTTTCAGGTCTCTACGATCAGCGGTTTAGGCTGTGCGTTTATCCGTCAGTCAGTCATTCAGGACAAAGCATTTTACATGTATGGATTTTTGCGAACATATATCGATTTAAGCATGATTTATGTTTGTTTACAAAAATATGTAAATTATTATGTAAATTTTTCCCTTGTCTAGTTCTAATTTGGGCTCGATAATGTGTGAGAGCGTGGAAGTATTATTATAATTACTTCTTACAATTTATTCGAAATCATGTACAAAGTGATAACAATGCTATGTACAACAATTAAAAACTTATTACTCTGTTTGCTGAGTCATTTACCACATTTTCTACTTGTTTTGTTTATACTGTTCCAATATTTGGCGACACTCATGGTCAATGTCATGACATACTTCTGTTTGACATCCAAAATCTATTATAAGGTCGGCCCCAGAGATTTCATGATCACATGATAATTAAAAATGTAAAGTAACCTATTATGTTAGTTATTCAAGTCCATTAGTAACTTACGGTAAACAGTTTAATACGGCAGTTTGGAAAATCCTAGAAAACGATAACAAGAAAAAAAACCAGTGACAATAATAATAACCAACCACACTTGATAATTTTTTTACATTTTCATTTCATTTTTAGTCATGCCAGAATATTAAAAACAAATTCAATATTTTAATTTTTTGGTTCACCGAAGCCTTAGTTATTTTCAGTTTATGCCTCTTTTATGAAGACGACAGGTTAAATATTGGATATCTTAAGGCATTAATTGACCTATACTGCCTGATCTGACTAAATGTGTAACTAAATGTTACCTAAGGCGCTACTCAAGACTTTATTTTGGGGTTGTATTTACTTGTACTTTATATTGTTGTATAGGACCATGTATTTATGTAATTTTAATAAAATTTCATTAGGCTTATAAGTCATACATTTCTAATCATATGATAATTTCATCATCATCATATCTGCCGAGAGACGTCCACTGTTGGACATAAGCCTCCCCCCAGGATCTCCAAACCGAACGGTCCTGCGCTGCCCGCATCCAACGGCTTCCTGCGATCTTTATCAGATCGTATGATATGACAGTATAGGTAAATATTTTTTTAATAAAAAGGTCAAGGAAATGACTCCATTCCACCTGATCGTAAGCAGAAGTGGAGTCCATAGGAGTTAATAGGAAGGAGGGAACACATATATACTCGTATATAAAATCTCTATATAAAAAACTCAATTGTTTTATTTTGTTTTGTTTCAGATGTGATACCAGCTCGGCTGGTGATCGGCGTGATGATGTTCTTCGCGACGTGGATCAACTACATGATGAGAGTCAACATGAGCGTCAACATCATCGCGATGGTGAACGACGACTCGAACGGCACATCGTGAGTACAACAGCCTTGTACAAGGTTGCTTAATTATAGGCAAAACCCCCAATTACTGCACATTTACGATCTGTAATAATACAATTTGTGAGAGGTTGTATTTTTTTCAATGTGTGCGATGGTTCTGAGTCGCATTTCAATTGTTTTGTTTATGATGTATTCAATGTAGGGTTAAAAGCAATAAAAGTAAGGCCCGTAATCCACCAAAGCGGAGACAAGACGAGAGGAGAGGAACTGTGTTTTAAACAAAATAAATTCGTTATTCACACAGTCATCTCGTCTCCTCTCAGCTTTAGTGGATACCACGGAGCGGAGATGTATCATATTTGTATTGCACGTTCGAACTAGCGGAGATGTGAGCTGTGCCTCGCAAGCTAGCGCCGGCTGACTGAACGCAGCGGAGACGAGAAGAGATGTGAGCGGTGTTTAGTGAGCGGCGCCGCTATTGGCGGCATTCGTGTCAGATCAAACTAAACTGCAATCATAATAAACATCGCACACATCTCCGCTACAGTCTAGTCAGTACGCATCGCCGCTCAGCTTTCGTGGATACACCTTTGTTGAAAAACATCTCTTCTCGTCGCCGCTTCGAACATCTCTGCTTTGGTGGAGTCCGGGCCCAAGATAGGCTAGCAAGAGCGGACTTTTCTCTATAAGAGATCTATTTCATAAAGCTAACCAGAATTTGCGTCAGAGACTACTACAAAAATTTTTAATTTAAAAAAAACCGCCTTCAAAAAACGGGAGAAATAAAAATTTGTTTATAAAAATCTAAATGTTTTTTGAGGTCGGTCCCAAATACAAGTGACAACGTTTATTACAAATATTGAGGTTGGGACCGACCTCAAAAAACATTTAGATTTTTATAAACAAAATTTTTATTTCTCCCGTTTTTTGAAGGCGGTTTTTTTTAATTAAATTTTTTTTTTCTGCTTTTTAGTATTTTAAGTATCACAAGTGATAAAATTACGATATCATCAATGTCAATTAAATAGGCATTATAAGGGATAACTCAAAAACTACTTGTCAGATGTCGATAAAATTTAAATGGGACCCCATGACAAGCACTAGCTTCGAAAGGTCAAAAGAATCTTAAAATCGGTCCACCCAGTAACGAGTTATGAGGTAACAAACATTAAAAAAAAAAACACAGTCGAATTGATAACCTCCTCCTTTTTTGAAGTCGGTTAAAAACTAAGCCAAAATGCATGCCCTTTTTTATGTTAAATGGTTGGCAGACAAGCATACAGCCTGCCTGGTGGTAAGCAGTTAACGTAGCCTATAGCCGCTTGCAATACTGACGGGACACTCGCGTGCTGCCAACTTTAATCCCCTTTCCTACCCCGTGGGGCCCTGGCGACCTTACTAAGCAACGGAAACAAAAATGTAATGTTATTTGACTGTGCTCTTCTGTAAAGTGGAGGTATTACCCCAGTTCGGTCTGTTCCAAAGTCGTCCTAGTTAGTCCGCTGTGACCTACATAAATATTGTATATTTGATCATTGTACGTTATCATGGTCTGCATATAATCAATGAAGTGAGTCGTCGTATGCACTTCACTTATCACTCTCTCAAGCGTCAGCAATACTTTCTACCGTTTTGAAACTAAAGTTTTGCTTGCTAAAGCTCTCCTACTCCTAATTCTTGACTACCCTGACGTTTGTTATTTAGTTGCGTTGCATACACAGGAGCTACTTAACAAGCTGGAACGCCTTCAAGATCTGGCAATTCGTTTTATTTTTAGTTAGCGGAAATATGACCGTGTTTCTGAATTTCTTGTAAAGTTATTGTGGCTCCCTATCCGAATCTTCACCATCCAGATTATTTGCGTTCTCGTTTTAACCTCCTTCCGTCGAGTTCTCGTCCCAAGCGTGCTTGTGTTACTAAATTTTACTTCGCCCTACTTCCAAATCTGTTTTTTGCGAGATCATTCACTGTGACTGCTATCCAGTTGTGGAATCTTCCAGTGGAGATTAGAGAGAGTCCATCGGTCAATTCTTTCAAACATAAGTTGAAAGAGCACAAATGTCAAAATTGTCAACAGTATAGTATATTTTTTATATATGTAGATAATGTATTGTATGTATGTATATTTTAATTAGAATTGTATTAATGCTTTTGTGTAATCATTTACTTGGCTATATTCCCGCTTGTGAATTTACTCACTAATGCTAGGGTTGACTGGAAGTGATCTCTTTTAGAGATAACTCTCACCTTTTTGTGCACGTCTTTCATTCTATATTTTATGACTATTTTATGTGTGCAATAAACAGGATTTATATATTGACTTATAAATTGTCATAAATTAAGTTTTATACTTTTTTACAACCCACTGCTCGGCCAAAGGCCTCCCCCAAACCTTTCCACTATTTTTATCTATTAATTAGAAATATAATTTACTATGTTTTCCAAACATTCCATTATTTTCTTTACGACCGTTATCGCTCAAACTTGCAATCTATCCGATCATATTATTACCACCGTGAAATTGCAGATAATGCTTACAAAAACATAATTACAACATTTCGTCATGTGGGTGGTGATATATGTATATGATACCAGCAATTTGTATAATTCAGGTATTCTATACAAAACCTAGGCAATGCTTAGAATAGAACAGAATAGCCTGGCGTATGTATGACTCTCGCAAAAACAGCCTGGTCATAAAAAATAACCCTAACCTACTCATCACTCAGCCATAACGATTGAGACGACGACGTGTGCTCTGTAAAATTAATTTATAATTTAAAGGTGTTTTCTTTCTTTGCAAGAATAAACGGTAAAAAACGAGTTTCCTGTTTGAATCCGATTCCCACAACTTTTGGGGATACCATACAGTACAAAATTAATCTGGTTGAATTCGAATATTTAATCGAAAACTAAATCGTCTGAGATTCTACAACCTTATAGTTTATAATCTCGCAAGATTTAGTTTACAATAATAAAGTAATGGTTTTTATAGTTTTTGCGGTAATACCTTTGAAAAAATACCAAGTTCGTATAATTTAGAATAACCTACGTACCTATCGAATCATTTAAAAAAATTGCAGCCCTTTTCCTTGGTTCTTGAAAAGTAGCAGAAACAAGACGCATACGGAAGAATGTAATTTGTCCTTTAACTGAGACTGACAAAAACGCGGACATGGAACTTGTACTAAACTTCGACATGATTTCATTATGTTGAACTGTAAGATCTGTGAGATCACAAACTTGTTATGATGATGAGAGCAGTGGGAGGGTTTTATAAAAAAGACTCACAAAAAAACCATAGTGCCATGTTCGGGGTTTATATTGAGAAGCTTAGAATATATTTTGAAACTGCAAAGCCAAGGTCAGGGGTTTCGTTCCAAAATATAACTTTTTTGAACAACATAAAGGCGATAAGAAAAGTGACGTAGTTTGAAAATGACGTAAGAGTCACTTTGCGCTCTTTTTGATGTAGGTACACCTAAAAATAAAAATATTATTGGTATCTTGAACATTACATAATAATTATTATGTAGGTATTAGGGATTTTAGTTCTCTGCGGATAAAAGTCACTGGTCTTAAAAGGCTTTGCGAGTTTTATAGTGGTTTCAACCATCTCATCAGTCGCCATTATGGTTTTGCTATTTTGTCGCCATCAAAATTTCATGCCAAGCACTCCAATGTGTGACATTCACACAGTAATTAATAAATGCGACAAAAACTCCGCATGACCTCTATAGAAGACTTAAAAAGGATTGATGGATAATCCAATAATCTGTTTGTTTTAAAGTTCTTTTTTTTAATTATGGCATATAATGCGGTCACAATTTACCTACTCGTATACTTACTATCTATTGATAGATATTAGCTTGCGGTTTTTGAGTAAAAACCACACGCTCTCATGACTCCTAAAGTTATACCTACCTACAAGTACATTATTGTTCATCCTATAAATGTGTTTCCTTATATTTTATCGCTTCTTTTTATTAAAAATTACATGGAATCTTTTTTAACCGTCTGCACAAATTACATGTGGAAGTTTACTATGTTTGCGGTGATATAGAGAAAATTTAACTGACTCTGTACTGGTCTGATTTGCACCTATAAAGATACAGATCATATATAGAGATATAATAAGTCAACCAGTAATTTCTACGTTAATGTAGAAGAAAAATATGATATAAATAATCTTAATAATTATAAATAACATGGCTGGAAACCAGTTAATAACTGTTTACCAGAACAAAATTATTTCGTTGCGGAATCGTTCACTCATTGCGGTTTCCCGTTTGCTTTTCAATTTACACTACGTTTAATATTACATAAATGTAGGTACTACTAAGAAATCGACAGGGAAATATTTTTTAAATCCAGGTGATAAATAATTTACTAGTTATTGAGATTTTTTAAAGCATGAGACATATTCTTTTCCAAGGAGGTGTTCGAAAAATTATAGGTTAGATTTTTATGTGTTAGAGTAATTTATTTAACTAGTGTAGTTTCCAATAGGACTGTCCCTTCTTATCTCGCGGGTGCCGTAAAAGTCGGCTGAGGGACTTTCTGAACCTCGTGCGGACTATCAAACCAAGTGGTCACTGGCGTGATGGCGAATAAACCAGCCAAGTAGGTTTAGTGTCTGGGAGGCGACTGGCAATAAAACTATGCCAAAACCTATAGCAATATTGAGTCCTTGAGTCATAAATTTAGAAACTCAAGATTTACAGAACGTCGATAATCTCGGAGTCCAGAGTCTAGTTGAGCGCGAGCCTTCAAGAAAAGTTGGAGCCTAAAAATTTTGCCTAAAGCTCGACGCTCAACAAGGACTCGAGGCAATTAAAGATGATTATTAGAGCGCATGAAAAGACTCGGGTGCAAAAACAGACTGATTTAGCTTCTAATTCGTTGCTGGAGGGTAAAAAACGATTGAACTCTAATGCCACGCTCGGAGGCTCACTTAAACTTACAGTCATCTAGCTATTCGTTAAAAAGACTCCGGACCCTGCAAACGACTCCAAGCCCTAAGTAAAAGCACTTGGAGGACTCGAGTCTTGTACCTCACTGAGTATGGTGACATATAAGCTTCTTGGGTGACATGTTACACCAACCTCAAATCAATTGTGACCAGGATATGAAGTCTATTTGTCTCTTTGGCCATCTATAGAATATGAAATGTCGGAGGATGATCACAAACTTTGTATAGTCGGTTCCAATGTAAGTGTATGTTAAGCTATGGTCACACACGTGATCAAGCACGTTCATTCAGATAAATCGCATATTTCGCTACGGTCGAGGCATGGGCGTATCAAATCCAGTTTAGCAATAGCAGATTAATAACAATGAATAGCGTCTATAGAGACTCAACGTAACGAATGTGATAAAATTCTGAATAATGAAATAGAGGACTAAAAAATTTACTACAGAATATTCTAGAACTTTCCTGATCCTAAATTATACGATATTGAAATGTTTTCATCAAATTAAGATACAAAATATAGAGTTTTATATGATCCATAGCCGTAGGTAAGTTCTGTTGTACTAATATTAGAAAGCGTATCAAAAACGGCTCTCGCAGAATCATAACAAATATGGCTGCACATAGACAGAAGCCAGGGTAGTGCATGTGAGGGTCGTGGAAGTTTCCGCAAGGGTTCCCGTGGTCCGGCAACGACGAATCCTCGGTCGTTAATGCTCTCGAGCCGAGGTTCATGTGAGGGACATCGTTGGGTTTTAGTGTGTAGGCCCTGGCTTCCTTAGAGAAAGTGCCTCATAAAGCTCACGCCACCTCAGGCGTGACGTATGCCTAAAACATTTCCCAACGTTAAAAAAGGGTAGTGGAGGTGAAGTTAATGCATCATAAGACGCCCCTTAACCCTACACCTGTATCACAAGTCCCAAGCACTGCTCCTGGCTCCTTTCTCTGCGACACGATGGACCCGTAACCCGCACTCGACTGACTTGAATTTTCGTCTCAATCTTTTTCCTTTACTTATCGGTGAACTGCTCAGCTGATTTTGAGTATAACTGTCCTGGTAGTTGCCTTTTGCTTGTTTGTTTACTGACGGATTGTTACTTTTTGGGTTTCGTGTCCCTTTTATTTAGGCGACAGTCCTGCCAGCCTATCACTGCCAGCTGTGGTTTCAGGTGTAATGGAATGTTACCTAAGGTTCTGTTAAACCCTGTTGCGACTATGACCGTGATCGTATGTATGTTTATCTCGGTGGACTGGCTAGAGATCTACAACTGGCTATTTAATGTCACCGATTACACCTGGCCGATTACATCTTTCATTGAAAACATCCGGTATCAAAACGTTTTTTTTACACTCATCCGAATACCAATAGCGTATTAGTTTCTTATCTTCTGTGATGGTTTACAAAAACTCATCATCGCAGTATTAATGACCTACTCATAGCCTCAGATCAAATAAAAAAGGGAAGACGGAGCCCTGTGATGAACGCACTGAAGCCGTTAAACCTACGCCTAACACGTGTACTTACGTAGTGAGGTACACACATGTAGCTCATATGTAGTTTTATCGGCCTCTGGGCGTTCTCCGCAGCGCTTTGTATTCACTTTTGTATTGGCCTGAGCTCATACCATGTTAAAACAAGAAAATAGGTATTATTATTTACAAATTACAATTTGACTGGTTTGACCCCCCGTAGATCCAGAGTTTCGGGTTCTCTAGGGTACACCATGCAAATACAGCACAATTTTGGTTCTCTAGGGTAGGTAATTCAAATTTGTGCTATATTTGCATGGTGGCAGCGCTTATTTTAGGTCCATCTGGCCAGCTATCACTTCTAAAAGTCCATCGCTATCACAATAGCGTTAACAGCATTATTGTTTACCGACACTTAATGATAAGACAGCCATCAGTCCCTTAGTTGTTGAGAGTTCTTGAAGTTCGCTCTACCACCATCAAATTAAAAAAGTTTCAACCATTTTTACAACGCAGAATATTATAAAAGTTCTAGAAACATCTGTAACAAATGCCTATTGTTGTGCTATTGTTATCATGTTTCGAACTGTTACGTGACAAACAGTACCATTTATGCAACGCATGTATGATTGCAGAGTGAAAACCGAGTGCAAGGCCATCGCGACGAACGACAGCTCTGTTTACAACGCGACCACGTTGCTGGTGACTAAACGACTATTGCGACAGGTAATTATTACCGTAAAGATACGCACCAAGTAGTAACTAACGCCTGAATACTTAAACGCTTCGATACTCGTTCATAGTCAACAGTCAACTGTGGCAATTGGCAAAATGTACTTAACTTGACGCGGAACTTTAGATTTTTTTACTTTCTCGTATACTTACGTAGTATAGAGAAAATCTTGTAATTGTCAAAAAAAATCGAAATCGAGATTTTGACGGGTTTACACGTTTTGGACCTCCCTGAGTCCAAAAATATATTTGTTGGTATTATGTCTGTGTGTGTGTCTGTGCGTTAGCACGATAACTCTATGCTTTAACTTATTGCAACCAATTTTAATATGCATGTAAGACACATAAATGTAAGGTTTCTCTCAACTTTTGAGTCGTCGATCACGAAAGTTAAGCCACAAAGTGCGCGGTCGGTACTTGGATGGGTGACCAAAATGCATGTATGACATCAAAATATAAGCTTTCTGTCAACTTTTGAGTCGTTTCTGGTATACGAGAAAGTCAAGGGGAGACCACTCCTGATTTTTTATTGTAAAACATGTAACTATTTTTGTTGCATTATGAGATGTGTATGGGAGACGTGATTTAAGCATCTTTCCGCTAGGGTCGTTAATTATATTACTTAGGATACTGATGATAAGTCCCAAAGTGGAAGTAAGCTATTCCAGAAACTTCAATCACTAAGAGACGAACCTCATACTCACTCATACTCAAACTCATATATCACTAATTGTCTGATCACTATCATGCTGTTAACACGGCGACAGACTTTGATAACATGATGAAAGCTTGCCAAGTGTACTTACTTTGAATCTCTATTTGTACATTGTGGTGGGCTTGTTTTAAGAAATAAATATAAAACAGAAAGTGTCCTCCGGTAGATTGAACTCGGCTTAGGGGTCTCTGTCCTATGGGTGAATCACAAGCGTGTTCCCTCCTTACAATCCTGGGTCTTTCAAAAAAGGCATTAAGAAGCCCGTTGCAACTTGACAAAGCGAGGGTGTGGCTAGCACGGTTTATATCTCGCACCTATTTTTGCATTTGGACTCTACTTCTACTTAGCATCAGGTGGAATGGAGTCAGCTGCTAGACCTTCTTATGAAGAAAAAAAATGCCTTTTAAAATTAAGTGACTATCAGGTTCCATTAAAAGCAACTTCCCTCCATCATCATGATTCTACAACCCAGACAAAATCACAGCTTCCTATGTGGTTTGATTAGTCTGGATTGTCTATAGAATCATAATGATGGAGAGGAGCTCGGTTGTAAATGAAACCTGATAGTGATATAATTAAAAAAAGGTATTTTTTATGTTTATAAAAAGATCTAACTCATCAGTGTCCTAGTGAGTGTTTAACTCCATAATGTTCGAATGCATATTGAATGGGTCAAGCCGGTGTAGTCCCCGATCACGAATAGGATAACCCCTTTTCGTTCCGTGGGTGTTATAAAAGATTCTGAACACTCTGGGTCACTCGCGCTGTGGCAAGTTAATCACCCACATAGGCATTCCTAAGTCGTTGGCTACGCTAAAGCGACTGCGGGGAGCGGATGCGACCTGCGGAAGCAGGAGTGAAGACGCCACGCCTTACCGCTGCTGCTGTAGTGCCACGTTGAAGCGGCTGCGATACAAACGAAAAATCAACACGATATGATAAATACGCAGGACGCGCAACCATCTACTATGTCCTCCACTGATCGCGGTCTCCAGCTGCGTAATCCGGTCGCGCCTCAGATCATATAAGTAAATCGCCAACGTGGCACCTCCTGTTCATATTCAGGTGCTATTTTCCGCGCGCCAGCGTGGCCAAGGCCTAAGCAGGGTTGGTGACAGGCAGGCGGCTGAACATAAAACTATGCCAAAATCTATAGCAGTGTATTGATATATTGTACCGATCCCATATTTATTAGGAATAGGTAAGGCAGAAGGAAATAGTTTTAGTAATAACCGTGTTCCGCATTACAGAGCTATGACTTCACAATACTTATGAAATAAAAGTTCGATTTTTGGTAACCCTTCTTGGACCTTCGAACTTTTCTTTTTCTTTATTTAGGGACTTTCAGACATATGACATGCCTTACTACACTAATACCTACAATAGGTAAGCTTATCATGTCATTAGAACACTCTTATATAAAATTAAATATTTTTTTAGGTTATAATTTAACTTATTACTATTTAGAACAACCCTCAAACTAGGAATTAGGACTTAACGGTCCTGTTTTTGAAAACGAAACCGGAGCATGTAATACACAATGCGGCCATGGTCCTAATTTTATTAGGTAATTATTCTGAATAATTAGTGTTTTGAGAGAGATCTGGGCCAGAAAATTGGTCTGAGTGAGGTTACTGTATTTAAAAATGACCATCATGAGTAAGTAAACGTGAGACAATTCGTTAGTGATAAAAATACTAGCTTAGATAGCTCCTATATTAACACAAATAAATTACGTAAATTACTGATGTACTCAGGTTCTTACACATACCTTTGGTACAGTTAAGAGCAAAAGTTGATGTTTAAGTAAACTTTAAATTGACCATTTTTCTTATGGGCGATTTTATCAATATATCTTTCTGGTCTGAAAAATAAATATTTATATCATGTCATATAGTAATAACGTGTATATGCAACGTTATTATTATGATTAAGCACACCAGTAAATGCAATTATAATATTGACAGTTGTCTAAAATAGTACTCATGTTTTAATTAATAAATCCTCATTAGTCAATTTTATAATGTTTGTGTAGCGAAAAATTTAGACCGATGAACGTGTTTCATAGTATGCTAACATAGTGTTTGAAAAATATTTAGTAGAGTGAAAGCAGAAAGATACCAAAAAGAGCTTATGTTTCTCTTTCGTACATTTGCGCGACTATTTTTCTTTGATTTTAGAATCTTTATCTCATTATCATCATCATCATCAACAGCTCATATAATGTTCCCACCGAGAGGCTCGAGCCTACCTCACATAAGGGGCGATTAGGCCTTAGTCAACTACGCTGACCAAGTGCGGTTTGGTCGACTTCACACACAACCTAAGAATTTCTTCATACGTGTGTGCAGGTTTCCTCACGATGTTTTCCTTCACCGTAAAAGCGTCGATTAAACGTACATAATATGCATTAAAAATTTGAAAACACGTTGGTACGTGGCGGGGTTCGAACCGGTGCCTCCCGGGTGGGAACGCCCTTACGCATTACGCCACCGAGACGCTATCAGAATCTTTATCTATCTATTCTTAATTAATGACATTCCCGCCAATGTAAAGTGAAAATATATCTATTTACCAATAAATTGTACGGTAGATTCATTTAAAAAATGGAGTCTAAACACGTGTTCTCAACTCAGGAGATATCTTTTCTATCCTCTACTTCTGCTGTTGACTGTACCGCCTCTGTGTTACGCATTATGTGCAAAACATCGATTATTCCGTGTGTCACTTGTTTGGCAAATACGGGAAAATGTTGCATGGAAACCTGAACAATGCTTGTGTATCTCAAAACTGTGCCAAGAATGTGCGTGACCTGTTCGTAGCAAAACTAAATAGCTGCGTTGCGAATTTGGGAGTTAACGAAAATGGAAAGTATTTTCAATAAGAACACACAAATAAACTTTATTACAATCCAAACAGCGAACGCAGGTTATTTGAACATGCTCAAAACTTTCGTGTAAGTACGTAAGCCAATAAATTAAAAGTTTGAAGTTGGGTCATCACCTCGTAGTGCGACGGACAAGATCTAGGTGATTTTATTACACAGTAGTTAGAAATTGTAAGTACCGAATTGTTTGAAAGAGATTCAAGATGGAACACCATTTATTTGGAACTAGTGCTCCGTCTGCTACTTTGTCCGCGTAGAATTAAGAAAATAAATAAAATATATCGTATGAGATGTTCAGGGAAAATGTAGCATTTTTAGCAATTAATTTAATTAGTATGGATAGTAAGTTAAAATGTAAAAAGACGCTGACATGGACAGTTGATGTTTTGTTTTGCTCAATACTGCATCGAACCCATCGGTTTAACTTAATTATAGGTAAATATAATAAAATAATACAGAAACTATGGTTGTAGCATAATAGTTCTTATGTTATTTTTTGCTGCGAGTGTCGACTTTAAATCACGAAACACACGAAACAGCGAAGTACTTATTAGAGTACTGATTGCTGGTGTGATTTTAAGGCACGAGACAAAAAAATGGTCTCGTTTGAGACATACAACTTTTCACCTCTCCAGCGAGTAAATTGTTGTAGGTGAGAAAAACAAGAAAATCCATGTTTATTACGCTAAAATTTACTATTAAAAATATGCAGCTGAAAAAGACATATGAAATGAAATGAAAGAGCTCTTTATTTAAATGGACTTATAGTGCAATGATTTAAATTTAACAACGTTTCTACTTCAAGATTTTATAAAGCGAAAGAGTGCTAGAGGTGAATTTTTTTTTGCATCTTCGACAGGTTTCCGTTCAAACACTAATGCAAGTACAGTTTAGCGCAGGCTAAGCTTTATACTCTAACACTCAGGACTTAGTATGTAGTGTGTTTATGCCCACGTATAAGGATTCAAAATCGAATAATTTATAATTGTACAGCTTGGTCCGTACTTGACTGTACTTCGTCTATAGTTTTTGAAGTTGTGACGGATGAGTTCATATATTACGATTATGCGTGCCAGTTTTACGGCAAGGCTACGCAGGTAATTTATCAAGACGTTCTCTTCTTAACTATGTACCTGGGTAATTATTATTCGTCTTTGTAATAAACAAAAAATCCCTATTACACACCGTGTTCCTGAGGATATACAATAACTTTGAATAATACTTTTGTAGCTCTAGTTAAACATATAGTACAAAGTAAGTAGTAGTTTAAATAGCATAGTTTTTAAATTATTGGTAATTTAAGTTTAACCAATTTAATTGTGTTGTGCAGTGAGAAAGAGTCTTAAGATGTGAGATGATGCCACTTTGTGCAACCAAAAACTATCAAACTGAATTTCATATTGCAATGTAAAGTACACTTTGTTAATGGTTATTATGTCATAGTTTCAAAAGTCAAAATTTAAAAACAAATTGATAAAGTCAAGAAAAGTTTCGAAAAGTTTATCAAAGTTTCAAATGCGACGTTGCCAGATCTGGTTACTAGCATTTACTTTGTATGAAAATAAAAAAGGTTAAAGAAATTGGAATTCATAAAAGTGTCCATAGTAAAAAATTAACAATTTAATAGATAGAATAACATGCCGAAGTTAAATGTGTTTCACTACTCAGGAACACGGTCTACATTTTGTTTATCAGAAATTTTGTCTTGTTTATTATTTGGTAACTTGCTTTGTTGCTTGCATTGGAAACATGTTTTTAAGAGTGTGCAAATTTCAGTAATAAACATGTTATAAACAGTCTTTAAAATAATAAACGGCAACTAAAATTGTACAGTACACTACAACACCTAACTAACAGTACTAAAATTATTTGATGATTTGTTATTCGTAGATATTTTTGAGTCAATTACAATTGTTTTTAGTTCTTTTATAAACTTTAATTGCGATTGTTTTAATAAAATCATATTATTTTATGCTTATTATGTTTACTTACGTCCTTCAATATAATGTGAAAAGTAGGATATAGGTAGTATTTACATTTTCCGTGTTATTGTAATAAGTCACGATCTTGTCTTCAGGAACTTTCTTGTGTCATGCAAACAATTTTCCCGGATATCTAATAGGAAACCTACTCTCGTCATAGATGAGAATATAAATAATTTATAAGTGGTATATTATCCACGTGATACTGGTCGAGTAGAACAGCATCACCCCATATCCTCCAATGGGTGTCGTAGAAGGCGACTAATGGATCAGCAAAGGGGTATTAGTCACCTTATACTCCGTCCACTAATCCGCATTGGGCAAGGGTGGTGGACTACTGCATAAACCTCCTTCGATGACAACTAGAGGCCTTGTGTCCCAGCAGTGAATTATAAAGGATGTTATGATGGTGATAATGGTGGTAGTCCACATACTGACGATGATTTTGTTAGGATATAACATCAATAAAAAAAATATTAGATTTTTATTTTTAAATAATTAGAAAGTGAAAACGATAACAAAAATCATCGAGTGTGTGATATTTGAAGTACACGTGCAGTATGTCTTGCTGTCTACATACTGATATCTGTTTTAGTATTAGATTTTGTACAGCCGGCGATTTTACGGAGAGGTCAAATGAATTTACGCGTCATCCCTGGAGTACGATGCAATTGCAGGGGTATATGGGACTCAGAGATGAAGTGAATCCACTGATCAATGTCTAATTGAGAATAAACAACGTTTTATTAAAATAAATTGCGTCAAAATGTGAAATACTTTTCTGATGTTATCGTTTAATTTGACAGTAGTTAGTATCATTTGACAGACTTATTTAAGATGACGCCAGAAATGCAGATAACAATGTTTTTTACGCAATAGTATGTGATAACTAGTAATATTTTAGATTTACAGATATAAGACAATACGGATAACATGGAATGATAAAAATTATGCAATAACTGTGCGCGTGCGTTGTTTCTATATGAAAAATAAAGCGTGTGGATAAGATTAAATAATTGACTCTCGAACTTAAAACCGATTATCCTAGATCGTAAAATTAACACGTTAACTGTGCAGTGTACCGAAAACTGTAACCCTCGCGTAGCTTTAGCAAGTCTGTGTACTGTTACAGATCGTTTGCATTTCAATGAGCTCTAACTTTTAATATCTGAGAATTTTGTACAAATTATACCTATTCTAACTAGTATTGTCCATATCATGACATACAGCACCGACCCCAATAATAAATAGGGTAGGATAATGAAGAAGATATAAAAAGGGTATTTTGTGTCTTTTTGAGACAAAATATTAGGGGTTTAAGTATGAAATTGCCGTTTTGTGTAGAGAATTTAACGAAAATTAATTTTTCCATACAAAAATATTTGCCATTTTTTAGGTAACCACAAATCTAAATTTTGTGTAATTTAGTGGATATGTTTAGACAACATTAAGCTATAAGATACTTAGAGAAAAAAATTGGGAATTGATACCTGTAAAAAAATATTCATTTTTTTATAACGGAGACGGGCACCTCTTAGGACGAGCTGTTTTTGAAGATGTATTTCTAGTGAAAAAAATTAAAATTAGAATAAAATTTTATACATAAATATATGTCCTTGTAATGAAGTTTAAAATAGAAACATAATAATGGACATAGCTATTGTATTAAAGGAATTATACACTAATGAATAATGAGGAAAAAATCGGCAATTTCATACTTTAACCCCTATTATAACAAAATCTGTCTTGGACTTATGGGGTCGTCAATTATATTTGAAAATTTTGATAGAATTTATTTTTTTCACCGAATTATTTGTATGGGGAAATGTTAAAATAATTTTATGATTTCAAATTCTTGATATCACTGTAGTGTTAAAATGACTAATGTAATTAAAAAACAGCCTGTATTGGACATCATATAAAGTTTCGGTATGTATTTAGTACTACAGGTCAAAAACATTATGCAATACTTAAAAAGCATAACAAACTTAAAAAGAAATCGAGAAATATACCATCCTTGCCTGTCTGATGGTAAACGGGTGCCGTAGCTTATAGACAACTAGCTTCTGCCCGCGACTTCGTCTTCGCAGGATTAGTTTAAATTATATTCTATATGTTATGCTTATGTATGTGCTATAGGGTGTCCCAAGACATAAGGGGAAATTTTTTTTTCATGAATTTAACTCGTTAAGCCCCGTTCGCGCTCAGGAGCGCGAGAACACAATTAAAATCAATTGTGTCTGGATATTAATAATCGTCGATGGATTAAATACGCATACCCTCTTATTTTTTTCCATTTGATCCCAATAGATCATATAATAAATATTATTGTGATTGGACACCGGCAACCCGTGCCGACTTGACGTCAAACATACAAAAAAAATGTTGTATGGAGTTTAATAGGAAAATATTTAAGACCTTGATATTTGTTGGATAAATAAAATTAAAACTACCCAAATAATCTATTATGCACTTATTTATATTTAAAACGGTTCATTTATTAAATTTTCCCTTTAAAATTTATTTTTTACAGTCAGAAAAATCTTCCGGTATTCGTAAACACATTGTGACAAAACTTGTATATTGTTCCTTCTCGACTGTGATGGAAATCATGCATTATTTTAACTACTCTTTCAGTTGTATCGTTCACTACCCTCAGAGACGACGTCTTCTTTCTAGCTTTTTGAAAATAGGCATTATTTGGCGACTCAGAGGACATTCGTTAAGAAAAGTGGCATAGTTTTTAGACCATCAAACAGAGACTTGCTGTTGACAGCAATGAAGTCGTAATTTTTTTCCTCTGAAAAAAAAAACCACTAAATTATGACACAATTATCATTGAAACAATCCATATTTGAACCTGTTGGTTGCCACAACACAGAATTTATAATTTATCTTCTAGATTTCAGTCTACAATCATATTCATAAAGCACCTACTTGTTGTCTTCCTGAAGAGCTTTCCATTCATAGCCCAGCAATAATTTGTTCTTTATTCCCATAAGATATAACTATTGAAAATTGGAAGATATTCTTCTTTTGATTTCCGAGGATCTGAAGCAGGCATCAGTTTGCCGTTCCAGTGAAGACTCACAACATCGGGTACCTCGTTTTGAAAATAAACTTTTATGACTTTCGCGGGATTCTTCCGTTTCTCCTTTCAAATTCTTGGAATCGTAGCCTTACTTATTGGAAACTTAACAATATTTCATCCTAGCGCCTCAAAAGTAGCTTCAAGAATGAATACTGAGTCGTCTCATACTTAACTGGCACCTGTCTTTTAGTAGTCGCAGCGACTAACTTAAGAGTATTAAAGTCTTTTCGCATCGACGTTTTCTGGTGAATGCTTTCAGGTTGAGTACCTACTCCGTAGTGGTTCTGGCAAATCTTCTAAATTTGTAATCAGTCGTTTTGTAATGGTTTATAAGATAATCTCAAAGAAGGGGCACAGAGAAATACGTTTTTGAGAAGTAATAGGTTTTTTTCCCACCCCAGCTAAGAGGCCACGACGACCTGGCTCTCTTTGCTACTGAAAGAAGATTAGGTCTTCATTTATTAATTCAAGGGCATTGGCATATGCAATATCAAATTAATTATCTTAGTTTTTGACAAACTTTTGATGACGTTCTAAAATCTTGTGTTTTATGAGCATTTTTTTGCTAGTCTCTCCAAACTTGTCATAAGTTTACATGTTACTTCACAGAATTAGGCGAAGTTTTAGTATTTTTATGCGCTTTATACCATTGGAATAATATACTCGCAAAATTGTAAGATCTACACTTTAATTGACTGTTTAGAACTCGATATTTTTGTGTTATACGACTCCTATTACAAGTATACTCTTTCGATAACTGCGTGATACTAACGACCTCTTGATTGAATGAGAAATAATTACATTTGCACGTTATTATATGCGTCTCAACACGTTAGCTCACTGATGTCTTTATAGATAAGTACTAACATGTTTCGATGCAAGTCGGCACGGGTTCCCGTGGTCCTATGTCAATGAAATTTTATTTATAAGTGTTTTGTCATCATTGAAACAAAATTAGAGGGTATGCGTTAAAAAATAACTACTTTGATTTTTTTGGGACACCCTAATGTGCTATATGTATATTTGTAAAATTTCATTAAAATTCGTTCAGTATTTTTGCGTGAAAGAATAACATACATCCATACAAACTTTCACGTTTATAACATTATTAGGATTGTAATAACACTAACATGTTGTTATTGCGCGGTGCCAAAAATGTTTTATATCTACCCTACCTTATAAGCAGTCGCATTGGGGTTATGTGGGGCTCTCTGGAACTCCAGCATACCCACTGAAAACCGTCGACGATCTCTATGCTCCGTATGTTGATGTGTCGGGCGAGGAACCCTGTATACGTCCTCAAGGTCACATGTGGCTGGCCCTATCAGGTCCCTACGCTGGTCAGAGAACATCCCGAGAACGCTTGGGATGTTCTATCAGCTTCCCATTATTCGCTTGCTTTTATTCAGGCGCGTGAAGCCCGTGGAGTCTCGACTACCGTGGAGTATTTATTTTTATAAAATGGTGAAGCGAATGACTCCTTTCCACCTGATAGTAAGCAGAAGTGGAGTCCAAATGCGTAGATAGCCAGCGCGATAGATAAACCGCCGCGCTAGCCACCGTCGCCTTGCCGACCTGCAAGCTGCTTCTTCACGCTTCTTTTAAATGATCCAGGATTTTAAGAAGGAGGTAACACGTGTCATCATCATCAACAGCTCATAAAATGTCCCCACCGAGGGGCTCGAGCCAGTGCCGCGCCTAAACTCGGCAGCGCCTGTGTGCGAAACCTATGAAGCGCCTTTTTACACCTATCAAATTGGCGATGGCATTTCATCTGGCGCCCCTATTCCATTGGCGCCTGTGTGCGCCGCACACTTCGCACATAGGGGCGGCTCGGGCCTGGCTCGAGCCTACTCCACATTAGGGGCGATTAGGCGTTAGTCAACCACGCTAGCCATGTGCGGGTTGGTCGACTTCACACACAACCAAAGAATTTCTTCATAGGTTTCCTCACGATGTTTTTCTTCACCGTAAACGCGTCGAATAAACGTACATATGAATTCAAAATTTAAAAAACACATTGGTACGTGGCGGGGTTCCTCCCCGGTGGAAGACGACGCCCTTACGCACTACCCCACCGACGCTTAATGACGCGACAGAACACGTGTGCTGGCAGCGAATTCCATTTCTTGATTGTGTGACATAAAAATGAGCTTCCAAATTTCTTATATCGCGTTGCCACAGTTTGTCTGTGGCATCGTTAGCCAGCACGCGTAGTATTTAGAAGGAAGGGAGATGGTGGGATTAGGGAAAATAGCTCCTCAGAGCACTGGCCGTGGTAACATAACGGACGGACGCACGTAGTTCTGGCAAATGTCAGTAGTAAGGATTCGAGACTTCTGCCTCACAGGCAGAACTCTCTCGCCTCGCATCCCTCCGATCACGGCCCCTATCCGATCCAAGATCCTAAAAAAAAAAAAAAAAAAAAAAAAAAAAAAAAAAAAAAAAAAAAAAAAAATAGAAAGCCCCCCATTTGAATCGATTGCGCTGGGTCCCAGAGCGATATCTCAACTCGTTTCCGAGATACGGATTTACTAAATTCAATCCTAGATCGTTAACTAATGCGTCGCTGTTAATGACACCTCACGCTAATGACACCTATGATGCGCTCGACAATTCAATCCTAGATCGTTAACTAATGCGTTGCTGTTAATGACACCTTGACGCTAATTCACAGCGATTCGTTTATGTCGCAAAAACCTAATTTTTAGCAGATGTTTTAGGACTAACTCTGTTATTATAAATGAAAATTCAGAATAATACACATTATATAATACAATACTTAGGACATTTATTACTTTCTGTCATGCAAAATTAGAAGATTCAAGTACTATACGCTCAGAGGCACAATTAACCGCCCACCTTGCTAAAGTGGCATAACTTTGATTACAATAACGAAACGCTTATTTGCTTTAGTGGGTAGTTTATGATAAAATGAGAGAATTATTACCCTTTTTTCAAAGATAACCTCAAATGTGGGTCACTTTTATTGAGTTCAGTCGAATATTGATTTTCGAACTGATTGTTTTGCGCGTACATAAAGTGTTGCTTGTGAAGCTTTCAAACAAATTTCTTTGTTCTTAAGTTGTGGCAGAGTTTGTCATTTGCTTCTTACTCAGTAAAATGCCATTGGGTGCAGTTGATGCAGCTAGAGCAGTGGCGCTTTCTGATGCTGGGTATAGCCAGCGTCGTATAGGCCGTATGCTGGGATTTCCTCGAACCACGATACGAGATGCCATCCGACGATACCGAGAAACTAGATCTTACACCAGAAGACCCGGACAAGGTCGAACAAGGTGCACTTCTGAGCGACATGACAGCTTCATTGTATCCAATGTTTTAAGAAATCGCTTCACTACGGCTCCGGAGGCTCGTAATCGCTTATTTGAGGTACGAAATTTAAGTTTTAGCGTAATAACAATAAGAAGAAGGCTTGCAGAGCGTAATTTGACTGGTTTCCGGCCGGGTTGAGAACCCGCGTTGACCACAGAGCACCGGAGAGCTAGACTTCGATTTGCTCAACAATACCGAAATTGGACAATAGAGCAATGGAAGAACGTTCTCTTCTCCGATGAGTGGAGAGTAGCTTTAAGAGGTCCTGATGGACGCCAGCGAGTGTATCGACGGCTGGGTGAGCGGTTTGCACAGTGTGCTGTAGTCGAAACAGTGGGCTACGACGGTGGCTCAGTAATGGTATGGGCGGAATTTCTTATGAGGCTCGTACAGAGTTGGTTTTGTTTGAAAGAGGCAGCGTAAATGCTCAGGTATGTGGAAGAGGTCTTAAAACCTCATGTTATCCCTTTTGCCCCATTTATTGGGAGAAGATTTTCTTTTAATGCACGACAACGCCCGTTCTCACGTCGCTAGAGTGGTTATGGAGTACCTTGATGCTGTGGGTATACCACGGCTACCATGGCCAGCTCGGAGCCCGGACCTAAACCCTATCGAACACGTTTGGGACAATCTCAAAAGGCGGGTACGAAGTCGTATTCCCGCTCCTACCTCCATTAATCAGTTGAAGATTGCCTTGATGGAGGAATGGGATAATATACCGCAGTCAGATATTCAAGACATTATGAATGGTCTTCCAAATCGACTGGAAGAGATCATAAGAGCCAGAGGAGGTAATACTCATTATTAAAAGTTTTTAATTTAAACATAAAGTTTTAGCTTGTTTGTCATGTCCTTTAATTTCTATTGTTAAACGGTAATTTCAAACTTTTTAAAATTAAAAAATTAAAGCATGAAATAAGTGAAAAAATACAGTTGCTGTAACTGAATTTTTTCACTTATTTGATTTTAAATTATACAATTTATTAGATTGTTAAGAAAAAAAAAGTTCTAAAATTATTTTTTGAAATTACACCGAAAAATGTAAGTGGGTGGTTAATTGTGCCTCTGAGTGTAGTACTCAATATTATTACATAATAGTTTTAGAAGTAAAGATATTATGTAAAAACAGCATTTTCGAATTTTTGAACATTATGGTTACTGAACTTTATAACAAACGTGTTATGGATAATGATTTTCGGACAAACAATTTTAGGAGATATAAGCAAGTACCGTTGTTCTGCAGTAATAAAAAATCTTTTTGTTTACTAAAATTTCAATTTGCTATTTTTCAAATTATATACAGTGAAAACGCCCTAAAGTCGCTTCTGTTCATGTCAACCTAACCCGCTCGTCGCTTCGCTCCTCGCTAACGGGTCCATATTGGCTCACATAATATTCTAAATCCTATTCTTTGTCTTACTACCGATTTGTGTTTATAATAATCACTCTTCACAATTTTATTTTTCATACTTTTTTTATTCATACATTTTTATTACTTACTACCAACGGAGCTCATAGCAGTTAGTGATCATATTTTTTTTATTAATACTGTTACTACCTTGTTGCTTACAAAAACAGTACACTCCGCCTGGTCATAAAAAAAAAATAACCCTAACCTACCCATCACCCAGCCATGTAGGTGCATAAAACACTAGACTCGCCCAAAAATGTATGATTAATGATATTATGAATTTCAATGATTATGTTTTATGAAGTTATGAAGAATGATTTGTTATGAAGAATGATCATTATGGTTTTAAATGGTATGAGAAATATTTTCGGACATCCAATGATAGGAATTGAAAAGTTATGTAAGAAAATGCGCACCCCTCGTTAACCTTAGAACAATTTCTTTGTGTTTTTATAATTCTTATGTTTTTAGTATGAAAATTTAAGAAATGATACGGTGCCATACCATAAATTGAGGAACCATGTTATTAAAGAAAAGACATTTAAACACATTTTCGTGTAAAGAAATGAGATATTTAATCTAAAATTGTAATAGAAAAGAATAAAAAATATTTCTATTTTTTTAAATTTTTACTGACTTTTTAACTCAAACCTTAAAAAACACATAGAAGTTTTTGATCTGTATTAGAAATGAGATCGATTGGCACCAAAAAAATTGCATAAATTTTTCCTAAGTAATGTATGAGATTTTTTTTTTTGTACTCCAACTAATAATACAAATCAGTACACAAATCAATTAAAATATACAAAAAGAAAACTTAGTTATTAGATATCAATTCTCTGAGTTGAAAACATCTAAATGAACCTGTGTGTTGCTTGAGTGAGTGTTAATCTTAGTAACAATGTCTGATACAAAGAATGTCAGTACTTTTTTTTTCATCTTTAATTGATTGCGAATGTTTAAACGAAAGTCATATTACAACCTTCCTGTTGACCCGTAAACAAATGTTTTCTTTACACAAATTTATGATTTTTTCATCACAAAAAAATGTATTGAAGTGAAATATCGAATGAAACACTATTTTTCATAATTTAATAAGAAAAAAAATATTGAAGTGAAATATCGAATGAAACAATACTTTTTTATAAACTAATAAGAAAAACAGTTTTTTTTCTTTTCACAAATTTATATGATCTCAAAAAATTCACAAACGTCCCAATATCAGATCATTGGAAACAAAGAAATAAGCATTTAAACATAAAAATTGAATCAAAATACTGGTAAGTATTTATGTCATTTTAAAATGTAAAATATAGGTAAAGATGTAACAACGAAGTCTCCAAAGAAGAAAAAATCTGAACATTTTTTCATAAATTAATAAGGAAAAATTTATTTCTCTTCACAAATTTATGTGTTTTATTTATATCACAAAAAAAATATTGAAGTGAAATATCGAATGAAACACAGAAAAATATATGATTAAGTTTATTTAAAAAGGTATATTATTTTCTAAACACCACTTATAAAGACAAGATATTTTTTTTAAAGCACATACTTTGTTGTGATAAATACATCTAAAAAGTATGGGAAGATAAAGTATAATAATTCTTATACAATGTATTAAAACTCGGACAATTTTTATCTTCTAAGTTATACACATTATCACTTTGTAATATATTTTTTAACCAAACAACTTTTTTCAGAACTTTTAGTAAAAATACGTTTGTTTTTTAAACAATCAGTAATGAGAACCTTATAATTAAAATATGGGACATATCCTTCATTCCATAATATTCCTCTGTTTCTTTCAATCCAAGTTACTTGTGAACGTTCTGTTTTAGTTAAATTATAAAACGGGTACGCATTTTGAACTGCTATTTCTTTTGGTATAAACTCGTTGTTTTCATTTTTAAAACCTTGTACATACATCGACGGTAACATTCATGATAATTTTCGAACAATGTTACTTAGCGGCCTGTACTCAAATAGAAGATTTTTTATGATCAAACAGTAAGCTGTTGTATCTTTATCTGGTATATATCTTCTGAACATTCAATTTATAACCCAACGTCAACTGGTCCAGTTTTTATTGAGTCATTTTGTCGCGAACAGTCAATAATAAACAGCGGAGCTTTTTCTCTGAATGTGAACAGATCAAGCAACGGGTCAACAGGAAGGTTGTAATATGACTTTCGTTTAAACATTCGCAATCAATTAAAGATGAAAAAAAAAGTACTGACATTCTTTGTATCAGACATTGTTACTAAGATTAACACTCACTCAAGCAACACACAGGTTCATTTAGATGTTTTCAACTCAGAGAATTGATATCTAATAACTAAGTTTTCTTTTTGTATATTTTAATTGATTTGTGTACTGATTTGTATTATTAGTTGGAGTACAAAAAAAAAAAATCTCATACATTACTTAGGAAAAATTTATGCAATTTTTTTGGTGCCAATCGATCTCATTTCTAATACAGATCAAAAACTTCTATGTGTTTTTTAAGGTTTGAGTTAAAAAGTCAGTAAAAATTTAAAAAAATAGAAATATTTTTTATTCTTTTCTATTACAATTTTAGATTAAATATCTCATTTCTTTACACGAAAATGTGTTTAAATGTCTTTTCTTTAATAACATGGTTCCTCAATTTATGGTATGGCACCGTATCATTTCTTAAATTTTCATACTAAAAACATAAGAATTATAAAAACACAAAGAAATTGTTCTAAGGTTAACGAGGGGTGCGCATTTTCTTACATAACTTTTCAATTCCTATCATTGGATGTCCGAAAATATTTCTCATACCATTTAAAACCATAATGATCATTCTTCATAACAAATCATTCTTCATAACTTCATAAAACATAATCATTGAAATTCATAATATCATTAATCATACATTTTTGGGCGAGTCTAGTGTTTTATGCACCTACATGGCTGGGTGATGGGTAGGTTAGGGTTATTTTTTTTTTATGACCAGGCGGAGTGTACTGTTTTTGTAAGCAACAAGGTAGTAACAGTATTAATAAAAAAAATATGATCACTAACTGCTATGAGCTCCGTTGGTAGTAAGTAATAAAAATGTATGAATAAAAAAAGTATGAAAAATAAAATTGTGAAGAGTGATTATTATAAACACAAATCGGTAGTAAGACAAAGAATAGGATTTAGAATATTATGTGAGCCAATATGGACCCGTTAGCGAGGAGCGAAGCGACGAGCGGGTTAGGTTGACATGAACAGAAGTGACTTTAGGGCGTTTTCACTGTATATAATTTGAAAAATAGCAAATTGAAATTTTAGTAAACAAAAAGATTTTTTATTACTGCAGAACAACGGTACTTGCTTATATCTCCTAAAATTGTTTGTCCGAAAATCATTATCCATAACACGTTTGTTATAAAGTTCAGTAACCATAATGTTCAAAAATTCGAAAATGCTGTTTTTACATAATATCTTTACTTCTAAAACTATTATGTAATAATATTGAGTACTACACTCAGAGGCACAATTAACCACCCACTTACATTTTTCGGTGTAATTTCAAAAAATAATTTTAGAACTTTTTTTTTCTTAACAATCTAATAAATTGTATAATTTAAAATCAAATAAGTGAAAAAATTCAGTTACAGCAACTGTATTTTTTCACTTATTTCATGCTTTAATTTTTTAATTTTAAAAAGTTTGAAATTACCGTTTAACAATAGAAATTAAAGGACATGACAAACAAGCTAAAACTTTATGTTTAAATTAAAAACTTTTAATAATGAGTATTACCTCCTCTGGCTCTTATGATCTCTTCCAGTCGATTTGGAAGACCATTCATAATGTCTTGAATATCTGACTGCGGTATATTATCCCATTCCTCCATCAAGGCAATCTTCAACTGATTAATGGAGGTAGGAGCGGGAATACGACTTCGTACCCGCCTTTTGAGATTGTCCCAAACGTGTTCGATAGGGTTTAGGTCCGGGCTCCGAGCTGGCCATGGTAGCCGTGGTATACCCACAGCATCAAGGTACTCCATAACCACTCTAGCGACGTGAGAACGGGCGTTGTCGTGCATTAAAAGAAAATCTTCTCCCAATAAATGGGGCAAAAGGGATAACATGAGGTTTTAAGACCTCTTCCACATACCTGAGCATTTACGCTGCCTCTTTCAAACAAAACCAACTCTGTACGAGCCTCATAAGAAATTCCGCCCATACCATTACTGAGCCACCGTCGTAGCCCACTGTTTCGACTACAGCACACTGTGCAAACCGCTCACCCAGCCGTCGATACACTCGCTGGCGTCCATCAGGACCTCTTAAAGCTACTCTCCACTCATCGGAGAAGAGAACGTTCTTCCATTGCTCTATTGTCCAATTTCGGTATTGTTGAGCAAATCGAAGTCTAGCTCTCCGGTGCTCTGTGGTCAACGCGGGTTCTCAACCCGGCCGGAAACCAGTCAAATTACGCTCTGCAAGCCTTCTTCTTATTGTTATTACGCTAAAACTTAAATTTCGTACCTCAAATAAGCGATTACGAGCCTCCGGAGCCGTAGTGAAGCGATTTCTTAAAACATTGGATACAATGAAGCTGTCATGTCGCTCAGAAGTGCACCTTGTTCGACCTTGTCCGGGTCTTCTGGTGTAAGATCTAGTTTCTCGGTATCGTCGGATGGCATCTCGTATCGTGGTTCGAGGAAATCCCAGCATACGGCCTATACGACGCTGGCTATACCCAGCATCAGAAAGCGCCACTGCTCTAGCTGCATCAACTGCACCCAATGGCATTTTACTGAGTAAGAAGCAAATGACAAACTCTGCCACAACTTAAGAACAAAGAAATTTGTTTGAAAGCTTCACAAGCAACACTTTATGTACGCGCAAAACAATCAGTTCGAAAATCAATATTCGACTGAACTCAATAAAAGTGACCCACATTTGAGGTTATCTTTGAAAAAAGGGTAATAATTCTCTCATTTTATCATAAACTACCCACTAAAGCAAATAAGCGTTTCGTTATTGTAATCAAAGTTATGCCACTTTAGCAAGGTGGGCGGTTAATTGTGCCTCTGAGCGTATAGTACTTGAATCTTCTAATTTTGCATGACAGAAAGTAATAAATGTCCTAAGTATTGTATTATATAATGTGTATTATTCTGAATTTTCATTTATAATAACAGAGTTAGTCCTAAAACATCTGCTAAAAATTAGGTTTTTGCGACATAAACGAATCGCTGTGAATTAGCGTCAAGGTGTCATTAACAGCAACGCATTAGTTAACGATCTAGGATTGAATTGTCGAGCGCATCATAGGTGTCATTAGCGTGAGGTGTCATTAACAGCGACGCATTAGTTAACGATCTAGGATTGAATTTAGTAAATCCGTATCTCGGAAACGAGTTGAGATATCGCTCTGGGACCCAGCGCAATCGATTCAAATGGGGGGCTTTCTATTTTTTTTTTTTTTTTTTTTTTTTTTTTTATGATCTTGGATCGGATAGGGGCCGTGATCGGAGGGATGCGAGGTGTGGCCTACATCCACATTAGTATTATTATTAATGTTATATATTTATTTCATATTATAAGAAATATTTATAACATTACATAAACACTATATTTAATTACATGTTTATTACTATTTACATATTTACACTATGTACTATACCTACTTAGTTATATTATACTTACTATATTTACATTACTTATATTCTAATATTTATATAACAATTCACAAATAACATGCACACAATATCGTCAGCGTTGTTATCAGCTGATTGCCGTGAAACATAGGAAACGCGCAAACAACCGGTCGCTGTATTGTTCCCTGTATTAACAGCTGCGCACGATCAACTCGGTGCGCCGGCCGCCACCAGTCAGAACCTATGACCCGCTCTGAACGCACGCCGCTCAGCTATCTGGCTTACGCTTCGCGCCTTTATGCTTTTATGTTTCGTGTGACTATTATTCTAGTATTGACTGTTTTATTGTGTTAGTAACCTTCTGCTTGTGTGCTCTGTTCTCCTTCTTTCTCTCTTCTATAACTTAGCTTTCTATTGTGACTATCTTTGTGTTGTGAATTATACATGCTATTATTATTGGACACTGGACTTTGCATTCACATCACCTCAGCTAAGTACAAACGATATTTTCTACCACATAATATATCGCTAAAGTTATTTGGCACATACCCGCCAAATTGGTGACCCCGAGTAGAACACATAATGAGCGACAGCAGTGACTCGCCTAAAACGGCCGAATCACGCAAGACCAGCGTGAACGTCACCACCCGACGAACAAAAAAATCGCGCGTTTCCATTGACCCAAGCAATGACGAGTCGTCCGACATTCGGAAATATAATTTGAAGGTTCCGTCATTTTCGCCGGATGATCCCGAGATATGGTTCGCGTTGTTGGAAGGACAATTTGAGGTTTTTGGGATAACGGATGACGCAGTAAAGTTCAACAACGTCATCACAAATCTCGATTTGACTCACGCGAAGGCAGTGAAGGACATCATAGTCAACCCGCCGCTTAGGAACCGCTATGAGAAAATCAAGCACGAGCTCATCAAGCGTCTCACCGCCTCCCACGAGAAGAAGGTCAGGCAGCTATTGACGCACGAGGAGTTAGGAGATCGGAAGGCGTCCCAGTTCCTTCGACACCTTCAAGACTTGGCAGGACCTAACGTACCAGAGGAGTTCATCAAATCTATCTGGTGCAACCGACTCCCGAACAGCATCCAGACGGTACTCGCCTCTCAGCCCACCCATTCCCTGGAGCAGCTGGCTGACTTAGCGGACCGCATTCAGGAGATTTCGTCACCAGCCAATGTCGCAGCAGCTTCCTCGTTTGCCGTGGCGTCGAGCTCTAACACCTCCAGCGAGATCAGTGAGCTACGGAAGATGGTGGAGCGCCTCACTACAAAATTCGATGAGCATACCCGATCTTCGCGTTGCCGTGACCGATCCAGACCCCAGCGCAGACATTCTTCCCGCTCATCGTCTAGATCAGCATCGACTTACCGGCGACACCCCTTGTGCTGGTACCACGCAAAGTTTGGCTCCAAAGCACAGAAATGCCAAAAGCCGTGCGACTACAAGTCGGGAAATGCCACAGGCAATCGATAATGGCGACAGACGATTGCCCCACTTCTCCAGGTCGCCTCTTCGTGACAGACCGTAACACGAAAACGCAGTTCTTGGTCGATACAGGCAGCGACCTCTGCGTTTTCCCCAGAAGTCGTCTTCAAGAGCGTCGTGCACCAACGAGCTACAAGCTCACTGCAGCGAACGGATCGACCATCGATACCTACGGCTACGCGCACTTTAACCTGGACCTCGGACTACGCCGAAACTACCCCTGGCAATTCGTGGTTGCCGATGTTACAAGGCCCATTATAGGAGTAGATTTTTTGTGCTTTTATAATATAATAGTCGACTGTAAAAGTAAAAAACTAATAGACAATACTACTTCTCTATCTGCTATAGCTTCTTCAGCAGTCAATTGTATTAATGTGCTTTCTGTCAAGGTTATGACTGGCGATTCGCGTTACCATCTTTTACTGTCTCAGGAGTTTCCCGAGATAACTCGACCAGCTGGTACACAACGCATGACACCACATAACACACAACACCACATTCGCACCACACCAGGTCCTCCAGTTTCGTGCACACCGAGACGATTAGCGCCGGACAAATTGAAGATAGCGAAGGCAGAGTTCGATGCCATGTTAGCTAATGGCACTGCTCGCCCTTCAGAGAGTCCGTGGGCGTCCCCGCTGCACTTAGCGCCGAAGAAAGACAACGGTTGGCGTCCTTGCGGCGATTACAGGCAACTCAACGCCCGCACAATACCCGACAGGTACCCAATACGTCATATTCATGACTTTGCGCATAACTTATCTGGTTGTAGAATTTTCAGCACCCTCGATATAGTGAAGGCCTACAACCAGATCCCAGTCTGCGCCGAGGACATACCGAAGACTGCCATCACTACACCCTTTGGTATGTTCGAATTCCCATTTATGACGTTTGGCTTGCGAAATGCGGGTCAAACGTTTCAACGTTTTGTGGATGAGATCACTCGTGGGCTAGATTTCGTCTACTGCTATTTAGATGACTTCCTCGTTTACAGCAGAGATCCAGCAGAGCACGAGAACCACTTACGCCAAGTATTTTCCAGGCTCCGAGATTACGGCATGGTCCTCAACGTGTCCAAGTGCGTCTTTGGAGCTCCCGAGATAACCTTCCTAGGTTATTGCATTTCGGAGAGCGGCACCAAACCACTGGACACGAAAGTACAGGCCATACGTGACTACCCCCCACTCAAGGACGTTAGGTCACTTAGGCGTTTTCTGGGCATGGCGAATTTTTACAGGCGATTTTTGCCAAACGCCGCCCAAACTCAAGCGCCTCTCAACGCCCTACTTACGGGGGCTGTCAAGGGCTCCACACCCATCACCCTGTCCGAACATGCTCTGAAGGCTTTCAATGAGACCAAAGAAAGCCTCTCTAATGCAGCTCTTTTGGCACATCCAGACTGCCGAGCCAAGCTTGCATTGGTTACAGACGCATCAGATTCGGCTATCGGGGCTGTCCTTCAGCAGTTACGGGACGACGTGTGGGAACCCTTAGCGTTTTTCTCCCGAAAACTTAGCCCGGCTCAAACGAAGTACTCTCCGTACGACCGTGAACTTCTTGCGATCTATGAAGCCGTCAAATACTTCCGGCATATGGTAGAAGCAAGACATTTCACCATTTACACCGACCATAAGCCGATTAGTTATGCCTTTCATGAAAGGAAGCATAACTGCTCGCCACGGCAATTCCGTCACTTGGATTTTATATCCCAATTTACGACGGATATAAAGCACATATCCGGCAAGAATAACGTCGTTGCCGACGCCTTGTCGCGAGTCGATGAGTTGGCTTCTCCAATTCGTCTCGAAGATCTCGCACAATCCCAGGAAACTGATCCCGAGCTGGCTACTTACCTGACTGACACCTCATCACTCCGTCTCAAAAAGATGGAATACCCCGGGAGCAGTCAGCTTCTTTACTGCGATGTCAGTACCGCTACCCCTAGGCCGTTCGTCACAAAAGATTTCCGGACGCAAGTTTTTCAAAGTCTCCATTCCCTAAGTCACCCCGGTGCCGCTGCAACCGCCCAGCTCGTTGCTGAAAGGTTTGTATGGCCCGGAGTTAGGAAGGACTGTCGAGACTGGGCCAGGACGTGTTTGGCGTGCCAGCGTAGTAAGGTCAGCCGCCATGTGTCTACCCCGTTAGGTACCTTTGATCTACCACGAGCCCGGTTCAAACATATACACATCGACCTTATAGGCCCTCTACCTATATCCGATGGGTATCGTTATTGTTTGACTGCGGTAGATCGCTTCACTAGGTGGCCAGAAGTCATGCCCATCCATGACATCACAGCAGAAACGGTGGCAAAAGCGTTAATATCAGGGTGGATATCCAGATTTGGCTGTCCGACAGATATTGTGACAGATCGCGGTCGTCAATTTGAGTCCGCCCTGTTCCAATACCTGGCAAAAACCATCGGATTCCACCACAAACGCACCACCGCCTACCACCCAGCGTGCAATGGACTTGTGGAACGCTTCCATAGGCAGCTTAAGGCGTCCATCACCTGCCACGCTCAACAAAATTGGACTGAAGTCTTACCCATTGTGCTATTAGGCGTCCGTAGCGCTTTCAAGGACGACTTACAGACCTCCTCGGCAGAATTATTATACGGCGAGCCGCTTCGATTGCCCGGCGAATTTTTCGAGCCAAGCGTACCCTGTACTTCAGATTTGTCTGATTTTACAGCGCGCTTACGCAACTTCGCCGAAAAATTAAAACCAGTCCCAGCTTCTCGCCATAGTAAGAACAAGGTATTTGTGTTCAAGGAGTTGGCCACCACCGAATACGTCTTTCTTCGAGAAGAAATGTTGCGTGCAACTTTTCAGCCGGCCTACACGGGCCCTCACAAGGTTATCGAAAGGGGTGACAAAGTGTTCAAAATTCTATTCAAGGGAACACCTGTTACTGTCACCGTTGAGCGCTTAAAACCCGCGTTTGTCCTTACCGATCTGGAAGACCTGCACTCACACTACACTCCTCACAACACTACACACATACCTCCAAAAAACACACTACCACCTGACACTAATACCGAACCACCATCTCCTACGACAATAACCCATAGAACCACGCGTTCGGGGCGACGGGTAAGGTTCCCGGATTATTATCGCCCTTAGCTAGGTCTCTGGGGGGGAGTGATGTGGCCTACATCCACATTAGTATTATTATTAATGTTATATATTTATTTCATATTATAAGAAATATTTATAACATTACATAAACACTATATTTAATTACATGTTTATTACTATTTACATATTTACACTATGTACTATACCTACTTAGTTATATTATACTTACTATATTTACATTACTTATATTCTAATATTTATATAACAATTCACAAATAACATGCACACAATATCGTCAGCGTTGTTATCAGCTGATTGCCGTGAAACATAGGAAACGCGCAAACAACCGGTCGCTGTATTGTTCCCTGTATTAACAGCTGCGCACGATCAACTCGGTGCGCCGGCCGCCACCAGTCATAGAGTTAAATATACAGGGGGAAATAGAGAGCTAACTTCGCTACTTTTTTGTAATCGCTGCGACAACAGCGCCGCCCTGGTAGTCGGCAATGGAACTAACCGCGGTGTACAGCTGGGTAGGGGTGCTTTATATTTTAATTTATATTTATTTTTTAGAGAACTCGAAGGCAGTTATCAATAAAAAGACGTGAAATTGGTAAAATACGTTTATTTTATTAAAAATACATTTTCTTCCTAGTTAAATAAATCGCAAAAAGCTTTTTTCATAGTAGGTAATTTCTAGTACATTCAGACATTTAAAAACTAAATACCTCACTTACAGAACTTCACAATTCGTAAAACATAGCTTGATACTGATATTATAACAGTTGCCATTAAAAACAAGGACATAACTTTGTAAAAGTTTAAGTTTTTATTATGTTATTATTATTAAGCATATGAAAAAACCAAGTTTGGATGATAAATACAATTGATAATCAATAACATAATAAAAAAAATATAAAAATACTTTAGGATTTTTATTTAATAATAGTAGGTAATGAAAGCAACTGACATAATTTATTAGACCTCAACCTAAGCAAAGCAATGTGTATAATTATTAACTGGAAACTTGGTTGGTATGGTATGAGTACTGTTTTACTGTTATTTAATATTGTTTGTTTCCTCTAAATTGAATATTGAATCTATTTATTTATTATAAATAGATTCAAAATTCAATTTAGAGTTATTAAAATTGATATAATTTACTTATATCAGTTTGTTTCATTTATACGCACAAGTATTTGATATCATCAGTATAAAGCTACTTTCATCGAGCTATAAAAATATTACAAAATGTTATGGACTTTCAGCTATTGAAAAATATCGCTGTCACATAGTTTTAGTTGACTATTAATTTAGAAAACTAATTAGGATTTTATCTGATAGGATTTTATCTGAGAACGCTATATAAAATTAACTCTTTGTTCTCCAATTTGATCATCTAACACATTTCCGACATCAATTTACGACGCTGTCGTGGTGGAGTAGTCAATAACGCTGCCTACATATCAAGCGATCCGGGTTCGAGTCCTGGTAACAGCAAATGTTTATGTGATGAACACGAACTAATGGTTGTTTATGTATTTATTTAACTTTATTTATAAAATATCTATGGTATTATGTATATTTCATTTGTCCGTTATCTAGTATCCGTAACACAAGTTCTTAATGATACTTAATTTGGGCTAGATAATTGGTGTGAGCGTGGAAATATATTATTATTTTCTTTTTAACTTGTTTTACTATTATTTCGGGTTCACCTTGGAATGAAACTGAACAAGCAGAAAAATTGTATAAACCTTCATTTTGGCATTCCTATGTTGTCTTAGGGAAGATAAGCAGATAATAACTTATTAAGAACAGAGAATCATATAAGTACTTCAAACTTTTATAATAAATGAAAATATGATATCAAACAAAGAAAGCGAGATACATGTTTACAAAAAACTGATTTTTGCAACCTACTAGTCCTAAGTTTAAAGGTTACAAAAATCAGTTTTTTCAGCTCATACAGATATGACCTTATGAGAATATTTAGAATGCGAAAAGTAGGTTAGTATAGTAACCATACAATTTTTCAGCTTATTCCGTTTCATTATAAGGGGTCAAGCCCCTTTTTTTAGCTGAACAACATTCAGAATATTACACTTCTCAAAAAGATAATCGAAACACCTGAATAATCTCCACATTATTCAGGTGTTTCGATTATATTGTCTGAAACTTAGAAAATTTCAAATCAAATTTGGAATTGTGGTATCCTATTGTGTAGGATAAACTGCTAGCTTTTTGTTGAAATTTTTATTTAAATGACTTAATTTTATTAAAATATTACTCGTTTTGATTTTGTTGATATGAAGTGTATTGACCATTAAAATCAATATTTGTATTTGTATACTTAATGTGTAAATCTATAGAGAAATAAAGGGTTACCACAAAATCACGATAGATGTCGAATATTCTAGTTTAGTGTTTTGTACATACAATCTAAAGATTTCTTTTTAATACCCATATCTCAAACGCACAAATCATCGAAGAGCTATTTAACCGATAGGTTATTTCATCGATGGGCCATTTCATCAAATATTACATACATGTACAAACTCCCATATCACTGATAGTCCATTGTACAAGTGCCACATGTTCGAACGTCAATTAAAAATATTTTTTTAAATCAACAAATTTTATCTACGATTGACTTTGCACATAAGTTTATATCTAATAGAAAAAACTTTAAATACATCAATATTTGTAATAGGATTAGGAGTTTTGTCGAACATGTGAAATGTACTATCAGTTATATGGGAGTTTGTACGTGTGGCTATTAGCTGAAATGGTTCATCTATTAAATAAACAATCAGTTTAATAACTTTTCGATTTGGCGTTTGTAAAATGGGCTTCGCAAAAATGTCTTTCGATAATGAGAACGAATCCCAAGTTTAGTACGTCTTCTTACAACATGTTCAGTGATATTAGTAGTAATAATCTAATAAAATGAGATGTGTTGTATATTCATAAGACATTACTCTCCCACAAACAATCAAAAATACTAATGTAATGTCAGTAATAAGTCTTTTCACCAAGTAACAATCTAATAAAATGAGATGTGTTGTATATTCATAAGACATTACTCCCACAAACAGTCCACTCCGCTTGGCAATAAAAGAATTACTCTGAACCTACCAGTCACACGGATATGTGGTAGAGATATCTATCAGTAGTACAAATGGAGCAACTAATTTACTATTCGTTTGTATAATTGGTAGGTTCAAGGTTATTTTTTGTGGCCGAGCAATGTGGACTGTTCTAAGAGTTTACTGTACATCACACTTATCACATTTTACTAGATTATGGGTGGTATGGTGGTATACTGGTTTAGTGAAACAATCAAATGACATATCACTAAACATTTTTAATAAGAGAACAAAGGCTTCTTACTTGTGACTTTTTCTTTTCTTTATGTTGTAATTTTGGGCTTGTGTTTTTATTTGGTCATTTTCGTCACAGTTAATAGCTTTTCCAGATAAAATCCTATTTATTTCTTTAATCCAGTTAAACATACAGAATTGAGTATTTTTTTTAATTAAAAAGTCTATTAATTTGCTTCTATGTTCAATGCAAGATAAAAAATTGAAATTTACAGTAACAGATATTATTAATTTTATATAATCCGCTACATATTCCTCATGGCTCATACATTTCATCACCTCCATGACTATCATTTCAATGTGGAAAAAAGTGTCAAAAGCATTTTTGCTTGGATAACATAACCAAGTTTTATTAGCGTATTCTGAAATTTTTATTAAATCGTGAAATACTTGTTTCTCTGTACTCTCAAGCTGGTTTGTGCACACTGGACATTTATTATATATATATTTTTTTGCATTTCTAATTAGCCAACCGCTGCAATATCCTACAGCTGCACACTTTTCCACATCGCCAGGCAAACTGCTTTCTAACAATGCTTGCACATTTGGGAATACATTTAAATGTTCTTCATTCAGGACGAATTCTGATATTTTAGTGGGTTCTACAGAACTTTCAGTGTCAAAAAAACATTGAAAGTTCTGTAGATAAAAATTGTCATCTTTTTCGCAGTTTGCCCCAATTGAATGTGTAGAAGTAAAATTGTTAATCAAAAGTGTTTTGTAAGCACCTTGAAATCCTGCAGCAGTTGGCATTGTATTACCATGTCCATGTGCACGTATTGCTCCGAAAAAATTCTCGAGGGGATCTTGGTTTAAATTTCGTAATAATAATGATTTCTCATTTAATTTAAACATATGAGCACAAAACTTTTCGAACCCCTCGATAGTTTTAACCCAGCTAGAGAGTGTGGGAACAATAGATGACTTGCCACTTTTATCCACATATTTCATTGTTTTTAGCATTTTAAGACTATCGCGCCATAATTTGTGATGAGGTGATGTTGGTGTTACAGCACATTTGAATTTTTTACCTTGCTTTGGTAAATGAAAACTAGCATTTACAGAATCGAATAGGTTGTCAAAAAATAATAAAATATCGGCAGTTTCTTTGGCTTCTTCGTCTAATAGTCCTTTTTCTGAAAACAAAAAATATTAGGCTGTAATCTTTTGTAAAATGAAATAAATCATTACAATGTTTTAAAAACCAAAATTGTTATTAAATAACTTTAGTATGCATATAATATATAAGTTTTAATTTATTACAGATTCATTATGAATATAGCAATAAATGCACATTATAAAAAACATAACCCTTTCCTTGCAATCAGGTAAAAAGTTACTAACCTGCCATGAAGCCAAGAGCTCCCCCAACAGTTCGACTGAAAACTTGAGTGCAGTGTTTAACTTTCATTTTCGGAATTAATTTTGGAATCACATGTTGTTGTGTCAATTTATGTACTAAGCGAACTCCCTTGTAGCCTGGACCTCTTTCGTATAACTTAATTATATGGTGCCATTTAGCCACACATTGTTTATTTTTGGAAACATATGTTAAATCTTTGTTTACTAAATTATTACGTATCCCTTTCATCAAGTGAGGTGGATCATAAAGAGGGTATATTTTATTATTATTTCCTAATAATATAAAACCACCAGGGTATTCCTCATCTTTCCTTATATAAAACTCTTTTGTATCTTTTATTAAAGAATTAATTGCTGCCATATTAGTGGCTCCCTGGTCACATACTGTGGCAACCACCTTCAATCCGCAGGACTGTACTTTGTCAACAATAATTTTTAACATGTTTTTTAACTCCAATGTTTTCGTGCTGCCAGTACAAAATGTGTATTGTAGAGGTTGCTTGTATTTTTTTATGATCCCCCTCACCATAAATACAAGCACATGATCTGCCAGCTGTGGTTTTCTGATTATTCCATCATCAACAAATCCAACAATTTTGTCATCTAATAAGTCCAAATGTGCATTAATAGCCATTTCATCAAATATTATCGAGCAATATTTGTGACTAGCAGGCATTTTAAGAACTCTCTTCTTAAGATTTTCAAATATAATATCATTTATGCCTGGTTTTAAGTATATTTTCTTCAATAAGTTCTGCAATGTACTGCGCTTGGGCAATATGCATATTTCACTTAACACCTTGTATGCTCTTGGGCTACTTTTGTATATGGATAGTGCCAAGATTTTTTGTTCTAATGTGAACCTTCGTCCCCATTTGCACTTTCCAGCTTGTGTAATTTGCATTTTTACAAATGTTTCTGTTAATGGGGATAATTTATTTCTTAATATATCCAAATTTTTTATGGCTTTTTTTGCCAACAGCAACCTCTTCTTGAATGATTGCTGTAGTTTGTTTGATCTTTGAATTTTAGACCGCAATGTCTTGATAGTGAGACTCATTGACATCTCTGCATCAGTCATTTTCATCTCTGAAAGCATTGAATATAGGTAAGTTGTTTATAATAATATATAGAATTTAAAAATACTATAATAAATAAATAAATTGTAAGGTTTAATTGTAATATTAGATATTCATTTCAAATCTGTAAAAAATTAAATAATGTACACCAAATAAAAATAAAATAAAAAATAAAAGTAATTACTTCGAGTTTGAGTCATAATTGAAACATTTTTAATATTCTGACTTGACTCTGGAACATTTAAGCACGAGCTGGATGGTTGTTCTGATGACCCTGGCACTGGATCTAGGATAATAGAGGTGGCTGGTTCCTCCAATAATGGTGCATCATCTAAAAAATAAATTAAAATTTTAGTAAATGATTTTTTTTATGACAGTGTGTAAGTAAAAAGTGGTTATCTTTGGAAAAAAATTGAAATTGAGAAAAAAACAATGAGATCTTTTCTGTCGCAAAAAAAGATATAAAGGTAAGGTACCGTATGTATAAATCAAAACTTAACTAAAAACGGTTTTTAGGAGATATTTCTTATTCATATTAATGTCCATAAATAAATGTACATGTGGCGGACTTGACAACTAACGTCGTTCTCTACCAATCACTCATTATTTGGCTAACCAGAGACAGCTCAAGTGGCGGCATCACATACATAAAGATAAATTAATTTCATTTGACGCCGTGTTGGTGGAGTGGTCAGTATAGCTGCCTACACATCGGGCGGTCCGGGTTCGAGTCCTGGTAGTGGCAAATGTTAGTGTGATGAACACAAGCATTTGTTCATGAGTCATGGTTATCTATATATTTCTCTAAGTTTATTTAAAAAAATATCTAGTTTATTAAGTATATTTGTCCGTCATCTAGTATCCATAACACAAGTTCTTAAAGATACTTAATTTGGGCTAGATAATTGGTGTGAGCGTAGAAATATATTATTATAATTATTATTCTATAATACGTAGGTAAGTAACTACAATATGATTCTATATATACAGGGTGTTTTGTACATGGGGTATAAAGTGGGATACATAAAGACTTAGGTGATATCAAAATTTCTTCAAAATTCTCCATACAGACATTTGGTTCAGAAAAACACAATTACAAAATTATTTTTACAATTTTGAGTTTTTAATATGTTGAGTGTAGGTGTACCGAACATCGTGTATACATGTAAAATATGTATGATATCATATCGTATTGATATTATGTTTTTACATAACCCATATCTGTCACTATTAAATGTGTCTGTACATTAGGTATGTGTGTATTGTCAGTGAATTATGTTTAAATTCTGCGGACAAGACGTTGTTGCGTATCCTGTTTGCAATGTGTATGCTACATCAAACATTTGCCATTGCCATGATTCAAACCCTAACCACTTAATGTCTAGACAGAGTTATTGAACACTGCACCATGATGCTGTTGAAACAAATTGTAAAGCAATATACTTTTGAAAGGAATTTGTATTATTATGAACAACCCCAAATACACAAAATTATCATATGATACTCACCAATTAGGCACAAGATTGGAACGGCAAGAGGACATAGGCGATTTTTGGTGTAATGCCACTTCTTGGGAAAATGTCGGTGACAAACTCTACGATTTTTAAAGATGAAATTATTGTCCAGACCTTTAACTTCACCACCAACATTCATTATCCATGTACGGAAACGTTCAGTGTCCTTCAATGGATTGGGGAATTTATGCAGTGGGATACCTGAAAATAACAATACTTTATTAAATTAGGTTTATAGGAAAAACAAGGACATTATGCTTGAAATCAACACATATTTATCATCTGTTTGATAATAAAAATTAATGGACACTATCGTTATATTAATAAATAAATAAATATTGAAAACTTATAAAGCTTATGGCCATTACATGTTACTTTAGACACAAGAATGTAAAGCAGTGTCCCATGGGTTCATTGCATACTAGCGCTTCGCCTGTGACCTAGTCAGCATAGAGTTTTTTAAAAACAAATAAGCTTATAGCCTTCCTTGATATATGGACTACCCAACACAAATATATTTTATCAATTTGAATTAGTAGTTCCTAAGACTGCATTCAACCAAACAAACAAACTATTCACCTTTACCATATTATTATAGATGTAACTGATAATCTTTTTTATTATTTTGCAAAAATGTAAGGTGTATATGAACCATCTTTACCCTAAGTAGCTAAGTATACAGTATTTGGATATTTAATATAATATAGGGCTTCTGATGTGTTGTGTGTGAAAAGACCATTGCTAATGTTCCTTCATAATGTGTATCAATCAGTTGATGCCAGAGTGTTACACCCCATAACTTTGCCTTTCAATATGAGTATCAAAATTGAATAAGCGAGGTTATGTTTAGTTAGGCTTATAATATAGGTACCTCAGCTAATAGCATTATAATAATTGCCTTTGGAGTACTACTTTGTCATCGCTGAATTACATTATTTCCAGTGAAAATTTTATGATTTTATGCTGGCTGAGGTATTGGTGAGGAGTGCTTGCATGCCAATATTCAAAAGAAGATCTAATCTATGATAGAACAATTAGTAAAATAATTTACCTATAAGAAATTAATGCTTGCTCTTCACATGGCCGTATTTGCCAAACATTTGTACTGCATCTCTTTTCATTCTATATAATGTATGATAGGGATGCAGCACAAATGCCAGCATAAAACAAATAGGTACGGCCATGTGAAGTGCCAGCATAAAACAGTAGGTAGGCAACTTATTTAATTCCAAAAAGTGATTCCTTACCATCTGCAATTCCGCTTGCACAGCCAGGCACACAACAAGTTGTCGCGGACATGATTCAATTTAAAACACAAGAGTCTTAGCTCACAAATCACGAGTTTCACAACCACACCACGAGTCCTGTCTCCAACACAACAAACTATACTCAAAGTAAAATTTTCACGCTAGATCGGAGGAGCTCAGCAAGGAACTCGACTCGACGATGCTAGGGAAACTAAACTCACTGTATTTTACGGATCTGAATCACATAAAACACAGCAAAGAAGAGAAAAATATAGTTGGTGGAACGCATACGCAATTCGCATCAGCCATATTGATTAGGATTGCCATTACAAATTACAATTTCGATTATTGTACTACAGATTATAGATTTTTCAAAATAGGTAGGTAAATTGGTTGTGAAATAGAGCCGACGATATTAAATAAAATATAAGAAGCATTTATAATGAATAAATATTCTTTAATTATAAATCTTTTCATTACAATATGTTCACCATTTGATACATATTTTTTGTGCTAGCCACACTAAGTAGAAAAAATCAAGACGCAACAAATAGCACATAGTAGCACATAGAATTTCTTGTAGCAGAGCATTTTCCCACTCACGGCTTGATGGCGCCACTTTCCATACATTTTTTTAAACCATAAAATTTGTTTGACCCGCTCTGAACGCACGCCGCTCAGCTATCTGGCTTACGCTTCGCGCCTTTATGCTTTTATGTTTCGTGTGACTATTATTCTAGTATTGACTGTTTTATTGTGTTAGTAACCTTCTGCTTGTGTGCTCTGTTCTCCTTCTTTCTCTCTTCTATAACTTAGCTTTCTATTGTGACTATCTTTGTGTTGTGAATTATACATGCTATTATTATTGGACACTGGACTTTGCATTCACATCACCTCAGCTAAGTACAAACGATATTTTCTACCACATAATATATCGCTAAAGTTATTTGGCACATACCCGCCAAACGAGGCGAGAGAGTTCTGCCTGTGAGGCAGAAGTCTCGAATCCTTACTACTAATGTCAGAGTTAGGTGCCGCAGACTAAATTCAACTGAGCTAATCTGCGGTTTTCTCTAAGATACTCCTCCAATTCATCATATATTTAAGCGCCTAATCTACTGTGTCCTACCTCTCATAATAGCATTCTCGTTATTGTGTTCAAGAAAAACTGTTTATAAATGATAAATTTTCCTTTCCACAGCCCGACGGTGTGGTGACCTTCGACTGGACAGCCCAGGAACAGGCCTATGTACTGTCAGGGTACTTCTGGGGCTACGCCATCACGTGCCTGGTGGGAGGCACAGCCGCCGAGATGTGGGGCCCCAGAAAATTGATCTTCATTACCATGGCTCTCAGTTCGGTATTGACCATCTTCTCTCCCCAAGCTGCGAGGCTGCATTACCTAGCGCTTGTAGCACTTAGATTCGTCACTGGATTAGCTGCGGTGAGTGCTTACGTTTATATCTGTTATTTTTTTTTTAGTTTAATAAATTTTCAGTAACTTCACGTTTTACGCAATCGGAACAATTTAACGTTGCCAATATCATTTCTAATTTCTAATTATACAGAATAATGTCCACTATGGATATCCATAAAAATGTGAGTGAGTAAGTTCTAAAAATCTATTGAAAACAATACACTTCATGCAGAAATATTCCATTTTTTCCTAACACTTAATCATAAAATTATCACGAAAATATTTGATATTCAATTAAAATGCTTTATTTATAGTAATTTTATTTTAGCAAAAACGAACATTTTCCTTTTATTATTTATACCCGACATGATCTTTAATTATCTATCTTAAGAAAGATAATTAAGGACCTACTTTTCACCTAAATATTTCAATGAATATTTGGCATTGAGTTGACCTAGTCGACTCACTACAAAGTCTTGAATGGAAGTGGTAAAAATTCGTGTCGTGACAAAATTTTGTATCACCTTAGTGACATGGAGTAGTAGCAACTCCATATACTATATGTCAAAGCAAAAATTTCTAATGTTTTAAAATGAGCACGAATTCATGTTTTTTTTTAAATATGATACCAACAATTTCGTAGTAGTAGTTTTATAAACGAATGCTCTTCTTTTCTAATTATGTACTTAGTTGCGTGATCGACATGAACATTATAAGTTTTGACTTTACCGAATGGAAAGAATTGAGTAGAAATTGAATTTGGTACGATTCAACAATTTTTAGATATTTTTACCTCATCACTTCATCTTGCCGAGTAATAAACTTGATATCTTGGAATAGAAATTGACATAAGTTTATACCACCTTGGTAACATTCTTTGAAGCGCCGAGGTGGTCAAACGAGTAGTGGACTATTTTAGTGTAGGAAAATCCAGGTTTAAACCTCCGTAATCTAGTGACGTCCTCAGCACAAGCTGACTGGAAGTTTTGTTAATAATTTAATAATAGACTTGAGTCCTGTTTTTTTCTCATTAATAGTTACGTGTGTTTGCGAGTATTCAAAATTTCATGACAATATCCCACGCTGGTAGTGTACGCGAAATATCTACTGCTTGCTAAAGAAATATATTACTCTCATCTCTCTACTTATCCTTGCACGAGACGTTGTTTTTTTATTACATTGAAAACATTGGCAAGAGTTGATCCATGACTATGAAATAAATACTCTATATTTAAAAAAGTTTAAAGGCAATCCTCCATGTTGCGAGCACATTCAAAAGCTTATTGCTATTATCAAAATATAAGAATATTTTCAAAAGCTTAACAATTATGATTGAAAATTATAACTATAACCTCTGTCTAAGATTTGTATAAAAGATATAATGGCCGTACTATGAGTGCCTTACATAATTATCTATCTACTTATTCACAAATTCTTTATAAATTTTCCAGAACTTTTAGGCTGTCACGAGTTTGGCGATCAATATTTTTGTTTTTAGAGATTCTAAACATCTGTTGCGATCGTGAAGTCATTTTAGCTTAATAGGTAAAATTTTGCCTCCTTTGTTTTTAATATACCCATGCTTCTATGCCGCAAAAATATTTAATTGTTTTTATTTAACACTAGCGTTTGAATTCAAATTTTCCTATTGCGAGATAGATAAAGCACGCATTTACCTTCGCGAACAATGTCACAATAAAATAAACCAACAGTAATTCCAATGAATGTCCGTGTTTTTCTCTTATCAGGTTTACATTACCCTCTGCATAGCTTAGTAAATACGTAAACGAGAACTTTATCATATAGGTAGTAAAACCGCACAACTCTAAGATACAGAGGTTACATTTATTTATCTAGGTAGTCGTTTAAGTTTGAAAAATGCCTATAAAATGATGAAACGTATGAATCTCGAGCAAGATCTATCGATTTTTCTAACTAGAATCCGCTAAGTTCCCAGTAGTGACTAGTAGTAACTAATAACAAATTCAAAAACCGCTATAACCTATAGAAGTGGAATAATTTAATGTCCAAGACCAAAAAATAAGGAAAAGAACAACTTCGCAGAACTATTTAGCCTAAAGCAAACCAGTTTCGGCAATTTTTATAAATCCATCTGTATCTGCCTTGGTTTTGTGCATTTTAATAATGCAGGATAAAAGTACAGTGTTTCTGAAGTCTGACATTTTTGTCCATTAACTTAAGGAATAAGGTCTAATGCAAGGACGAAAGTTATATTTTTTCCCTATCACTGTTTCAAACTTTTGATGTGAGAATTGAATAAGTACAACTATAATGAAATATGAGTAACGCAAAAAAAGTTATTTCATAATTAAACTTTTTACAAAGAACAACGTGAAGATGTAGGTATTAGATTAGTACTATACCTTTACACCTATAGTACCTTTATATTTGAGTAATAACTGAAGACATATAGGTTTTTGATTTACGTTACAGCTTTATATCAACAATCTCGTAAAATCGTGAGAGGGGCTTACTTGTTAATTTAGATCTTCAATAGAATTATTAATTTTCATCTGACGGGTTTTGTTGATGAAGATTTGTGCTGGTTCTTCTTCGAATGAAAACTTTAATGAATTGTATTTAATATTGTTTTCGTTCAGAGGCAGTAGCGGTATGAAATTCAAATTCAGATTACGTTACATTGCTAATTATATTTAAATATGTAACGCGGTTAAGATTTTTTCGACTCTCTAAGGGTTTTTTACATCTTAAAAGAATTATTAATTTAGATTTCTTTTTTTTTTCAGGGTTTCCTATTCCCTGCGTTGCATGCTCTAGTGGCTCACTGGGCACCTCCTGTAGAGAAAGGAAAATTTGTGAGTGCATTGCTTGGTGGAGCAATCGGTACTGTCGTGACATGGTCCCTAACTGGGCCCCTCATTGAAAACTTTGGGTGGGACTACGCTTTTTATATACCAGGTAATTAATATTTTTTGTGATTTTAATTAATAAGTTCACAGTAGGACGGAATATCAAACAATGGAGTGGGTTTCTTTGTGATGTGTTCTTCGAAACTGACAAAAAACTTTGGTAACAAAAAATATTACAATATTAATTGCTGGCTGTTAGTATACAATACTTGTTTTGGCATTAGTTGTTGTACGTAAACTGCATATTAAGAAGTATTAAGAGTTTACCTAATGATTTGGTGTGTTTTGATAGTTGATTATCAAATAATAGTTGTAACGAGCTTATTTTTTGAGTTTTTTTTTCATAGAACATATTGGTTTTTTCAGTGTTGAATAAATTTCTTGAATATGATAAACGTTTTTCGTAAATTAGGTAATATTAATTTATGTACCTATCGCAGTAAGGTTCCGCTCATGTTGTGCGTTTTTGATTTCAAAAACAAAGCAATTAGTCCCTAAATAAAAAATTATAACTATCCGAAGATCCTTTGTAGAGACTGTAAACCACTGGCCCTATTTTTAACTTTAAGTTGAAGTTTTTCAACTTTCGACAACTGCACTTGACAAAATATTCGACAAATACAACCAAATTCAAACTGAAATAGATAAATTAGTTGACGATAGCGAACTTGAAAATGAAAATGAAATAAGATTTGCAATCGAACATGAATTGACAAGGTTGAAAATAAATATTCGATATAAATACGTAATTTTAATTACAAATATAAAAGTCGTTCACAATTGTGCGACAGAGAAATGAGTTGCCAAATTTCTTAGTTCGCGTTGGATTAGTACCCACAGTTCGTTGGTGAACTACTTTTTAACTATACCTAACTAATAGACAACATGCGGTTGGCTACTTCAAATTTTGAACACGCATTTTCGCATTGAGCCATCTCGGGGCTAATCTCCGCATTTATCTTCGACCATTGTGTATAGTTATTTAATGTCTGTCTTTCAGGTTTGATTGCTCTGATTTGGAGTTTTCTATGGCTGTTCTTGGTATATGATACTCCGGTGAACCATCCTAGAATTTTGGACAGCGAGAAAAAGTACATCTTAGAAGCAATAGGAGATAAAGTCCAACAGGGTGAACATGCGACTAAGGTGAGACAATACTAGAATATGTTAATATTATTGAAAACTAGGCCATGGTAGTTGAAGCATAAATAGAATACTTATAGGCGTTTAATAGGATACCGCCGCCGTTTCAAGATTTTTTTGCAGTAGGTAATTTATTTCAGTGAATTACCTGGTACAAACATATTTTTCATTAATGTATTTTATTTACGTATATTTTTGTGCTACTTGTTTAGTCATTTAAAGAGGATTCTAAGTACGCTTGTTGTCTACTGTGATCATATTCCATCTGTATATTTTGGAAAATATTCACGAATTGTGGTTTTCAGTGAAGTCGAAGTCATTCCCCAGAATTTTTTGAAAATCATTCATATACTAAATCAGTAATTCATTATAAAATATGCAGGTGTTGATGTGCTGTTCATCAAAGTAGATACCTACTGTGATAGATACATTAGTAAGTAATGACTAATAGGCTGAACTAAAACTGAGGAAAAATGTAGGTCGCAAAGTTTTTATCTCTATGCAGGTACTTTTTTAATAGCACATACACAATGTTATGTTATGGTATAATTTGTATAATTGTATGAAAACATTGACGTATTTTCAAGAATTAAATTTACTATACAAAATATGTACATGCTTTAGATGGAAGCTCTCGACGAGCGCCTGTTTGTATTTACCTATGACAGTTGAAATGATCTGCTATTTCTAGAAAGATTTTGCTGTGTTAAAATCGTTCCGAAATCACTGCTACACCTAATCCACTCTAAATCACCCTAAAAGTTATCGGTTTCTCGGCAAAAGTGTCCAGCTCATTGCCGTTTCAGCTTGACCATATGCAAGTAGAATGTATTTAAAAATGTTCAAAAATAATTAAATTTCTTTTATTCCAATTCCACAGATAGTGCCACCATTCCGAAGCATATTCACGTCTTTACCGTTCTTGGCCATGATAATACTGCACTACGGAAGCAATTGGGGGCTGTACTTCGTCATGACGGCCGCTCCCAAATTCGTGTCGAGCGCTCTTGGCTTCAACCTCACATCCACTGGCACGCTCGCTTCTTTGCCGTATCTGGCTAGGATGATATTCTCAGTGATTTTCGGTGCTATAGGCGACAGGTAAGTCTAGCTTTTCTATTTCCTGTACTAGCGATAGCATACATTCATTATATGTACTAACACGCTCATAATCCTAAAGGTGATTGAGCGGAAGTTTAGGTAACATTTGATTACGCATAAAGGTCATACACTGATCAGCTCGGAACCGTATCGCCTTTTTACTATGGAAAAGAGGCCATACGCTATGATGTGTAGCCGCTGTTCCGTAGCGTTCATGGTAAAAAAGAGGTGTTCCTTTTCTGAGTTGAGAACTGTGTGTCATGCTGTGCCCGAATATAATGATGGGTGGTATAAAATGCTATCAAAACCGTAACTAATCCTTCTGTGAGCCAACAAATAACCAACACTGTCGTTACACTCGAACTAAAATTTGAGTGAGATACTCGAAAAGCAGTCCGAATATGTCAAGCATATTTACCAATTTATCACTATGTTTACAAGATAATAGTTTACCTTGTATAATCTTATGATATTTAGATATGTCATTTATTCTTTCAAGTGCCATTACAATTATTTTATGTACACTACAGTTTGGGGACATTTTACGTAGTGATAAAAACCGTAATTCTTGTATTATTGCTGAGAAATTAAAAGGTACCTTCCATATCACTAAAATGTTTTGTCATGCATTCATATTCAATTTTGAATTTGAATCACCGAGAAGCATTTAGTAAAAGTTGTTTCATTATTCCAATAAAATTAGTATAAGGTAACAATAGAGAACGTTAACAAAATATTATTACCTACAGTTTTAAAATCTATGAAAAAGGACAAAGCAATTTGAAAGTTTAGAGGTTTAAAGTTGAATAATCTTCTTCGTTATAGAATTTATACTACAAGATTTTTTTGGTAATTCCTTTACCTTTACTTAAATATTGTGTCTAATTTCCATTGCAGAATAATGAAACAGAACATCGTATCCACGACGTTCATGAGAAAGTTCTTCTGTCTGTTCTCGCACGTGGTGCCAGGTCTACTCCTCATTGCGCTTGGCTACACCGGTTGCGCACCTGTTCTCTCCATAGTTCTCATTACTTTCTCCATGGGCTCTAATGGAGCTGCCACATTGACTAATCTTGTCAACCACCAAGACTTGGCGCCTAACTTCGCTGGAACATTGTATGGTATAGCCAACGGTATTGGCAACACAGCTGGATTTGTCACACCGTTGGTGACTGCTCACTTTACAAAGAATGGGGTAAGTTATACCTAAATTATTTTGTTTCTCTTCAGCTATATTTATTTGTTAAACTGGTTCAAATTATTTTACAGCTGGTGGAGGTTACTTAGAATTTCTAAATTGAATAAGAAAAATTACTACAGTAATTTTAAATTTTTACAAATACTTATCTTATTGGCGGTATTTGGGCAATGCATAATATTATATATTCACTATGCAGAGCTTTATTTTAGTAAACTAGGTATTGATTTTGACTACCAAATTTTGCTGTTGACGCGAGGAGAAAAATCACCAATAAATCATAAAACACTATTTAATTTTTTTACCCTCAGCGAAGCTACCTCTGAAAGCTCTGGTGAGCTCTGTTCTAAAAAAAAATGTCAGTTCAGTAAAGGTTGCTACACACATAAGCGGGCCAGCATTGTTAGTTCGGAAGTATTTGCTGAACAAACTAAGCCGAACCGAACCAATTACCACACTTGTTTGCCAGATGTTGTCCAGTCTAGTGTAGGTATTGTCCCAAAAACTGCGCAGATTTTTCTTCTAACATGTATCTATTAATATTTTATTTTACCGCCGGGTTGTACCCATCTAAAATTCTTAAGGTTTGTTAATAAACCTTACTCAAATCATTCCCTATCTCAAGACAACGTGGGAGTGAGACAAATATTACTTAAAATTTAAACCCCACCGAAACCATATCTGTCCTGCTCTTTCTAATCTCAAGGTGGCACACGCACTTAAGCTATATTTAAAGAACCTTAGTAAGAGTTCTAATTAAATTTAGATCAAAATTGTGGTGACTTTAGTTTATTAATGCTATAATTTCTAAATTAATTTCAGAATGGATTTGCCGAGTGGCGGCCAGTGTTCATCACCGGGGCTTCATTATACATTGCCTCCGCAGTTTACTTCATCATTTTCGGTACAGGAGAAACACAGAAATGGAACTATGTTGCGCCAGTTGAAGAGCGAGAAGAAGACAAGCGACCGAGCACTAATTCGACGGACACAACAGTCACAATTCCAGCTAAACCATAGACATAGGATAATATACTCTAAGATAATTTATAAGAATCATAATAGTAGATACCTATTTGCTCATGAGAATACCGTTTTGCATTAAAAAAGTATTTGGTACGGAAATAATTTTTAGATGCAAAACATGACATATTTAGTTGGCGATACATAATACATGTCATGGAATTTACATAAAGGTCTATAATATTATATCCTTGCTTTGCAAAGGAAAGGCAAGTCTGCAAATTACAACTTGCATTTATATTTAACTAACGCTTCACAATTTCACCCACGTGTATTTTTTAATACTTATAAAATATAGATACCTAAAGTGTTATATAGAATTTTAAAATCAAGCCCGTAGTTTTTAAGAATAGTTTATTGTTTTATTTCACCGCTCGCACCGATTATGAATATACGCGATGATAAGCAGAAGTGAGTCCAAATCCAAAAATACCAAATTTTAAAATAAAATACGTCACCTAATGAAAGTGGACCATAATATAAAACTTTTTTCTTTATTGTTTATTATATAATTAACACTTGTAGATTACCACTTATAACTAAAAGGGGCAATTGAGCTAATATAAATGACTCAATTGCAAGACACTGTTTTCAAAATTAGAAATACACCATGTACTTATTCTTATTCTTATGCAAGGGGCTGAGGCTGCTTCTCAGAGCACTTCGACCCTGTGGGATCTTTTGTGCTTCCCCTTTCCTTATCACCCATCCTCGCAAACATAGAAACATTTTGTATGAGTTTCACGATGTTGGCGGGGATAAGGTCTATATAGTCCTCTGGTTTAGGGTAACCGAAACCCAAGACCTTTAGTCGCCTGTTGGCTAGTGCACCGCAGTCACATAGTATGTGCTCCATGCTTTCTTCCTCCTCATGACATCATGTACTACTTATCTTTTAAATGTAATGTGTGTTGTATTGGGGAGGAAGGTGGTGTCAGGCAGGCGAGCTGCCGAAAAATCAAAAATTTTAATTCCAAAACCAGTAACAATATGTCGGTTGATAGCAAGACAAATTCGCCGACCCCAAAATAAATTGCAGGGTAGGAAAACTATGTCAGAAAAATGGTAATTTCATGGGTAAGTAAGTTAATACGGAAACATTCCACTGTAAGTTCTTGTGAAAATATGAAATTGAATGAATGCATAATAAACTTCAGTGCTATTGTGCAAAAGTTATATGTGAGATTTAAATTAATTCATGATGTATCTGAGTTTCGACACAACTTACCTAATGGGTATGGGGTTTAAGTTACTTTTGTTACGACATACGAGTATTTTTGTTGACAAACTGTATCTCGGTTACGTAACAAAAATCCAGGGTCTCGAACAGTTCCACGGCTCTTTTCTTACTTAACTTTGGCGTCGTGCTAATCAATGAAATAATTTTGTGACTTTTTTAGACTTCTATACTGCTTCTTCAATCGAGTCAATCTAGCAAATGTGTTACGTTAGTAAATGTTTTCAATTCATTATTCTTTTATTATCATCGTACTTAGTACTTATTTAAGTTTTTAAAATCTTGAACTATTACAGAGGAACATGTTGTTTTTCTATCATAAAGAGTAAAAGTTGTAAACACGGTCGCTAAGCACCATTGAGATATAAATGCAGTAGGTAGTGGTAGAATTTTCTTTACTTGGAGATAAAGTATTAACTAAGTAATATTTAATACGTACACACTGTTTAAGAAGAGTAAGGTGTAACTTTAAATACAGCAAACGTATTAAATGTAATTATTAATAGAATTATGAGAACAAAAAGGAAAATTATATTTGTCAATCTATTGATCCTCAACTTTATTTAAGCTTTTCGCTATTTTGTTTTGCAAATACGTCAGTTGGTTTGGTATGTAATTAAGTAGCTCTCCTAAAGGAATAGTAAAAGGTCACTGCGTATTCTCATTGAAGAAAGGTTACAGGGTATTATTTATTTAACAAACGAAATATATAATTATTTACAATGTAAAAGTTTTAGGTGCAGACAACAGGAGGCCGGATTGCTACAAAGAAACTAACTCTACAATCGTTTTCCGGTAGATTTTTCATTCCTTAAATAACTTTGTATTCGCCAGATATCGTACTAATCAGACAAATAAAGTTATGTTGTCAGTTGTAAGCGACTGTTAACTTTTATCTGATGTTTGAATAATTTGCCCTAAATATAAACTAGGTATTTGGTTTATAGCTACACATTGATTAGACGTGCCTTGGTCTGTATCTAATGTGACTGTCACAAACCTGACTAATATGGTACCTACATAAATATTTGCCATTTTTTTATTTATATAATGATTGAACATTATAGGTATTACACGGGAACTATAGGTATAATAAGTAATAATACTTCTTCGTAGCATTTGTTTCTAGGTAAAATTGTTATTATGTAAATATAAATTATCTTTCGATAGGTACTTAATATTAACCATAATATATGGTCTACTTTACAAAACACATGAATAACGTAATAACTACGATTATTAGATATATTTTAAATATATGGTACTCTGATATAATTTTGTTATTTATCTATTATTTTTAGTTTAAAATTTTCGTTTTATATAAGACTGTGATTGTGTAATAGGTTGTGTGATGTGATCATGATGAATTATATTATGAATTGTTAGTTAAAAAACTCGTGATTTGTAGTGTACTTAGTTATATTACTGATATTATATCTGCAATATGTGAATTTATTCCTGTAAGAAATTAATAATATAATGCATCGTATAATTATTATGCCCAGAATTTGTTTATCATAATTATCTTAATTTTTTATAATAAAAATAGCTATGAGAATAGTATTGATTTTTTTTATTTCATTTAAATGACTTTTCATAGACCAAATCTTTCATATTTTTACTCGCCACCTTGTAGTAAGTAATAAGTAAAAAATAAAAATTATATATGAGTACCTACTATGAGTTATATAGTTATATATGAGTTATATAGCTATATGTTTATCATTACTTACCATCATCCCCTCAATGATATAGAAAAACTAAAATTTTGTTTTTATGAATGCATTTTAATGATCAAGAAAAACCTATTTGTAAGAATGCATTTCTTTTAAAATGTGGGAAATCCATCCAAATTAGAGCAATAAAAGATTGTTTATCGTCATTAAAATTGTTTAATATATTTTAGTATATTTAGGTACATTATGATACATTATATACACAGGCATAATTTCTCTTCTACTATAATATAATATTTTAATCTTATAACAAATAAATGACACATAAAAGTCTATTTCCTTTTGAATACACAAGTATCAATAAAATAATGTTAAGTCATAATTAAAATTTGATAACGATTGGCGACGTTAATTTAAAAACAATCCTCTAGATATCAAACTCTAGTCGAAATATCAATCTATAAAATATCATTAAAGTTTGAAACTACTCTTACCTCTTTGGAATAACATCACCAAAACAACTCTGGTTATGGTCACACATTTTAAACGTTTCAGGCGGGATTCAAAAGACAATCTAAAATACGACAATAACGCACACAAAGCGTCTTAAATTACACGAATACGTATGACGAATGAATCATTACAAGTATTTCAATTGAGATTGCTACCGTGTGATGATTTACGTAACTACGCCTGGGGAGCATTACAATGTCTATATACCTATCATAGCACTACAAATTAATTGTGCTCTGCTCAGACGTATGATTCCGATTCTGTGTCAGAATCTGACCCGTCTAAAGCTATACCGTTTTGAGATTTTTCTGCACCGTTGGTTGGATAAAGGCGTGGTACCGATTTGGATCGCGACGCCTTATCGTCTTTGTTCACGTGGACAGGCTGGAACTTCTTCAAAACCCTCTGGTATACCATCTTTCTTGGTGGAACTGGCGGTGGCATGTGCGGTGGCTTCTTATTGTTATTCTGTTCTTCCGTGTTATGGTACTCAGGCTGAACAGCCGTCGGTGTTGCCTTGTAGATATCTGAAGAAAACATGTTGTATTTGTCTTCGTGGAATATATCTCTTGTACGGTTGTAAACAGAAGTGTAAAGCGGCTCGATATATTGCGTAGTGTAACAGTTTTCGAAAGAGTTCTCGCTCGCCGGAGACTCTGTGGATCTGCTGTTAAACGAATTCTGTGGCTGGTATAACGTGTCGTTGCTACTTGAGTCAGTATGCATTATAATGTTTGCTAAGGATTTTGACTGATTCAACTTATTGTTATTGTAATTCCTTAGTCTACATTTTTTGTTCTCCTCGGAATTGTTAGTGAGGCGATCGTCAACGTAGGTGTAGGAGTTTTGCGGGTTCATGTGCTTTTCTGGCTCCCTTACTTTCGACTGAAGTCCAGTACAGCTCTTGGAGCACATGTGCGCAGGATCGAAACGCCTTTTTCGACAGCAATTTACTATGTTCACTTCATAATTACCGTTACGACTTCTTTCCGTATTGGTTTGCGCTTCTTCGTTCACTTCCAAACTCTTCGTCCTCGCAGCTTGACGAGACCAGTCATTTCTTGTAAAAATGGTGGCTGCCGGTGTCACGTTACCATCTATTTTGTTCTGCGAAGATTCTCCTTGTTTTTTGCTAGTCATCTGACCATAAATATTTTCAGACGAACAATTACTCGTTTTGCTGTTGTAGTTTGACCCTTTTTTCTCCCAGCCGGTGTAGACCCGAGAGTACGTCATGTTTTTGTTTGCCGTTACTTCGGCGCGAGATTGGTACTGATTCTGTCGTTGAATATTCTCTGTGAACATTGCGAGATCGTGGATATTGCTGTAGACAATATTTTCTTGACTAGACACCAGGTCGCGTTTATTTTCTATTGATTCCTGTTTCGATTCTAACAAATTGTCTGAACTCTTTGCTCTGTTGAAGTTTTTATTTGGTACGTTCTTGTCCACGTCTTGTGTTTCTGCAAACATGCTGTATACTTTAGAGGTTCTAGCTGCCTTTGATATACTTCTTGGTGGTTTCTGTGGTTCTAAACCGGTAATATATTTTGCCGGGCATTGTCCATAAATGTCAGCAGTCGATCGTTGAAGTGCCGTTTTTGAAACATAATTTCTGTCGTCAATACCGTTCGATAGACCAATATTTATAGAGTTGTGAACATAACGTTCTCCAGTGTAAGGTGTCGTGTATAATTCTTCATTTACAGTACTGTACATATCTGCTTTGTTCGAATAAATGTTTTGCCTTTGTGATACTTGGGGAAGGCCATTGACGTTGTGGTTTTCGGTGGTATACCGTGACACCATTTTCGATTCCTGCATATTGCAAGTGGGTGCCGAGAGACTGTGTAAGATGTTCCTTGGAGCAGGGCTGTTACCACCGTTGCTATTGGAGTCATCTTCTGACAATGTCAGCCCTGAATCTCTGCTCAGAGATAACTTCTCTTTACGTGGAGTAGACAGTTCCATAGAGTCAAGTGAGATACCGACGGAATGTAGGCTGTCACTTTCTTCCGCACCAGAATCAAGTAAAGCATTCGAGGTTTCAGGGCTGCCATTTCCCAGAAGACTAGTTATCTGCGGTCCAAATAAAGCTTCTGCCTTAACTATGAGGAGTTCTACAATCATTGGCACTGCTTTGGGAGCTTTATCACATGGTGTGTTGGGCCACAGGATACTGGGGCCGACACAAACACCGAGGTTCATGGGGCACATGAGGTTTATATTGGACTTCTTTGCGATGGCTTGTAGGAGGCAGACGAAGTAAGTGAGCATCGTGTAGTGGGCTTTAGGGAGCTTCAGTAGCAGTGATCGCACTGCTGCCACTTTCTCGCCTTGTGATAACGCTGTAACAATGAGAATAGAACAATAAATACTAAGTATATGAAAAAAATATAAGTATCGGGATTTACGAGAATAGAATAAGGTGATGAATTATTATCGATAACGAAAAGCTCAACAAGTATTCAATAACTTAACCAAAGTAAAGAAATAAAATTCTAACTTTGACCTTCAATAACTTCATAACTATTAATTTCCCAGGCAGAGTCTAGAAAATAAAAATGATCCTAATGATGAGCGGAATACGGTTTTTTTCGGCTTTGTCATAGGTCTTTTTACACCCATTATTTTAGGAGATACTTACTGAGTACTTGGAGCCAGGCGGGGTACAGTTCAGCGGCAAGTAGAGGCTGCGGCAGTGCGCGGAAGAACTCCTTGACGAGTGCTGCCAGCAGCAGTACAGGCGCACGCTCCAACTCTGGGCACGATTCCGCCCACGGGCCCAGCGTGTCCAACTGAAAGACAATTTAATGGTCAATTAAGTAAATTAGAGGTCTATCGAGCGGGAACCAAAAGGTTAAGAAGAATGCTCAATATCGCCGAGCATGTTTGAGGAATGTGATCAGACTAACTAAGTGAAAGATATGTAATAAGGATCATAGCAAGTGGAAATAAGTAATTTCTACCTATCCCTATTTGGTGAAAGACGTAACTTTATGTATCTATGAAATAAATATTTTACTTGATGGACAAGCTCTTCTTTTCATCTAATGAAGTCATGATAAGGCTGTATGTGGAAGAGAGCTGGAAAGCTCGACCATTGAAAGAGTGATATCTTATCACTAATTCTCGGAACAGAATAAAGGTGTTAACAGAATATAGGTATGTCTTCAGACTTCAGACATATTCATAGACAAATCACTAAACCAAAAACCAATTTTAGCGAAACGGGCAGGACAATTCAATGAATGAAGGTGATAGAGAATATGGGTGCAGAGCATTGGTTAGTTTACTTTGGTACTCCAATGCCAAATATACAAAGCGAGTTCAGTGATCAATTTGAAATATATACGAATTTTTACATCGTATATTTATAAAGACTTATTGGATTTAGACATATGATAAGTGTATTTTTAATATGTTTGGAAAATATATCAAATGTCATTTTTCGCTAACCACGGCGGCTGAAACTCAGCGGAAATGACGAGTAAAAGGGTACCAGCTAATGTCGCGTAAGATCCATAATAATCATTAAATTTGAATGCTAAAGTTTTAAATTCTATATCACTCACCTTATCTCTTAGCAATCTCAGCGCTTTAGCGTTAGCGCTACGTCGGAACACGCCGTGTGTCAACGGCGCTACTACCCTCAGCCTGCGCAGCGCTTGCAGCAGCGCAGGCGGAGGGGTGCCGTTGCACAGCCTTGTTAATGCCACGCCGAATAAACGCCCGCCGCGTCGCAGTAACCGCAGCCCGCGGCCGGGCGTAGCGTTGCCGCTAGCAAAGTAAAAAAAGTAAAATTAATTAACAAATAATGTACTTACATACATTAGACAGACAATTTAAAAAAGGTACTGCTTATTCCTATAAGAAATGTCATCCAGTTCCATTTAATTGAGAAAGACATTTACAAATTATATTAAAGAAGGTGACCAAATCGGACTAAATCATGTACCGAGCTTACACTTTGCGGAAAAAATATCGAATGTTGCTATACAAATAATAAAAGTGTTAGTTTTGTAACCCTAATATCGATATTATTTTCAGAATCCCTGAGTTTTCCCCTATATATTGGGCTGAAATGTTGAGCTGTTCACTAACAGCTAAATATATAGTTTTAATTCGCTAATGAAGCTCACTAGCTTCATTAGTGAAATAAAACTATTTTAAATATTTCTTTCTATTGGATCTCTAAAGGAGAAATCACAAATTGCTATCTTGTAATTCACCTGTATTTTTAGTAATTTGTTTTACAAATACACTTACTTTTTTAACCCCTGATTTTTCTTTCTCAACTCGAAGACCAAGCCACAAGGATTGTTCTTCGCGTTGACATGTTCTAAATCAAAGCCATCTTCGTTTGATAGAGTTTGTCTTATTCTTGACATCTGAAAATAATTTAAATGAAAGTTAACATCTATCTACAGATATTATTAAATCTAGAGGACTACTTATGAGTTTCTACCGTCTATATATACGTGCTAAGCAGTAGGAGTAAGCTGATGACGATATGAAATCTTGGAATAAAATAAATAAAAACGAGAGAGAAAACTCCTTTCATAACCAAAAAGGGGATCGAACTATAGTATTTAGTGCTTTTCAAACATTTAAATTAAAATATTATAATGATGATATTATGGTCTACTTTGACAGCTCTTATTTGTAAATAAATATTGGAGTATAATATATCGCTTTGTATCTTTCTATCTCGGTTATGATTTGAGTAACTCCAATGAGATATGCGTATATTAAAAATTGCTGACTCTTTTAGCAGGCGATGAGTATTTGAGAGAGAAACCTAGAGACCAATTAGAACTGAATAGGAGATGAAGAGTCCAATGAAGATGTGATTGTGAAGCACATCATTTACATTTTAAATTGGTTGACTTTTTACAGTATAGGATATATCGGAGAAAAATTCGTTAGCTATAAACCGAAAAAATTCTATTAGTGCACATAGTGACTTAACAATTAACCTCTCTCTCTCTCTATCTTTCGATTGCCAATATTAAAATGTCCTTAGTACCCTAGAATAACATAAACTACGTAAATTTTTACCTGTACTGAATGCGGTCTTTCTATTCCTTGCAGGGGTGTTGGTGGGGTATCCCTGGTAGGTCTGACGCACAGTGTAAACTCACTGGCATTGCCCCAGCGACCATCACTGTCATTATCTCCATCTCCGTCACCCTCGCCATCCCCTTCTGTCGTACCATTTTGAAGCACGTGCAGAGCTTGTCGAACCACACATCGGGCACTCATCTCTGGTCCTACTGAAACTGTCTTGAACTGAAAAGAAATTAATGTACATTAAGTTTTTGGAATTTATTTTAGTTCATTCTCATCATCATAAGATTTGTCATCCTGGATCAGAAAGTTGGGTCTTGAAGCGGATGGATAAAAATCGACTAATGGCCCGGACGACAATGCTACAATAGATGCTTGGAGTAATATATGGACAAAGTGAGGAATGGTGTTAGAGGAAGTTTGAAAATGACACCAGTGGTAGGAACATTCAGAGGTAACAGATTAAGACAGAGCAACATGTAATGAGAAGAGATGATACGCGTGTTACAAGGCAAGTGATGATCATGAATGTGCAAGGATATAGAGGGAGAGATCGAAGAATAGAATTTAAAAAATGCCTTTTGATTTTATTAGTTACAAAGAATTTCTTATATGATACTTACGAATTCTATGGAACTAGCTAAATCCTTGTAGAAAATCTGGATATTTGTTGACTTCGGTTCCGTGGCCAACTGAGCTGTCAAAGCGTTTTGAATTTTCCTATAACAGAAAAAAATATGTAAATGAGTAACACATTAAATCAGAAGATAAGGAATTTATTAAACTTTTCATTCTTATTAAATTGTCAAAGTTCTTTTAAATTTACCTGTACCAAGTATCCCTGGCAGCTTGCGTAGGATATGTAGCGAGGTAATTAGCAACCCCAGTAGTCGTGGGCCATCCAATCAGGAAGCCGGTGTCGTCGCCATCCGGTAGCGACAGCCACACTTCGGCCAGTCTCACACTCTCCTTCAACTTAAAGCAATTAGTTCCCCGCGACTTCCCAATTAACAGGAGGTCATTGAATAGGAACAGATGCCGATCTAGCGGTGGGGAGGTCGTCCCTAAGGGGCTGAGTTGAACTGGAGCCTCCATGATGAAGGTTCTTGGCGATAACGAACTGCTGCTGGCGCTAACAGTTCCGCCAATGTCCAAACTTGGTCGCTTGCGGAGACTCTTAGATTTCTGAAATTTAGAGAAATCATGAAATTAATAAGCGTTAACGTCTGTAGTGCACGTATAAATGCACATACGTAAATATTACAGCGTCTGAAATTGTAATTTTCTGTTGCAGTGTCATGTTTCACATGTGTTCTCGATGTTGTAATAGATAATGAAATTGGCTCAATAATGACACTCACGCTAGTTTTAAGTTCACTAACCTTTATTAAATCGACTTAAACAAAATAATGTAAAGGAATAAATAGCATTTATTTATTACAGTAACATTGAAGTCAATGGAATTGTAAATGGAAATAAGGATGATAAATAGTTCGTTAATCCCACCTGAGCATGATGCGAGGCAAGTGCGGCAGGTGCGTCGGCGTCGTGTAAAGCGAGGTAGTCATGTGGGAACAGGTCCTGGACTCGTTCCAGGTCCGAGAGTCGAGCTGCCCGACGCCGCCCGCACCCGCCGCCAACCAGCCGCTCATACTGTGCCAATCTCTCAATCTGGAATAGGAAAATTTTTGTTAGTATCCTTGTTCAATGTCAGCTACTTATCTAACTTTCGAACTAGCATAGAACTTAATAAACACACGGCCTTATGAAGTTTAATAGCGTTAACAGCACCATAATAAGGTTTCTGACTTTGAATGTGAAGGTTTTCGGACCTTGGAGTACTAAATACGATTTGCCTCCAACGTTTGGTACTTCCTAGAGATTTCGCAGAATCTATCGCTATTAGAATGTGAAACTTGTTAGATATACCAACATCTATAAGTACCAGCACATGTAAACTTATAAGTCTTAAGATACATTCTAATATAATGAATTTAGCATTGTCCCCATTTATACAAAACATTACATCTTAGGGAAAATTTCGTAAACAAAACAAGAAATATCTAAAAACATGGCTGAACAGGTATTACTGGTTTTGGATTGACGTCATGGAAATTATCAATTTATCATTTCAATATTTTCCCTGTGCATGCTACAGGTTAATTACATGGGAGTAACACGTCTAAACGCAATATCAAGTCATTAAAGTACTGTACTCATTGAGCGGGCATGTTTAAAGACTAATATGCATTGGAGTTGGATACAACTTAATTACTTGTTAATTACCCATTAATATCTCTTTATTTTCTATCAAGGCTTGCCTAATTTAGTTTTAATCCAATGTTTTAAATGGAAAATTAAATATACTTCAAATACGAAGTAGGAATTATGGATTTAATGAGAAAACCCGTATCCGTTGTCCCAAGAGGTTCCGTGAGCAGAATGCTCCTACATTATGGTTCATTACGACAATATCTATTGGAACGTAACGATTGTAATCTAAATTCTCATCGCATCGTGCGTGTACCGAGTCCTAGGGTGACTTCCCGGGCGCCTCACGTCTGCTCCACCAAGCGTGTCCACAACAATAATACCTTATTATAAAAGGACAAAGGACCGTGAGAAGAAGCCGTTGAATGCAATCCACACTTTAAAATTATTAACCGCTAATACCGTAGTCATAAATGCGCTGATATTACTGCAGCAGAATGTTATGTGTATAAGACACAGGCCTTCATGAATAATAACTTAAGGAGTCACGTGTGTGCTTCCTCGCTCGGTTAGAGACGCATGCGAATGGAATTTATATATCCCAATGTTCTGAGATACGATGACTGTAATACACACATAATAAATGTAAGATTAAAAAGGATTACTAATGCGTATTTAAAATTCTGCATCTTATTGTTCTAAATACTACTACCATTCATAAGGTAACCAAAAAATATCGGTGTCATAAGAAATAAAAAACAAAATTTTGTAGTCGTAATATGTTCTAACGTAATATTAATTTATGGATATATAGCTCAAGCCCCTACATTATATCAATAACAGATAGTTAATAAAGAGAATGTTCGTTTAATAAAACATGACACGATTGATTTTTTATTAATAGTTTATCGAAGCTTAAGGTCGGGCAGTTCGACAAGATTGACGGTACGGGCGGCGTGCAAAAAATTGAGGACCAGCATTTATGTATCGCTATTAAGGATACTCTTTGTGAGCACATGACGTGAAGTTATTGTGCTGTAAATAATTATACATCAAAGCCTGTAACCACGACCTGACGCATTCAGAGTGATTTTCATTTGAATGGACAGCTTGACACAGGTTCCGTTGTAAACCGTCGAAATTTGTGTAAGTACTATAACACCAATATGAATACAAGTATGTCTGTTTGATAACAGTAAATGCCATTAATTATAATCGCGTTGGGCGTTCGTTTTATATTTCAACATACGAGCGATAGTTGCTAATGATTCAACTCGCGAATGTACGATTCATATCAATAATTTTTAATGCTCGCGTCATTTATTATATACACTGCAATTACAGGTTAGTTTATTGGTTCCAATACTCTTGTTGGTATATATGTAGCAACACTGGCAGCGATCTCGGGTTGATTAATCGCGCTTTCAAGACATTGTAACATGCTAAAAGTATGAAAGACACTAAAATTTTATCACCCTGCTTTTTATCCCTTCCCTACAATTTAGGTTTAATGAATTTGGGTTTTTACACATTTTTTGTTTTTGTTTTAAAGGTTCGTTTCGCAGGCGATCGCAAAAAGCTTTGAGGTTCTACTTTAATTGTAAAAAAAAGGATTCCCAAAAAAGAATTTTTTGCCGCCGAAAAATTTTAAAAGGGGCATTAGGCACACAAACATAGATTAGAGAAACAGCAAAGCTTTTAAAAACGGATTAGTGTACCGTGTCCACAGATAGTGGACGAGTCGTAATATTTTTAATATTTACCTCTCAATCAACACCTGCGCGCTTCATTTCGTTTATGTACAAGTACCACGAAACCTCGCAGTACAAATAGTCACGTAAAGCGTATTTTCGGGACGTGTTACACGGAACTGCACTTTCTACGTCAAATATTTACGTTGGAGTATACGGCGGAGTAAATTTTTAGATAACAAAGTACCTCTGTCCTTAACTCAGATAAAAGTTGTTGCGTGCTCAGAGCTTTTTACAAATCTTTATCTATCCACGTTTCCTGTTACTAACTATAGTTAAGATTTCAACTGGCTTTGTGGAGTGAAACGCATTTATTCCACTAATGCACGTAACATGTATCGAACCTATCTTTTGCGTGGAGTCAGCGATTCGAAGTGTTTCGCTGTGTCTTTAAATCGATGCGCATAAGGGTCAAATTGACATTGGAAATAGGCTTGTATCGATAGGGTTGAAGCAGCGACCGCTTATACTATTTAATCTCAGTGAATAATCAATGTTGCAATTAAAGGTATGTTGCTAACAACACGGGATAATGTGATGTGAGGCGCGCACGGAGATCGTCTATTATATATCATAACCAACACAACTAGCCTAGTTGGTTGGTTAGTATCTACTTGTATTAGGACATTTTAGTATTAACCGATTTTTTTATAAATTAATTAATAGAGGTTGGTCGATTATAATAGCTTATTACTAACTGACAAACTTTGGCAATGTTTGAAATAAACTTGTATTTATATGAAAAGAAAGAAGTATCTGCTACTGTATTTTTATCTCATGAATGCGTATGAGCCATAAATGTGTGTATAGGGATGTTAAGGAGCTGATTTTATCGGAACCGAACTTTTAAATTAAATTTATCGGAATCGATACCCAAGTTGGAACCAGAACCGGAGTTTTACTAGGAGCCAGAGACAGGGCCTAAGTCAGATTTTTTATTTACGTGTTTCTTTGCTGTGTTTTTAAAGATTTTCATACGAAACATCTACATTCATGCTAGGCTTTCTGTTGTAGTGTAGCATCGTCATTAACGCTACTCATCATAATATTGATGAGTAGCGTTTTTATAACTATTCTAATTTTCATCTGTTGGTGACGATTCTTGAATTTTATAGTATAGATATTTTATTCGTTCTTGTAAGCGAATGCCCTTTTCCGATCTTCGTTACAACCGCCGTGCCGCCAGTTGACGAAGAAGTCAGTGTAGGCGCTGATGCATACAGAAAAAATGTGCATGTTTACCTACCTACACAAACAGACATGTCAAATCCGCGCTCGTGAGATAAAAATATTGAACTTTGTAAAGTTTATTTACACAATCTCCGTAGTGATTTAGATGATCTCTCTAGTAGTTACCTACATTATTTTCGAAAGGCAATTCCTTATACCTTGGTTTGCTAATAATCGGAAATTGCGCAGGTTTATGGGCTTGCTGCTGTTATAACACGTTACCTATGTTCCTGTGTGAATTATGTAATAGCATTTAATTTTCTTAACGAAAGGTTCCTTTCACTTTCTTGATGTGAAAAGTGTTAAAAGTTATTATTTATTAATATGCATAAGTATCTAAGTTTTCTTATTAGCATTAGAAGATACTTAAGTAGGTCTAGTATATCTGTCGGCTAATCTTTTAGAGAAAGTGCATTGTAAAATGTCTAGCAAACGCATTAATGATTATTATGATTAGCTACTGGGAAGCTATAATTGATGTTTATCGTAAATTAAAAACAAACAATTAAAAGTTATACTACCGTTACAATCATGTCTACCGGCATCAGTAAAAATTGTATATTCACTCCTTAGTATAAATTCTTAACAGGAAAATGTGTTTAGTTGCTATACGAGGTAAAGTGAAATTTAAATTTAATGTTCTACAGTTCTAACTCTTATCATGACCATAAATTTAAAACAACATTTTTTTCTAGGTATGTATTGATATTTTCATCGAATAATCTCTCCGTTCTTAATTTAAAAATCGGTTTATATCAAAAGAAAGCCGCTGAGCTAACGACATAGTTAACTATTGTGCTACATATACGGAAAATTTATGCAATAGTGTGCTTTGTCATTGCGATTAATCAATCAGCCTATTGTAAATTTGATTGATGGGATGATATTAACTGACGACGTGCGCACGAGCTGTTTGCATTTGAACAACGCTGTCGATCTGAGAATTATTATTAGTTTATTTGATAAAAGAATCTTTTTGATTGTGACATAAAAGTCGAAATTGGTTTAATGATGTTAAAAAACTTTAAGTGTGAGTACGATATGGCCACTTGCAACTCGAGGAGTAAATATTACACGACTTTACATCGATAACCACACGCAAATACTTGAATACCTTTAGAAAAAACATGAAATTCGAAATACCCGCCTATAAAATTTGAGGGTTGCTCTCGATTTTCCTGGATCCCATCATCAGATCCCGACTTGGTAATAATGCAGTCACCTCAAGAGTCACTCTTTCGAATAAAAGAAGAATTTTGCAAATCGGTCCACACTGACAGATATAGGTGAACATACACTGCTACTTGTAACTTGGGTGTTTTGTTGGCTACAGCTGATCCTTACAGCGACACCATGTTTTATAGGAAGGACCTTGGTGATTCCCAAAGCCTGTAAGGAAAAACTAGCAAGAGAAGTTTAAGTCGGCGAGTAATTCGGTTCTGTACCCGTAGTGTAAGTTTCTAAATATAAAAAACGTATTGTAGTTACGTTAAGAGCTCAATTTATACGAGAAAAATGGTTTGAGCTTCTCTAAGCTAGGGGCGCTATCCGCGTTGCCTATACAAATTGAGGTCTTAACGCAACTACAATAGTGACGTTTTTTACACGAAAAAACTTACACTACGGGTACTGATGTGTGATGCTGAATCGATAACGAACGCACTTAATTAATATAGGTACTAGTTATAGCTTATTTATTTATTTATAGTGTGGCGAGCGCAATTGTAATATAAAATAACACAAATTCAGAAAGCATTTTCCTATAGATAGCTAATTTTTATATTTTAGAATGTTTTTAACAGACTTAAAAACTAAGCCAGTATTCTCCTTTTTCTCCTTTCTTCTTAATTCAATTTTATTTTTCAAAATAACTTTAAATATATGTTGAATATTATGGAGAAAGGAAAACGTACAGGCAAATACATATTGTTCTTTTTATAAAATTCAAGAAGCAAGTAAATAGCATTATTGTCGATGTATAATTTATAGTTTATGTTAAGTGAAATATTCTCATTATAACCGTTGTGTATTACTTATTATGTGTTAAAGAACTGTGGAAAATACTGATTCCTGTACTACATTTCATTGTTTAAGTTTTTTAAGAATTGTTTGTTTCCTAAATAAAGTAAAATAAATAAAAATAAAAACAATCTAATACATCACAAAGATAAGAAACAGATGTAGGAAAACTTTTTTCTCCCTTTGCGCCATACTACGTTATGGAGACGTGTGCGCCGTACTACTTTATGGTACATAGTTTGCAATGGGGGTTACACAGTTTAAATAGCTTTCACTAAGTAGTTTGTATTTCATATTTGATTTTTTATTTATCATGCCAGTTATTCAAATTAGGCGATCTATATACAGAAGTCAAATCCAGTCCAGTTGTTCGCAAAATAATGACGTATTCGGGTTTCTGTACGTACGCGCAAGTGCCACTTATTGCATCAATTAAGAACACTAATTATATGCCGCGGGCAGTCGTTTCGCAAATACGTTTTTAATAGTTCCTTTAGCTGGGACTAAATAAACTGTTCTTGCAAAATTATTTTCAGTTTTTCCTTGATTTATACATGTCTAGATTATTCGAAGTAATAGAGTGATAATCTTCTTTTATTTCTGTGAACAGTTTTGTTTCTTCGTTTTTAAATAAATGTAAAAATGTACTTATAGTAACAGACAATTGTACGGTAGATTAAGGTTAAAAATGGAGTCTCTCAACACGTGTTTTTACAACAAGAACTCGTGTGAAACTCCTATCAGTTTTGTTTATGAATGAGTTATTATTTTTTATGTCGTTGGTAATCGAAATTTTTCCTATTCAGGCTATAATAAAGTCTGGTGGGTGAATTAACAACTAGTGCTTTAAATGAAGATTTAATACTAATATAAACTAATACTTCTGGCTTGACTTTCTGTAAAGATCTAAAAAATCCGCTTAAATTCCATTTAGGTAATTTCGGAATAAAGGAAGATAAGACGGTGAGCACTATTTCATTTCCGATTTTTATGATATTTAAAATGTTTTTAACATTTTTTTTAGTAAAAATGTATTTTTGTGTACCTATCTATATGTTACAATATACCTATGTATGTCGAATTTTGGACAAAGTAACTGTCTTTGTGTTTTCCTTTTTTCAACATTCGATATAGAGTAGGCATATACAATAACTTTGTATAAACCTACTTAATATAATATTATATGTATGTCAAATTAAAAAAAAGGTTAATGTTTAGACGTTGTTTTTTTTACTGCTTATATTAAAAAACATTTTAAAATTGTCTAAAGATCGGATGAGAAATAGGGATTTTAAAACCATTTCTCAGTTTGTATGCAGACGGTGCTCGCCGCACTATTAACACTTAAATAGTACTATAAATAGCGATGGTAACATCGCTATAAAAGATTTATGATTTAAGTAAAAATATTTGTATCTCAACATATTCTAACTTAAAACGATGCATTTACTGTTGGTTTTGGCTCAATTACGGCATTGATACGCTTATGAAAACGGTTACTGTCAGTAGCTTTAACAGTACTATAATTAAAAATAAAAATTGTACTTGAAATGACACTAAAACTTTTGCAATTCCTTTATTTAACTCCAGTATCATAGAAAGTCGACAATGATCGGTAAATCATTACCAATCCATCTCTGAAATAACCAACCAATTCTATTCGGAACAATCGAGATTAATTAACGCCGACACGTTAAGAACATTCCCGAGTGAGTGCAGACAATTATCAATCGAATGCACTTCATTCCCGATAAAGTTACCTTGGCGCCATAATCACATAAAATTAATGCTTGACATTGGTTTAAACTCAAATTTACGGTGCCCAAGGGTTATTAACGGTAAGTAATGTGGTGTGGTATTCGGTACACTTACAAGTTCGCGGAATGCTGTGATAGCATGATTCATCATGAAGCTCCGAGAATGCTGCCAGATCGGAAAGACGATCTGGACCTACCATATACACTGTAAGACCGGTAATAATATTATAAGGCACCTTTGTTTTCAGAGGACTACAAACCTCAATCTTTCGAATAAGGTTACGTTGGAAATTAAGGCCTTTAAAATGTTAATAGTTTTTTTTTTACAAAACTTCAACTTGACGTTTAATTTGTATCAGATGAATTAAGAGAACTAGTAAAATGATCTGTCATCCTCACAACCAAGATTACGGATTAATCCAACGACTTTATTCTTGTTTATTTATTTTCTCCTGATTAACGTCTCATTTTTTAAAGTTTTTTATCTAAGCTTATATGCCAACCTACCCTATCCTTACCTAACCAAACTCTGGCTAGATTACGTTAACTAGACAATTTCTACTATTTCAGATATTGGCACATATTACATTGTTGTATACGCTTATGTGCGTATCAATATTAAATCTCACATCACTAAGTATCAGTTAGCAGTTATCAAAAGTGGCCTACATACTTATGTAGGCTTTAGATATTTTTTGTTTTTATAAATAAATATTTTAATTAGAGATTTTATCATATTTCTGTCAGTTTCATTATAATATCCTAATCATTTACATTTAAACACATTTACAGCTTTTGCGTTACATTGTTTCCTGAAGGATTGTTATTTCTGGGTTTGGTGTAGGCGAAAAGTTGGCAACACTGTTTGGAGAAAAAATGGACCTGGTGAATGAGGTAAAATAAAACAAAGTGAGAAACTATGGTAGGTGCTGTTGGATTATTATTTCAATTACAACAGTTACACTGTTTTACTTAAAAAGAACATTCAAGTCACGAAATTTGATAGTAAAGCAAAATTATAACGGACAGCCGCACACATAAAACCGACACTCTTAATAGGTTAGCGGAACTGGAACCAGATGCTTGGTATGCGGGGCATAACCCTCAAGTTTATCACGGCGACATCCACAGTGACATCTATCAAAGGTCACACAGCGGGCTGCCATAATTGTAATATCATTGTAACCGATACATTGAACTGGCGACTCATCCTTGGTGAAAACAAGCCGATCGACAGCCACTGATAAGCATTTCACTTTTGGGGCGCAGCTCAGTAAAAGTGTTTTGTTTACGATTACAGAGGGCAATGAATGTATTTCATTCAATGTCGAGAAATACTTTCATTTAGCAGTGAGATATGACTAACACAATTATTGAGAGGTGAGTAGATATTATAAATTGGGCTAGGAGTCTACGTTCTAACATTCTTGGACCTGGTGAATGAGGTAAAATAAAACAAAGTCTGAATGACAGAAGAGAAAGAGAACATTTGGTAGAAAAATAGATAACAGATATATTAATTAGTTTTAGATTTTTTTACAGGAATCAAAGGTAGCTATAAAATAGCTTTATTGTTTCTACTGGAGTAGAACTGTTTTGAAAGTTGCTAAGTGTGGTTGCTCTGTTATATTAGCACTTAGCCAACCAAAGAGGCTATGGTTGAATCATAGAACGCTTGTAGACACTGAAGACAAAGCGTTGCCGCTAAACAAGTGTCCGCGAAATATGTATGTGTAGGAACCGTATAATTTTGCTTAAGATTTATTTTGCATTGACGTCTTTCACGTTTTGTATTATCCAATTATTTACAAGCATAAATCAACAATTGTTTTGCATGACGTATGAAATGGTTTCCAATTATCGAATTCACTTAGCCCGGCCCACAATAAAGCTCTTGGACGTAAAATCTGCCCAGTAATTACGCGTCGGGCGTTCAGCTCACAAATCATAAAGAAAGCGCTCTGTTACCGAAGAAGACATCACCAGAGGAATTTCCGATTGAGAATGATGTAGGACTGCGTTGAATCAGAATAAATGCATTCTGGGCCGAATCACGGCACGCAGCAGATTGCGGTCATCGGCCTTCTTACGAACCCCCTGCTCACGCCCAGAGCTCACTTTAAAATAACGATCACAAAAAACCACATGAACCTCGACAATGTTTCAAATGAGCTGCCAAGCTGTAACTTGTTTAATGGCCAACATTTAGTCGAATACAATGAACAAAATTCACGCTGATCTTTGACAATGAAGACACTTCAAAAGATTTTCAGAGAAAATGTAGTCATGTGAACGAAGAGTTTACAATGCTACTGTAAATTAGTATTAAATTAACTCAACATGTCCTTAACTTTTGGTTAAAATGAATATTTCCTTTCAAAAACTATCTTATTGTAAGTTAATCAGAGATTGAATTTCATAATATTTTTGCAATTTTCGAGTGGAGCTTGTCATTACATTGTAAAGAATTGACAGCCACAATAATATTAACACTATCAATGAACCGTATAATCCGACGCGTCTGTGGTAATCATTGGTACATAGATTAAACGGACATATCGGTTGCTTAACAATTAAATGGCAAGCACAAAGAATATGCATCATTACACATTAACAAAACCTACTCTTTTGAGAATATGCGTGTGAGTGACGGCACATCAAATCGGGTTACATAATAATAAGGTAACAATAGTGAAGCGTCAATCATGCATTGGAGACGATTTTAAATAAGTCCGTGGGAGAAAGTACAGGCCCCAGGCGGGCTTTATGGGCCGAACATAGGCCCGCGGGGTCAGGCCTCGTGACCAGGGCCCTACACCCTGACATGAAGCATGTCACGATGAACCACTCGACGTATGCAAGGAGCCCGAGACGATTGACCAATATGTGGTAATTTGAGGTGAGTACTGAGTATTGTTGCGTATCTATTCTACATTTAACTTACATTCAAATAAGTAAGATCAAATAAAGAAAGGTATTTGTAATGAAATCATTGAGTTTTTCGTATGTGTGTGTAAAATATTTCACTTATAGATTTTTTTTAATTTTCGAAGAGATTTTCGTTGTGTAAAAGTTTATTTTGATTAATGCTTAAATATAAGCTTTTTCGGTATTATAAATATTCATCTTAATATGTAGATACTATTTTCTGCTTCCAAGTCTAATTCTGGCCTTATAAGTCAAGGTTAATTATATACTAAAGCTTAACAATATAATTAATACACTCAATAAACCCGTTACATAGAACAGTGTAAAATAAAGCGCATTCATTTTATGATTAAGATATTATTTATTATATGATGGCAAAATATATTTGTCTGTCGTCGTAAATCAAACAGTCAAGAACTTTAAAAATTACAGAATATTATTTTGAAGGTTGGCAATATAAACATATGTGCTTAGATATCTAATCTTCATTGATTTATTCCTACATGAAGATAAATTTTATTTACATTTATAACCACGGCCAAGGTTAACCTCATAATCGAATTACGTGGCCATAGTTAAAATCCTTATCTTGTAATACGATGAACGTGAATAATGAAATTCGAACACCGTTACAAATATTTGATCGGATTTGTGTCAACTTATGACGCATCGGAGAGGATGGGGCGGCAGGTATCAGCTACCTGCGACGAGAAGATAAACTGATTATATTTTTTACACGACACGTCGCGTCGTCAATTTACGTGCTTGCATAATGTTTTGGACGTAACTTGGAAACAAAAGCGGGTGCTTGTAAAAAAAGCAGTGAACTATCGATAACTCACTGGTTCCCGCTTTCGCCTTGCGTAAGTCTGAAGCATAGTTTTTTCATTTACGTCACCGACGGTTATAGTGCTTGATTGATTCAATATAGGCTTAAATTTTCCAAATATATTTCTTTCGTACAGTAGAACATGCCTCAGAAGAAGATTAATAATTTTACACTTTGTCATACTAATAATTCTCAATTATTACAGCAGATGTGCTGGCGTTGCTATGAAGGATCTATACTTTTTTGGGCGTTAATAACTTATTATTTGATCTTAGTTATAGCGGCTTGCAAGTAAAGCATAAAGGAAGACGAAATATCTTAAGAGGATAGCACTGCAAGCAACGTTTGCATACAAACGGAGAAAACGTTTTACGACCCAATATTCTCATCCAGTATTAATATATTTTTATAAAATTCTACATACAATAAATTGTTGAAAATGAATGAATTACTTTATTTTCTTCTACAAAAAATATCTTAACCCTAGTGGTCGGAGCCCCCTTCTCGCTCGACTCCGTTCCATCTTATCTCTAAAAGTATTATATGTATTTTTAACTTACAATATGTATATATGTATATCTAGAAAAGTAGCTGTCCCAGCCACGCGTTGCTGTCGTAATTTCATACTACAGACCTATAACATTGTATCTCCAGTAAAAAAAATATGACTATGGGATAATTTTATTTTTGCGTTTACTAACGCGTAAATATTAATACTAGAAAAATGCACTTAAAAAAAAATCGACTTGCGAAATCGAATTTCGACAGCGGAAAGCAGTGTCTCGGTGGCGTAATTGGTCAACGCAGCCGCCCGGATTGCAGACGATGCGGGTTCGTGTCCCGCCTGAGGCAAGTCGATTTTTTTCAGTACATTTTTCTAGTAAAAATATGACTACTTATCAAGATAAAACTATCCTATCTCTCAAGTTGGATCAAACTGCACACGGTGTACAAAATTGATTAAAATCGGTTAGGTAATTTAGGAGTCCATCGCGGACAAACAACGTGACACGTAATTTATGTATATTAAGATAACAATGGAAGTATATATCAACAAACGAATGCCTGTTGGTGTGATGAAGGTATTCCGAATTTTGAAACCAGGAAAACGTACAGACATAGTTTTTTTTTCTTTTCATGAAAAGCTTTGTACTCTCTACGTACTTTGTACTATCTTAAGAATTGGATAAGAAATAGGGGTAGTAAAACGTTTTCACTGTTTGTATCGAGACATGCTCGCAGTACTATCCTAGAAACAGTATGTATTTATTAAAAACAAAGCGCAGATTCTGACAAGATAAAACTAACCTATAGTCTAAGTTGGACTAATTAAGCAAAAGTTATTTACAAAATTTCATTAAAATCCAAGATACTTAATACATAAAATTAACGATAACGAAAATAGGCAAAAGTAAGTTAAGAAAGTTATCGAGTACTAAATTTGTGAATTGTTTACAGATGAACGAAATTGATTTCTGAACGACACGGGATGAACATCAAATATTTGATAAGAAGGTACGTTTTTATCAACGATTTAAATATAATATCATTGGTTTTTATGGGAAAAAAAATGTTGTAAGTATCTACAATTTCTCTCGAAAATTTTTCCCTAGACTCCCACAAATAATTTAAAACCAAAATTAGCCAAATCGATACAGCCGTACGTTTTCAAGTTTAAGCCAGACTAACTTATAGTTAATTACTTGTAAAAAATCTTTTATCACAAACTCTTGGTGTAATTTTATAATACTCGTATTATGACTTAGTATTTTCACAACATTGAGTTATAAGCAGAATACAGTGTTCGTTCTACACGTCTTAGACAATACCTGTCTATGTTAAGATCTTCATTGAATACTTGTTTTAATTGGGTATTGTTAGTAATGCTTTAGACGGTATGCACATGCGTTAATGCGTTAATAATTACAGATTATGTACGGGTCCAACACTTATATTCAATTACAATGCTATATAAAGAATACCCTGCCTTGGGCTTTTAATACCCATAATTATATCAATTACTTTGCTCAGTACGATCAAAAGGCACGTTTGTAAACCTAGCAAATTGTTAAACTGCAACACAGAAGAACATTTCTAAGTTTATTACTTCCTAAAACTTGTATTATTTCTTCCCATTTATCCCCGAGGGCTCAGTAGAGCGTAGCGGGCACAAAGCCACGATTCCTGGAATTAAAAAACCTTCGTGCAGTCAGAACGGGAACAATTGGATGTCATTATCAACCCCGTATTTTTCTGTATCAAAATGACATATCTAATGATAACCTTGATAACATGAACATATTATTACTCGGCCTCGAAAACTTAATTCAAACACGTGAAAACCGGAATAAACAAAATCTTGTGCATTAAAAGATCAACACTATTTCCTTTTATTTTGTTACGAAAATATTACAAAACCAGACAGTACTAATGAGACAAGAATTTAAAATATTTTGTAAACAATCAATTTAAAAACGCTAAAAGCCCGACGCAGTCGCCAAAGAACACATTTAAGACTTTCATTAGTAAAATGTAAAAGGAAACTACGACATTCTTATCTAAAAATAGAGAAATATTTGTCTGGAGATAAATAACCCGAAATAACAGAACACAATTGTACACCCAGATCTTTTTTGTCTGTAGTCGCCAGACTGTCGTTTTCAACTGCAAGAGGATATTGAGTCCTGTTGCATTTCTATAAAGATTGAATTCAAACGTCATAGCTGTATAAAATGATGGATTTCTCGCTGAGCAGTAATATGAGCAGCTCATTAAGGTGAGTTTACAAGTTTAATTTAACCCTATTCGTTTGTAATAGGACTTACTTTTATAGTTCGTTACACATAATGTGGGGAGTGGGTACTCAGAGTTAATGTTTCCTTTGAAATGCAGTATAAGCAGTACCTATAAGCTTTTAAATTATTAGGGGGGATTGTATATTCACGGTCACGTAAGCCGGGGACCGAGCACGGGCGGCGGACGTGCCCCGTATCTCAGCAGACCACTGTCCTCACATCACATCACTACATCTGTCACGTCTCAACCACTGTCTAAAAGGAAGCTATGAAAACAATTACCTTTTGACAGTCGACAAAAGAGGCATAGAAACTGTCATGTGATACTGACATGTAATATTTCATGTTAAATTTCTAATAAATGGTGTACTTGCTAACTGGTAAAAGTCGGAACTTTGTGCACGACAAAACGGAAACAATATATTTTTCTTACTGTATTGTCCTTAACTACCAGCAATTGTATATCGGCAATTATCGAAAGCAAAAATGCGTTGGGCAACACGTATTGTATTATCTGTTAGCCAGCAAGTGTGCGAGCATGTATTGCGATACTGTTAATAAAAGTCTCGTTACAAAGCAATCATAGGCAGAGTCAATGGTGCGCAGTAGTAGGTACCCAAAGAATGGTTTGTATCACCACAGGATGCCGACTAATGACTGCAAGGCAGCATAGAGAGGGGTCATTAAACTGTCCCTACACGTGTTATGACAATAAGCGTCAGATGCCGCACAGATTGCAGAGGAAACATTTTTTAAATACCTTTCCGTCAAAAGCCGTTTTTGCAAACGATTTGGGCGTTCTCAGGCGTATTCATAAAGTAAGCAAATATTACGTGACACTTTTGTGTTTGCCAGTTTTTAAGGTGCTGGCTCATTACTTCCAGGTTACTTATATTTTACTTGCAGTTTGTGGGAACCGACGGAGATGCACAATGATGCGAGCCCTATTAGAAGCCGTCGATCGGCGCGGGCTCACCAAGAAATGTTGTTCCGCGAACACAGAACAATGGTGGGTAATTTTGTAATGTCTTCTTATTACCATGCATGACGCAAGGCGTTTTGTAAAGGTACATAGGACCATGTATTCCTATGATTATTATTCATACAAAGCAGTAAATTATTTAGAATTAAGTTATTTGCGAAGATCGAATCTTAAGACAAACTTTTTTGCCTTTGGTTTTCTTCATTTTTCATCCTGGCATGACAACGTATGTTTATCGCATTGTACTACGTTACCAAGGTCCAAAGTACGGAGCACAAAGGAGGTTTTGTGCTCCGTGGTCCAAAGTCTTGAGATACGCAAAAACTTCTTAAATGGCATGCGTGATTGCACTTTTTGCATGATAATATTACTTAGAATATTAACTTACTTTGAAAACCAATTTTCAATGGGCATTAATAAAATTAATTGCGAGCTAGTCCACATTGTATCGCCAATTCCAGGGGCAACTGGAAAGTGTTCTCCGGGCTCATAACTCGTCGTCAGGTGTGTTTCCCGTTTAGGAGATACACCGGCCGTTCTTAATGGCACATGCGATATCCAATTTAATTGAACTTTGTTACATGTGCTGCGAGCACGCGCGCCCGCCAAGATTTTTTTGTTCTCTTAATAAGACGAAGACATCTATAAGCGTCGTGCCACGTCCAGCCCGATAATTTTAAAACGGGTAATTAAATAAATTAGTCATGTATAGTTAGTCTTATTGTAAGTTACGTTTGCAAGCAATACGCTCTTTTGTCATTAGCTCATTGTTGTTATTTTAAGCGCAAACCATTGCATGCAGCTGTGGAGCAATTTTATAAACTGCTCTATTCATTTCACAAAACCAAACTTGTACGATTGATAAGCGTAGAATAATAAAAATATTTTATTGTAGATAATTAAAGAGACGGTTTTAACTATCGTTAAGCAATTGAAGTAACTTTAATTAAAAAGGACTGGCGGCGATGCATCGTCTTCGGATTTTTATTAGGCCTGTTAGTTTATCATTGTCAACAGAGAGTAAATAAAGCCAATAGATTATAATTTACGAGGCAGTAGCCATTAAAAATAATTGGAGGACCTTTTAAATGTTTCATGGTTGGTCCCTTTAATAACCATACGTGTACACTGTATCCTTCTTTACCCGCCCGCAATTAGATGCGCTTTCGATTTAGAATTTAAAACCAGTTTAATAAGAGACAATAACAATGAATTATTCATAAATCTTGTTTACATCTGGCCGGTATGGAGAGGCCCTATGAAAGTTCACTCATTGAATATTGAAGCAAAATGTTTACCCTTAATACTGCATCAATAGCAACGTATTAGGGTCAAAGTAGACGATAGTTTTCATTGAAGGGAAAGTGTACCTGACACAATGCGTTTAAACGAGCAATGCAGACCTGGTCTGATTTTATTAACATCACTTGTTTATTGAGGTTGGACTCATACAAGTAAATGAAGTTGTTATTATAAATCTCTTGTAAGAGATCTTTAATTTATACATAGTATAAAACAAATTCACTCTTTCTGTCAGTACGCTTAGAAATTTTAAACTACGCGACGGATTTCAATGCGATTTTCATTAATAGATATAGTGATTCAAGAGGAAGGTTTAGAAGTACAATTTGTAGATTTTAAGTACTATAGCTAGTTTATAATTTAACATGATAGATATTAGGTCTTTTTCAGTATAGTATTTGTCAGTCATGCATAGGATTATCCCTTCTCATTCCGTGGGTGTCAGAAAAGCCGACTGAGGGAAATTTTGAATGCCGCACCAAGACGTCAATCATGCGGTGCAGAGAGTAACCAACAACAACATTTCCAAGGGTTGGTTTCCTCTAGAATTGTGTTACAATCAGCATCAGATTAGTACTATGTCAAGCCTGATTTACCAAGGGTAAGTAAGGAGTCAGTAGCAGGCATCAGTGGCAATTTAGTTTCGTTTCGGCACCTTCCCATTTCGGCACCCTTGGGATGCCGAATTAGGAAGGTGCCGAAATGGGAAATTTAAGCGCGATAAATTCCCATTTCGGCACACTCATAATTTACTATTTGCATTATTTGTTTTGTTAGTCTCAATAATGTCTCGAGCAATAATATCGTATGCAATGGACCCAGTTTTAAGTGTTAATAATTACAAACTATTAATTAAAAGTAAAATATCACACGAACCATTCTTACGGAAACCTAACAGATATGTTTTATGAACGGGACTGTACTTTAGAAGTACGAAATTCTTAGTCTGGGTGCCGAAATGGGAAGCTGCCGAAACGGAACTAACCGGTGTTGGCGCCAAGAACTGACCGTACCGTTTAAAAGCAGTCAGTAAGGAGCAAACGCAGGAATATTGAAGTCGGCACTAGTGCGCCAGGGCTGTACTGATTCCAAATCTACACACAAATTTACACTAGGTCAGTACCGAGACAACAATGGCTTGCCTCGGATTTGCGAGTCAGTTACTTGCCTGTGTAAATCAGGCTTCCCTAGCAACGCCAATGCTTGTGAAGCAATAGTTGCGAACATTATGACTGAATGATTATCACGATAAGGTACTAAAGTGTTAGTGTAATTTGGATGCCGACTGTACCATATTAAACCGACCCCCAAATAAGTAAGACCAGCGTAGGAAGAAGAAAGAGGAAGTTATTGACTAAAAATGTGTAAATAAAAAGGTAACTTCATAGTTGCTTGTTATTGAAAATGCTAAATAATAGGCAACTATGAAGTTATCGTTTTATTAAACAAAGCCACAATCTTTTACAGATGTTAGTAGTGTAAAAAAATATATAATCGCGAACTCCGTGCTTGGGAATCAGCACCGCGGAGTTTTCTATTGTAAGAAGTTTTAAAAGGACAGTACAGCGACCACGTCTCCATACAAACTGAGACAACTATTTACCACCCCTATTTCTTATCCGATCTATAATATATATTAGAATGTTCTTAACAAAAATAAGAAATAAAACTATATCTGTGTTTTTCTTTTTTTCAAAAATCGACACTCATTCAAAGTTATTTTAAACGGTCCAGTAACCACTGGACCTTCATGATTTGATCTTACCTACACGATAGGGCCTATTCGACCTCCTATCAAAAATCTGTACCTTCAAAATTAACGATACGGCTTATTCGACCTCCTATTAAAAACATGGTACCCACTGGACCCCCAAAATTACACGTTACCTACACCATAGGATCAATTAGACCTTTTATCAAAAAAATGTGTCCCATTGGACTATTTGTTACATACAATAGATGTAAATCAAAATATTTAATCAACATAACAACATTTTTTTACTATGTTAAAAACATCCTAAAGTAGATACTGTTGCGGACTGGTTACTTTTTATATTCCTTATATGTATTTTTTATGTGTCTATGTTTTTGAAGTTTTATATATATTTTGTTTTTATATGACAGTGTCTTATTATACGCCTTACAGAGTGGTGTGGTTCCTATCCTTTGTGCTAAGAAGTGGGATATACATATACTATAGGCTAATGAGCATGAGACGAAAAAGCTATAGTAATACAAATAGCCACTTTACTCTTTAAGTTGTCTAATTAAGCTCAAAAGCTTTTCAATTTTTTTTTCTCGTTAGTGGTTAATGTTAGGTAAGAATTGACCATTGGCCTATCGTCATTGCATTATAATCATTTGAATCCATAGATTTATGTAATAATTTTTTGACGGGCAATAACTTAAGTGAGGCATGATTAATTTATAGCCGACTAAGTCAACTAAGTAGGACTTCGATGACCTATCATATTTACGTTGCAGAATAAAACTAGTTCGCCGATAATTACGGAACGTTTACGAAATGCTGTTCAATCCATCGCGTCTTTAACACTGCACATGATTTCCAATTTTCTTATGTAACCATCGGTAAAGCTTAAATAAGAGCATCGCATGCAACTATCAATTTGCCCCTAGCTAAACCGGGGTCTGCGTATTAGGTAATTAAGTCTTATTTTTTACAACCAGGTAGAAGGTTTTTGTTAATCTTTCAATGGCCGTTGTTTGTAGTAAACTACGAAGCATCAATGACTTTTGTCTTTTGTAAAGCTTCTTTGAAATTACTACTACTAAGCAACTAGTTCTTACGCGGTACGCTTAGGGTTTAAAATGTAAATCAATCGGCTTAAAAATATTTCTCAATGAAACCGTAAAAGGGAATAAGTTATAACTTTAAAATACCGCTGCAGGACTTATTTTATTGTTCATTAAAATTGCTAGTATGAAATATGAAGTCGTAGTTTCTGGAGTTAGGTCGCTAGGGATAATACGTACTCAACTGTATTCGTTACATGATAATCGTGATGCAAAACGTTACATTTATGAAGCGTATTATTCTGTGCAGTATGTAACACAATCCAGGCAGCATTACCATCACAAATGATGTTACAAATGGCCGGTGTCATATGCGTAAGTATTGGCGATGTTGATAAATATGCGTAGTTGAGCGTGTAATTTGACACTGCCCGGCTACCCTCGTCTTTATGCTGCGCTAAATCTACACAATATTCTTGGAATAGAACATTAGGAATCATTAAAGTCATTATATTTTTTATTATTATATTAAGCAGTTATGACCTATGGATTCTCTGTAATTATGATCACTAGTGAATGACGATAATTTACTGGTAAAGTAACGTGTAAGTATCTTTAATTCTAAATACATAATTATAATTGTTTTTAATTATTCAATGGTAAATCGTGAGTATTATTAAATTAACATGCACTAAATATTAAATGTAAATATATTAAAATTATTTCCTTTTTGCATTTACGATAGACGATAGATTAGAAAAAAATGAGGTTGCACTTTTTTACTATTTGAATAAGTAAAAAAAAACAAATTTTTGTTTACTGGTCGACAACTGTTTTCTGATCCGCATTAATGAGCATTTGACAAAGATGCAGTATCTATTACTCACTCGCATGATAGGAAGAAAATTAGAATAAATCCTCAGTGTTCTAAACAGGAAGCACTTACATGCATCATATGTCCTTAGTGTTTATGTAAGTAAGTAGTATTCACTAGCACGAGAACATCACTGTTTCTCGGGTCACGTTTGACCCTGGTTTGTTTACAACCGGTGAATGCGGTGCCGCAGTCGTGCGAGCAAGCGCGCTGCGCGGTGAGGACTGCGCCCGCGCCGGTCGGGGCTGCGTGCACGCACCAGTCCTGCCCGCCACGCGCGCCGCCCGCCTACAGCGAGGTACAGTCGCGAGCTAATATGTATCCACATTTGACGGTTCGCGACTCTTACTGCGGAGGTAATAAAGGCGTTGAACTGTCAAAACTGGGTAGATATTAAAGCTCATGAGTGTACACACGAGCGTAGCAGACGACGTGACGTGACGGCGACGATTGCGTACTTATAAAGTTTTGTTCGTATACTTTTTTCAAGGCGTGTAATATCTTCTCATAAGTTGGACCTCTGTACTATGTCATAGATCGAACAATAGTCGTTTTAATATGTAATAATTCTTCGGCACTACTTTGACCATTCCTAATAGTTTTATTTAACGAAGAAATAGACGTTTAAGCATCGAAATGAGAGGACCCCTTTTCCTATCTTTGGATAGAACATTTTATAGAAATCATTTTATTTAAGATAGGTACTTCTTTTGTAGAAAAATATACAACCATTAGCAAAGTTAAATTACAGGTCGTCGTTGACTTGTGTATAAAACAATTCCATAGTTTTTGCCTGAAATGTTTCTATTAGGAAAAAAAAAGTAAATAAAAGTTAATGTGTAAAATCAATTGTATTTTACCAATTTCTAGTTGGGAAGAACGGTCAAAGAAGGGAATTTTATCAGCTGTCAATATCTATCGTGTACTGAGGAGATTAGACGGCTGCTCGTTTATGCTACCAGAAGCTGACGAATTTCTTCAACATACTGAATTATAACTACGTGTATGGAATAATGGTAAAAAATTCTTGAACTTTAACCGGTTTAAGAAGTTTACCTTCCGACGCCAACGCCCTATAAGAGACATTAGTTGACAAAGATGAAGATGGGCTTGAAATCCTATAGTTCGTCTACAGGCTTGAGAACTAACAAAGGTCATTGTAATCTGGTGTCGCTGTAAAAGCTATATGGCTAATAGTTGTCAAAATAAAAGGTATTTTGACCTTTAGCCATCTACCAGAAACTAGCATTCTACTGGGTGGGAAACTATCGGATGTGTCTGACGCATACTTACAAATAAACACAACAGCATCCTACAACAACCTTATAAGCGCTATAAAATATTAATAAAATTAACATTTTCTTACACATGGTGTCGGCGGAAAGGAATACGATTATGAACATATAAAGGAGTGGGCGATATTAACAATCTAAGCCTGACATAATACCTAAGATTAAGTAAGCAGCCAAAATACTTTTACACACTTGTAGACATGCCTATATAGAGAATTATAATAAATGTGATAGAACAACGACCGCATTCGAGTTCGGTTACACTCGATAAGAAACTGAGCATAAGATTATGCATAAGTTATTCAATTAGTGATATAAATATATTAGTTCGATTATATAATCCTACCTAATATGGTAGTCACCAAGTGCGCCTAATGTATTATTGAAGTAACGAACCACTCGATGGAAACTGCTTAAGCGTTTGAACTTATTCAGGTAGATACACCATTTTCCATCTATTCAAGGTCAATTACAGAAGCACTTAACACTTTCGTTACTTTTATTAACGATCGAGACTCATTGTAACTTTGCTTATTAAAGTTTGAATAAAAAAAATATACAAATAACGCCTTAAAATATGAGTGGTGTAATACGGGTCGTGTCTTACTGGGAGACAATCGCGATACAATCGATACAGTAGGTCAGGATCGTTAACGTATGACAAAAACTATATAAATCATCTGTGTAACATTTCAATGGGGTAATAAATGTAAGAGTAGTATAATAATAAAAGTTTCGTGATGGTGGCCGGCCGGGCGGCACGCGTTCTCAGAGATACGATTCGCCCGCGGCGGCGGGAAGTGGAGTATGTCACACAACTTATCAATCATAGCTGCACGTACAAATAAATGAACATCACGCTAGCCGTCGATCTAGCCCCAGATTACACAAAAGTTGGCCAACAGACCAGTCCAGTTGGCTATTATAAGCCCCGTCCAATCTACAGGACAGAAAATGCATCTACGTGATATCGTATTAGAGTTGCCGAGCTTAATTTACGCGACAATAGTGGGGGCTATCAAAATTTGCCCACTAATAAGCGGTGACGAAACTTCCGACAACTTGCGACAGGCGCCTATTAAGGTGGGTATCGGTTGCTAGTCCGTTGTCAACTAGCTAGTTGAATAACATCTGTTAGGTAATAAGACTTAATATAAATATACAATGCGATTGTAGCGTATGAGTTGACAGCTTAATCTTCATGAGAATATATGTATTGACATTTAAACAGCAAACATTGCAACAACTATTGACTAGCCGTATTGATTTATGCGTACTTGTCATAAACATATTTCACGTTTCGTTGGCATTCAACCTAAATAAACAATGGTCATAAAGTACTGTGTTTCTTTAACAGAGTAACCTGAATTCATCGACCCCGACTGTGTCCGATTGAATTAAACCAGTTAAATTATATCATTGGCCGTCTGTCGTCAGTAATTCGATTAACTGCTCACGCCACGGTCCGGCGAGGAATGCCACGAAGTCCATTTTCCTTTAGGGTCCTTTACATCATTACAAATACTTTCCAAGTTTTATAGGACATTTACGACACTGGCGCTTTCGTTTCTCTGGTGTCAGCTTTCTTTTCCTTATCACGAATAAAACATCAACCTATTTTATTCCGTGTTTGAAACTTTACGATATTTTTATAGACTGACATCGTAATCGTTTAGCGTTATCGTCTAGACGTCTGGCTATTGCAGTTCTAATGTTTAGGTACAACATTTGTCGACTCTGAATTCTATGTACTACCTATTAATATTTACAGAGTAGTACACGTTCAATAAAAAACAAACGAGCTTTGAAGCCATCGATTAAATCCCATTTTTGATACTTACAATTATTTCAGTGCATTGATACTCGCTCCACGTTCATATCGAGCCTCAATCGAATACTCGGACATGTGTCATAACCAAATTCGTCAACAGAACTGCTCGTTGGCAAAACGCGTAGAATGACCAATCGGCAATTAATGGAAATGCGCTGAATAAACATGTGTTACGAGCTTCCTATTGTGGCTATGTGCAGTTCCCCAAAACGCTTACCACGTTCGACGTAAACGATTTTGTCGTTTTTGGGTCACGGCAGTTGGCTTTAGCACGTGTATATTTCAAATTGTTTGATGAATATCACGTATTTCTACTATGTTGGATAAATTATTTACGTTGCTACTCGGTATTTAAAAAAAATCGCTTAGTGTTTAAATACCGAGTCATTACTAAACGTCTATTGGATATTAATTGTTTTTTTTTGTATTGATTACAACAGTAGGAATTCAAACGGTAAAGGTAAATTGAAAAAAAAAAACCGTGACAGTAAATGTGCTAGGATTTTATTAGACAATAATAAAATATTCTGTCTATTTAAATCTGATTATGTTTTTTGTTAATAAATAACTTCAAAAATTCACTTCATTTTAAATGGCAAGTGTAGGTACTATTATATGCAGTAGTAAGATATCTTATGGGCATATATTACGTTGTGATTTATGGTTACACATAGTAAAAAGAGATATATTGTGAAGCCAGTTCGTTGGATATGTTTAAAGCTTTTTAGTACACTTTTATTTTCATTACTCCAAATCAAACAATATTTATTAGGTCATTGACACAGCTGCCGCTAGTTAAACTGATCCCATTGTGTTACTACGACGCTATGTTAGTTGAATTTACACTTGCAACACTTTACGGTAACCGTCCGTAAACTGTGAAATATCTCCGCTGTAACGTCACGACTTTAAGAAATATCACCATCGGTAACACGAAGAATTTCGCGACTCAAACATTGCTGTCAACGTTACAATATTTTGCAGACAATATTTATAATGATTTGTGACACTGTTTTATGAAATCCTCGCCTGTTAACCTTTGCGCAAATATTAACAAAGCAGATATTTAATTTTGGTTTTAGAATTATTACGAAGTCCTCGCAAATCAGTCTATCCCAACTGAAAATAAGAGCAGTCTAAGCGCGAAGAAGGCTAGTGGAAGAGCGAGTACTTATACTCGCTGCACGAACCACCCATGTTCGTCCTAAAAGGTTCTTTTAGGGACTCTAAGTCCCGTCTCGTCCTAAAAGGTTCTTTTAGGGGTTCTTAATTGACATGAAATTTTGGAACGATCATCAGCGCTTAGCAAAAAGAGCGTAATTTTTGAAAAAAAAAAAATACTTATGGAACTGTCTAGTATAGCAAATTAGTATATTGAACAATAAAAAATTTGTATATTAAAAAAGTACACAATAAAAAAGTGACATTGCTCGAAATCTACTGGACCTATTTTCATACAACTTTATTCATCTTGTAGATAATTTACATAAATATTCTTTTAAGAAAAGAAGCATCTTGTTAAGAAAAATCCAAAGCTTTTTTGTGTTTTCTGATTGTTTACGCACACGCGGGACGCTCCATTTAGTATGGCCAAGGTCGACAGCCCATATTGCTTCCGGTACCATAGGATGTAAAAAGGCTTTAAATAAACAAATGTAAATGATAATGTAAATATATACAGTGTAATATTATTTACTTATACATAATAGAATATAATAGATAGAATAGCGTTTATTTTTTCTCCATAATTGAAAACAAACTAATACAATAATGTATTAGTTTTTTAGTACAACAGAATTTACTTTACTTCCGACTCGATAATACTAGAAACTAAGTAGTCATAAACATATTTCACGTTTCGCATTCTTAAAAACCCCGGTATCACTGTGAAGGCCGTGCAGCCAACAGCAATAGTCGGAAAATAAATATATAAGTACTATAGTCTAATTATTCCTAATTTCAGAAAATAGGTCGGCATATTTAATGGCTGATATGGTGCAGTTACCTGTGAAGCATTATCCAATTTTCCATTCTAGAACTATTATGTGAATGAGTCCCGCAGACGAGAATCGTGCGTGATCCGTGGTCTGGGCGGCGCACGCGATGTATTGAATTGTTTCAAATATCCCTATTTGATTTTCATTGTTTAGTAAATCCAGTCATCTTTACGATGATTCACGATTAAGATTATCATTTATATCTCAACTTGATTTGTCCTAGTAAGCCAGCACTCCTTTTCTGTTAAACAATGGCCATATTTTTAATTTCATGTCAAATCTTTGGAGCACCATATAGCTAGCTTTAAATGGAGCCACCATGAAGCTCGATATCAAGCACAAATTATCGACTCCTTTTATTGTCTAGTTATACCGTTAATTCGTCCCACTATAATAACATTTTGTTACTTGCGATTTGTTTCATACACCCAGTAATTTACATTTGAGATTTCAATAGCTATTGAATTTATTTTAGGATCATAAACTCGTGATTGATTATTGTTTCGCCTATACTTCAACTAAGTATTATTAGTTTTTCTTAATTCATGAATGCCCTTCAAATCTTCCATGTTTAGTTTTTTATCGCAAAACAATTTGAATGGTAGCTAATTCTTTGTAATCTTCCTTAATTCGTTTTTATGTATTGTTATTACGGTCCTTTTTGTATAAAAACGTTGTAAATATAATATTAAGGATGACGAACAGAAAATTAAACGAGCTATGAGCTAGTCAAAATTAAACATCATTATGAGTGTTTTATGTATATGGCTGTATCATACTCAAAGACGCACACATACACCCACCATACATACAGAAATTATAATACATGTACTAGCTAATAAGTATCTATTTTATTATATTATATTGTAATTTATTAACTCTTTTAAGGTTTATTCACACTAAGTAGTTTAAATTCTATTGATATTTAACTAATTAAATTTTAAGTAATGGACATCATGTAAATGATGTAAACATAATAGGTAACATAAAGATACCAAGATCAATATACCAAGTAACGCTCATGAACAACATTAATTGTTCGTTTAGTGTTCATCACCCAACCACCTGGGATATGAACTTGACACTTCTCATTTACTAGCCACTCAACGAAGATGTTATTTCCTTTAAATTCCAAGAAGATCGCGATTGTTCAGTGACCACAATAATATGTATAAGTATTTGCTATAACATCACGCACCAATATTGTTAAGTTAAACATAAAGCGTCCCTGCCTACTTTACGATTTCTATATTTTAATATCGGTGCCGAGCATGGATTACAGAGTTTAGAATACAAATAAGCCAATAATGCGATGGCTAATAAAATTTGATGAACACAGATTTTAACGTTTGCCCTCATCGTGATTCAGTGCGGCTGCGCTAGCGCATTAAACATGCGCGATGGGTTCTGCCGTCCGTGGCGGCACTATCGATTGTTTACAGTACATGTATACATGTAACTTATCTAGAATAATCAACAATCGAATTTATACCATATTACACGTGTAATAAAGTACAATGGGATGACCGTAGCCATAACGCGGTGGCCACACGGACCGTCATCTATATGTCTATTTCAGCAGTTTGGTCACGACCATACGCACTCTAGCACGCCACTTTAGAAGGGATATATCCACATTGACCGATTCTTATGACATTGGAATAACTTTGAATACCGTAATTAGCTTATGAATACAAAAGCAAATATGTGTTTATTGAAAATACTAATTTCAATTGTGTTTCGTCTAGGAATGCAGCTTCGTACACGTTATTGTATTTTAATGTTGATTAAAATTGAAACAATATGACTTTATAACGTATTGTATAGAAGAGTGTCTTTATAACAAACATTATAATGAATAAAATGGGTGTCTATTATATAAGTATCAAATTGATGGCAGACAAAGCCAGTGATTGCATAGATGATAACCAGAGTTTATTTTCGGAAACTTTTAACAATAACATAACATCGAGATTTTGATATCGATCTGTATTATGAGAAGACGTGAGATGTTGTATTCTGATTAAATATTATGTTTCATTATGTAACTAGTGAAGTGACACGGTCCTACTTACGCCGGTTGGTTCAGTTAAGAGCCAGTACAACTATTAATATTAACATTTTTTTCAGGAGATTTGTCGATTATAATAGAATACAACAGAATCGGGTATTTTTATTTGAACTCTAAAAACTGCATAACAGATAATAACAAAGAAGACTTTTTCTTTTAAAAAAAACCTGAATACACAAAAATATATGTCGGCTTTGCATCAACCCTTACACAATAAAGATGTATTTTTTTATGTATTTTTTAAGTCAAATGGGTTGTTGAAAACTGACGCAGCGAAGTCTTCCTTAATGTCTAGGCGTCGATTTTTTGTGTCACTTTGGGTATCAATGTGCTAAATCAATGGCTACAGTATTGAATTTGGACTTGTTTCTTTCAACATTGTTAAAAGAGATTGTCATAATTAAAAAAAAACAATCCTCTGTTACAGAGACAAAGTTGTCACGAGTATTGACTGCTGACGACTTTCTAGATAGGGGCACGTTATCCTGTCCATCTCTTCGACTAATTGGCAGCAGTTAAACTAATGCGCTCCTTTGTAAGTTGATTGACTTCTCTGACGTAGAAAGTCAATATTTACGACACTACTTTTACGACCTGAGTTTGCGCAACAAACACTTTTCAATATAAATAAAATACTTTATGTGAATCTTCGCGCCATTTCGTTCGATGTGTCAATGATTTGCAACTATTTTAATAAGGCAATAAAGTTCGAGCGCAAGTTACACAAGTTCTGATAGGAGATATCTGGCAGATAAGATGACAGTTTTGTAAGATAAACTATCTGTCAAATAAACTAATGAGAAAATTACTTGAAACCTGTAAAACAGGCCCTTAAAATGTTTCACAAACACTACTTAGAGGCTACAAAGTTTTCAATCAAATAGTATTATTTAGAGCACGCGCCAAAGGAAGTTGAGTATGGAAAATGTCAGAATCGCATTCTGTAGATAGTTTTGGACTCGGAAAAGCTTGGTTATTAAGATTCTGGATGTTGTAAATTTTTTCATACTCCCTAGCCTTATGTTACACATTAAATATTTGGTTACACAATAAACCCACTTCTGGTAGCTTGATTTATTGACTACCTTATAAACATATTAAATTGAATGAAATAAAATAACAAATAAATTAAAAACTAAGCTTTATAATGTACATACAACAGATTAAGGCTGGTATTATAGAATGAGTCTCAAGAATCAACGCCGTACTGAGCGTAGTACGTCTCTATCACTTTGTGTTTGATAGAAAGTTACACACGATTCTCAAGAACTTATTGATTTCTGACTGTGATTCTATAATACGGGTCTAAGACTCAATGAACTATTTCTCCAATCGATTTTCAAAATAAACTTTTTTTTAATGTTATTTTGTTTTATGAGGAGGTCCAAGTAAGGAGGTTAAAGTAGTTAGATACTTAAACTAACGTCTTACGCTATCTCTACCTTCGATCTACGCTCACCCTTAGTGAAGTTACGAAAGAAATACAAAACATAGGCACGTAACAAATTCACAATGAAAAAGACATCAACGCGTTACGTCATACGATCGCGATGTAATTTTGACTTTTAATTTTCAATAGCTTCACGAGCAGATACAACGAGATATTTAATTGCTAATTACATATCTTATCGATAATCAATCAATTATATTCGGTTCAATTAATGTTATTAGCAATGAAATATTGCTTCATGTGTTGCTTTTGTACAGTGTCTTATTACATAAAATAATATTATTGCACACACATTGATTAAAATCTCGGAACTCTATTCACCAGGAAGCATTTTGATCACTCATTCTGCAGTTAAATCAAGCATACCTAATCTAGCTTGTCAATAGCTCTTAGATTATTATTATTGTTTGTTACATTGTTAGTAAGTAAGCTGTTAGCAGCCGAAGAAAATAAAAATTGTCCCATAAACGTTTGTCTATTGTTAAACAGACTGAGCCACAACCACAGATATATCAATCTTAGGAGATCAGTCGAATCGCGGAGTTCATAGGAAGACCGAGTTTCGCGATCAGCGGCCGTACTAAATAACATGGTTCTAGTTGAGCATGCCGTAATATACACCATTCATTGCGCGCGTCTTAAGGACTGCGAAGCGATGAATGTTAAGCACAGCCGCAAAGGAGATCGGTCAAATCGCTTTACGTATTCACTTGACTTTGTCGAAAGGCGAAGTGTCACAAGTTAAACGCCGGCTTAGTCTATCTCCTTGTATTATTAAATCTGTGGCCACAACACATTAGTTTCAAAACGAGCAAGCGGCGGCACTACAACGGCAATAATTCATATATAATCAGAAAGATAGTTGCGGTCAATGCTGTAATTTATAATCCAAATATTGTAATGCGTTTGCGTCACTGCCTACTCTGGAAGTAAAAATTACTCCGAGTTCTTATAGTGAACCACTCGCTGTGGTTTATCGGGAGATATGCTAATAGCGTGACTAAATTTCTTTAAGACGGGATTCAAAGAATCGAAAATTATTTAAAATAGCACCCAATCTATTTATATTACTAAAGAAAGTTTCTTCTTTGTCCTTCTGAACGTTAGAAAACCATTGAAAACAATTTATATATAGTCATATTGGTTTCTCCTCAAGAATGCTTTGGTGAATAGGTTAACAATAAAATAATTTGAATTTCAATTACCTCAGCATTCAGTCCGGGTAGCCAGTATTTTTTATAGGAAAACTAGTTGTCCCGGCCACGCGTTGCTGTGGTAATTTCATACTACCTACTGTCCTATAACATTGAGTTTGCAGTCAAAAAATTGGGACTACTTATTTTAAAACTATCCTATTTTTCAAGTTGGATCAAACTGCACTTGGAGTACAAATTTGATTAAAATCGGTGAAGTTAGGAGTCCATCGCGGACAAACAACGTGACACGTAAATTATATAATGTATTAAGATAATGAAATGCTTTCTGCCATTAAGTTCCTAATATTTTAATATAATATTTTTGGTCACTATGTACAATAAGTACATACAAGAAGAGAATAACAAAAAGTGTTTTCTTCTAAAACTGATAAATCGCGCCCGTACATACTGTAGTAATAACACTAACCTTTATAAAATTATTGGTCTGTCCGTGTGTATGCCACTGAAATCGTCTTAAACGGTTGGACAGGTTTTAATTATGTTGTTTGTTTAAAAGGATTCAGGAATTGTTTAGATTCACAACTCGATCTGATAGAAAATGTTTTATAGGACGTTAGTGGGGTCCGCTAGTATAAAATATATAAAAAGAAATATTTTAAAGTCTGTGTAATTAATTTATACCAAACGAAGTACCTTTTTAGTATTCACAAAATGTTGATATTACTACTAAATTTTCGAGTGGCTCCGCATTCATGCCCTGGAGTCGGTTGACGTCATTCGTTCCGACCCATCTCTTGATATGAATGATCTCATGTCGGTAACGGAGCATAAATCTCACCTCCAGAGGATCACTTTCACTTTGAAATGAGTTCGGAATGAAAAAAGAGTTAAACACATTCATCTCATTTGAATACATACCTCTGTTATTATGTAGAGTCATCTGTGGGCTGCATATTAATATTTCGTCGAAATATTTATTGAAGAAGCAGAGGTATTTTTGCAATCAAGATTAGGTTGCGCTTACTTAGTTTATTATCAACTAGTGCGCCGCCCGCGACTTCATCGTGAGTTTTTTAACACCAAATACAGCTTATGTCAATCAGGAAAAAGTTCTAATGTTGAAAAAAATTTTGAAATCGGTCCAGCAGTTTATTTTTATCAAATGTTTAGTTTTTATTTTATTGAAATAAGTCACTTAATGCACCATTATTCATCAATATAAGAATATTCTAGTTCATTTTTTCATGAATAATTCAAATTATTACGTAAAAGCCACAAAGATATCGAATTGGAAAGCACTTATTTTGTATTTGGAACATCATCGTTTCGCAAGCGTTAAATCAATGGATTTAACGCTTAAATTAACCCTTTAAAAGGATTACAAGAAAATTTGACCTTTGGATCGTTTAGTTCGATCATATCATACCGTGTAGTAAAAGTAATTACTATCGATATTACCTAAAGTTTACGTAATAGGACATTTCATTACTAAGAATAATGGAGTAGCGATAGAATCTACGAAAATTCATGGAATTCTTAATGAACGAGACGTCGGAAACGTTCGCTTACAAAATGCATTGTATAACTTCTAATATAATAGTGGACAATTAATTATTAGCAAAGACATTATTAAGTAATAATTCCGTTATTTCATTCTGACTCTAATAAAGTTGCTTTATAATAATAGGTAGCCGCCTATCATTATTTCAGTATTATGCTTAAGAATAAATTGCTCTTACATTTTGTCATTATTTTGTATTAAGAACATTAATGCATTTTATTTTTATTATTTATTAATTGCATAAAGTCTGCATTATGTCAGTGTGCAGAAGTGTTATGTTCGTGTGTGTGGAAGTGTTATGCTCGTATGTACGGAAGTGTTATGCTCGTGTGTGTGGCGTATTCCATAAGTGATGGCTGCAGGGCACCATCGCTCTCCTCACGAGTTATGTAACCTCCGTAATAGATAATGCATAATACTAATGACGAGTGATATTTAAAATATATTAGATGCTCTTTATCTCGGCTCAGTGTTGCGTGCCACCGTGATTGAGTGGGACAAATTAGATAAGCACATTATAACTTATGACCAACTTTCACTCGTAGGGCCCAATTACATTGTACTATAACGAGCTAAGGATATAGATGATTAAGAGATAAAAAGCCGCGCGGTTCACTTCCCTTCTAAGTCGCCGGGTTAGTTTGCAATTCCGCATTACGAGGCTACTGCAGACACTAGACTTCGTTTTCTTATCACTATCTTTGGAGTTAATACGAATCGATAGTATTATGGTGTTCAAATACGCAAATACCTACAAAGACACGAAGTGTGGCACGGGAATTTGAGTATTTGTGCAAAGTTTGAACACACATTTGAAGTCAAAAATACATGCAAATGTTTCAAACGTGACAGGCATTCAAATGTGTGTTCAAAATTTGCTCAATCTTTGATTGCCATGTCTGGCGCCAGCTTAATAAAAGAGGCATCAAGGGACCCTGTCCTGAGGAAGTAGGAAAATACTATTTTATATAAAAAGGTTTAGTAAAGGCTTCACACCTGTTGTAAGGCCTGAGTATTGTAAGAAGTATCTAACTGAAGACGATATCAAAATAACCATACCTTTTTCGACCTATTTCTATTATTTTGTTTCTGTAGCTTTCCGTATATTTATAGAGAATCTTAAAATCAGGGCTCGTGACTCTGATGATGGTGACAAGTAATTCTGCCATAGAGACTAGGATTTGAATTTTATTACTTAGCACGTTAACTTATTATTTCACAAAAAATACACGACTTTACTTTCATTAAAATAAAGCTCATTGTCCGACGACGTCTACGCTAGGCATCTGGTCGTATCTCAGGTCGTATGGTTGTTTGTCATTTTTGTTGAGATTTATTTTTTATGTGTTACAAGGCAGGTCTTCAAACACGCCTTCATCATCATCATAATTTCGGCCGAGAGACGCCCACGGTTGGACATAGGCTTCCCGCAAGAATCTCCGACCCGATCTCGACCTTCACTACCTTGCGGGGACCTACAAACACTCCCGGTACGTGGCTGCCACTCGAGGACCTTCTAAGGTTCGCAATTCTTTGGGCTATGTCGGTGACCTTAGTTCTCCTGTGGATCTTATCACCTCTGATATGATCACGTAGAAATCCTCCGAAGATAGCCCTCTCCATTGCAATTTGAGCATTACCACCAATCAAATGGAGTACAAATTTGTACTCTCTTGGGGATCGAATCCGGGACGTCTGATTCTAATTCCAGTGGGTAAGCCACTAGACCACATAGGCGTTTATAAACAAAAAAAAAACAAACTTTTGAATCTTGACTTGATTGTACAAATCTATAGCTGTACGCCAAATGTTTATGAATCGCTCGCCGAGATTGCCGCCGGCTAAATTAAAAAATGTGTTTGTCATGAACACTTAGCGTAAAGTACCTGCGATTCAACTGAACCTAGGCACAGTAAGTGCGTCAATTATCTCCCAACGACAATTAGTTGCTAAAAGTTAAATAAAATGCGAGCGTAAAGAACTTTGAGCCGCGTTATGTAATTTTTTAAGCACATTTCATCACTCGTGAAGTCAGTTGCTGATAATTCGCGTAATTAACAGCATGTCTGTTAGTAAAGCACTGCGTCCGCGCATGTCACCGGCCGGTAGGGTTGCCACATATGTTATATAACACCAATCATTACATTTCAGTCAATTATTTTTATATTACTACGTCATTAAGGATGAAATAGTTTATAAATTCATTTAGTTTTGTGAAAGTTAGTAGCATATGCGATAACGACGATTGATTACATGTCTACTATTACAGTCTAAGATGCTTGATTGAGACATTGATATACATACTGACATACATATGGACTAAGGGAAAAATAGCTCATCCGTCACGTTGAGCTCAAATATACACATTTTCAATTACAAGTGGAAGGTAATTCTTATAGCTTTAATTTGAACAAAGTTTTCTATAATTGAACAGAGTACGTCAACATCGTCTACAATAATTGCTAGACATAGTTTATTATTAAAGTCGGAGAAACACTGGTTACTGTCAATAAAAGTCAATTTTGAACAATAACCAAATATTCTTTTTAATTTGTTAAGCATTTCTTACTTTAGCAAGTTAAAATATTACAGCTTGTAACCTTTTTACGATAGTGTTAAAATATGTTTTTAATTAAATTGATTTTTAAATTCTTATTCAGTTCGTCTTCGGACATAGGTAGGCCTCCTCCAAGAATCAGTCATTTTGTGTATGATTCATATTTGAATTCTAAATGTTTTAAGTTTGTTTTTGATTAATACTCGTATTTTTGGGGTGTAAGCCCTACACGGTGAAGTTTGGCGCGCGATCTCAAGGCATCGCAAAAACTACGAGCACGTTTCCAGCAATTTCGTAACCTCGTTGTAATTAAACGCATTTAATTGGAGCAAAATGTTAAGGGTTTATTTGTTTTTGTTTTTCTTTCTTAAAATTTATTGTTCACTTGACATTATGGCACAATGAACGCAATATCGGTCAACTGCATTTTTAATTGCAGGAAATTTACTTTCGGCAAAAGAATCAGACCTTTGTGACAAGTTCTTTTTTGTGTTGTTCGTATTGATTATCAAGCCCAAATTCAGTGTTTCTAACACCTTGAGTATCTTATTGTGATATTTTTTAATATATAAACAAATATGACTCAAACAAAATGTTCGTTTTCGCTTTTTCGGCACAAAAACCATTTGCTTAGAGCTATGTAGGCAGCGTTACTACTTATACGGACACTATAGAAACGGTACGGAACTTTACGGAATGGTTTTAAAGAATGAAAGTTGTACATATTTTTATCCCATAGAGCCTCTTAAGCGTACTTAAGAGCAGTAAGTAGTCAAATGGACAATTATGAAAGAGAAATTAAGATACGACTGACATAACTCTAGAGTTAAATAACGTTCCCATGCCCAATATCACGTTCAAGGGCAATTTCTCTGATAATACTTTGAAGTAGAGGCGTATCTGCATTCGTCTCGGTGCCTCGATAACGAATAATAACCTCTCTCCATATTAATTGCGTAGGACTTTCTACTGAGATAAATAGCGTCGTTCGTCGCCGTAATAGGACTCATAATGAGACTGGGCATTTTCTTAGATAGATGAGAGCCATCGTCATTATGGTTCACAAATAAAGAGATGCAAGACGCTACGACAAATTGACCACAAATAAAAATTACATACGTTACATAATCTCAGCATATTCTTAATCACCTGATTGTCTGGCAGTGCGCACCTGAATACTAAAAAATATGATAACATTAATTATTTAAGGACAGATTCCGTTATCTAGTATCCATAACACAAGTTTTTAATGATACATACTTTGGGCTAGATAATTGGTGTGAGCGTAAAAAAAAAGATAAGAAAAAAATAAGCCTAAAATATTAGTGTTTAAAAGTTAGCATTGATTTTAACAGAACAACTTTTTGTCACCATTGAAAAATTCTCCATAGGTTAACGACTAAAGTATTTCAAGCTCCGTACTGGAGAATCTTAAGAATAATTTTATAAATACCCAATACTGAAACACGACTTGAATCGAGCTGCAACTTTGTAAGTAAATAGCTGAGATGAAGAAAATGGATAATTTGTTCTTTACTAGATTCCGTGAGGGCAAGCGGGTTTTTACTTATGCCTATTTCGGTTATGTGTAATAATATATTAGTTTTATGAAAGAAGAACAGAACAAGATTATAAATACTCGATATAAAGTGGCCAGTCATTACCTTCCAGAACACCTTTTCATTTGAAAAATACCTGTTCAAATCCTATCCTAAACTAATTAGATTTTGTATAACTTCTTTATTTCAACTGGGGCAGTATTACTAAACTACATATTAAATGAAATTTAATTTTTCAATGAGTTCTATTGCTGTTGCCTTCACAATGCCTTCTTCACAGTATCAACATCATGTCACAAAAAAATAAACATTCAAATCTTTTATCTTTATATTATTATAGTGAAGATAATGATTTCCATAAAGATTTTTATTTTCAGATCATTGAGTGAGATTTGGAAGATTTTAAATGTGTTTATATTTGTAAATAAATAGAACTGTGATTTGATTGACGTCACAAATTACAATTACATACACGAATTATAATAATTTGGGGTCTATTACTGGATTTAAGTGAAAGAAGTCAATTTAAGCAATTTCGTGTAATGGAAACCAATCGTCGTCTTCAAACAAAGTCTCAAGTAAAATTCTCACTTAATCATTGTGTGACGTAATACTATCAGAGTTGCCTAATGCAGTTCGAATGTCGTCGCCGGGTAATATGCTATTATGTAAAGTTTTGAATGTAATTTATTAGCACAAAGTTCTATGACCTTAGACACACGTGTGTACTTAAGTTCTTATTATAATCCTCTAAACTAGTGTTAACTTCCTTACACTTTTGAACGCTCAATTTTTTTTAAATTCAAATCATAAAATTTAATCCCACTTAATGTTCTGTTAAATGCATAAATGTCATCTAAAGTTGACATGGCGTTGTAAACGGTCTTCTCGATTCTAATCATTTCACCGACGACAAAGCAGATGTGATTATGTATTCAAGTGTATTTTTTTTTCATTTTATGACAGTGACGCTAAATTGTTATTTCAATAATTTCTATATTGTTCAATTTATCAGTTCAACTATTATGATTAATAATTTATGATTAATGTTATGATTAATAATTACTATACATACATACATATGACTCCAAGTTACAGTAAACACTCTAGTATTAAAGGATTCCAAACCTGCTAATGTCAATGATGCTTACCTGAAAACAAAAAGAAATACATTAGTTTAAATACACAAAGATCCACAGAAACTTGAGTCACCATCAAATAACAATGAATGAAATCCCTTAGTTAATTAACAAATTTCTATCACTTCACACGATGGTGACTACGAAAATTATATAATTGACATGCCTTCTGTGAGGTGGTGGATTCTGTTTGATGCTTGCTTCTAACCAATAAAAAAGTAATTCTTTATAAGTTTTTAATAATTACATTAATCTTGGTTACAATTATGAAATATGGTATCAGTTACGAGTATTAGCTTAATATGCAATGTACAGGAAATTGGAGTGCTGATACATTTGAAATGTCTACGTAGTGTCTAGCAATTTGAGACGTCTGATGAAAACACGTGATTACTTTTGTGTAAGTACAGGACGTAACCTAAGAAATATATTTGATCGTGGTTAAGTATAAGTACAGTTGGATAAGGTCAATTTATTTTTAAACTTCTTCAACATTTTACACTAAAGTTACTAAAAATAAAAGGAAATCATTTTCAAAACTAATTGCTAAATGAGAGGGATCTCGCTTGCAAACTTAATGCATGTAAAATACTCCAGTATTCTGAATTAAGGTAATTTTCACTGTACTTCTTCAGAAGACCCCTAAATATATTTTTGGATAGCGTTGAAGAAATTCAAAAGTGAGCTGTGAACGTTATTTGTATTTATCGAAAAAATCGACTTTCCAGTATTTGGAGAGTTCACAGTCACTCGCTGTCAGCGATACCGTTAAGACCTTCTCTGCGAACGCCAATAGTTTACCATTCTAGAAATACCCCCATAGGAAAAAAAAATTTTTTTTTTTTTTTTTTTGTTCATAATGGTTAAGTGCTCTAAATGTACTAAAGTAATAAATAAAAAATTACCAGGATTGCAGTGTTCTAAGTGCAATAAGTGGTTGCATGCTACGTGTGCTAATATTACTGTGGATCAACTACAAGCTCTGAATTGTACGGATTCCATTGATTGGAAATGCAGCACTTGCGCTGGTGGCATCAAGCCCCGTCGCCTATCATGCATTGTGCCGGAGGATGATCCAGAGGACAGCGTAGAAACCATAGCCCCTGAGGGCATTACACATCAAGTCTTGCGTGAGATACGTGAAGAGGTAACTAACGTAATTAGACAAGAACTTCAGAGCGCACTGGAGCACTACTCCGGAAAAATAGACGACTACGAGATTAAACTGCATGAATACGAAAAAAATATGAAAGCCCTAGAAAATCAATGCAAGGATCCAAAGAACAACCTGAAAAACATGAATCTTAAATACGAGGTACTCGAAAATAAATTTAACCAGATGGAACAATCCCAAATTTCAAATCGCATGGAAATTTGTGGCATTAAAGAGTGCGAAAAGGAAGACCTACAATATATTGTCACCTCAGTAGCCACCACTCTACAGCAAAAACCTGATGACGTCATTAAGGTATATAGGAAAAAGATTATTCGCCGGGCCACCGATACTACCAGGCGCAATCACTCCCCTATTAATGTCATCCTAAAAGAAGGAGTCAGGGACAGCTGGTTACAGGCGGCGAAGAATAAGAAGTCCTTACTCGCAAACTTGGGTGGCTCAGCCGGAGACTCGGTTTATCTAAGGGAAAGTTTAACGCCTGCTACTGCCTTTCTACTTTGGAAATGTAAGGAAGAGTTAAAAGAAAGATTTAAATACATTTGGTGCAAACAAGGATCAGTATTGTTAAGAAAAGATGATAATGATAAAACTATTGTGGTACGTTCCTTGGCTGAGTTAGAAAAAATTAAGGGGCAAAGAAAGGCCTAAGTTTTTGTTTTTACAGCTTAAACCTAAACAATATTAATAAGTAATTATTTTAGCAGAAATGGATGATAAAGAGAATATTACAGAATTTGTTTGCTCAGATTGGAATGATTTCACTGATAAATTGCCGTACAGTAAATCCCTGTTGCTGCTGCACGTCAATATCAGATCCATCATAAAGAACTTTGCTCATTTAGAATACATAGTTAGTACATCAGACCACATTATTCATATAATTGTACTCACGGAAGCCAACATTAAGGAGGACTGCGTAAGTTTATTTGAATTGACTGATTATTGTATGTTTACTGAACTCAGATCAAATAAGAAAGGTGGCGGAGTAATACTTTACGTACACAAAAGTGTTAATTTCACTAGAACAAATATTAGTGTCCGCGAATTCGAGTGTATACTAGGCGAGATACAGGTTAATAACACTTATAAAATCGGGCTATGCGCTGTATACCGGCCTCCAAATACAAACAAAGATTCCTTCGTACTAGAACTAACCTCAGTTGTGCGCCGCTATTCACTCAATCACAATTATTTACTTGTCGGCGATATTAATCTAAACTTAAAACAATCCTCGCCCGTGATAAGCAGGTACCTAAACGCGTTATGTTCACTGGCACTGCAAAGTGGTATTAACCAGTACACTCGCATAGAAAATAGCGCTAATCACATTTCTAAATCATGTATTGACCATATTTTCATACGTAATGTAACGGAGCACGATGTTTACACCTGCGTGGTACGCGTCGCTCTGGCCGATCATTGCATAACTGGATGCGCAGTAGTAGGAGCGCGGGCGCCGACAGACTGTTTTTCACAATGTAAAAAAATAGACAAAATTGACGAGAAAAAGCTGTCTGTCCGGTTGCGCGAGATCGACTGGAGTGTGCCATTATATTACAACAATCCTAACGATATTACTAGTTATTTATTAGATCAATTTAGCTCTGCTTACAATAGCTGTAAATACACTGTCACTGTCAAAGAACCGAGTAAAAGAAAATCATGTCAATGGGCTAATGAGCGGCTAAAAAATATGTGCCGTAAGCGAGATGAGTTATTTAAAATTTGGCTTATGGATGAATGCAATATGGCAAATAAATTATTATATAACAAGTATAGAAATAAAACAAACAAGTATGTTCAATATATTAGAAATAGGCACACGAGGAAAGAGATATGTAACAATTTTAATGACACCAGAAAGATTTGGCAAATAATAAATAATATTACAGGGAGGGTGATCAAATGTATAGATGACGTGTTAGTTAAAAATTTTAAATTATATCCACTCAAACTAGCTAATAACTTTGCTCTTGAGTTTGACAGAAATGTAAAAAATGTGTGTAATTCTTGTAGTGTTCCCTTACTTGCCCCCGATACATATACAATACAAGCTGATAGATCAATGAGAATAAGGCCAGCGCATGAAAACGAAATTAAGCGAATCTGTAAAAACTTATCTAATAATAAAAGCCCAGGTTATGACGGCATTCGTGCTAAAGATGTTAAATATCTAAGTTCGGAATTAGTGCCACTTTTAACCCATTTAATCAATAGATGTCTATCGTCCGGTATATATCCAAATATATTAAAAATTGGTCTAATTCGCCCTATATATAAAAAAGGAAAACAATCAGATTATAATAATTATAGGCCAATAACAATATTATCTTGTATTGATAAAATAATAGAAAGATTTCTAGGAAATCAAATAAATTCTTATTTACGAAATAATAATGTAATTAACTCCCGCCAATTTGGTTTCCAAAAAGGTAAAAGTACAACGACCTTACTAAGAGATTTTACGGATGAAGTTAACTTGTTTTTGAATAGGAAACTACACGTACTTGCCTTGTTTATTGATTTTAGTAAAGCTTTCGATGTGTTAAATTATAAACTGCTATATGAAAAGTTGTCACGAAGTGGTATACAGGGGCCCTTGCTCGAGTTAATAAAAAATTACCATTCAGACCGCTACACGGCTGTCAAAATATCAAACCAGCTAAGCGACTTGATCCTAACAGCCAGAGGTACAGCACAGGGGTCGATCCTAGGACCTTCGGAATACTTACTGTACGTAAACGACATGTGCAACATACTCGAGGGGGTCTCTGTGTATCAGTTTGCTGACGATACATGTTTATTGGTAGCGCATGAAAGTGTTGAGGAGGCACAAAAATGCTTACAGCAAAATTTTGATCAGCTGTGTAGATGGGCTCACGACTCAGAACTTGTGATAAATACAAAGAAAACTAAATATATGTACATACATTCATCGCACAAGTTCACGCCATCTGAACCAGTGCTGTATGGTCACGAGCATGCGTGTCTGCACGCTGCTTCAACAAGCTGTAACTGTCCTAGGTTAGATTTGGTTGATACACATTTGTACCTTGGACTCATGATAGATAACAGGTTTAACTGGCGTCCTCACAAAGACTATGTTTGTAATAAATTAAGATCTATCATTGGTAGGCTAACCTTACTAAAAAATAAGTTGCCATATAAAACACTTCGAATCTTGTACATGGCCCTCGCTGATTCTGTGATTAGTTACGGGTTGAGTAGTTATGGTAGAAGTTTTAGTACTTATATACACGACATATATCTATTGCAATACAGATTGTTAAAAACTATTGTACCTAAACATATAAAAACACAATTTTGTAATAATCCTAAAGGCCTATTTGAGCACTGTGGGATCGTTAATGTATTCGATAAGATTAAACTTTGCATTCTTAAAGAAGTAAATAACCCGGAGTACCTAGTTGAAAAATCAAGACCTAGTAGGTTAAGAACCATTAAAAATAAAGACAAGTTTCTCCTGCCTAAAATTAACAACTTTTATGGATGTAGAATGTTAAATTATCTTATCCCTAAGTACGTTAACGATCTACCAGATGAACTTCAAAACTTGTATAAAGAGGGGGGCAAGTACAAGATTAAAATGAAAGAGGAATTCTTAAATAATAAGGAACTAATTAAATATGTATAACTATTTATAAGAGTGTCTCGCTGTTCTCAGATAAGCCTTAGAGGCTTGAGAGTAACAGCCTCATTGTAAATTGTATGTATACTCGCAATGTATTGAACAAATAAATAATAAATAAAAAAAAAAAAAAAAAAAAAAAATGTAGCCGATAAAAATCTAAAACTGCCGAAAAACGAGAAAAGAGAATTCAAGGAAATTGTTACTTAGCGCAACATGCCACGTGATCCTACAAGTCGTCAACGGTTACACGTGTGGCCATTACCATGTATGTACGTCCTGCCATGTGTCACTACTACTATATAATTAATTTAACAAGCTTTTACTGCTGGTTTCCGCGTGGTGTGGCAGTGACAAGTTCCTAAGAAATCGAATGTTTCCCGTCTTGGATATATCATTGGTGTGTCTAGAATGAAAGTGGCTTTACAAAGTCATGATGCTCGCTTGATTGGACATTCGTTTAGTGTGTTCTATGTTCTTTCATCGTTTTCATAAATAAAGCTGCTTTCGACTAAGATAAGTCAAGATGGATTTTTGCAAATTGTGTCTGGAATGTATTACGAACATCAAGAACCCTGCCCAAATAATAGCTTCACCAAATTATAGTTTTAGTTGCCTAGTAGTTATTGTTAAATTATTAAAAATAACAGCGGTTAGCAACCAAACCTGGTAGGGCGATCTGTAAATGTGAATTGAATTTTGAAACACATAAGCTGAGGCAGGTATCTTTTGGCCTCGGACAGAGCACATGTCATGTAAAAGATAGTAGGTATAATTATGATTTTTTTCTGTTGTTCTGTCTTAGCCTAGACAATTGAGGTTTTCCTTTCTTTCAAATGACAGCTTTCACGTACCTATGAGCTTAGTCGTTGTTTACGATTGTCATTATTTCTAACCACCAATCAGCATTGGGTTTTGGGTTAATGTGGTGATGTAAGAGAATTAACTCCGCACATTACATTACGCACAGTACGTTTACCTAGCATACGCGTAGATGAATTTTAATTGTAACTATAATTATTAGTCTCGTCAGTCAAGAGTTGAAAATAACTGGCCATGTACCCTACAACTTGACATAACCTTAGCCTAGATGGAATAAAAAGATTTTTTTTAAAGTTTATTTTGATGTATTTTAATTGTAATTAAAATACATCAAAATAAACCTTAATTTTGATGTAGTTTAATAAACCTACCTACACCATAATGCTAACAATGAGTTATAAAAAATCATTCGTTTTCTAGTCAATACTGTTTATTATTACAATTTATTCTTGGGGAAAATTATGTAGAAATCTAACAGTAGATTTTTATTGTTATACGAAAACTTGTTATGTAAGAATTAAATATTTTAATAGAGTTTACTTTTTTTTACAGTTGGTCTTGCTTTAAATGTTTATAAATAAACACCAAACGATATTATACTTAGTAATATAATATTGTGGCATTTCCTTACATTAAATTTATATTAATTGCGACTAACAAAGCAGAAACTTTGTTAGTCGCAATTAATATAAATTTAATAAGTTTCTTCAATATTTAATATTCAAATTACTCAGAAAAGTAATTTGAATATTACACATTGAAGAAACTAATCAATATATTATAATAACTGCTTCGAATTACAAAAATAGTTATGAATTGCCATGTTCGTAATACACCTTTGAAAACTTATATGTATTATGTTTTCGTTAAACACATTACACATCACAGTTCATGCTATGCTCACAACTCTACTAAATCAACGTGACCTACTAAAGGTGAATACAACGTTCGTTGTATTGTGGTATTACACCAAATTACAACAAAACAAAATTGACCAGAGGCAGGCAACTTATCGGCAATTTATAGGACTAGGTATGTGATTGAGTAACTAACACTAGTATATTTGCTAGTATATCTCCGTGATGTAATACATATAAACTTTCATGTTTTTGTACTACATTTTTTGAAATCATAGAGATCTACTACGTAACATCTGGACAATAAACATAACGTGCCCACTGTCGTAAAACCTCTGTTAACATATTTACTGTAAATTCTATTTGAACAACGAAAAAACTTTCACTAAATAAAGGTACCTAAAACTCAATTTACGAATAATACCACCGCATATATCACGGCGGTATCCCTTCATTTTATATCTTAATTACTCTATCAAGCATTAAATCAGCGAAATACCAAGAAACTTATCTCTGTGTGTTCATCGAAAAAACGAGCCAACAGACTTGCATAATAGATTCTTAAAACTACAACTTACATAGAATTACGGGTTGTTGACGAAACCAAATATAGTTAAAAGAAACCTGAGAGGTCGTTGCGTTGTCTCTACTCGTAAATAGAAAACTAATTTATAGCGAGTCCGACTTGTATATTATTTTAGCGGGCACACGTGATTTTCTTGTAGCTAATACAAGAAGCACACTCTCACTAAACGAGCGAAAGTAAACGAACTAGTGTGAACATGTGTTATTTGAAGGCTCCTATGGCGGAGGCGGTCGTTAGAAGTTCAAAGACTGCAATTACAGACACCTAACTGAGTGCTGGAATATCTACTCTGAGACAAGTGTCCGTCGCTAAGATCACACTAACATTAGACACGATATTATCTCCAGGACAGCATGTTAAGAATTACGTACATTAAAATAGAAAATCTTTTTTCTTGTAGGCACCACACTTTCATACACTACTCATTTAAATGTATTAATTTTAGGAAATTCTTTTTAGGTTTTTTAAACCATAATTATATTTCGTAACTATTGCAACCAGGGACTACGGTAAAACTAAAGATATATGTAGTTTGTGTCTTAATTAACCGGTGATTCGTACTTTTCCCCAGATCATGAATTTCAGCGTTCGTGATCTATTCGTGATCTCATACTCCAAATTGTGTTTTTTGAACTTTTTTTAACGGAACACTAAGATTTATTTCAAATAAACCAAATAAACATTTGAAATATAACACAGTAGAGTGCGGAAGTGCACTGTTTTGTGAAATAGTATAGTATGTTTTACATACTTATTAGGCATTATTTTGTGACTTTCTTTTTTATTCTCCGTTGTTTTTGGATATATAACAAAGCTTACAAAAACATGTAATTACCTTGTACATTGCTAATCGAAACGAATATAAAACGATTGCAGAAGCCTATAAAGACACTTAGGTGTTTAATAACGCAGAATACGTTTATTACTGCTGCCAAGAAATGTTTTGATACATAACAGACCTATATAAACAATATTTGTTTAATCTCAAGCATAATTTTATACCCTGGTTTGCTTACTCAGTAAGTGCACATGCGAAACAATATAAATCCTAAACTTGGCAAGCTCATTGTAACACCACAATGTAATGAGCGCTATGAACCAGAACACAGGTTTGATAATACGATTTGCAATTGAAGAAAATAATAATGAGTAATCGACGTTAGAACAGAAAACAGTACGTGAAGCGTGTGTCCTTAATTCCTGGTAATAGAAGTGATTTTGGAATGCAACAGTTCCTAGATACTGAGAGTACTCACTACCACAGTTTTATGCCGTTGCGTTGCAAAATTGCAACACCTACTTCTGTTTTGATTACAGCTGTTTACTACAGTTGTTGCTGAGAAAATCAACGAGTGTGCTATTACAAGATCTACTTTCGTTCTCGATATAATTCAATATGCATCTACTGGAAGTGTAACGAACCAATTTGGATAGTGCGTTGACAGTTACTTGATCAAGTAGACATACCTATTACAGCATACTTAAGCAGTAAATATAAGCCAATGGTTGGTTAGAAGGCAATCAAGAACGTTTTAGGGAATTTGATATTATTGTAAGCCGATCTTTTATCACGGGAAAGGTGTTTATGTTGTTTTACTCGCATTTATATTATTTATGACAATTCAAATTTCTCTATTCATTCAATTAAATTAATATTCAAGACATTTTTCACAGTTTCCTTTCAATTTAAATATTAATCATCAATGTCATGAATATCGTACGCTAGAAGTATCATATTGTTGAAAATATTTTTGGTACGCTATAGTAAGTGCAAAATACATTTTATGTAAACGCGATGGTGATTTCTTTGTATTTTCATTAGTTTTTTTTTTGACATGATATTAATCAATCAATTAACTATCTGTCTTCTGTGACTGGACGTGGGGCTTCCATATGTCATGCTACAAGTCTCAACTCTAAGCTTCCCGTCTTAGATTAGATAATCTAAGCTTCCCGTATTCAGCCACTGGGAATTGTATAGATTTTGAAACTAATTATAGAAATAAAACTCAAACGTTTCTTACTGGTCGCTAAAAGTTCAGGTAAAGCGGCACTGTCGAGTATCGAAGCCTAGAAGTAATTTAACTAAGAGCGCCGTTAGACCAGTAATATTTTCAATGAGCAATCAATTAGGCCACGTGTCCCAAATAGATTACTAGTTTTTGCAATGATAATTTAATTTAATGAAGCCAGTGACTACAAATCTTAATTAACGTTAATGCGTACGTCATAAATCTCAAATATCTCAATTACATCCTGATTAATGTAGATAGCCAAAAGCCTGTGCAGACGAGGGACTTTTGCAGAGAACTTAAATCTCCGAAGCATCAGAAACATGTCTGCCAATATCTCGACGCGGAGTAAACAAAGACCCATGTGCGAACATTAAAATTTGTTCTTGGGAAGTTTAGTAAAGCGGGTGCTATGGACACAAATATTTCAACATGACGTAGTGTTGTAGTTTAGTAGAATTCTGTCGATGTCCTAGGCTGTTTCAAGGACGTTTTCTCCGCGGTACTTTTAATCCCTCGTATGCGTTATGCCTAACGTGACCATACGTCCCGCTTTGGGTGGTATAGTCCCGCTTTCATTGTCTGTCCCGCTATAAAACAGAAGAAAAGGAAATTTTCTCTAATCAATAAAATATGGACAATGAAAAAACACAAGGATAGTATCAACAAATAATATAATCAGCTCCATTCTTAATTGAAAGATATCCTTCTCCTTGAAAGATTTACTTCTCCCACAAATTTAAAACAAGACCTACCTAAGAAACGGTACATTAGTTAAACTTATCAACTTCCTTATTAGTAAATAATAAACGTTACAATGGCATTTTTTTAAAGATCCGTATGGTTGCGCCACATTATCTAAATAACTTTTGATTTTATAGGCTTCTTTATTTTAAAATGATTCGGTACGTGATCCAGTGTTTATCAAAGCCAAAGTCTATGTAGTTGAGTACTTATAACTTTACGTTGGTACTATTTTAAATATTTGCGCGCTCGATATCTCAGTGCACATGAAGATAGCAACGGCCCGTCTCGGAGGGCAGCACTGAGCAGTTAAGAAGCATGGATGGCTACCAGCAATTGATTTAAAGCACGTGTGCCCGCTCCTAATATTTTTCATTATAACTCCCGGGAGAAATTTTTTAACCAATTATATAAAAGAAGAAGACAGTGAAGGTGGCTTGAATAAAGGGAAAAATTGCTGGACGGACGGCGAGATAAATCTAATCCTTTGATTTTTTAACATAACGAAGTTATCGGTTACGGATTTTTCCAACGGTGACTAGCGCCTGTGCTTCCACGGCTTATCGAAGGGTTATTTTGGTTTTACAAATCAACGTAGGCGTCCAGCTCTGATGAAAAATATTAATGGTCATGTTAGTTACGCCATACTGTTCTAAGCGATCTATTTTGACGGACAAAAAAGTCCCTCGTCTGTAAAGACCTTAAAGGGAAGTGTTCACTTGCAGTTCGGTGTATGCAAACCGGACGCGACTAATGCAGTTCTGCAGTTTCTCTCAGTAGCAGGCCCGGTCACTTACACCGTGGGCTAAAGATAGAGAAATTAGCTGCGCGCCCGACAGAGTGAATGCACTCTAGGGTAGCCATGTTTGTGTAAACATTGGCTAAGCGCGGCCGAATTCGCTAAGAAAAGATACAAAAGGCTATTTTTGATTGAGTGTGCACTGTTTATTTTGGATCAGTGCCTGAAGTATTCAAACATTTTTTTTTGTTTTTAATTTAATGTTTTTTCAAAGGACGTTTTTTGTTCTTCGACTGATTAACAGGAACAGTGTATTTTTATTTAAGCTTTGTATTTAATGAATCGTTTATCAGTACCCCTAGTATGAGTTTATTAGTTTTTGTGCTCGATTAAACTTATCGTCTCTTTTCACATATTGCCCTCTAGCGCCTCTAGCGGAAACTATCAGAAACAGTAAGCAAAACAGTATTCATTTCTAGATCTTGTTCAGCTTGGCCATTTTCTCTAGACGTTTTTGATTTAAATCCTATCCATCCTCTTTTAGCAGTAAGGCCTACCGTTGTGCATTTTCCTCTTCATATTTTTATTTGTGATATTTTATTATTATATACAAGCATCTGCAATGAAGTTTTATTTAAAAAATCTATTTTTAGTTTTCGGATAGCATAAATATCTTTCATATACTTGACATAGGTATTACCACAATATTATAGTCCGGGATAAACTCCGAAACTACTTAACCAGTTTTCATGAAATTTGTCTTACCGTATATAATTAACTTAAAGGATAGTATATTTTTAGAATCGATTACAGATTTCAATATTACTTTATTATAGAACAATAGTATGAAATATTTGCAAGTTCCATAAGTTTCTAATAGACGATTGAATACCAAATGAAATAATTATGGAATTATTATTGCGTTAACTAACGCGCAAATATTTTTGAAATTTGAAAATACGCTTAAAAAAATAGACTAAGATAAGTTATCATGTAAGTACTGAGACGGGACTCAAACCCGCGATCTTTTTCAATAACAGACGAGTGCTCTTCCAGCTACATGGGATTGTGAGATCACGTCGAAGTTATTCATATATTTCTTCACAAGCTTTGGGGTATACATAACAATTTTGAAGATTTACATCTTCAAAACCAGATGAGATATCTTTACAAATACCGTCAATCATTATATAAATGAATTATTAGTGTAATATTTATTCAACGCATTAGAATTGTAAAGCCACAACAATGCGTGACTCAATAAAATACTAATATAATAAGAATTAATATAAAATACCACTTTACGAAAATTTCCTAAATGCTTAAAGCAATTTTGCGTCTGTCCACTTAAAAAAAGAAATCGTACCATCTCCAAAGCGTGACAACATTTGGTTACACTAAGAGCCCTCCGCTGCGCCTGCGCCGCCCCGCCCATGCTATATAGGAGCGGGCGTAAACTGCGAGATCGATTACCACTAATTGCTACCCTTTGTATGAACCACCTCGGAATTATCGCGAGATGCTACATCTCTAATATCTGGTAAAAGGAACTGCACGTAGGTAATTATTATTAACATTGCACACCACTAATTTTCGTCGACGCTTTAACGCAGGGAACATGATATTTCTGAATTGTAAACTTCTAATTAAATATCTGCAGTTCAAAATATCTTGTAGCATTTTACGAACATTGATGAGTCTTCATTATGTAAGACGTATAAAAGTCTGATTAACTTTTACTTTATCACGAATTGTACACACATAAATACTTGCTACGTTCATTAATATTTGCATGATTTTGCAGTAAATATACTCGAGGTATTTTCGCTTAATTTAGTAGCACAAAATGGTAATCAAAATTTACTAACCGTCACGCGTATCGAAATATTAAACATTTATTTATTTGTATCTGAGATGTGTTAACATGCAACCTGTCGCGCAACTAATAATTTATTCTGTACAATTGTTTCTGCACATCGAACATAAAGAGAGAGTGGATATATATTGCTCGCTTTGAGCTTCATTTGCTTGCAACAAAGATTCATGGAATATATAAGTGTTAGCGGGATACATCGTGAATTAATCTTCAAGAGTTGGATGCGTGAAAGCAGGGACGCAATTCTCGTTTCCTTCGAAATAATCTCGAATTCGAGATTTTAATTCGAATGTCTTATCTCACCACTAATCGAATTACTTCGAGATTTTGTGTGAAATGTTGCCATTTGAAAACATAATCACGTTACTATGCGTTCCGTTCCTTAATCCGGTTTTTAAGTAACATTTTAAAGAAATATTTTGTAAGAGGTATGTTGCAACAACATCATCATCATCATCAACAGCTCATATAATGTCCCCACCGAGGGGCTCGAGCCTACCCCACATTAGGGGCGATTAGGCCTTAGTCAACCATGCTGGCCAAGTGCGGGTTGGTCGACTTCACAGCTATATCAACCACACACGTCTCCTTATCCTTCGCGTATTCAATTGTGACTCGCTTTCCCGTATTTACTTGACATAATGCGTATTCGAAAGTTAGATGCTTGAGTGAACAATACGAATTTATTTTTTACGGAAAACGCGCATCAACACGAATTAGCAATATTACGGCAATTATATTCGAAGAAGTTGAATTGTCATACTTTCATTTCACGCTGAAAACAAATGAAGAACAAACATATTATTAGGTATGCTACTATGTATCCAGTACATATAATTTACATAATAAATCCTTAGTTATTTGGAGCGGGCGTGTGAAGGTAAAGCCGTACTGACGAGAATTTGAACATTGCAAGTCTGATATTTATCAATGATAAGCATAAAATGCAGTGCGGCTACAATGGAGTGGAATGTTCTAGATAACTGCCACTAAATTACCTGATTACTAATCATGTTTAGTCTATTGCTAAATAATGTTTCGCCAATCGTGTATCTAAATGTAATAACGTATGGTTCAAATTCCTGTCACATGTTTCATTCGCCGCACATAAAGTACGAGAGAAAAATCTTATTACAGATTTTTCATTAGGAGTTAAAATATTTAAAATGATTTGATACCGTATACGAAGATCACGCTTCTTGAAGTGAAAACTATTAAATTAAAGCTTTTTTAAATAAACAGCTTAAACATTTTCTTTTTTTTATAATAATGACAAATAAGATTAAATTCAAACAATGTTTTCCTGAATTATACTCCCCTATTTTTGCTATTATGTTACCGTTAGAGAACTGCAATTAGACATATACTTAACAAGGTGATCATTCATATCTTATAAAAGGACAAGCACCTCGAAACAGGAAGCTCGATTAGTTCTCATCAAGTTAAACTGATTAGCGGCACACGAGAGGCATACAGGAACAATGCGCCGTTGTACTATCATATGGGCCACATTCTCAGGGCCATAGATATTAAAAGCTTACTGGAAAAGACATTTTAGATTACAGTTTAAGCGATTAAACAACGGTAAATGTTATTTTACAAACTATCATTTCAAATCATGACAAAATATTCACTACATCAATGTTATCATCGAAAGATTTTCAAATTTTGAATTATATGTACGTTTTCAGCACATTTCCGTATCGCAGGAAAGATGGAAGAGATTTATTTAAAAAGGGGGCACATTTTTGTATATCTTAACTAGTAATATAAATACGAAAGTAAGTTTGTTTATTTGTTACGCTTTCACGCCTAAACCACTAAACCGATTTTGATGAAATTTGGTATGGAGATATTTTATTTATTACTTTTTTATATACTTTTGGCGCGATAACCGACATGAACGAAAGCTGAACCGCGGGCGGCCGATAGTTTAGAATATAAATATATTAAGAATATAAAGTGTGCACCTACATCATTAAATACGAGTAAGTTGCATAAACTTGCAAAGAATCGTAATGGAGAGTAACTGCATATGCATACTATCTGGAAACTTTGAGAATTAATAGAATTAAAACGGTGTCTTAATTCTGGATGAAGTTAATACAATAAATATGCATACGTGAGCATGCATATTAATTTTGTTGTATGAAGATTGCCTTAGCTCTTCTAGTGGGAGCTTCAACTTGCACGTTTTATGGGATTCCTTTACAGAAGCGTGATTGTGTCTGACAACAAACCCTTATCAGATGAATAAATAGCTTTCCAGTGGGCACAAAATGTACGTTCACACAATCTTTAGATAATAGAACACTTAGCACAGTAGTGAGAACTACTAAAGAAAAACTTTTTAAATGTTGTGGAAATTACACGTACGCTCGTTGTAGGTAATTACGTTATTAACACCGCAATCAACGTAATTACTACATTTCTTAAAACATAATTTCCGCGTTTGCTGAAAATCTGTGGTTAAATAAATAATAATCACCTGTCAATGTAACTTAACGTACTAATTTATCTACACACATTATTACGCCCAGAGTGACGTAAAAACTTTTCTGAAATCGTTACAAACTCTATTTTAATTGGATGCGTTACGATCCAACGCAAAACTGTGACGATTGCAATTGTCACGTGAAAGCATTGACATGTATAAATTCTCCGTTAAGCGAGGAGTTAAAGCATCATTGATTGATGGAAGCAATAATCATTGTTAGAAAGCTGAAGCACGATGCCGAACTAATAATTTGCGTGGTGCATATCCCGCTAGGTTCGCCGCATTCGCCCATGACAATATTCCACGTTGCACCTCAGAAACGCCTCGTAATGACAGAATGGCATTAATGAAACAACAGCCGTAAGTAACAACAAACTTCCTATGTAATGAGAAACTGCGCGCACGAGCAGTTGCCGACGCAATGAATGGTGAAGTTGGGGCTAAACCGCAACGTTGAGTAAGAGGTAATGAGGTGGTAGATTCTTTGTTAGGCAAACTAGGACTCAAAGGAGCGAGGATTAATGCATCAAGTTTTACACCATCAAATCACAGGTTTTGGTTGCAGCACACTTGCTTTTATTTCTTGCTCTTATTTATAACGTCTTCCGCCATTCACTTGTTGGCAAGACACATCCCATTTAGTGCTTTTCAATTATAGGGCATGGAAGCCTTCTAGACTAGAGTCACAGAGTAATAGAGTGTTATAAACATTGACTACCATTCCGCTCGCGACTTCGTCCGCGTGGATTAAAAAATATAGCCTATATCTTAGATACCATCACTTACAATACCAAAAAGGGTTTAGTTATGCCAAATACAGCAGAAGCATTTCTTTCAAAAAGTAACAATCTTTCAGTGAACCAAGAAACAAAAGCCAACAACGGACATAAAGTCCGGTACCTGTACTGTAGTGTTTTAGTATAAAACACGTAACTATTTTAGTTGCAAGATCTTATGGAAAACATGATTTGCGTGTCTTTTCGCAAAGGGAGTCACTCACAATTCTTATTCAAATTGAGCTCTTAACGTAACTAAAATAGTTCGTTTTTTATACTTAAAAACTTTCACTACCCGGGTACAGGTATCTACTAATATTACTCAGTGAAAATGTATAGTACCGCTGGAAGAATTATTAAAATCACCTTTTATTTAGAAACATAACAATCTTTTTATAATATTGGGAGACACTTGAATATGACTGTCGGGAATTAATACTAATATAATTTATATTTCTGAATTAAATTAAGTACAACATTTACGAGAGCTGTTAATATTTGGAAATCGGGTGAAAGGTATACGAGCCCTAACCGAATAGCATTATTGAAATTATAGCGGTTTGAAAGCGGAGCTAATAGGAATTAAGTGACAATTAGAAACAGTGAAATCAGCTTACAAGAAATGATAATAATATTAGAGAGTATAAAAGTACACGCAGCAACAGTTGCAGCAGAAACTCAGATCTATCTAACACCAAAAGAAGGTGTTGTTTATAAAATAACAATTTACGCATGTAAGAAAAGAGATAGGTTCGGAGGGGTGGAAAGAGTATATTTTGTTGGGGAAGAATTACTACAACAATTATATTAGTGACTTTCGTATAATTTTCGTTTTTGGCATGTTGTGTCAGGTGCGTATACTGAATTGTATCATCATAAGTCTTAATAATTCGACACAGTGCTGGGACACAAGGCCTCTCCTTGTTGTCGAAGGAGGTTTAGGCAGTAGTCCACCACGCTTGCCCAGTGCGGATTGGTGGACGGAATATAAGGTGATCGATACCCCTTTGCTGATCCATTAGTCGCCTTTTACGACACCCATTGGAGGATATGGGGTGATGCTATTCTACTCTACCGGCATCACATGGCTTCTTAATTATATAGTCACGTGCAAAAATATATAACCATTAATGACATTTTAGCAACCTAATTTTGTTAGCAATAACATAAAATTCAAGAATTATTAAAAGTGCGCAGGGTATTGATTGTGACTGTACCTAAATACCCTAATTCCTGTTCAGAAATGTGATAGACTTAAAGTAAATAGGTGGTCGAGTAATAAAAACACAATAATGGTAAAACGTTATAAATGTAAAATATTAATTTGGCTTTTTATATTTAACTGTAAGCTTAAAATACAAAATAAAGCGATGTTAATATTCTGCTTCTGTTTCAAGAAGAATCACTAGGGAACTTTCAGAATGTATTAAGTAGGTTACAGACGGATTTACCGATGTTGTCAAAATGTTATTTCCTGTCGATTTTTAGAGCTGGCAGAAGCTGGACCTATGTTTATAAAGTATCAACCGTTTACCACCAGGCCGTACGATTGCTTTATTTGGCACCGTTTCTCTACAAATACGATTAACAACATAGTGTTACAAACATCAGTTACGTCTCGAAATACCGGACACTGGGACACTGGTAATAAGTGTCATTACATTAATACGTACAAATTGTGGTGCAGCTAACGTTTTAGCTTCAGATTGTTCAATTTAAAACTATTAAGGCTATGTTCCCACATGCTCATCTTTGTGTATTAATAGAAACTAGTCGCTGATTAGATGGCAAAAATGACGACTCTTTTATAGTATTTTTCTTTATACAATCATATTTATTGTACACATAAATTTAATTTAATTTTTCTGCATTTCTTATTATGAAATTTAATTAATGCCAAATCTCAAAGTCCTTCGTGCACGCAATATGCTTAAAAATACGTGCAAAGTTGTTTCTTTATGTATACCTACATAATTATTGTTTCATTAATGTCTAACTAAAAAAATAAATGTTTCCACGCGTATTCTTAATACACCACAAACTATAGTTAAACTTACATAATATATTTATTGCGAGGAGAAATTGTTTGCATAATACTAATTTTGTAGACGGACACACACAACGGGTAATATGTATATTTTTAAATAATAAAAAATAACAAAATAAATAATAAATTTATTTATTGATATACCTATCAAAATAAGTTTAAAAAATATGATATTACAAGCAGAACTATTAAATCTACAGTATAATATTAAAATGAGTAAACAGCGGATTCTTCGCAAATAGCAGCTTTGAATTACAGTAATTTATAACATTCGCCTCAAATGGTAATGATGATTACTATAAATAAACATAATACGGTGTTAGGCCGTAAATTGTATTAATTTAATAAATCTACGTTCGAATTGTAATGGTTGATGTTCAAGTATTGCCTCAGAGTTTGCGGTGCATGCACCTGTGAGGATGCGCCTTTCACTATGCGCATCGAAAGTGCAGTTGATGTAATGCGACCTGCGACCTCGCTGGCCCTAGGGCTGCCACTGCTGAAACTACTGGACTTGAATTAAAATTAAGTGTTGTAAAATCAATCTGACATGTACACTGAAGTACGTCAATTAATTATTTTATTACCTTATAAAAAATCTTACCTAAAACTCTGCTCAATCCCTTTTTGATCAAAATCCATATAAATCAACATTCTTAACATGCCATAAGAACAAAACATCTTCTTCTACCTAACTTTTAGCAGTCGCCGTACAAAATCAACATTCTTAACATTCCATAAGAACAAAATATCTCCTTCTACCTAACTTTTAGCAGTCGCCATACATGAATTTAGCCTACCAAACAACCCTTATACACACTCCAATAGTATATAAGTAGTATTGATTACGCATTTGTCGCTATTCACCAATCCACTGCTATTACCCTAAAGTGCTAAGGTAATTTAATTTCCGCTGGATCAAAACTAGATTGAAATAAAACAAATACCCAGTACGCAATAAATCATCAACTATTAGTAATCTCATAATGAACAGCTGATTTACGACGCTTTATTAACATGCCAGACTGGTATGTGATTTATGGTTTTTGTTTATTTTATTTGTGATGTTATAAAAATAATAAAAATATTAATATTTGTACAAATCAAAAGAGTTACACCTGCCAACCCTAACCACACTTCCCTGCGCAATGTTTCTTAGAGGTGCACAGTGTATCTTAGTTGCATAGCCGGCAATTTCGAACAACTTAAATCACACAGACACATTATTCTCGAACTATTTGTTAGATTTGCTATAATGCAATAAATATTTTCTTGTTTTCGCACACAAATACACAATGCAGCAGAATCGAGGATTAATTAGTCACTAACGACAATTTGGGAAAGTGGTTCTAAATAGTAACAATTAAATCACGTTGTGACAAACTGAAAGAACGTCGTATGCAAAATTTTAAGAGAGGTAGAACATAGCGATATACGTTTCTAAACATTTGATAGAAGACCGTCATTCGCCCGTCACAAAAAACCTCATTCTCGTAGTGTTGTTTCTCTTGATGAGTAAATTTGCCAGAGCTCCACAGAAGGGTGGTGAGGGCAGTGCGGCAATGACCCGTCATTGTTACATTGGTCTTTAGGCTATGGTGACCGATGATTACTATCTCGCGGGCGCTTGTCGTCCTGTCATAAGTATCACAATTTGTTAAATATAAATTATATAAGCAAGTAATTGTAAATATGGGGAAAAACTGTAAATGTCAAAATAAACATTACACAGAATGAAAACCACGTAAGAGCCGTATTCATCCAACTGCTGTGCGCTAATGAACGCAATAACTTACTGCATTCGATAAATGACATGAAAAATGCACGCTATATTTCATCAGCACATTACAAAAATGCCCAATGAAAAATTCGACAGGTATTCAGGTTTTTTAGCAGAAAAAAAATACAATTGCTCATTAATGGCGCACTTGATGCAGACTTAACCAGCCACGTTTGGCTAATAGCGTGTGTTAAACCAGCTGTCAAGTGTTCCACCATTTCGCGGACAAATTGCATACCACCCACGGAGAGCCGCCGTAAACATGTAAATCCATAACTCTAACGTAGTTAGCGGGATAATACTTCGCAATTCATATTAACAAAACATTCAATCTGCATCGATTTAGTAACGTTGACGTATTGTGCAACACTAGAATAATTAAATGCCCGCCGCTCCGTTAATAACTTGGGTATAATTAAGAAAAAATATATTATTTTGATGTGGACATGAAAACTTATAAACAATTTATTTATCGAACATAAAATTCTAACAATTTCACTACTATACACTAAACATATCAATATATTAAATATTTGTAGGTACCAATACGATTTCCCTATTTTTATTTTTATTTGTCTTCATGTGGCACATTTTAATAGACACTTCTGTAGACATTTTACGAAATACGTTAAAATGGCCGGCCGATCCTTAAATAAATTGTGTAAAAAATGACAGAAACATATATTTTTGAAAAGCTATTGACTAACAATAAGGATCAAACCAAGATTTGTAACAAATTTACCTTTATTCTTTTCACAATATTATTTACTTTAATAACTTACTGTTTTATATTTAAACTAGCGACCCGCCCCAGCTTCGCACGGATAGTGCTCAAATTATTTATTTTATGCTTACATATTATACAATGTGAAGTATACCCTTTCTACCCATTAATGTATCCCTCACTGTTTATCTGGGGACAATGAACTAAGAGTAAGGAGAGGATTCAAGCTAGCACGGAATGTTTTTTCCTTATTGATTGAAAAAAATATACAACGCAGAGGTGTTGGCCAGCGTACACCAAATGTACCCAATAAATACAAAAGTCTACGGCGGAGATCGCGACTGTTGTCAGTGTCACGAGGCCGTACTAACCCGCTAAAGGAAGCCCTAATACATTCGCAACATACGCTAAAATCTGTCGCAGAATCATTAGAGATATTTTCATGTTCTCTGAGTGTTATAGTATGTTATAGTATCTTGTTTTATTTTTGCCACGTTATCGTATTACGGTAGAAATAAAATAAGTAAAAAATAATATAAATATTGACCTTCCTCTTAAATAACTCTATTTATTGATGAAAACTGCATTTAAATCCATTGCGTGATAAAAGTAATAAGCGTAAGTACATGCAGAAAGAGCGACTTCATTTTATACTCTGTAATAGATATAGAAAATAAACGACTCAGCATAAAACATTTCGTGTTCTAATTTTAGGAATATGGCAAATTCATTCCAATTTTCTGATTAGTTGACTCAAAATATTGCTTTTGATGCAAAATATCGTACAGACAAAACAATAATAATGTGGGCGGCGAGACATAAATGACATTATCTATAGTTGTTCGCGTTTAAATATTTTAATTACATTTTTAAAATCGGACCACCGAATAATTATATTTTGTTTGTCTTGCATAATTTTTTCGTATTTACTTTCTATAGTCTACTATGGTATATGCTTCATTAGTATTCTAATGTCAATTCTTAGACTGTTTAAGATTCTGACCTGGCTATTTATACATTAGCAATCTTGTATTCAACCGGAACCAAGAGCATATAACAAACAAGGCACAGAAGATCAGTTCCAGTCTCTAGCGCTCGAGCAATGCACAAAACTTCGCTCATGGACATGGAAACTCAAAAAATCTCAAAACAGTCCGAGTTCGAGTTCTCTGCGATGCAAACGTTCTTTCTGGTAATCATTGTTGATATTGGGATAGTTAGCTTAACTAACTCATACTTTTAACTACCCTAAATATCCGTACTAAAATTTACTCTTTATTTTGTACATTCCAAGGATTTGTCAAATAAATCAGAATGAAAATGTCTTCGATTTACATTTTTTAAATTACCTTGTTCTTCTTTCTACCTGGTTCTTCTTTCGGACGAGGAAAGAAGATATTGTTTATTCAAAATTAACCCGTCTATTTTGCAGTTTTATGCTTGGACCATCTTTATTTATTTTGAAGTAGAATGTTATTATTAAGTTCTCTCTTACTAAAGTCCGCAGTTGATTGCTTTATCTTTACGAGCGTTATTGTTGCGTAGAACGAAAACTTCAGAACAGTAAAATTCTTTTATGACAATAAATTACATGGACGCTATGGACTCTCTCATCACGAGCCGTTAACATCGCCTAGTGTGATCATTATATCACCTATATGAAAAAATACCTGTAATCTTCAAGCTAATTCTCACTTTAAATAGAGAAAGGAATCTAATAAAAGGGAAATAGGCACATTACGTGTAATTAAACAAGCTGCGATTCTAAATGGTAATCTTAGTTATAGCGTGGCACAGAGGAGTCGTTAAGGCTAATGGTCGAAATGTTTAAAGGTAGGCGCAGATATGATAGTCGCGGAATGCTGGTCCCGTTGGTAACACAAACTCGATTTCCTCGTAAACAATTACTGAAAAATATTGCACTATCTTAAGAGCATATTGCGGAATATCTGATTCAAATTTTGTTAATAATTCAGAAGAGATACTTATGTTGACTGTCATTTTATACTCATCGAAAACTATCTATGTCATCACATTTCATACTCATTATAAAATTACATAATTTCAACATCAGACACACTTAATTCCTTTTATTAGGTTCAGTGTAGAGACTCAGTGGTATAGTTAGTTAAAAATCCAATTATCTGTAAAATATATCTTAACAAAAATTTTATTAGGTAATAGCTTTTTATTAATTAAAGCTTCAAATACTTAATATTTGTTCATTCATTTCAATAAAATATAGTTTCTCAACCTTATTTTGCTCACAGCTGATTTTATTTTATTCGTTTGATTCTATTCCCATGAAAACTATTCAATAATATTTTGAATTTCGAAAGCTAAAAGAACAAGAAATATCATATCTTTATATGTAAAAATGAATACTGACTGACTGACTGACTGACTGAATGACTGACTGACATATCAATGCACAGCCTAAACCACTGGAGATTCCAAATTTGGCACGTATGTTCCTTATGAGGTCTAGGGGTGCACTAAGAAGGAATTTTTGGAAATTCACCCTCTAAGGTGGTGAAAAGGGGGTGAAAAGTTTGTATGGAAATCCGTCAGTTTTGAAGCTAAATCGATAAAAATTGGTATACAGCTACTTAGTTAGAAATAAAGAATGATGTATTTCAGGATTTTTGAAAATTCAATCCCTAAGGGTATAAAATAAGGGATGGAAGTTTGGAAATCCGTCATTTTTTAAAGTAAAAACCATAAAAATCGGTATATGGTGCTTGGGTTAGAACAAATAATAAGAAAATTTAAATGCTGCCCGAAGTAACTATTCTACGCGGACGAGGTCGCGGGCATAAGCTAGTCTATAATATAAGGAAAAGCTGGAGGAAGCTAGGGCTGATGATGAGTTATAACGGTATGTCAGTTCTGTTATCGTTCCGCCTACATTTCCCGGTCATCTTACACCGCTCGCCGGGATTGGTCCGACAGACGCGGCGTGACTTCAAGCGGAAAATAGGCAAGGGTTTCACTATCAATATATGTTAGTGTTCAATTTAACTCTTAAAAATTTGAAACAAAATAAATATAATTTCACGAAAATAATGTTACACGGGGCTCACAAAACAATTACCAATTTTAGTACCGCTGTCTAAACAAAAAACGTAAATGGAGTCGAGCAGTGCAGTAACATTCGGTTACACGGTTACACATTCTTCGTTTCTGTTTTTATATTGTAATCATTTTTTTTTAGTTTTTTTTCTATTGTTTTTAGTTTTTTTTCTATTGTTTAATAAAAACTTGAAAATGTAAGTTGTTAGCGCCCTAAAATAAAATAATTTGTATGTAGTACCTAATAAGTGGATAGCGGTGTGGGTTACTCATTCACACTATCATTGTACATTCTACCTATAAGGATTACTTGTAACAAACATTTAATGTGTAACTGTTTGTTATTCCAAAAATAAATAAATAAGCCCACATCTGGCAGTATGGGTTATACAGTGCCCCAAAATAGCGACAGATTGCCAGGCTCTCGCCTAAACAAAAAGCTATTAATATATTTAAAAGGTATATAATTAGCAACCACTTTGAAAGATACTTATTTACAGCTCTAAGTGTATCAATTCCCTTCTGATAGCACACCATTCAGTTTTCAGGTTCCTTTCAATTGCTCATAACTAGCCTTACAATGTGGTTTTACTTACTAATTACTAATACTTTTCAAGAAACATTTACGCAGCTAAAGCTCAAATCACGAGCGCCTAATCGCTTCAAGTGACCGCTCCGCCCGCTCGTAATCGACTCACAGATTAGGCTGGATTACAGTTGATATGAGCTAAGTAATTGGAATTAACCCTTATAATACGGTTAGGTTGGGATTATGGTGCAGTTAACGTTCGGTATGCGGGAAAAGCTATTCTATTAATGCTCGATAGTAAATTGAATGAACAACGATCATCGTTGCAATCTCGCAAAATGCTGGGTACAAACTTGCTTGGACCCTCCGGGGGTCGTCATAGACCAGGAACATCTCAGAACAAATTATATAAAAGTCGTAACAAATGAAAGTAATTTGGTCTGCTTTTACTACATCTTCCATTACGTAATACCTATATTTAATCAGAAATATTCTTACTGGTTATTCGTAGACAAATTTTGCAATATTTAATTATGAATATTGAATTTATTTGGAATATTGGTATCGCTTCCTCGTTTTGGCTTATAAATAATATTAGAAGTTATGCTAAATTACAAAATGTCCGTTTGCATTTCTCAGTTTTTATGAAACATTTTGAGCTACACATATTAATAAACTTTTGTCAATTGCGACATCAAATAAAACTGTTACAGAATTGATGATAAATCATCATCATATCCCTACCCCGCTCCCAGTTTATTTGGAGTCTCTGGAGTATGCCTTATGATATCTACAATACTTCCTAAGAATTGCGCAATTATATTTTTGACACCAACCACCTTGGGAATGACAGTTACTAAGTACTCCACCAAGGCAGGGCGTTAATATTCCACAATGTTCCCAACTCTTTATTGTTCCCCAAAAACACAAAAATATAGGAAGGCCACCGCCCATCATATTGGAATGATTTTTGTCTAGGTAGGTATGCATTCCAATAATATTAATAAAAAAAATTAATCTCCCTACTGGGTATCCAGTAGGGAGATTAATTTTAAGCATTTTTATTATGCTAGTTATGCTAGTATTAATCAGACGAAGTTTCGTATCTTCTGCCCTTTTATTCTGCTGTGAGCTATATCACAGTTTTACTGTTGAAATAATATTTAAAATTGATCGAGTATTTTTTGAGTCTCTTCAGTACACACATATATTTACGTCCGACTCGAACGCCCTAGAGACTCTAAGTAGAGACTCCCCTAGACAAAAATCATACATACATAATATTCACGCTTATGATCCCAAAAGGGGTTGAGCAGAGCTATTGGTAATATTTGGTCAAACGTAAAGCCACATCTGGCAGTTAGGACCATACTGGGTAAAAACTTTCATTGAGCGGAAAATTTAATTCTTAATACTAGAAAAAATACACTGAAAAAATCGACCTGCCTCAGGCGGGAATCGAACCCAGCATCTTCCGCAATCCGTGCGGCTGCGTTAACCACTACGCCACCGAGGCGGGTGGTGGATTTTTTCGGTGTATTTTTTCTAGTACTAAAAATATTTACGCGTTTGTAAATTTAATTCTTATTAGACGGTCTGTAACATAGAAAGTAAGGCGTACAATAACGTAAACAGTTATTGGAACCGGGAAGATTCTGTGGGAATGCGCCTTCGATTACTAGCTGTTGCCGTTCACGCTATTGTTGACATAAAACTGTATGCTTTAATCAGTGTAACGTGTTTTCTGTAGCACGTAATTGGAATACATAACGGGTGATAGCGAACGGCGGGTTGAGTTCATATCTCGGTTAAGAATAATTCCAAAATATTTACGTAATATTTCTTCTCTCTCCTGCTCCTGTTTAACTTTGGGGTCGAGCACTATGTTTTTCTATCGATATACAGCTGTAGATTTGGGCATCCGGTTTTTACGGTTGACCCCTGCCTGATACCCGAGGTAAGTCCGGCCATATCTATCCCGCTCACGCACTCCGAAATTAAGATATAATTGAAAGAGACGAATAGGTAGATCCAAAATTACGAACGAGGTCTTCCAGAGTAGTGCATAAGATACTCTTTGGGAACGACTTATATCTTTCAACAGCAGCCAGAATCGTCAGTTTAACGTTCTTTCCAAAATCAAAGAAAAGAACCAATATTGGACTAAAAAATCTAAATACAAAAGTCAGAGTTAAGTCTTATTTCAATTTGAACTTGGATAAAACCTATTATAGTAAGTTATTTTATGTCGTCGAGGAATATTAAAGTATGTGAATCAGCCCTCAAGAAAATACCACCGCCTGTGAGAATCCAATCACCACAGATCAAGCACTAAGCTTGCAATCACCACGCACCACGCCATATTGCTTACTGCAATATTACGATCACATACCATAGGAAAATTCATAGACTAATATAAACTCTATCACAAAGCCTTAAGGATAACATTTCCCAAGTATTTCGTAGGTACAGGAATCCTTGTTAAATATTTTACTTCGATCTATGAGATCTATGCCTATTTCGAGTGAAGTTAAAACTTAATGGCTTCCTGTTAGTTAAATAATAAAGTAACTAGTTTAAAGATGGCCGCCGTGATGACACGGTGTTCGTTTTACGTTCATGTTATGGCCTGGGCAATAAAATGCTGGTTTCAGTAACTTTCAGACGTCTATGTGTAAAATTTTAATGCGAGAGACAGTAAAGTTATGTTATAGACCTTAAATATCTGAAATATTATTTCGACACGTCGCTACATTTTTAACTTCTTACTCAAGAAAGTATCAGGCCGGTGAGCTGATAAGAGCATTGACTGACTACCTTCATGTATTCATTAAAGTATTTTTTATATAAAAAAGCATAATTACATGAAACAAAGTAAAATGTACACAAAAGATCTTAAAATTAATAACGTAGACAAATCTGTAGCCCCTATTGAAAAAGCGCTCATTTGCAACATAAATAAATAGTTGGAAAAAAAATGTTAAATTATTATACCTAATTTTTATAGTCAATGTAAATGATTATTTATAGTATCATATTGATAGTCCATATAGGAATAGGATTATAATAAGTATCTAAATTTAATTTAATTTTAATTAATGACCTCCATAAAATCTATTACGAAATAAGTGTTTATATATTTGAAAATCGAATCTTAGTAACTTGACCGTTAAAACAAATTTAAAATAAGAATCACTTCTCGTTCTCCAGTCTCATCTGGATATCAAAAATATCCACATCCTAATCAATAATCGTTTTTATTGTACCCATATAGGTAGGATTATGGTACAAAAAATATTGTCAAATATCACTCCGTAATTTAATTTCATAATACTACAGATTTTCTCCTTCTACAGCTCGTCGTTCAACCTACGCAATAGCACATAAATTATTCTGAGCAGTGCGTAGTAGCTCTATGATGACGGAATCGAAAAAGTTTCTAACGGGTGTAATAAAAAGTCAGTAAAGCTTGAGTTAAACAGGGGTAAAAAGAAAATCTGGCTCATTTAATATCTGGTGCATAACTTTTTTTAAGTATAATAATAGATTTAATTATCGAATTCTCCAGTATAATAATAGATCTCAGTCTAAAATTTGATTACCTATAATCTTATCAAGTCTTGTGGGTATTAAAGGTTAATAAGACGAGTTATAACGAAAAATTCAGTGTATTTTCGTTAAGGTATGATTTTGAACTCGGCTGCACGTAGCAGTACCACCTCATTACTACTGGTCCCCAAGGTCCCTCTGTAGGCTTATATGAGATAACATTCCGAGCTCCGTAGCCATGCCGCGGCAGTAACGGCAAATCTATAGAAAATATACGGCGATCAATAATCGCACCGAAATCGGAATCATACCCTTAGTAAGGTTTTACGTAACGATAACAATATCATTCGGATTATTGAATCAAGAACTCAGATGAATGAATTTGTAAATTCAAGTAGATTTTCCTCCTGCTTTGCCAAAACCCTAACATAGAGACTTCTAAAACTCAGTTACCATGCTAACCAAAACCAGCTAATATATACTACTATATTATATTAATATTTGTTAACAATATTTGTAAATAAACAATTTTTTACACGACTTGACTACATTATATAAAACTTCACCAGTCGAACACCGGACCTATAGTATAATGACAGACAAGCAGTCACCAGACAATGAGCTTTGAGTTTTACGTCAGATTACGAAAAGCACACATGCTATGATAATCAAAAAAGGTAGTGGGTTTGTTGATTGTTTACATAGCCCGCTTCCGACCGTGTCGCAACTTTGCGTCGTGCGTCGCCGGGACCACGTTATCCACCCACACGCACCGTGACTCTTGCCCTTCACGTGCTCTCTATGTAGAACTACCAAATATCATGGAAAATAAAAACCTACAAAGCTTACGCAATTAAGCAAACCTTTACGCAATTCAGTTTTCACCTGTCCAGCATCAAAATACCTGTTTTGCTTCGTAAAATCTCAATTTATTTTTTGATTTTTCGACACAGAGATGAGCTGCCTAATTTCTTCATTCGAGTTGCAATGGTAGCCACCTGTCTGAGGTAGCCACAGTTTGTAGGTGACAACGTAAGTCATTACGCGTAGTCTACTCGTATGTATGTTTGTTCTCTTTTTACTCAAAGAAACATAAGAAAGTTTATGAAGTAAGCGTCTCACTAATCGGTGTTGCAAGTGTCACGTGTAGCACCCACGTCGTGCAGGGCTGCCGACCAATCAACGTGATCCGAGCTTTGTTGATTAGCTTGAATGACGTGTTCATGAACTTTATCAACTGCTTTCACGTGATAGCTGGACATGTTTATAAACTGCTTCAACTTAAGGGTTCAGACACGTGCTTGATTTGTAATCTAATGAACTATAACACATTAAAGATTCTTATCTGGAAAGTAACGCATTTTTTAATGTTTAATTACGATTTACAATTGGTCATTACAATTTAAAGTATTTAACATTAGCTGCTTATTATGTTTTTTATTACTTGAAATGGGTTCACTCTTGGCAACACTCTGTGCTAAGAGGAAGCAAAAGATGGAACGAGTTTACCCAGAAGATGCCTATTCACTCTAACTTTAAATAGGGTTATACCTATTCGGGAATATGAACGCCGGCAGAGAATTCCACTCATTGGCGGTGCGCATAATAAATAATGTTGAAAACGGCTTGGTACGCTTAGGTGGAAATAGTACAAGGTAAGGGTGGTAACCTGCAGTCAATCTAGACCCCTATGGTAAAAAAAGAGATGGTGGAATAAGCTCATGTAGCTCAAGAGCACACCCGCCGAAGTACAACCTATAAAATGACCGACAGGCGGGCCACTCTGCGGCAATGAGCCAAGCTGTGCAGATTAGCACCAGCCTATCATCACCTATAAGTTTCCTGGCTCTGCGATCAACCGAGTCAAGAGCGGAAAGTTGATATTTTGCTGAACCGTCCCAGATGGCAACACAACAATACTCCATGCAAAATCGAACCTGTGCCTTATATAAGGTTCAAAGTTGTTGTTTTATTCTTTAGTTGTGTAGTTTAATAAGCATTGTTGTTCATGTTGTTATTATACAAGATGTATTTACCTTTAAGTGTTTGTTGCACTTACCTTTTTTGTATTTAACATTCTCTATTACAATGTACTGGTGTAAACAAATGTTGGTAAATCAATAAATAAATAAATAAGTTGTTGCGACGTGAATCATCTTTTAATGTTCCCTGAAAGTTGTGATATGTGTTTTTTTAAGTCATAGAAAAACTGACTAATAGAAGTTTAACATGTACTATGGTCTACATTTACAATAAAGATCTGATATAGATAAACGTATTATATGTTTAACTATTTCTTATGTAACTAAACTTGTTTAACCTTGAAATCAGTTTGATAGTAAAGTTATTAAAAAATATTTCTTAGTCATAAATTTAACATATTTTTTTTTATTATGGCAGAGAAAAGTTTTTTTTGTTACACTCGGCACTAATGAATATTTCAAATAAATTATATTGCGTTTTTAATTTTGAAAGGATGTGTTGATTTGAGGAACGCTGCAGCTAGTAATGAGATTTCGCATAAGTGATTTTCAAAAGACTAAATTTTGCTATACTGAATAATAATCAATAACATTTGCATAGTAATGAAACTTATCATCAATCAGATACATGACAGTCATAAGGCTGATGTGGCAGCCCTAATGACGGCTTGTTGATTTGATGGAAACAGAAAACGTTTACCTGTCAGAAACTGCGCTTACGTAACAAGAGAAAATGGCAGCTTTTCTCCAGCATAGGTGTAATTACGTAACGGAAAAGTTGGCAAACATTACCGCCAACTTCGGCCAAACAGGAAAAGTCGAGATTCTTTTAAAGCCAATTAAACGCGACCACAGCTGTTTATAAAGTTTATGTCTTGAAAAAACGATCGGGCTGAATCACCATCCCGATGTCGTGCCTTATATGTACGAATTGAAAATATAAATTATGTAAACGGCCGCGCCAACGACGAATGTCAATTTTAGAATTATTAACAGACCAAACAGGTACTAGAATCGAAGACATGTAGCGTTTATTCCAACCTTTAAAATAGAAAGCTTTTGTTCGTCTAAAACATTCACTCAATCAAACCATTTCAGTGTAATCACGTCCAAATGTGGCATGAGAAAACAAACGTTCTGTTGATTAATTACAAATCTGCAAATCGAAGTTTAAATTGCCAGCCTTTTAAAGAAAACAACAACAAAAATATTTAATGATGTCAGTAGATTCTGACGAGTACCGAGTATGCAATCTTGGTATGAGAATTCAAGACTTAATGACATGCAAATGATCGATTTAACGACGGAAGCACACGCAATTATACAGTTCAAGTTCCCAACCGGTCCAGTGGTGACGCCCGCCGTGACAAACTTTGGAACGAACTGAGCTCTTACTAGCTTCGCATAAAGCTGACAGCATCTAAGATCATCCTATTTGATGGACAAGTAAACCCATAAGTAGCACGATTTTATCTAGCAGTTTATTTTTCATGAGCTTAGAATTTAAGATTAGCTTTACCAATTAGCTTATCAGACTATTTACAAAGTGGTGCTTATTTTAAATAGTGATTATGGAGAATTTAGCGGATATCTATATTAATATTAAGAAGCTAAAGAGTTTGTTTGCTTGGTTAAAGTCGGTAATCTAACTACTAATTCAAATTGAAAAATTATTTTTGTGTTGGATAGTCTATTTATCGAAGTAGGCTATAAACAATTAAAAAAAAACTCCATGCTAGAATAAAGTAACTTAATAAACCAACGAAACCTTCTAATTTATTTTGATAAGTACCACTATATTAAAAGATAATCCGGACTGCTGATATGATTTTGAGTGTAACATCTGTCTAGGTCGGCTTTTACGTTTGTCTGTTTAATGAAGGATTGTTAATTTTTGGGTTTGGTGCCCCTTTCGTGTAGGTGACAGGGAAGCAACCTATTAGTATTTTGGGGTACTGTAAGTCCCATACTACCAGGTGTGGCTTTGCGTGTAACCGACTGTTACCTGAAGCTCTGCTTGACCCCATTTGGGATTGTGAGCGTAATTGTGTATATTGTAATAAAAGATAACTAACAAATAACTAAAATACTACAATAATATAACGTGACATGTATCAGTTCTTATGGAAAATCGGCTATTCATCACAAAATATGTCACCAAATGTGCTCATGGTCCATGGAACTGATCGCATGATAAATATATGTATTTACAAAAAGTATCACTTTTTTAAAAAGGAAGAGGAAAATTTCAAGTAAGAAAGATGAGAAATAAAATACTAAGAAATGTGACATAAGCACGTAATTACATCTTTATTGAGAATTTAATCACATCGTCACGACATAATTTCATTTTTAAAGTGAATGCCGTAAAGTATAAAAGACAGTGTTGCACTATTCCACGTATTACAACACAGAATTACATAAGAACAAAAATCTCAATCGCAATTCTGTAATAAATTATGGTCTGGACCAGTCAATTTAAAATTCGCTGTAAAAGGGGGCCAATACACACTATTGGCACACACACCTGCCTTATAGGCGGGTCTCGCAGCACAGACGAGACGGCCACTCATTGTTGCATCACCCATTCACTGGTTTTATCTCGGTACATCCATTATGCCAACGCCTGTTCTTTCTCATTATTTAATTACATACTGCATGACTTATTTAACGGTTTGTGAAAATGCAAACTGCAATGTGAAAGTGGTCGCACTTGCCATAGCTCACATTCTCCCAGTGTTTATAGGTGTTTGTTGTGGCTTGACGACAAATTGTCATTATGGATAAGCTCCCGCGAAGGTTTCTTTGTCATCTTCTTACTAGTAACGTGATATTTATATTACAGACGGCTTCAAATAACAAATATCATATGGAGACTCCGAAAAATGTGTAAAATTGTATATTAAGCCACATCACGTGGTAAAGAAAAGAAGAGAGAAGGGATAGTCTTTTTTGTCTTAAAGTCACTGTTGAATAAAATGTATTGTGTATTTATTCCAATACATATTTGTAACATTGTTAATAAATAGGTTAAATAACATATATGTAATGAAATGGTCCCATATATGTAAATGATTAGATAGTAAGCTATTCCGATTTAGGCATTGAATTTGTATATTATTCAATCAATGTTAGAAAAATGCACTGAAAAAAAAATCGACTTGCCTCAGGCGGGACTCGAACCCGCACCTTCCACAATCCGGGTGGACGCGTTGACCAATTTCGCCACCGAGGCACTGCTTTTCGCTGTCGAAATTTGTCAGTGCTTGGTGCGTTTGTTAACGCAAAAATAAAATTATTCCTCAATCAATGTTATTAATAGTTTCATAATAAATCTTTAATTTTTTTTGCAGATCTGAGCTGAAAGATGTAGAGAGAGAGTGAACAAATAAACTTCATCAGTTTTGTGTTTTTTTCACTTATTTAATTTTTTTAAATTATTTTACTCTGCGATTAACAAAATTGTTCTTAGAAAGCTTTGATTGAAAACAAAAGATGATGTATGTTAAGCATGCTTGTTCAAAGTCCACATAAATAAATGCACACTTATAAAATATAATAAGTAATGCGTAACTAATGCAGATAAGGGTCAATCTCGCTTGATGTAAAGGTAAATAATAATAAGAAGAAAACAAACATCTAAGAAAATTCTCCGAAGGTAGGGAAGGTGTTACCTGACCCTTCTTAAGACTCTAAATAAATCTATACTGAATTAACAAGATAAGACCAATCCTATTTGGAACGATATGAACAGAAAATAAACCACAAAGTTTAAAAAAGCCCAATAACTTTTTATAATTCTTTAACTTACCGTCATCCCTTGACGGTAAGTTAAAGAATTATAAAAAGTTATCGTATTCGGAAATCTATGGGATAAAAAGTGTAATAACGCAAATATTTATAAACGTCAGTCTTTAGAATAAATAAATGTAATAAAATTAAATAACATTGTTGTCGATTAATTTTTAAATTATTAAATCGATAAAGAGTAGAAAATAGTTGGGGGACAAGTTTTATTACCAGTAAAGTCAGAATTTTTCAAATCGGAGACAACAACGCTGGCGAGCACCGTCTGCATACAAACGGTGAAAACTTTTTACCGTACATATTTATTATCCAGTCTTTATAATACTTTAGAATGTTTTTAACATAGTAAAAAAGTAAGTCTGTACGCATTCCTTATTTCAAAATTATTAGTTTTTTCAAAATAACTTAATAAAAAAAATGTAAAAAAAATCTTGTTATTAAAAACATTCTAAATCTATATATTATTATAATAATAATAGTATATTTCTACGCTCACGCCAATTATCCAGCTCAAAGTAACTTGTGTTAAGGATACATACTAGACAACGGAAAATTTGTATATAGTTACATAATAATTTTATAATTATAAATTATAAAAATGAATCCCTGGGAACTTCTGAACCACTTTACCTATTTGATTCGTCTTTTTTCCTTAAGTTTTCTAATACTTTGATGAAAGTTCTTACGGAAAGAAAAATTAAAAATAGAAAATCGGACAATCTCGGAAAACTTAATGACTATTCAGGGTTCAAAGTTTGTATGGGGAAACAAGATAAGTTAGACTGTTTTATTCGAAACTTAATAGGAGTACTATCTAATTATTATAAATGCCAATGTAACTTTTTTTTGTATGGTACGGTTTCAGATCTAAACGTCACAGCCCAAAAGTCATGACAATATACTTACATGCATTTTCAAGGGTACTGAAATGGACTTGGGGTCATAGACCTTTCGTACAAAATAATACTCTTCCAGAGGGTTAGAAATATAACTCTTTGCCAACTTTTACTTCAACGTGAGCAAAGGCCTGGGTAAATGTTAGTATTATATTAGTTATAAGTGACTATGATTTCCAAACAGTGTCAAACCAATGTTAAACGTTACTTATCGCAGAAGCAATTAAAGGTTAAAAAAGATGAAAATCTATTACAATGCCGCGTGTAGATACTGGGCAAATTATCTGAAAATAGAGAAGCGATTTTCGTCTTTATGAATAGGAAAATTAAAATGTATAGTTGTAAAGTGATTGCGTAAAGTAGGACAGTGTTAAAGATATTAATTAAACATCGACACGGACTGCTTTTTGTTTTGAACGAAGACAATGCTACATCACGTTTGTGTATTGAATGATGGTATGACTGAGATTATCATTGGCTGTGATTAAGAAGCAAAAAATAATATTAACAATAATTTAGTTAATAGCTATGACGGTGCAAAAATTGCCTTTATCAATTATTATATTAGGTGGGTGTATCCAGTTATAAAAAAGGATTAAGCGATTTCGTGTAACGTAAACATGGAATTTACAATTATTTTAAATTGCACATTTCCTGTTAGAGATTAATTTACATTATATTCTGGTATAGTTTCGTTTTAAACAAAGAATATTTCTGTGTCAGCTTAGAAACAAAAAAAATGCAATATCTTTTTAGCCGACTACGGCAAAGCCAAAAGGAATGGTTATCATTTTATCAGTCAACGTATGTTTTTTGTTCCTCCGTAGCGCCTAAGCTACTCATCCGATTTTGTTGAATAAGGTGTAAATCGATTGGCTATTATGATTCGGTAATATAGGCTATATTTTAACCGACTTTAACAATAGTAGGAGTTGGTTTAACCTCGTAAGCCTCGATTTAAGCCGATCATTCCTTTATTTGTTTTCCGTAGTCAGGTTACAGTTTTTTTTTTTACTTTTTGCTTGTTTATCAATGAGCCGCCGTTAAAAGTAGGTAATGATGCGGATATCCAGCCTGAATAAAACTGTCTAGCAGTAAATATATCGGTCATCTTTGTCGTCTTAGAGCTTCGACTGTTTATGGGTATAGAATGAATCCGTCATCTCACTGCCGATCTAATACAATCGGTTAATTGATCTCAGACGTGGTGACGAGTCATCGGACCGTTACTTTCCACTCTGGATCAATTGGACGCAAGGCTGACTTGCAAAAAATTATACCGTAAGTTGTAAAGACGAAGATGCCAACTGGTAATTGTTAATAATTTATCCTAGTGACGTCAAAGAAACAAAGAGCTAAATTAAACCATCTAGATGATCAGGATGAATTCGCTCTATATCGAAGTACTCATGTGGTACAGCTACTTCTTATAAATTTCAATATTTTTTAACAGTTTTCGCTTCGTAGTTACAAGTAATCTCCAATCGTCTGTACTAAAGTAGGTAAGGTATTGTGCTTCATAATTTATCAATATTATTAAGTAAAAGTAAGTACATTTACTTTTTTAATTCCATTTGAATTCTTGCTTGCCTTCAATACAACCGACTTATCTGCATCTCTTCAAAGCCGTGTTGTGTTTGTTTGAAGGATACGATAGTGTAATTACATACATTCAATTTACTAGTTCATTGTCAACGGAGAATAACATTAATTTACAGTGAACATCTGCTGCAATTTAAAATATATCAACTCTACATTATTCTATATTTACTACAACGTCGTGTGTACAATATGCGACGCGCCTACAAACGCTCTAATTTTATCTTTTATACAATGTTCTTGCATCGTGAAGAAAACTGAAAAATAATGGCCAGCTATTATTTTATTCACAATGAATCTCTACATGAGCGTCATTAGACGACGCACGATATTTATCACAACAGAGACAAAGCAATCAAAAGCATCTAGCGTGGATCTACGTTTGTGCGCCGTAGTCGCCCGATTCAGGTACACGGACAAATTTAATAACAGCTTTTTTTAACGACGCAGATGTTCCCATTCGGGACACAGACAAAAGGCGTTAACATGATAGAGATGCCTTAACAAAACGAACAGATGCGCGACCTGGCGTGGCATTTGTCTGTAAATCACATGGGCAAACATCGCGCACACATAGCGATTCTTGCTTGCACACAAGGATACGCGCTTGTATGTGAATGGGTGAGGCTGTGCGGGCGGAGAGCATACCTGTAGTTACTGAAGTGTACCTGCTTATCGAGCATTCTTGTACTATCTGCAGACTATCGGAAGGTTCGCAGCGCGTATGTCGTAACGGTGCTACATGCATCTATCCCGATTTGAATTCTGCTGACAGACGTGTCCTCGCTCACAACTGTGCTGAGACAGTTGCTGGCATTGATTGACACAATATAATTACGAATGTATATTTGAATGCCTCTCATTGAACCTTCAATACATCAAACACTTCAAGAGCGGCACCGTAACGGAGAGAAAATAGTATAATTTTAGTACGCCTGCGGTTAAACCAACAATGAATTACGGTAAACAGACGCTACGGGCATCTGGAAACCACAGTTTCATTTTGAAGGAAATCTAAGGTTTATAGAATAGGTGTATCTCATACATGAAAGACATTGAGAAAATAGGATAAACTCGTAAAATCTATCTAGTAAAAACGAACCGCCGTTATTTTGAATTACAACGATCTAATAAAACACAGGAATAGCTTTGTGGTCAGAAACAATGTTTACCTCATTATTGCAAGCAAAAAAAGCAGTAAAGATTTTATAGGAAAATGTAAAATTTAGAAGCAACAAAAAATGTGTTCATTCATCGCAGCAAATTCATTATATTATTTCCATGGTTGATTTCAAATATATAGTATAAATTTATATCGAAATAGACGCCTTTGAAGATAATCTTAAAAAAAATATTTAAAAGCTAAATCGCATAAAAAGAAATCTGTAAATTAAGCAATTAGCGTGTTTGATTTTAATGTAAATATCGTTAACTGTACAAAACACACTCAAATATGCAGCTATTCGATTGATAGTGGCCTCAATTTTGTGTGGTGTGGGCCACAATCCGCATCTTCGGCCTCAAAACCTTTAAATCTTTAAAAGGAAATGCAAATTAGAATTGCAAAACGTGTCCGATTCTAAATAAATCCTAATGTTTTAAGAGAAACCATGATGTCAACCAATATGAATAGAACTAGAAAAAGCTTTTTCTTCATATTTACTTATCTCATTTATTTGTTTTAGTACAATTATTTTAAATTGAATTATTCATTTGTTTTTAATGAATAAAATAAGGTACAGGAAATTATGAATAACAAAGTGTAGTCTATTATGAATCATCCAGTTCTCTATTAAAAAATAATAGCTGGCTATAAGGATCTAAATAAGCACAAAAACGTTTTAGATAGTATCAGTAAAGTGGTACACAATTTAAAAGCTTATTACACTTGATACCATGCACCTTAAATCTAGTATTGCATTATGATTCATGTCAGAAATTCGACAAGTCATTCCATCAAATGTCGGTTCCCTTGTATTGTTTGCATTGTCTTATCCATGTGATGTCATAGTTCAGCAGAACATAAAAGGTATTTCAATGTTTCGCAATCAAAGGGACTTTGATGGGTAGGCGAACGACACGCTACAGGTACGGGAATTCACAAATTGGTCAAGTATCGTTGGTATTGGTTATGCAAGTGCGGACGGAAGAGGGGCGGGTGAGGTGTGGCGGGGGGTCACAACAGGTGTGCGAGGTCGCGCGCGCATGGGAGCGACGCGAAGGCCAGCGCAGCGCGTGGCGTTCTAATGTCGCAAGTATCATTCTGTAACCCCCATCAGATCAGCAGTCTATTTCAAGGTAATGGAAAACGAATTTGAGTCTACACTTTCTCATACTAGTTGAAGTAAAACTTCTTGACGCACGCTTGACTTGGGGAGTAAGCTGGTGAATGCGTGCGTGCGTGCGTTACGAAACGGTGAACTGAAGTTGAGAGGGAGATATAAGTTAGTGAAGATAGAAAGAGAGAGCGAGTTACGTTTCGTATATTATTATTATTATTTATATTCTTATTATTATTATGCAAGGTCTAAAGCAGAGATTATCAAACTTATTTCTTTTACCGCCCCCTTTGAAAATAAATAATTTTTCAGCGCCCCCTAGTTTTTATACACTCCTAAAACTTAAAAACCACCATTTCATTACTTTAATTAATTTAGTTATAGTGTTATATTATTCAGTCCTGATGTTTAAATTCTAAATTAGACATTTTTACCAGTGAGAACAATTAAAACGCAACTTTATAATATTAAGAATATATTTAAAAATCAAATTAAAAGAAACAATGTAGATAGGTAATCAATTTTAATTTTATAACGAATCTAATGAGATGGATGAATTTGATGATTTTTAACAAGTTTGTTGATATCAGGTTCGATTTTACTCAAAAACAGTCTTAAGTCGCCGCGTTCGGTAACATGCAAACGATTTCTCTTTTTAGTAAGCAGCGTTGTCACAGCGCTAAATCCACGTTCACACAAATATGACGATGGGAATGCTATTAAAAATCGTTGAACGATCGACCACAATCCAGGATATAACTGCGAGATTGATTTTTGTAGCCAAAATTCGTGGTAACCACTTTTGAATTTGATTTTTAATTCATCATTCGTTGTCAGTTCTATAAGTTCTTCTTCCAGTTGGGGTGATATACCTATGTTGACATTTGAAAAAGGATCTAACACCCAGTCTGGTATTTCCAATTTCAAAATATCCTGGAATCTTTCAATGAAATCGCTGTGAAGATTTTCCAAATGTTGGCAGTAGACAAGCAAGTCGTCGCTGTTGCAGGATACTGATAAATTGGGAAAATTATGGAACTCACGTCTGCCGATATTCTTCTTGTGTAAGAGCAACTTGGCTACGAAAGCAGCGACGACATTTTTTGTTTTTATTAAGTTCAAGTCATCGCCTTGAAGTTGGAGATTCATATCATTAAGCAATTTATAAAGGTCTGTCAGGTATGCGATATCATTCTTTGATGTGATGAGTTTGTCGCGCAATTCTGTGTCTTTGTTTTCCAAAAACTCAATGACAGAGTCAAACAGATTGTAAAATCGAGTCAGACAATTTCCTTTTGATAGCCAACGCACTTCTGTGTGAAAAATCAATCTGTTGAAATCTTCATCATTAGCAACACAAAGCTGATTAAATAATCTGTCATTTAAAGAATTGTTTCGGATTTTATTGACTGCTCTGATGACATATTGCAATGATTGAAACAGTCGTTCACTTAAATTTCTAGCAACTAAATGTTGTCGATGTATAACGCAATGTACAGCAAGCACATCTGGAATTTCGTTTTTTAAGTACGCTATGAAACCTTTTTGACTCCCCGTCATAGCTGGAGCACCATCTGTAGCAGCTGATATAATATTCTTCAAGGGAATTCCTTTTTCATCACAAAACTTTTCCAGTGTTTTAAATATGGTTTCTCCTTTTGTGTCTGTCTCTAAATTTCTAGCAAATAATAGTTCTTGACATATTTTTTCATCTTTAATAAACCTCACGTAAGACAGCAACAAAGCTTCATTAGTTGGTAAAGTGGACTCATCCAACTGAATTGAAAATTGACTAGTCTTCAGATGATTGCACAATGACTCTTCAATGTTATCAGCCATTTCATCAATTCGTCTTTGCACAGAACTATTGCTCAAAGGAATTTTTCGAATTATATCTGCAGCAGGTTTATGAAGCACAGTAGTTATAACTTCTTTTATTGCCGGCAAAATTAACGTTTCTCCTATGGTGTGTGGTTTACCTGTTTGTGCAATTAACAAAGAGATATTGTATGAAGCTCGAAGTCCGTCATCGTCTTGCTTAGTAGCCACCGAAAAAAGTTTCGATACACTTGGCTGAGCATTATGCTTCTTTTCCAGGTCTTGAAAATAGGCTACATTTTTGTCCTTCTTATCTGGATGCATTTTATTCAAATGATCTTGAAGTCTTGAAGGCTTCATCGCTTCGTTTGAAAATGTTTTTGAACAAAGAAGGCACATAGGCAAAGATGAATTTGTCGGATTTTCTATGAATCCATATTTAATATATTCTGCACTGTATTGCCGTTTCTTCTTTTTTGCTTCCGACATGACTTTGTTTTTACAAATATGTAAATAAAGTGTTGACCTTTTTAGGAAGTGTAGGTTGAAGATTACCACAGTCTTTCTTTATTGCGATCCACTCGGAGCTCCGTGCACTCGACGAGGTACTCTGTTTCAGAAGATCGATTAAAGATTGCGCACGAAACTACTAATGAAAATTTAAGAGATATTCCGAGCTTTTATATAGGATTTAAATACGGCACGCACCGACAGGAATAAAACAAACGCGCACAAACTCGTTTATCTCTTTCCACGCTTAATAGTACTGAGCAAGTTAGGACAAGTATCGATGCACCAGACGATTACTACCGGATTGCACCAATAGCGTTATTTAACAAAAACTTGTTACAACTTGATTGCGTACGGCATACGGGCTATTCTACGAAATCTATAATAAATATTTTTTAGTTTTTATACCATCATACAAGGCAAATATATAAACTAATTATTTGATATTGAGTAGTAGGTAGGTTTTAATTTTAGTGAATTATAAAGTAAATGAAATTACAAATTAATCATCTGATAACCCTAAACCACGCCTGATATTGAGTAATAGGTAGGTTTTAAGTTTAGTGAAATTTAAAATGTTAAGTAAATAAAATTACAAATCCACCATCGCCCCCCTGAACCACGCCAACGCCCCCCTTTTTTTTCTGGGTCCCTTAACGCCCCCCTCTAGGCCTCCAACGCCCACAGGGGGGCGTTATCGCCCACTTTGAGAAAGACTGGTCTAAAGCATACTCGTTTTTTAAACGATATCACTGTTATAATATTGATTGTTAATATTTGAGTTCTTAAATTTATGAAAATTTTCCCATTTGGTATTGGGAAAGTCATTTCTGTTATAACTAAATGAAAGTAATAATCACTCACCTCTTTTAAGCCGTCGAGTCTTCCAAGTGATTTGGACTGGCGTAGTGGCAAGAAAGCTTTCAGAGCGTCCATACGCGAAAAACGCTCTGGTTCTGCATTGGTCGCGGCAGTAAGATCCGCACATGACAGTCGCGCTTTGCGACGTTTATCGAGCAGCTGCTTGGCCGTGCGGGAACGACGCTGCACGGGTGCTGCATCTTCTTCGGGCTCACTACACACTTCCCTAGACGAGTGGACCGTATGCCGTCTCCGGGAAACCGGCGGCGACGTCAGCCGCGATACCAGAGACTCGAACATCGCTGGCTCTACCCTCTACGGTACTTGGTTAACCGTTCCCACGCGATGATCAATCCACACTCATACGAATCCATATTGAGATATCCCTTTGCTTATTTCTTGAAGATGAGCGCCTACAACCAAATAGTTAAATTGATTTACGACTCTACATCCATGCGAGAGTCACTCTTATGGCCTCTTAATTCTTTGTTCCAACATGACTATAGTCGAATGCAATATGTGTGTAATTTAGATCGTTGACCTATCTATTGGTATTGTCACTTCGAATAGTATAAAATGGCTTTGTTTAAAATTCATTCACACAGTGTGCGAACCGTGACGGACGGAAGCGGCGGAAACAGCGAAAAAGTTAACATCTACGCCACACAGATCTCGTGTGTAACAAAATGTAGAGCTCGTTTGATAATGAAATTGTTACTCAAATATAAACATTGAATGTTGAAAGAACTAGTGTTCTTTTTCGCACGTTTCGTGAAATATTAAGTGCGTTCATTAACCTAGTTACCGAATTAATATTGTCATTAACGTTTAGATCTCACGGGCGGTCAAAGTTACCGAAAGTGTGCCGCGCAGTCGTGGCTCGTCAGCGTATGATCATAACATCGCATCGTGGCAGCGTGCCACTGAGACGTTGAAATAGAATCAGACAAGGCCAATAACTGATAGCTAAAATAGATACAATCCCCAGAGTAATTTTAACAAACGATTCATAAATCACACCTGCTTTCAAATGTTTCATTTAAACGCTCTGCTCTCTAAAAATAATAGAGAACAATTTCCCTGTTATCTTAATATGTTTAAATGATTTTTAAGAATGTGTTATTATTGCCAACATAAATTAGATGCTTTGAGTTTTTATAGTGGTAAACGCTTTAGCATATCATTTTTGTTTACAATGATGACTTGTAAGATTTCAATCACTTTGTCATACCAGTCCCTTTGCGTGTTTACACTTTTTTTGAAATAAACTATAAACAAATTTAATAATATCTCAAACACAAGTGAGATGTTCAATTCCTACTACAAAACTAACATACTGTCGTCACCTAATCGCTTGGTTGTATACACGCTTTTATCTCCATCTGGGTTAAAGCCATAAACACTAACGACACATGACTCTAATGTGGCTGTATTAATCTCAAAGGGCCTCATGTGAACGAAAACAGAAATAACATTTTATTCCAACTAGTAAACTAGATACACTTTTTCTTTCGTTTTTACACCTGTGTAAAGCATGAGTTTACCCGCTTGAGACAATGGTGTTTTATCCGGTAAACATTAATGAAAAGCAGACTACATCAATGAGATTCACATTACGCATTTCGTTGAAGAAAGTAGATTATACACTTATAAGTAGGTATATAGGTAAATAATGGGAACACTTAAACGTCTGGGAAACGCTACTGGAAATAACAGTGATCGGAATAATAACACACCAGCGAATGTAATCTAGGAACCAGGATCAGAAGCAGATAAATGTCTCATAATTGCCTATAAGCTGTATGTTAAGATGATTGCGAGCCTTAGACCAGAACGAGGTGTTGTTTGTGGGCGCGGCGCCCGAGGGCTGCGAACCATCGGTGGCTATCGTTTGTGGAGCATGGCTAAGCTAATAAAACGGTTAGTCCTAAGCCGCGACGTCGACGCAAACCGGTACCTATGCGACCGGTCCGGCAGCTCCCCGCCTGTGCCGCGCCCCAACCCCGCACACTTCTAAGATACACATTCACATCACCTTATCAACAGCTATTGCGGCTTAGCTGCTCGTCAGCTCTCCTATTTCATAGTTAGAGATAGCTCGTATCGGATTAATCGTTGGGAGCAAACTCCGGATAAACTCGCAACATAATCTGGGCAGTGGTCTGACTAACCGCAGTTTAGAATCTTTTTTTTTTCGTAAACTCGGCCCTGTATATGACGCAAGTCTTAGGAGTTACAAATACGCAATGTGTCATCATCGATTCCTAAATATCATTTTTGGAGATAAAAGCCGTGAAGTGATTTAATGTAGCGTGAAAACAATTGGCGAAAGTCTGACAGAACGTAAAGTTAACCAATAGCAGCGCTGTGACAAAGGCATAGATTAGAAAGTGTGTTGTATATCAGAAAGTCCGTGATACGGAGCGCGCACACGCTCTGATTGGCGCCCTATCTACGAATCTGTCGCAGGCGCACGAACGCTACCGCACGCGTTTAATCTCACAATTACCTACGTTACGGCACGGTATGACCGATTTAAATCAGTAATCAAGTCCAAATATCTTCATGGTTTAAGCTATATTGCATATTTAATTTTATGTTTATCATTATTTACAATATCGCCATTAATGAATACTACATTACATATACATTAAAATAAGAAGAATGGTAAATATTAGTTAAATTGAATAAGTGTTGTTATTGCAACAGGATGAACTGCCTACTGAAAAATCGTGCTTTGTTCGCATGCTTATTAGTCTTTATGATCTTTCTCTTGGAATATTTGAAAACAGGTTACATAATAAGCAAGCAACCTAAAATTTTAGTAGTAGGTTACGGGAATGCTAGATTAGGAGGTCGAACGGTGACCTTGGGCTGTAAGTGGGTCGCTCGTGAGATGGGCTATCGGATGGCAGACGTCACGCTCCGGCTCCGGCCACCACGCCAGGCGCCCGCCGCATCGCACTTATCAGGTCCCATCTCATTATGAGCTATATCTGAACTTCCTACATTCATCGCCACTACGAAATTAAATTTAATCGAACAACAGAAGATATAAATCTTTGAAGAGGTCAATGATTGATGCTTCGAATAGCATCCTTGGGTGTTACAAAAATAAGCTCCACTTTATAACAATCTGGATGTAACCTGTTTAAAGTTTCTTCGCCTTATATTTGACCTGAATAGTTTTGGTTTTTAAATTCTAACCATTAGGTATGTACTACCTAATGGTTAGAATCTAAAAACCAAAACTATTCCTACCGCATACTCTACGAGCTTGTTAACTAACACAACCAATCAGAAAACAAACAGTGTGCAACGATCTCACTGTTAGTTAAAATACTTTGAATAGTTTTTCGAATGCGATGTCACTATTAAAACAATTAACGTTTTTACTCATAATTTTGTTATTTCAACAGGGATATAAAATTAAAAAAATATAGTGCTGTCAACCAAGCACGAAATCGTTTGCTCTAAAGACAAGACGTGAGTGAAAGCCGAACCTTCGCCGTTCATTTAACTTCACTTAGTATTAAAATATTCAAGTTAAACCCAATATACAACTCACAATAACTATTAACACGCCTACATGAAACTCATACAATGTACTTGTACTAGACTTATCTCGGAAGATTTAGAATTATTTATATCTACTTTATTTTATTGTTATCTTCTGTGTGTTCGGTGTGAGCTTCCGTGGGGTGCTTCGATTTATACCGTGCATTAGTAATATTTATACTCTATACACCTTCATGAAACCAGTTCTAATGCCTTTTTTACTTCAAGTATATTTATATTATGACTCTCATGTTATATAAACACCTCTTTCAACAGTATCAAATATTAATAAGGGCAGATTTGCACTAAGAGCGAACTGCACTCTTGACGTGTATTTTATTGCACTAAGAGCGAACTGCACTCTTGACGTGTATTTTATTGCACTAAGAGCGAACTGCACTCTTGACGTGTATTTCATTGCACTAAGAGCGAACTGCACTGTTGACGTGTATTGTATTTGATTTGATTTTATTTTACTTTACGTATTGCAGAGGAGGTCCGTTATTTAAACTGCCTCTTGAATACATTTAAACATTAGCTGCACCGTGACAGACTTATTTAAATGTTTCTAACTGTCGTCGCTTCTGTTGTAGCTAACGCTATAACTCGGTCGCGGGCTCTAGGTGCACTCAACCAGCTAAGAGGTCGGCAAAATGGTAAGCTTTGTAATTGTCAAAAGAGTTAATTTACCTTATTCTTATTGAATTTATTATGTCCTAGATACATATTATTGTTTTATTGTTATTAGAGATGCCGCGAATACTCGTTAATATTCGGTACTCGACATATTTTTTGTTATTCGGCGAATACCGAATAATAGGTATTATTATTCGAAATTCGGCGAATAGTTGTCTAAAATATACTTTTTGTGAACAAAAACCATAGACTTAAAAATAATCAAACTTTAATATTTCTTAAACAGTAGGTATTAATTATTTTAATTAATATTTAAAGTCCAACAAGCAATTTAGTTTTTTTTGCACCACAATCCGCAAAGAAAATTTAGTGTATTTGCACTACAATCCGCCCTGAATTGTGGTGCAAAAAAACTAGATTTTCGGCACGATTCGGATCAAGTCGGTTACACTTTTCTTCATAAATTAAACCTGCCTGAGGAAATAGCCTTTCAGAGTAAACAGAGCTTGCTGGTGTGATTTAAGTATCGCCAAGCTTACTTAACATGGGGAGTCTATTCTTATTGGTACTCAAAGCCCACCATTCATATGGGTTTATGCTTCTGACAGATTTTGCATATTCGATTTAGTTATTGACGATTTATTTAACAATGGAATTCTTGGGTTGCTCTTCAGAAGGCTGCTTAGTCGTAGACTCTTCAAAACATGCCCAAAAAAGCTTTTGAGTTCCTGAATCGACATTCCCACTACAATTATCTATATGAGGTTTTTGGATACCATTACTGGATCCAAGTTACTACAAATTAGTCTCGTTTCTGGATCCGAATTAGTATAAAATTAGTTTATCATGAAACTGATTTAGTTTACAGTACCAAATAAATTATTAGCGAGTTGAAGACTAGGTTATTTTTGAACTTACTATACATTGATTTAGATTACAGTAACAAATAAGTGATTAGTGTGTAGCGTGATATTATTATTTAATAGCAATATAAATTCTTTTTTTATGTTGAATAATAATGGCGAGTCATTCGACTATTCGCCATAGGTAATGGCGATTAATCGGTATTCGACTATTCGCGGCATCTCTAATTATTATTCTCCTCTAAATAATACGCCTAATTTGAGACACAAGAATTTATGGGCACTCAAGAAGAATAAACGGGCCATTTGCGTCTGAGTCACTTGCTGAGCGGGTACTTTGTAACGGTAGGGCACCAGTCTGTGTAGGTCATGTCAACATTGTAGTAATTTTATTATGCTGTCTCTTACATTGTCCCGTCAGTTTATACCGTATAAGATTGTAGAAGTATCTCAAATTGAAGTGCAGTGCCTGCTCAATAATGTTAGAGATAAAATAGTTGAGTTCTTTTATTCTTCATAGAGAAGCTCTTGGCTTTTATCTCACCTAATGGCAAGTGACGAAGCCAAAGATGGAATCGAGCTTTACCTAGAACTCTCAACCACAGAGGATGGAGCTGGGGCTACTTTATCATAAATTCATCGTCATCATCACCATCATCGCCCTTATAATTCGACCCATTATTTGGAAATGAGGCCTCTCCTTGTCATCGAAGGAGGTTTGTGTAGTAGTCCACCACGCTTGCTTAATGCGGATTGGTGGACGGAGTATAACGTGATTAATACCCCTTTGCTGATCCATTAGTCGCCTTCTACGACACCCATTGGAGGATATAGGGTGATGCTATTCTACTCTGCCGGTAGCACAAATTTCATAAATTATCGGAACGCAATTGCTGTTAACATTATTATTATGGTAACAGATTTTGATAATATGGAGGCAGCAAATCAAACTCTAGATCTAAATTCATTGGACGAACCACTAGACGACGGACGGGATTAGAGTCTTAGCAAATATTTCATCTTGTAACATTTTCATCATTTATTTCCAAACTACCAATCTTTTTCTACGCTCATTAAAATCTTTACGTCAAGTTGATATTCATTTAAAAGGCAATCAACGATATGTGATGTAAGTCACCTAAGCACTATAAACAATACCTCTTTCAAAATTCTCGCTCCTTGAAATTGGTGTTTAATCTTCTTATTCACACATAACTCAGTTTCCAAACAATGCTAGTTGAAAGGTGTTACGAAACACCCCATGTTAGAAATGAAAAAATGGGCTAACCATATTTACGTTTAGATAAAATTTTACGAGACACGTGAAAGGTAATTGCTGGCAGCAATTATCTTATCTTACGGTCTTAACTGTTTGTAACCACTGCAGAGCGTCAACGAACTTATTTTGAATGACGACAAAATGTTAATAGGTACTGTTAGTTGCTTTAAACTGTCTAATAAAAACTCTACTGCTTAAGTCGGTAGCAAAAAATGGAGTATAATTCACGCGTCCAACGTTATTTTATTTGACTATAAAATTCTTTTGGCTAAATTGAATGCGAAGATTGCAAGGTTAGGAACAAATTGCAAAAAAACGGAATGTCGGTTCTTTCTAAATGACATACGTTATTTTATCTCTCATCCTATTAACTATAACATTCAGATGTTGAGAACAAGACAAAACCTCTCCACAACACAATTAAGGCAATCACCATCAACTTTGAAGTGCTGTATTCGAAACCATTTGATGCCTGATTCACAGTTTTTCGATTTGAAGTGACTATTAAACCCAATTTAAAAGGCTCTAACTTAATTAAGTAATGGTAGCATTTAGCCGACCTACATACTACCATTTTCGCTGTATTAAACGGTTAGTTTTTAAGAAATAACATCAGTAACTCGAGAGCGGATGATGTCATCACACGATCAACAGTCAAAGTCATTGATGTTTTTAAGGAGCTTTAATTCTCTGAATCTACTTCAAATACTCATTCATTGTTTTTGGCGTTTGATTTGTAAACTCGACCTTCATATTAATTGTTTTGGAGAAACTCTAGCAGGTCAATGGCGAGGTTTGACCAAGAAACTATATCACGTTGAATCTTCTGACCAAAAGGACAAAAACATCGATGATCTAATTACTTTCAAAATGGTCATTACTTTAAGTAGGTAAAATCAATACTGCGACAGTATTATTGTTTATTTCAATAATGAGATTTCACTTTGAGCGTTCGTCCTTCACACGGAGTTAGTTTTAGACACTAGCTTTAACGTAATACCACTTAAGTAGACAGAGAAAGCCGCTAACTCTATGGTGAGTACAAATAAAGTACCTATTTCTAATTAAGGAATCCATTGGACCTGCCCAATATTTTTTTATGATTGCATGTTGAAATTTTCTGTCTTATCTAAGTCATAAAAATAAACTTTTAAAATTTAAAACTTGTTTATCAAGATGTTTGTAGATTGTAAAAATATATAACAACCTTTGACGGATATAGACTGATTAAATCCGTCAATAGTAGTATTCACGCGTGAGTAAGCATGCTAGCTAGGACATCCAGACGTCAAGGCATCCGCATCCACACGTGTAATCGTGAAGCCCTATCTCACTAAACCTATTTGCTAGACCAATAGTACTAGACACGACCTATATTATTCTCATTGATATTTAAAGTACTACAGAATCATTCAAATCTTTGGTTCTCTGAATTTTTCAATAATTCCAAATTGGAAATTGGCTTCTGAATAAGTGGGGATATCCTGTTCGCTTGAGAGTATATTCTATTATAAGTTTATAGCACAGTGCACTTAAAATTATTGAAATCGAAAGTTACTTTATCGAAATGGCCACCTGTAATAAGGTTATAATCTAATCTTCCGGCGTGGTATCCGGCGGTCGGTACGGGAGTAGAAAGCGACTAGTAAGCCCAAGTTCGTTGCGGATGTCGATGCTAGGGATAGAAATCACAAGTAAAGACTGGTTGAAAACAAGTACCTAACTATTAACGCTAACAACGTTCTCAATGATCTCATCTTCAATACAGGTCCTCCCAGAAAGGAAGACGTAATTAGAGCTGGCACAGCTTGAAGTAGCAACCTTATAATAACATTGAATGCACTCTCTATTACATCGCTAACAACGTAAATTTGTAACCATAAATTGGGATAATGAAACACATATTTATGTTCAACGATTTGTGCTTGTGTTGTTGCATTGGTATTTGCCAACTAACCTTTTACCTTTATGTTCGTACCGGTTTCATCTCCAGTCTGAACTTGTGTGATGGGATCGAATATTTCCGTTGGAGCTTTTTTATTTTAATGCTTGGCAAGCTAAAACCTGTCTGATATGTCTGAATAAATTATCACTCAGATGACGTTATTGTTCCAGGAATATTTTCAACGGATAAATGTTTCTTTATGAATTGAAATTTAGTAATATCTACTTTATGTAGTTATCTGTAACTAAATTTACAAAAAAATAACAACTCTACAGACTTATTAAATGTTGAATTTAGTTATTGATGATTCACGCCATTGAAATACCGAATGGGGCAGGGACCCATCCTATTGTTCATCAGATTGTTATTGGAGCGATAATTGTACCTGTGTTTTTGTATGAGACCACATTTTTGGTTGTTCATGGAAAATTATTAGTCGGCTCTTGTAGCGAATTGGTGAAAAATAACAACATGGTATCCTAGTTTGATGGATGGCCAATGTTTTTATAGACCTTGGTCTTTTTAATCATAATTTGTTCTGCAATTATGGAACTGTTTACTTCTGATTATTATCCGTAGCATTGATATCCTTGAGATGTTGCTGTAGACATTTGCAAATATGCACGCTACTTTTATAATCTCGAACTTGCGGAAATAGTTTCTTCGCAACTTTTGCTTCATTAATAGTAAGTAATACACTTTTATAGTATACGATACTTTGATCAAGACTTCTCCTTATGTTTTTAAGTGACAATACCTAAATAGCTTCGGTACTGTTGATGGAATAAAAAAGATTATTAATAGTTACTCCTAGTAGTAACCAAATATTATTTTGAACTTGAAATATTGGACTCCTAGCGAGCATTCGCAGTAAGTATTCGACTATAGTCACAGTTACATAAATACACCAATCCAATAAGCAACTTTAGTTGAAGATGACTGTTTTTTTTGTCATGTATTCGTATTTTTGTAAAGATTTCTAATAAATGATGAATTAAAAAGTGAAGACAAATTTACGGAACGTGTTAGACATGGATTATTGAGGCCATAGAGTCACCACCCGCTGCTAACCACAAAATAAGACTATCACAAAGATTTCTATTTACCGTGAATTGTTCGACATCACCAAAACCAGTGGACGGGATTGGTGTACCAGCTTCATCAAGGGCTACTTTCCATGTAGGTAGATGGAACAGTCACTCACACACGTCCACGGCACCAACTTACTGCGAGACTCACACGCAATCCAAAACAAAAAATAACACGGTTCCTTCACTGAGTCAGTTTTGAACTGATATTTTGAGTTCTCTGCAGAGATCTCACACTTCACTATAAACCAGTCGATATTGGAAAGGATCACTCGAAAGTTAGGCCGTAAGCTATTTTCGAACACGGAGAAGTTTGTTGACAGATAGCGTGTGCAGACGAGACGTTCTCGTCGCGCTCGCGCATACACCGGTGTGAAGTCTGCTGCGGGCAGGGCGTCGCTCGTGCGGCGTCGGCGCTGGTCGAGCGCGCTCGGCTGGAATGCGCGGCACGCGGGCCCAGCGGCAACTGCTTTGGCCGCTTAAGCCTCCACTTGGATCTAAGCGAGCGATGGCTGCTTCGCTTCGCATACACTAAATATAATTAAATTGCAACAACCGATCGCCATCTCAGCGCTATAATATACACTTGCCTAAGATCAGGTTCTGTCCAAAGTCGGCATTAAGTCAACGGGAAAGTACAGTTAGGTGCAGGCGCGGGAATGCGTGAGCGAGGTCACGGAACTAGTTGTAAATGACAAGCCTTCCAATAAGGAACCCTCTACTTTGATTAATAATTCAATTTAAATGAGACTTGGTGATGGACCCGTGTTACAGCAGCAAACTAGACTATGAGTACAGAAAATAGCTCCGTGTAGACCTGGTGGGTTCAATTTGATTTGCTAGGCTGAATGCAGATTTTATAGTATTTTATCAGACAATGGAGCGGTTGAATTGCAAAATCAAGTGTAAGGATATTAAGCTACCTGCTGAATGCGGATCCACAAGTTTTGCGGGTCATTGACGCATCAAACACCTACGCTAAAATTGGCTGTTCAAAAAGATCACCAACGGTTTTGAGTTTAGCTGAATTTTTCATACTTTCCATATACTTTTATATATGTAATATGTTATCAAGGTACTCGACAAATACAGCGAAGAGCATAAATAACAACAAGTAAATACAAAAGGTAAAGAGTTTTGTTTTGTACAATCAAAACCCAAAAATGTTTGTTGATCGCCCTTCTTTGTGTGGTTAGATTGTTGAGGCTACTTTAAAGACCTCCGCTGTTTAATTATTAAGTAGGTTTCATAACAAATATTTAATTAAGGGAAGCTTATACTTACCCTAGAACAATATTGCTAAATTTTAAAAATAAATATAATAATTTTCAAATATTTTAGAAAATATATTCCAAAATCCTACAGCTTGCAAATAAGAGAATGTTAGCGAATTTTGAAAAGAAAGAAACTCTTCACAGTTTACAAAAAAAATTGCATAAGCATAATATTGAGGACTAAAATAAATATCTTCATTGGTTAAGTGTGTTGGTAAAGATAATAAAAGTTAGAACGTTAATAAAATAAAAATTAGAACGTTAATAAAATAAAAGTTAGAAAGTTAGAAGTACGAAGGAAATTAAACAATTTAATTCCATTAATAATCTTTTATACCATGCTTGAATCTTCCAAAAAACAGAATGTTCGTGTGAAGAGCTCAATAACGCAGTTATATCAGCATTATTCCTTTATTAGGCTGCTGGCTGTGTGCAGTGCAATTCAACAGATACAATAGAACGGATGTTGCACGAACAAAATCGAACACAATCGTGGCAGGCACACTTCCGCTGCTCTAGTAAATTATGTGAATTACTATATTTATTTATGGTGCTCATGTAGAAGACTAAAACACCTTAGAAGGTATAGATGTCTTTATAAGTCAATCCATTTCCATGTCTATGGGTCCAAACCATCCAACCTTACATATTTTTTAATGATATCACCCGCTGCCTTTTTATAGTTTTGGTTTGAAATTTCGCAAAAAAAAAAATAGTTTTTCTTCTAAATAGTTTAACCATGCGCATATTTTTCGACACAATTCAATTAAATAAACATATAACAGCAGTGTTTCACAATAGTCATTTTAATGAATTATGCAAGCAAATTTAAGCATATCTTAGTCTTTTTACATAATATATGTATTTGATATTTTCGTAGAAAAATTAAGCGACTAAAACTAACTAGGTAAGTTCGAATTTTAAAAAAAATATCAACGTCGTCGTGGTCGCATCTCGGCCGCCACGCTTTGCAACTTTACAACAACGCAATTTGACCACGATTCTCGTGACGTGACTCATTGGCCACAACCTGTTCAGAGACCTTCAAGCTAGGTATTCGCTAGTCTATGGGAATGTTTCTCTTTTTAAATGAAAAAAGACAATTTTATTTTTTTACTCCATGATAATCTGCAAGGCACAAATAAAGGTGCAGTCATCATAGTTAAAATGTTTTAAAAAAAGCAAAAATGTTGTAGTAATATTTTATTAGTTATTAGACCGTATCAAAGAACACAATTATTATTTTACTCCTCATTTATTGTGACTCAGTAGCGTGAGTCACACCGGCAAAGAAAGCTTCGAACAAGAGGCTCGATCTCCGATAGTACAACCGTGCCTGTAATACCCAAAGAATCCTATTGTGAGTGCCGCACAATTTATCTTATCTAGTACATTCAGACTACTGGTTGCAAGATAAAATGTGTTCGCCTGAGGAATAATTGATAGATTCAATGGAATGCTAAATATTACGCAGTATTATCACCGTTGCGTATGTTTGCTTCCGTAAGTATAGTGCAAAGAATGTCCCGATACCACTGAGAAATGTAATACACGTAATGTTAATACTAGGAAAAAACACGATCTGGTTGTACATACAAATCTTCTCCACAGAATAAGCACTTGTTATAAGTTTCCAAATAATATTAGAGATTTGCCTATTAATAAATTAAAAAATATATATATATTTTTCAATAAAACAAAAATCGCATTCAAAAATAAATGCCAACTATGCATTTTTAGGGTTGGTGCCAACCTCAATATTTGTAATAAACGTCTCTTGTTTTTGGCAGCGACCTCAAAAAAACATAGTTGGTATCTAGATATTCTTGAATATACAATCTTTATTTCTCCATTTTTAGTTTTTTCTTTTTAGTGGTGTAAGTATATTTCTACAGTTTTAAACACTTTTCAGGATAGGTTTCCTGAAAATCTTATAGTCGAGATTTTGAGACTTTGAGCTTTAAGACAAAAAAAGAATCATGGAAATTGGTCAGCAACTTTCGAAGATATCGAATACGTCGATATCTTGTAAGTTGGAATAGTTGTAAAAAATCATAAAGCGACTGCATATTTTCACGATTCCAAAAAAAACTGCTAAGTCAATTTATATTTTATTTTCATTTGATATGTATATTCTTTCAAACAAATAAAGAAGTTTTCAAATCGGTCCAGGTGTCTAAATTATATAAAAAAGCCAAATACGAGATAAATCATTATTTAACTGACCCAAAAGCGTTGGAGTAAAGTCTGTCCAAAATTTTTGACCTATAATTATGTTTTGAAATTATTACGAAATTGTAAAGCTGCAGAGTTTCTTTCGCTGTTTCTTCTCCAACTTCCTCCTGAAGATTTAAAAGTACTTAGCAAAGTCGTTTTTAATAAATAACTTATAGATTTTGATTAAAATGGTGTATTGACAGATGCTAAGACAGCGAGTATTCGTGAAAAATCGCGTGCGCCATCACAAAAAGCCGCTCGGGCGCCGTCAGTGAAATCGCGCGTGTAGAAAGCAGAACTAGGAGGGGCGGTCGCCGCCGGTCGTCCACACGCACCGCTTCAAATGCAGTGGCAGGAATTAATTTTGCTTTGTACTCAATCTCTGGTGCAGTTATACGACGATATGTTAATCTGTATACCAAATCAAATCACTTTTTAACTACTGTACCTGAGACAGATTGAGTGCACTCTCCCGCCTTTTTATTATTACGAGAATTAAGTCTGGCGCCAATAAAAGTTTAATCAAATCGCCTTCCTACACAGATTTTACGTTTTCATAGACGGTCTGTGTTTCATTATCACAATTTACGTCTTAGTAAAACGTGCTCTCATACAGCGGTCAAACTTTTCTACACTATTTTTAGTTTTAACAAAATTATTTCTGGTGCGTGTTTACGTTAGATGTTTAGTCAAAACGAATGTATAATTATTAGATACTAACATATTACAGTAAAATAAAAATTTTACCTAATATAGCCAGATAGATTGATGCAAAAGATTGTTTTTTTACAAGCAACACTACAATTTCTTATTTCCATTAAATATAATTTTGTTATAAAGATAATTTTCAAATTTAAACTAACTTTTACTGCTACTTTTCCCTGAAGAACTCACTTCCACATAAAAATCTCATTCAATTATTTCATTTTTATAAAAAAAATAACGGTTACTTTGATTAAGACCTCTCCCTAAAAGGAAAGATGTGGCCTGTTTTTAGTTGAGGCTTTACGATAACCATGTAAAGAGTTTTTAATTTGGTTGTGATTCAACGATTAATTTATGTATCGAAAATGGACTTTGAGACTTGGGTTTTACAACATAATTTGTTTCTGACATAATGACCACATTTATAAAGCTTTGTAGATAGTAAGATTGCCTTATTAAACCATTGGTTGCTAAAAGTTTCTATAATGAATTCTATTTTAATCAGTCCTGTATTTATTGAGCTTAAATAAATATTACAGTACCTACTCATATAACATTATAAAATAGCACTTAACATTCAAAAGAGACATTTAAAACACTTGAAGTTCATCTAGGCGAGTTGGTTACGAAAAGCTTTGGTTAAAATATGCTTAGCACCATCTTAACACTTGCGCAATTGTACGCGACTCATTGTTTCAAATTAACTTATCTACTTAATATTATTGGGCTAAGCAAGTGGTTTCAATGCCTACCAGTTAAAGATAACCTCCCAAACCTGATATAAAGGTATTTGGTTAATGCTATTTGGGATGATTGATGGCGTAATAATTTGATAGCCAGTTTCGAGGTCGTAATATTCGCGGGGTATTTTTTTTACAACGTTTGGAAAACTTACAGCTGCATGAGTATCAATATTAAAAGAAATATAATAAAGTAAAGCCAATTACAATTTTTCACATATAGACTTAAAAAATCAAGGACCATAAATGAAGTAATACATACATACATAGAGAGAAAGAAAAAAAACGATGATTATAAGTCGAAGAACATATCATACAACTTCTTAAATTTAGTTTTTGAGGTACAAAATAAATCTATGTTTATATCGCCACTAATCATAATGTACAGTTTGGAAGCTCTGATTGCAAATGCATTCAATCTGTATCTTGACGAGGACAACGGCACGTGCAATAATTTCAAGTGACGGGTTGTTTTTGTGAGCATTGATATTAAGCAAGTATGCACTCCTAACAATCAGGCGAAGGAGGCTATATAGTGCGGTGCATATCTCTCGTACATATTTGCATTTCAACTCCACTTTAGGTAAGCTAGAGTCATTTGATTTGCTAGACTTTTTATACAAAAAAAATAAAAATAGAACGCAATATATACTTTTTTCTCAGTCATCACAAATTATGTAATGCAAAGAGAAAAAGTTTGATTCTATTTACGTACAGTTATAGATTATAATCTTTTGACAAGGAAGATGAAACTGATACGCTCTTACGCTGGACGAAACTATGGTAATTTCACAATTTTCGTATACCCTTAAAAGAGCATTTAAACTATACATATCTAATATAAGTAAGAATTAAGTAACACAAAAAGGTTTTGGGTGGAATTAATTTTGTAGATCATCATAACTACATAATCTGCCAAATGAATTCCACCCGCAACATTTTGTAGATAATAACATTTTAAACTAACAATATCGCTGTAACGTCTGAGAGATAATTCTCATTATTTATGTTTCAGCTTCACGGTAATCCAGAAAGAAATCAAACTGACATTTAATTGGCACTGACAAAATGCAAGATTTCAGCCGTTCTCAAAGTAGTGACAACGCTTTTTAGCACGCTTGGAACGTCCGCTCCGGACGCAGCGAGAACGCTGCCAATGCGTTATCAACAATACAAAAAGCTCTCAATTTATATAACTTTCATAGATTCGAGGTTATGAGTCACCTAGATTTCGGATGTTATTAGTTATTACGCAATACCAGCTCGCGTTTACCACGTACTGCCAAAACAGTTTTTTTACTTGCGTGTCATAAAATTTTGACTTACATAAGCATTAGGTAACCTCCCAGTCTGTGATGCTTGAATTGCGATACAACGATAAAAAACATGTCAGTGCTTTACAACTACAAGCAGTTATCACCTCTTAACGACGTATTCTGAGTTCATTAACACAATCTTTGAAGAAGATTTTTTAAGAGTGGCAAGTCACAGCGGATTAGCCGCTCGAATTAGGAGGTCCCAAACCGGGATAGTACAGTCAACCGTAGAAGTAGATGACCAAAATCAGAACTCCTAAATTATTTAGTAACATTAATTATGTATTAACTTATGGAATAATTTTATTTTTAAAAATATTTTTAATACTAGAAAAAATGCACTGAAAAAATCGACTTGTCTCAGGCGGGAATCGAACCCGCATCTTCCGCAATCCGGGCGGCTGCGTTGACCATTACGCCACCGAGAACTGCTTTCGCTGTCGAAATTTGTCAGTGCTTGGTGCTCATGTTTTTATGGTAAATGTTCACCATAAAAACATAAGCACCAAGCACTGAGGCAAGTCGATATTTTTCAGTGCATTTTTTCTAGTAGTATTAACTTAATTCAATCACGAATTTGTTTTACGTATTTTGTTTCATTGGCACACAATATGATATTTTATAATTAGATTGTAGGTAAATTGTAATATAGAGATTTTCTGAATATTGTTTAAGTATGTCTATTCACACTTATTTTAGACGTAATTGCCTGAAACACAGGAACATCCTAGTTCAGGCTCCTAGATTATAAATTTTACCTTTGTTTTTTAACTGGATTTTGTATTCTATGTATTGTGTTGCTCTTTATTGGAAATAAATTATTATCACTATAAGAAAAATCTTTGCAGAAATGTACAAAATATTAAATTTACACTTATATCATCGGTGCAAGTAATCACCTCCACCTTACAGTTGCAGAAAGTTAATTAAGACTGCAGTTAAATAAGTTTACATTATAGTAGTGTTGTGTTCCGGTTGGTGAGTAAGATTGCTAGAGATCCACGGGGTAGGTTATTACGTTTTGCTTAGCAGTATAAGAGTCCGGGGTGACTTTCAATCTATCAGGCGGGCTGCATGCTTGTTTGTCAACAATAATATGATCATGCTCGTAATCTCATGTAGGGTTGAGCAGAGCCTTAAAACCAGAGATATTGTTACACATAAAACCACATCTGCCAGTGTGGGCAATGCAGTGCCTCTAAGTAGTGACAGTTAAAAGAGGCACCAAACCCAAAAAGTAACAATCCTTCAGTAAACAATATTGCCACGCAAAAGCCAATAACCAGAACTGATGCTACACTCAAAATCATTTCAGCAGTCCGGTATGTAAACCGTTAGGATAAAAAGCGAAAATTTTTAAATTTTAAGTAGTTTCCGGCCTAAAATTGCTAAGTTACAGCCGACATTATTGAAGCTACGATGCCACAGACAGACATACAGACACCTTAAACTTACAACATCCCTCTTATTACGTCGGGGTTTCAAAAATAAGTTTAATGATGTTTTAAAATTAAACATTTACTAGGTGGTAGACCTACAATATGTAGGGTCGTCTGGGTAGGTACCACCGCCTTTCTTATTTCTGCCGTGAAGCAGTTCGCTGTGTTTCGGGTTGAAGGGAAAGGTAGCCAGTGTAATAAGCATGGAAGGTATATCATCTTAGTCCCCAGGATTGCAACGCACTAGCATTGTTAAGTGATTTACCCTTGATATTGCAAGTGTCTCGAGGCGACTGTAACTACTTAACACCAGGTGGGATGCAAGCTTGTTTGCCGTCTCGTAGTATAAAAAAATAAAACCTATGTTAACTTGTAAACGTCTCTTAATCGTTTTTTAATCCTAAAATACAAAAGGCACAGGCGAAGATGTTAAAGCCGCGTTAACGCTATCATATTTACTCAGATATTTACAGTAATTGCGTCATCAATGTAGCAAAAGATGCTTAGAATGCCAGCGCAGGCATGTTCTTATCCTAATGTCCCCAATAAGACTAGTTCTCGGCGGTAATCAGTGCGATCTAAAAAGGTGTTTATAGTTGGTACGTAAAGCTTAGTTTACATGAAGCCTAGCGGCCAATGACCGTGTTAAACCTTAGTTCAGACCGGTGATATTTTAACCGTGAACCAAACCGTATTATTTAACAGTTTTAAGATTAATATTTTTTATTTTTACAATTAATTAGCAGTAATCTTATAAATTGGGACAAAATGACACGTTCTTAGATTTCCTTGAAAATACAGTGTTGAATCATATAGTGTAGTATGACTTCGTCTTTGTACTATGAGTCTGACCGATTATATTATTAAATAGAAAAACAGTTTTAAGAAGTAGACTAAAATATTACCATTTGATTTATATAATTATTTTGCATTTTAGTATATAGAAAATAGAAAGTAATAAGAAAAAAATATTTTTCTCTTTTCTTTTAATAAAAAAATCTTGTACTAAATTGTTTTTAAAATCTAGTGCAGAAGTTAATAGTGTTTTACCTGAAAATAAAACAGTTATTATATGCAATAACCTTATTCGAGACCTATAGAGTGAGACAGCATCACTTCCGTTTCCTCGAACAGCCTCCACTAGCGCCCTCTACCTCACTTCCGGCGGCTAAAATGAAATAGAGGGCGCTGCGCATGACACCAGCAGCTTGGGTTTGGTACGTCACATTGAATCTCACTGAGTCCGAGTGATTTTGGCCATCAGGCAGGACTTGAAATATAGGTCTCGAATAAGGTTATTGCATATAATATCTGTTTTATTTTCAGGTAAAACACTATTATTATATGCCTTGAACCGTTATTCGAGACCTATAGAGTGAGATGTGTTTATTTTCGCCTGGTGGCAAGTTATGTTGTTGGAAATGATTGCCAATGTGTGAAATGTGTATAATAAAAAACCTTTTTAATATAAAGATAATCATGAGTTTTATTTAATATCGATTTATTTCTAACATTCTGAAAATATTAAATCACAAATGATTGCAATACAGGTAAGTCCAACAATCTTGGACAAAGAACAATAAAGGAAATATTACTAAATCACAACCGTATAGGTCATTGTATATATTATTATTAGTAACATTGTAACATATTCATATAGCATCAAATGTTCTTGATAAGTTGAAATAATTAGTAGTCGATAATGAGCGTATTTCAGACGAATAAAATCGAGTGAAGGTGTTAGGAGATCGCCAGTTTCCTTTCGCCATTATCTCATCGATAGTACAATTGTCAAGCCAATTAAGGGATGAAGCGGCACTGCGGGTGGAGCCGGCGCTTGCTGTAACGCCGGCTGCACCCAGTAAAGATTTCACCCATCCTCCGAGAACAGTGCGTGACGCCGGACGTACATCACCGCGAGCGGTTATGAACAGTTCAGTCAAACTTTTTTCATTCCGTCGAAGACTTGATACTTCTAAAAGCTTTTTGATCCAATATATAGGGCAAACGTTATCATTATTTGCGGATGTGAATTTCCATGATGATTGTCGATGTAAATAATTATCCGTCTTAGAACCAAATATAGGATGCAAAACTATGTAACTTGAATGATCTTCATAGTGGTCTTTGTCAATGTGCAGGAGAGTGAGGTCATGAACTCTGCGGCTAGACGCCAGAAGAAGTATCACTGCCGTTCGTCGTGATACTTCATAAAGTGTAAGATTGTCTGGAATGTTTCTTATCAACCAATTAACTACAGTCGTAGGGTCCCATGTGTATGATGTTCTAGGCTTTTTACTAGCGTTAGCTACTGATATAGATTTAAGGATTCGTTTTACAATAGGGCTATCACTCAGTGAATCTGAATCAGGCTTTGTTAAGGTTGCAATTGAAGACTTATGTACTAAAATGGTCTTGTAGGCTAGTCCTTCGTTTAAATGAAGATGTGCCAAGTATTTAGCAAAATGTGACGCCTGTGGAGCCAGCACATCAACATTATTTTCTTGACACCAAATGCGCCATTTTGACCAGATTGAAGAGTACACTTTTTTAGTGGAATTTCTCCAACTAGAATCTAGCAATTCAATCTCTTTGTGTGACCAATTTGTTAGTAGATGATTCCACCCTTCAGAGACCAAACCTCGAGAGTCATTTGTTCTACATGTGCTGGAGGCTTCTGTGTTTTGGTGTCCAAAAGTCTGTGTTTCAGTTCCCTTATCGACCATGGTGCTCTTATTGCTCTTTTCTTCAGATCTGGACGCCAAAATACTTTGTGCCAACGAGGAACCACCAGGAGGTACAATCCTTTGGCCTTGTTGAGGTGTGCTAACACTCGAGGTATTAGGTGCGGCGGTGGAAACAACCATGCTTTCTGATATCGCCATTCCCTGCTGAATGCATCGTGGTACTCTGCCGCGAGATCTTTGCAATCTCTTGAAACATAACGCGGGAGAACATGGGCGTCCTTCGACGCAAACAAATCGATCTGTGGTGTTCCGAAGCGTTTGAAAATCTCGTGGCAAGCTTCTTGACTCAATGTCCATTCCGCTTGTACTTTCTTTCGAGAGAGAGTGTCGGCCTCTGTGTTGTAATGTCCTGGTATATACTGTGGAGTGACATGAATCTTGTATCTGTCCAATAGTTGGAGCAACATGTATGTCATCTCGTAAAGACCCTTCGAACGAAGACCACCTTCGTTCCGTATGTAGCTTACCACGCTTCTGTTGTCGGATTGGATCAAGACAGAGCAGTTCTGGAGAAGAGTTCGGTATTGGTGAACAGAGGAAATTATTGCCCACATCTCTTTCAGATTGCTGTGCCACATATTTTGTTCGGGTGTCCAAGATCCACCTATTTGGTATGTCCCGTCTATTAGAGCACCCCACCCGATGTCGGATGCATCCGTTGTCAAAAAGTGAGCAACAGGTTGGTAATGTATCGGTGTGCTCGCCGTGAGCTGTTTCACCCACCAGCAAATTTCTTGGCTTATGTTGGGGTCGACTAGAAGCTTTGAGTATGGACAATGTTTGGGAAGGCGAGCACTGGCCATTTGTAATGGCCGGCAATGAAGCCGCCCTCTGGGGATGGCAAACGAGACAAAATTCAATATCCCTAAAATGCTTTGGGCATCTCTGAGTGACCACTGATTGGAATGTATGATCCGAATCAGTTTTGCCTCTATGGCTAATGCTTTCCTCACTGGAATATGTTTGAAATTCTGAGCTAGGTTCCATGTGATACCTAGATACTCTATTATTTGAGTTGGTTTCAGAACCGACTTTTTGTAGTTTATATCCCAACCGAGTAAAGTGAGAATTCGCACGGCTTCTGCAGCCTGCTTTTTTAAGGTTAGTTTGTCTTGATTGACTATTAGATAATCGTCTAGATAAACAATTACTCTCATTCCTTTGTTGCGGAATAGGTGTGCTATCCAATTGGACAATGTCGCAAATGTTATAGGAGCCGATGACAGGCCGAATGGTAAGCTCGTGATTTGCAGAAGTTCGGGCTCGGTTGCAGTCTCTAATTGATACAATACTCTTAGAAATGGTTGGTGAGTCTCGGAGATTGGAATGTGGAAGTAAGCTTGTGATAAATCTATTTTCACGGCCCAATCCCCTTGTTGTAAAAAATCTGGTACTCTGTGTACATTTATTAGTTTGAATTTGAACTGTGTTAGATACTGATTTAGATTTCGAAGATTGAAAATCGGTCGATCGGTTTCGTCTGATTTTTTCACTAAAAACATCGGACAAACAAAACTCGGCGTTGGCGGTGCGGGTACTAATATTTTTAGATTTTTTAACTCTATAATTTGCTTTGACATTGCTTGAGAAGTTGGGGTTATATACTTTCTTAATTGATTGTGACAGACAAGTGAGGGTACTTTTTGAAATGGAATTCGATAGCCTGATATTATTTTTAAAAATTGATTTGGAGCTCCTAATTTTATCCAATTGTTTACGTATTTTTTTAAACAACCGCCAAAGAACGAGTTTTGTATTGAGTCATTTACGAAATCGATTATTTTCTTTGCGAGCATGGCCTTGTTTTTGATCTCCACGTTTCGAATTGCGTTTACTCTGATTGAAGATTTTATTATTTTTCAAATTGAAATAGCCATTGCCCTTACTTGTAGATGGGCCAGGAACATTATCCTTGTACTCATAATCACGATAGGCAGGCCTCCGTGGCCTCTTATTATTATTACGAGATTTATCGTGTCTATTCTGCATAGACATTATTGGTTCGTCCGCCGAACGCTTATTATTATAAAAAAGTTTATTTGTGCCTTCAACTTTTGTCAAGAAAGCACTCATTATCTCTGCATTAAATAAACTGGTACAAGTAGGAGGTATTTTCCGCATATCCTCTTTAACAAAACGATCTTTGATACCCGACAATATACTATCACGACGTTTTTGTATTGTGTCCGCACGTCGTCCACAAACTAATTGTAAGATATCTTCAGACACTTTAATATATTGAGATTTTTCACAAAAAAGTTCATTAAGCTTATCAAAAAGCTTGTCGGCAGTTAGCACATTATCAGACTTACGGGACCAATCCACTAAATATTGTAAATTAGCTTTAAATAACTCATTTTGCTGTATCACTGCATGGGTTAACGCTCCATAAGAACGATCGAGATATTTTAGCCACGAAGAATCGGGATCGTGAAATCTTAACTCTGTATTAGCGTTCAAGTCAGTGAAGCCTGGCTTAGCAACATATTTTTTCTCTGTATCGATATATCGTACACGTTCCCAATCATTCGAGTCGAAATGATGTAATTTGTCAAGTAAGTTAAGCCTACCCTCACATGCATTATCAATTGCAGCTTCTTTTAAAACAGTATTTATATTACAATCTACACTTTTGACAATCTGTGGCTTATTCAAAAATGGTTCTTGTGAAAATATAGCCGTCTGCAAATCATTGCGTGGGTGAATTGATACTGAATCAAAACGATTTTGGGTACTCTTTGACGCTTGCTGGTCAGTATCTTGTAAATATGTTAAAATACTACTCACTTGGTGTGACAGTGTTTCGAAATCTCTCTCATGTTTCTGCTGACCTGTTGATGTCTTCCCTCGATGCTTACGCCGCCGCGGTTGCTGTGATCCGACGGTGCTAGTAGACGACGTAGACGATGACCGGTTTGAGCTACTCACATTCGAGCTAGAACTACTAGTAGAGGAACTCGCTTTCCGCAAGCGTTTTCGGGAAGTCCCAGCCAAGTTTTCCTCGCGTTTTTTAGGCCTAGAAGCCCGCTCGGGTGTATCTTCCTGCACAAGAGGCCTAGAATCCCTTTCAGGAGATTTACCCATGGCTTTTCCGCAAAGCTCTATAGTTATAATAAAGATATTTTTTTTTTTTTTTTTTTTTTTTTTTTTATTACTTATTATTATAACGAACAACAACGTTGTTAGATTTCTTGGGAGGTTAGATTTCTTCGACGAAAGTCGATGCCAATGTGACGTACCAAACCCAAGCTGCTGGTGTCATGCGCAGCGCCCTCTATTTCATTTTAGCCGCCGGAAGTGAGGTAGAGGGCGCTAGTGGAGGCTGTTCGAGGAAACGGAAGTGATGCTGTCTCACTCTATAGGTCTCGAATAACGGTTCAAGGCATATAATAAGAGATTAAAACGTGATTTTCAATAATTTTTGGTTGTGTATATTGTCAAAAAAAAATGTAAAAATTATTATTATTTTTTTTTAATTATGAGAGCAGTTTCAAAATTATTAAAGAAACAATTATACGACAAAAAAATGGAAAAATGCACTTTGAAAAATTTTCTTTCTTTTTTGTCCCGACAATTCAGAATAGCACTAAAGTAGTTGTATCTGAACATGAACAACGTGCTATGAACAATAAATTTTTTCTTAATGTATGGACTTCCCTGTCGCATTAGACGACAATGACGTTGCCATGTAGCTCGCAGCTCGCAAGGCCTACACGGTCAGTGGCCAGATAAACTGCAACCATGTAAAACAGGCTTTAAATATATTGCATGAAGAATGCCGGAGTCGGCAACTTCAGTACTAGTATCTCATACACTGGACAGATCATTTAGCATTCCGACCACGACGCGGGCTGTGCGATATATTCACACTCCCAACCAGAGATTACTATTCCCTTTGAGATTATTTTTCACCGTCGATATTCCGATATGGCTGCATGTACTGATGTCGCGATGTGTATCAACGCTCCTGAATTATTCTATGCCACAAGCGATGTGCTTTTGTTTTCGAAGCTTGGAAATAATCGTACCTATTCAACAAATTGCATTCTATATTTAACTAGTTGACCCGCTACACGCTGTTGTAGTTAATTTGTAAAAAAATGAGAACTACTTATCAAGCAATCCTATATTCTAAGTTGGACCAAGCAAAACTCCTTTACAAAATGTTACTACAATTGGTTGAGTAAACGGTTATTAACGGAAATCAGCCAAAAGTAGACATGTAAAGAAAGTTCTCGTCCACTATAGTGACTAAATAAAGATAGATAGAACGAAATTTATTTCTGAACGACGACGACGGGACGACAATATCAAATGTTTGACAAGTAGCAATAGTTTAAGATAAAAATGATATTTTTATTATTCTCCTCGCAATTTGTTCATATTTTTCCATCGTTCAACCTTTCTATGGACTTCCATAAATATTCCAAAACCAAAATTAACCAAATCGGTCCAGCCGTTCTCGAGTTTTAGCGAGACTAACAAACAAAAATCATTGTTACATAGATTTGTTAAAATCGTTCAAATGTGCATTTTTATCCTATAGCATATTGCGCGCGCTAATCGATGATCGCGGTCCTTTGTTATCTCTGTATTTTCATATATTGTTGTAAGTACCCTAAGTTTTATTAATATACTCTTTTACTTTGAGCTCCTCTCCTTTATTCCTTACAGTCCACTTTCACACCAGTTCGTTACATTACATGAGTTAGGAAAAGAATAATAAATATTTTCATTCATAATGTTTTTATTTTATGCTTTGCTACGAATATTTTATTGCTATAATTTCAACCTTTAATTCGATTAACGCATAAGAGCAAATTTTATAGATACTGATGTTTGAGCTTGATATTAATATAACTCTACATTTCTTAAGACGATAATTGAGGGTCCAATAAAGAATCGTAAGTGTTTTTGCAAAAAAAAGAAACACGATTCTTTTTGATTTTAGTACATTCTATAACGGTCTCAGAATTATAATGAACAAAGCCGATTTAAAATTCTCTCAATTTATAACAATAATTAACGAATATCCGCTTAACCTAAATATCATAATGAGAGAATCGTTTACAATGAAATTGAACCTGAATTGTTATTTTCGATACAAAACAATTTTATGTTAATTAAGTAATTATTAGAGTCAAATCAAGGTCAATGATTTAGCCTTAAAAATATTAAGATTGTTTCAGGAAAGGTACTGGTGACACTGATTTTGCATACCCTTTACGTTAATGGGGTGATAATGGGGTGTAACATTCACAACAAAATACCACACTATTTTTTTTAAATATATTAGTGAAACTTAACTACTGATACTTATAACAAGTTAGTATGACAAGAATTTGACATTTCTACTATTCAAAGTATTAAAAAAAATCTTGAAAATACATCTTACCAAGATAAAAAAATTACATAGCTCGGATACTACTTGAGATATTTTCATAAAACATCTTGTAGATAATTTGATATTTTAAATATTTATGTGAACAAAAAGGATATTATAAATATTAAAGTTTTTTAACATTCATGTTTATATAGATCTCAAATAAACAAACTTGATTTGCAGCAAGAGAAACCCTAAAAAGTTTATGTATCACTCACCGACACACTGCAATGATAAATAAATTTTCTACAGTCGCCTTTTAAATTTCCCCGCCTTATAACCCAATTTCAATGTAACAATTGAGTACTTGAAACAAGAAAGGTTGTTAAATAGACAATTTTATAGGCTGGGCTGGGCTTTCAAGGTAAATTTTCTTCTAAGCGAGCACGTTTTATCAGTCACTCAGTCGTCAAGCCCTGTAAAGAGTAACCGAAGCAATAAAAAGGCTTTTACATTAAAGCTTTTAAACACCAGTGGAATTTAGGACACACACGCCTTTTGACCCAACAACATATTTATTTTACTCCACTCGGAACGGTAATTTTGAAGATACACGTCAAATGAGCCAACGAGAGATATACGCTTTCTGTAATGAACATTCCAATTTTAAAACCATTTTATGGATGTGATGCTGGTACCGTACATACGAGTCTTGTACGTGTGAAACGTCGGCAAAATAAGTTTTCAGAATGTCCTAATTTTAGTCAAATATTTATTTTAGAATAGTCTTTTTGGTTGTTATAAGGTTTAATATTCATTTAGATATTATAATGATTGACGAAACTGCGTTGTATAGTTAACACTATTGACACTTAACTACTTACTAGATTATGGAATAATTTTATTTTTGCGTTTACAAACGCGTAAATATTAATACTAGAAAAATACTAGAAATGGGTTCGAGTCCCGCCTGAGTCGATTTTTTTTCAGTGCATTTTTCTAGTACTTACTAGATTTTTAAATTATGGAAATATGTACTAAATTTACTATTAACTCAGTTCTACCAGTAGGGACCTTGAATTGGCCGTTCTTGTTATTCCTATAGCATCTTAATGAAGTTTAGTACAAACTGACCAACTTTGTCATCGTTATTTACAGCATTTTTTCATACTTACGTAGGTAAATGCTATTATTTTGGAAAACTTCATTTGTGCAAGTGCCGCTATCGCTAGTAGTTATCGCATTATCATTCATTGCGCTTGCTAGTTAGCCAGGCTGTAACAGTGTATCAGAGGCAAAGCGTATATCTTGTGGAAACTAATATGATGATAATTACAAGATGTAATCTCCAATATGCTGACGCTGATCTTCTGTTAGAATTTAGCACAAGGAGAATGTAATATACACTTAATTTTATCTTTAAGGAACTCTTAATCGAAATACTGCTGACGCTTCAAATAGAAAATCTTATAAACGTCCCTTTATGAGATCCACTTATAAAGACGGCATGAAGTTAATAAATAAAATTCTATTTATTGTTCTTCCTATCCTGACCTCAATTTATTTGGGGTGGGTACAATACCTCCCCATACTGCTATCGATTTTGACATAGGTTTATGACCACCCGCCTGCTCGACACCGACCCTCCTTAGTAATGCTGTTGTGGGAGGTTTACTCGCCACCGCGCGAATAACCCCTTGGTGTTTGGATGCACAGGATTCAGAATCTACGCTTTTACGATATCCACGAGATAAGAAGGGATAGTCTTATTCGTGACCGGGAGCTACACCGATGTATAACTATCTGTAGCGATAAATGTATTATTTGTCAATGAAACTTTTAAGTGATTTTTTTATGTTACTAGCGGTTCCTTCTTATTTAATGGCTTGGCTAAGAATTTTGACAATGTACAGTGAAAATGTATTTAGAGTAACAATAAATTATGCGATACACTGAATTGAGGTGGAAAAATTGAGTCTCGCAACACGTGTTATTACAACAAGAACACTCTGGAGAAATCCTTAGCAGTCCCGACAGATGTCGTTCCGTTCAAACGTCAATTTTCACACAGCGATTGCAGCGCCGCCTGCCGGATCCAATGTACTTAAGTTATTCCAAAATTAACAACAAATAAAAATGAATAATTTAATTAGAAAAACATCACTTATCAGATCGAATTGTCAATCTAAACTATTCTCAGATCCGTTTGAACACAAATACAAAAAATTTCATCCAAATCGGTCCCACCGTTTTGAAGGAGTTCAGTGACAAAAACGCGATCATAAAAAAAAATTGTATATAATATTAGGTATCATTAAAAGTCTTCTATTTAATAGTGTTCACACCAAATATAATTTCATTCTCTTTCATATTCTCTGAGATAAACAATTGCCAGTAATTTTTCATCAGCCATTATAACAATGTAAATTGTTTGCAGTAAATCAATGATAACAAAATTCTTGTCACAAAATAAACATGATCGATGCTGTATTATTGTGTATGATGCAGATCCGGCGCTTCTGTGCAATGCATTTGTTTTTAAATTATAAAATAATAGTAAAATGGTTGATGTTGACATTATGATAGTGCCGCCGAATATGAAAAAAGGTGAATGCGCTTGCAAAATACCTGAACCATTTTTTTTAAGTTGCCTAGGCTGAGCGTTTGGCCTCATGATAGTAGTCAAACGCCCAGCCATTCAACATAAAAAAAAACAAACACGTCTGATGGAAAGCGAAGATGAGGCCTATACTGGTACACGCTCGCCTAGAAGATGCTTGTTAACTCTGGTCATGAAGATGTCCAGAAACTGGTCCGGGAAAACAGTTCCACTCCCTAGCTGTTCGCATAATGAAAGCGGGAGCAAATCGCTTCGTGCGAATGCGAGGAATATCAACAACTTATGGGTGAAAGCCCTAACCGCGCCTGGTCGTCCGGTGGTGGAAATCATGTAAAAATTCCGCGCACTCTCCAAAATGTAAGCGACAAAAACCGAGAGGCCAAGCCACACGTCTTCGGTGGTCAAGGCTCTAGACATTAGCCTCAGGTGCGTCATTGCCAATGAGTCTCTTCGCACGGTACTCCACCAAGTCCAGTGCATCTAACTGATATCGAGCAGATCCTACCCAACGTGCAAACGCATTATTGTCATTATATAATTAAGATTTTAATCTAATTCCAATTTGTTTTAACTTTGTTAAATGGAGGACGTCGTCAATGGCGCCTCGGTCGTACATTCTTCGTTACGATCACAAAACTAAGCTACCAAGCGCTCGGTCGGTTACACGGATGGGTGACCGAACATTTTTCAACTCAATAAGAAAGGTGTCAGGCAAGCGGCTGCCTTTAAAATCTCTGGTACCGATCCCAAATAAATTGGAAGCAGGGCAGGATAAAGAATAAGAAAAATCTATTTTGTAAATGCGGTCACTGACAATAAAATGTGAGAAAACATGAACCGAAAACCGGATAACCGATAGGTTTTTTATAGTCATAAATCCGTTTTTTTTCGATTTTTCGACTTATTTAGATAAGTTGACAAAAATACTTTCTTCTTTACTCATATATAAATAAAGAAAAAAATACATGACTCATGTAGGTAAATAGTTTATGGTATAAACCTAACACGTAGAATGTAACGCGTTTTAGGTACGTAAAAAAATCCGCAGTACACTTAGCGATGAGTCTATTGACGTACTTGTCTATAACTAAGATATTTTTACCAAAACAAAAATAAATATTTTTTATCTTCTAGCATATTTTTAATATAAAAAGCATAGCAAATGACTCAAACTGCCTGATAGTAAGATTAGTAAGCATAGTGTGTTGATTTTGATAAGCCTAATGTCGATTTGTTCTAACTTTGTTAAACTAAAGATTTCTTCTGAAATGGGGAAGCATTTTCCAATTTGTAGTTTTTTTGTGTTAGATTTTATAATGAGGTACCTCATCATCATTCGCCAATCATCTCCCAATCTTATTTGGGGTCGGCGTATCTACTTTCATTCTCCTCGATCAGCCTCAACATTAACACCCTCTTTGTCACATCATATTTTACAAAGTCTATTCATCTTTTCTGCGGTCTTCCTCTCCCCTTTATATCCATTTACATTGATCCTCATTCCTTTCTTTGTAACATGCTCATCATCTCTTTTTAGGGTTCCGTACCTCAAAAGGAAAAAACGGAACCCTTATAGGATCACTTTGTTGTCCGTCTGTCTGTCTGTCTGTCTGTCAAGACCCTTTATCTCAAGAACGCGTGGACGTATCAAGCTGAAATTCACATGAAATACTCAAGTCTATTGTCCCTTTAAGCTGTGAAAATATCAAACTTCTAAGCCAAGCCAATCAAAAGATACAGCCGATTATGTCGATATTTTCAACAAATTTCCGACACTCGCAAAAGAATCAAAACCTACAGGATACTTCCCGTAAACTCAGAATCTTGAAATTTGGCATGAAGCATTGTCATATAATGCAAATATAGGAAAAATTGCGAAAATCACATTTTTTTAGTTATATAATATAATAAAAATATTTTAATAAAATGAAACTTACTACCTTATTTCTCACGAACGAATAAAGGTATCAAATTGAAATTTATACCAAATACCTAGGTCTATTGTCCCTTTAAGCAGTGAAAAAATCAAACTTCTAAGTTAACGCGATCAAAAGATACAGCAGTTTATACCGAGGAACCCTCGGTGTGCGAGTCCGACTCGCACTTGGCCGGTTTTTTTTATACCACATTGGTGGCAAACAAGCATACGATGAGCCTGATGGTAAGCGGTCACCGCAGCCTATGGCCCTGTCGCCATTTCATGCATCCTGAGCTATCTCGATGCGTTATATCTCGATCTATACACCGCTGTGCCGTACGAATGAACCAAGATATCGGAATTCTGAGCAGACTACTCTGGACAGACATAGACACTCCGTGGAAAGAAACTGGCTCAGGGTTATAGACACCATCGAAATCCCAGAATTTGGTTCTACTTATCAAGTCAACATTCTCCAGGACCTACCACTTTTCTAATCTCCCTTGTACCTGGTGTACTGGGTCCTGTGATCTTCATCGACGAGTACAATGTCGTTGCCGAACAGCATACACCATGCCTCCTTCTGTGTGTTCGATGTCAGTGCGTCCATAATTAGAGGGAAGAGGTAAGGACTTAACGCCGAACCTTGGTGTAAGTTATCTGCCCCACTGAACTCGCCGGTGGTTCCCACAGCTAACCGGACATAGGTAGGTAGGTAGATTTTTTAATCGGTCTTCTCGGCATCTACTTAGTTACTTTTATACCATTTCGAATCTAAGTGTTATCTTTTTTAAATAAATTGCTACTTAATATTTAAATATTATAAGTCACTTATGAACTAGTCACAGGTATTGGAACCGTCCAGGTGGACGGCTTTAGTGGTGCTAAAGCGACAGAGCATTAGCACACTATCTGATCGTTTTGGCGCGACGACTCGTGTTACTCAAGTAGGGTTGTTTAACACTCTAAATTGTATTCTGTTATTTATGCTTATTACACTTCAACTTTGCCTACAATATAACAATAGATCTAAGCAAATGCTAAGATAAAATCACCAGACAGATTTCAATAATTATTGTCTTTTTTATTCAGGCAAATTATATCAGCAATTATAATCAGTGGCTTTCCGAGCTTGTAAGGTGAAAATATTCTTTCTAACGGTATTACTTCCGTACATGGAACACAAATTATTTTTCTTTGTAAATAAAAGTAGACAACCCTCCAGTTAAATCCTTTTATAACCTATCATTGAATGCGATAGCTTCGACGATAGAATCAAAATCACGAATACATTTCACACATACTCGTTACTACAAAAGGACTTATAAAAGCTTATCGCTCCACAACATTAGCTCAACATATACGACGTATTTGTTAGATCATGACAACGAGCACTTACTGCATTTTACATTTCGATCTCTCTACTCGGACAGGTTTAAATGTGTACTGAATTAATACCAAAATGTATATGTTAATGTTACAATTATGACAGAAAGAACTTGTTTGCATTATAATCCAGCTGATAAGTATTCCAAAAGGAAAACAGAGCAAGGGCGTTAAAATCTGAGCTGGGCACGGCACTGCTCAGGGAGACAATGCCTGTAATCACCACTAGAGGGCTCCACGTGCACTCTTCCGGCCCATTAGCATTGAATGGTTTGCGCGGCGCGTGCGCATGTCGCGCGGATCATTGTCGCGCGGCCGCGATTAAACTGCCTCCAGAGCTCGATCTAAATCAATCTCGAACGACACTACAGCGACACTCATCGCCGCATTGTTCTGGTTTTCTTGCCGATTAAAAGTAATAGCCACACGTTTGTTAAACTCGACACGGCACATATATTCAGCTCTTGCATAAGGTCAAGAGCAGTAATAGACAATTAGCGTCCCCATGCCTTTATAACGGTTCCCGCCTTTGCTATTACACGAGTCACAGACCTACGATTATATCTACATACTCATTAAACTAGACCTAGAACACAATAGAGGCACTTACCGGCAATTCTAAGCAGTCAGAGATGGTATATTTGGCAGCGCCTTTTCGGATATCGGCCAACGCAGTGAAGTGCTCGTCTCGCCTCGCTTTGCGCCTCAGTAAAGCACGGGCGTATGGATACGCCGTCAGGAACTCTCCATAAGCGTCCATCAACTCCCCCATGAATAGCTGCTTCATTAGAATCGCGCTCTCACTAGCATCGCCCTCCGTTGGTGGAGGCGGAAGCTGTCGACATTTCAATGAATCCGGAATGCTTTTCGTAGCGAAAGTACTAATACCGCTAGTTGACTCACAAGATGTGAACACACTCGTTGAATCGCTCGAACCACATTTCGAAAATGGAAACGCGGATGAGGCGCCGCTTTTTTCACTGCTAGCGGAACTCTGGCGAGTAGTGCTCGACTTTTCGTAATAATCAGGGTATTGTGGCTCAGACTGGCTCTCTGTTGAAGGTGAGGATTCCTCAGCTGCTGCGCTTGCGTATTGTGAATTCTTAATGCAGTCATAGAGATCCTCGATAGATTCATAAGGCGTTATACTTCCACACGATTCACCTTCAACGTTAGGTAATGTTTCATACATTTCTTCATTTCTACGTCTAGCTATCGGTGTAATTGCAGATTCGGATCGACTTCGTTTGACACTTGGAACTTGATCGTAGCCATAATCATTTGGATTTAAAAAATCCCACCTAACATTAGCCCACACATTTTCTGTAACGTCAGCAGATATTCTGTGGTCAGCACAGCATTGACCACCACTTCTAATCGTCACAGTTGTCACATTATCATTAGATTCTATAATGGAACTATCAGCCACAGATTCATTGCAATCCGTCGGTATATCGACGATTACTTTACGAAGAGCAGCACTAATGGATGAAATACTGGATGCATTGTCATCGTCTGATTTACGATTATCACTGACTTGATCATTGAACTCAGGGTTTGTAATTTCTGATGCGGCGTCAATATCATGTTGCGACAAAACACCCTCTTCTATCAATTCGTTTAAAATACTTTTAGGCTCATTTTCTGTTTGTGACTTTTTTGATGTTACAGACTTGGCATCTTCGTCCTGTTGTTTTGGTTCGCTAAGTAATAAGCCGGAATCTATATATTTTCGCATACGTTCAGTCAAAGCGCCACTAGCTTCTGAAACTGATTCCAGATAGTAGAATAGTAAGTGATACTCTTCTTTAGTTATAACAGCAGCGCGCAGCAACGGCTTGCCATACAGCTCAATCGCCGAAAACAGTGTTGCAGCTGCAATGAAAGAGACAGCATTTGTAATAATAATAATTTATGTAAACGATCAATTGACACTATGATAATAGAGTTATGTGAATCATACATAAAATATTTAAGGCATGTGAAGTAATATACAATAACGAGGTATTAATATAGTCATAGTCAATCCATAAAATATAAAAATGTTATTTTTTTCATTCTCATTGACTGAATATTTGTAAGTTGTATTTATATTTATGAAATTAGGACACTACATGAATAACATAATCTAACAAATCGTGAAAACACTATAGAAACTGTAGGCGTTTAAAAGGTCAGATACACATGCATTGAATTGTTCACCTTGCATTTCAGTTCATCCGCAAACGACCTAGACCTTTTCAACTCCTTGAACTAATCATTAGGTACAGTTAAGTATTATTCAATAAAATTACGAAGCTTTCAATTACAAATTGCTACATTAAAGGTTTATTTTCATTTGTGTTAATTTTGTGTACCTAGGTACTAAATATCATGACATGAGAAATGTCTAAGTTTAGATATAGCATCTAATATCAATATGACAATCACGATGGTTGCAAGCCTAATGCATACAAGGCACTTCTGCGAAAGATTACCGGACAATGGCTCGCTTCTCATTATTGCCAAACCGCTTTCTACTGACATCGCTTGTCTGCACGCAGAATACTGAATACCGAATACCTAAGCGCCTGCTCAACTCGAATACACACAGAGCCATCATGTCTAAAAGTTAACAGTAATTGGCAAGTGTAATTTTAAAGTTTGAATTTATATTGAAACAGTTATTCCAAGCTTTTACACAGGACTTCATAATAAATATCTCTTCATCAGAAATTTTCTGATCGTGATTCAGAGATTAGAGTCGTAATTCCAGTATAAAATTCTGAGAACGATCCGGTAGCTACGTTGATTAAGTTAAGAGCGTCAACCGAAAATTGATAAATAGCGACGAAATTATTGAAAAAAAAAGCTATTGATTACTAACCATAAATCTTTTCCCAGGCGATGAATGTTTCAAGATCCTTGCCGTCCCATTGAGGTGGTTGGTATTCCACTACTAGGACTTCACCTTCAAGTGATGCTGCTGAGGCTCTGGGTTCCACTGGAGCTTTGGATCCACCTAAGAATAGGAGGGCGGCAGGAGGAGCAGGCGGAGCTGATAAAGTAGGAAGGGGTAAGGGGCCTGACAGTGGGACCGCTTGAGGGGCGGACAAGGGCCCCGTAGGAACTCCCGCCAACACTGTCCCTGCTTCTTGAAGTGGTTCACACACAATCTCCGCTACTGTGCTATTCCCAAACACCGACACCTGAAAATAAGGAAACGGAACGTGTTAATATTATTCTTCTATTTTATAGATCAAGGCTAAAATTATTGATAAATTACAGATCTAAATTGATAAATAACAAAAAAATAGTCGCTACAAAAAGATAATAATCACCTAGCAATAATTCCAACGCAAATAGAAACGTTGAATATTTTCAACGGACATACATCAGACATTAATTAAACTGCATTAATCGAAACGATCTAATAACACTGTATGACACTTGTGGATTAACCGCATAAATTGTATTGGCGATATAAATCTACATTATGAGTACCTACATTGCTAACTGTAGCGACACGATAGAGTGATCTCGTGTCGGGGACGACATTCGTGTTTTCCTACTAAATTACCGTTAAAAGTCATCCACCAGCATTATATCATGCAACTCTATGTAAAATGGGTTAAACGGTGATTAAGGTGTCTAATAGATTCATGGTCCGGCTTCGAAGTAGAACCCCAGGGTTCGTATTAATAAAGCTAACTTAATAAGCATTATCTTAAGAGTGGAAGACAGATACGTTTAGGTAAAGAAAATAATATTCGTCTCGCTGCTAGCTGCTCTTGGGATAGGTAGTGAATCATTTGAGTGATGTTTAATAATATTTTATTTATACTTTAAGAAACATACAGCATCAATCTAAATATATATAACTCAAAGGTGACTGACTGACATAGTGATCTATCAACGCACAGCCCAAACTACTGGACGGATCGGGCTGAAATTCGGCGTGCAGGTAGATGTTATGACATAGGCATCCGCTAAGAAAGGATTTTTGGAAATTCCACCCCTAAGGGGGTAAAATATCCACGCGGACGAAGTCGCTGGCGGAAGCTAGGTTACACATGCTTGTTAAACAATGAGTATTTCATAAGTCAAAACAGTTGTATATACGTTCATATTAGGAACCCATTCTCATGAAGAGCTTACTTTATAAGTAAAAAAATTAGGAACGGGTCAGACCTAAGTGAACGTTTGTAGATCAAATCGAAAACATCCTTAAAGAAATGCATGTCGCCGAACATGTATATATGTATATGTATAGGTATGTCGCAGGCAATTTGTATGATTCCGCATTTAACAAACGGCGTCGTCGGTCTGTAAAACTGGCATTATGATACATATCATAATGCCAGTTTTACAGAGAAGAAAGCAAAATTAAGGTGCATAAGACTTAGACTCCCCCACAAATAGTCCAGCCCGCTAAAAATAACCCTGAACCTAACTGTGGCCGAGATTTTTATAGTCGGTAGCCACCTAAGCCGAAATTGCATCGTTTCATGATATACCTACCGAGTCATTTCGTAAAACTGCCTGAGACTCTGATGAGAGTAGGTGAAGCGAACTATAAATAAGGATCATAGCAAGTGGAAATAATCTACCTATGGGAAAAGCCTGAGGGAGAAACGCTTTACTATAAGTAATATGTATGAAGGTAGATATTATGTTTATTAAAAATATCTCATCATCGAAAACAAAATGAACTCTAAAACCACTCCAAGCCTCGTGAACGTGTAACAAACGTGCGCAAAACATTAATATGTAGATATATAATAAGATGTAAATGCAGGAATCTCGGGAACCTTGACTGCGCGGGTTCATGGTTTTTTACCGGGCCCTCGTGACGTCACGTCGGAGTTATGCGCACGCGCGTCGACTCGCCTCGCCCGCGCCTAAAACGAAACCTGCAGGATAATACGCCTGATACATCTTCAACGAGGAAAAAAAATTGAAACAAGATCCATTGGACAAGGGGCAGTCAATTTTACACGGCCGACGCGTTTGGGCTTACAGAACCAGAAAGATGAGAATCGGTCAACTATATTATAACTACGTATCTTCGCTGCCAACCTTTTTTTTGTGGTTTAATGCCATCACTTCAATTATGGCTATGAAAACTTTAACACGAACCCTGTGTTATCATCTTATTAAATTTTAATAAAAAGAGAAATGGCAGTTTAAAGTGACGAAATATAGGTAGGTAGGTAATATGACAACATTTCTAACTCTCTATGTAAAAGAAATACAATCATGCAGAAATATTGGACGAAAAAGAAAAATATCCTACTTATTAAGAAAGATAATCTGTGAGGGCTCGGCTATACCCCGCAACACAACATAAACGTTAGCTTTTTAAAAACATGCCCTTTTTTATTGTAGACCTAAAAAAGTAACCAGTTTTTTTCCTTGTCAAGTCGAAATAAAATTGAAAAACAGACGTGACTGACGTATCATTTTGATATCACAGACGCGCAGGCGGCTTCTTAGAAAGCAAAAAATCTTTATAAATTATTTTGATTGAAGAATGATTGATATGACGTTTTACCCTATTGAACTGGTCAAACTATGGCCTCAACTATGCAGTTAGTTACCAATGATAATTAATAGGTAAGATAGAGCTAGTATTTATAAGTGAGTATAAATAGATACCTACTCACTTACGTAAGTCATGATTTGTAACTTACTTTAATGAGAAAGAATTCAAAGAGAGCTTTTGTTAATTTCTTAAAATTAATTAACATTTTATGTTAGGTAGGTAGTTTTCTTCGATGTAAGTAGGTAGGTATATTTATATAAATAGAAAAAAAATATTTAACAAAAACGTTCCAATCATATTTAAAAGTTTTGAATGTCGAATCCAATTTCAAAATAAACAAAAGAGCAAGAACTCTACATGACTCTACATCCTACTAACGCCATCTCTTGCGAAGTCCAAAAACTAACCCGCAAGTAGCGCCACCTACCCAACTTTTGTATCATCACCAACTGACACAGATAGTTAAAAGTACATCTATTCGTTAGTAGATGGCGCTAGTTGTAACTTAGTGGAGGTATGTTTACTTTGGCAGGCTTGTTTATATATTTTTTTCATTATATCAAGTGGTTGGCAGACAAGCATTCGTCCTGCCTGTGGTAAGCAGCCTATAGATGCTTGCACTGCACTGACGTGACAGTCGCGCCAACCCTAGTCCCCCTCTCTACCCCGTAGAGCTCTCGCGACCTTACTCATCAGCAGAAACACAATACCACAAAAATGTAGTGTTATTTGACTATGGTGTGTAATAAGGTAATGTTTACTTTACGGTTTTGTTCCAGAACCTTATAGTCAGCCGACTCAGAAAAACTACGGCAGCTGACTTAAAAGCTCTATATATATACATAATTATGTAACTTTTTTATATGACCTGCAATTTAGGGTTGACAAAAGTGTTAATTACGGTAAATAGGTATTAAAAGAAATGCAAATAAGTATCTTGTTAAAGGTACCTTAGTACCATCTACGTTCCGTTAACGGATACTTTTTGACTGACTACATTATGGCCTTTACAGCATCACCGGGGTTTCAAGTTGGTGAGAACTTTGGTTGGTTCTTAGCACATTACAAATATTTCTTTGGTTATTTCTATTAAGGGCATCTTAATTAAGGGAAGACCAGTTTCTCTGTGATCTTCAGGGATTCAGTGCAATCGCACCCGAAGGATAGTGAACATTTACCGTAGTCTCCTTTAGCCTTATTTTCCTTTAGCAGAGGTATCTCTCTCCTTCTAACAGCAAAGGCTTACGGCAAAGGGTTTTATATGCGAATAAAATTCTTTTAAAAATCATGAGCCTGCCTTCTAAAAAGGAAATCATACAAGTCTCAGAGCTCAAAGCGTCCTATTGTGTTCTAGGATTAGGCATCAATCGTAAATGCATACCTGACTTAGCTCGATATTTTCCAAGTTAGAGCTGCATCTGTATTTTGCCTTCTTACCAAGTCGCGAGTGCTCTACATCTGATTGGGAAACACCTATAAAGACACTCTTTGAAAGTGGACGACCTCTATTAGACAACTGAAGATCTGTATAATAATACTCGTATACAACTCAATTTGCATTTGTGTAGCCTAATCGCTTTAGTATTTCTGGTGGCTTGTATAACGACTCTATCATTCAACTTATTGTTAAGTTACAGTTATGGATGGCTAAGGTCAACAGGGCTTGCTTCATCTAAACCTGATTTTTATTTTGAAATTGTACGATTTCTTGTTTTAGCTTATACTAGATAAATCATAACTCCGCTTTCCGCTTAAATTTAAAGTATTAACTATGTGTCACAATGTTGTATTGTGTAACGAATTCACAACCTTTACAATAATTGGATCTAATAAATCATCACATCCTCGAAATTACATAGATATTTTTTCAACACTAGGAAAGTCTGTTCTAAAAACAAATAAATTGTTAACTCTTTGACTATTAAATAATCTTGATAAAACGAAATTGCACAGTTTTAAGTAACTTAAGCTGCAGCCGTCTCTACAATAATAACCGCAGCAGTAGAGAATAAATAATATTATAAAGTTTTGGAATGTCCTGCACTAAAATAGTGCACTTAGTATTTGCACCTATTCATAGTTTGAAACAGTTTTCTTAGATTATTTTACAAGTCCAGCGCCGAATCGGTTCCTCCGCCGATGAGAGTTTTTTTGATAAATCAGTAGCTTCTATCAATATCGGTCTGAATAATCGAATGGAGATATCATATTGCTAGTAGGTTGTGTAAAAGCGACTATGAACTTTTCGTGAACCATACACCGGGAAACAGTAATTCAGTGAACTTTGGCTCTTTTAAAAATTATAAGAAGGCTTGAAAAGGTACTTTTGATAGTAGGGATAATGACTGAAAAATTCTGTTTAGCACATCAGATAGAACACGAAGAAATATTGGACATGTATTTTTTCTCTTAATACGTAAACCAAATAATGATGGCGATACAATGCACTGATGTATGCAAACGTTGGTAAATCAATAAATAAGAAAATTTCATGAGACGTCACGCTTTCGTACATTTCTATGAAAGCATGTCGTCACAACCACTCTGCCCTGAACTTAGCAGCTCTATAAAAATATCTCTTTAAATATTTACTGATTCGTTTTAGTAAAAATACTTGCACCTCCCACTCTTCCGAGGTGGCTACTTCCGATCAGGCACTAGGCATAAAGCTGGTGCTTAGTCGGTAAGAGTCCGACATAAGGGCCGTCCTTTTTGTATCCATGAGGATTATACGTCCTCCTTCTCTCTGGGTTCGGAAGGTTTTCTTAACTCTTTCGCTCCTCCTTGTGAGGGAAGAAAAGAGAAAGGAACATAAGGGATTAAGGGCGAAAAATACGTGTCTACCTAATGTTTTTTGGTAATCTATCTGACGGACTGAATAGAATTATTTTATTATACCCATTCATCATCCCCGTTATAGTTTTGTTTAGGTATGTGCCATAGGTACTATCGTAAAATGCTGAAATGTTTTTAACACTTGAAAAAAGGCAAGGAAAGTTTTCAAGCTACAAATGACCGTATTACCTCTTCAGAATCATGTCAGTGGTGCTGTCCACTTTTTCTTTCTATTCCTATTGTGTCCGAAGGTAGGGCTGCGTCACGGTATTGGCTCGTGTCACGATCCGATGCTCTTGAATGGTCGCCGGCTTGCAGAATACATGTATCCGATATGACTATAATCGCTACGCAGAGATTATCATCATGGAAAACAACATGTTTATGACGTTGAAATATTAATAACATTAATGAGATGTTGTTTAGCATTATGTTATTGCAACTTGGACCTTATTATAAGTTGATTAATGACACCAACTCTCCTTTAGAACGATTGCTATCATTCGACAGAAGGAAAATTTTCGATCACCCGAGTTCCGACCGCGCATTTGGTAGCTTAACTTTCGTGATTGTTATGAATGAACACAAGACTCCGGTGCTATCGACCTCCTCGAAAGTAGTTTTACTATAGAAAACGAATCTATGAAAAATGTAAGCTGGTACAAAATAGATTATCTTTTTTATTTTACCAGGTGGTAGACCCATATGTAGGGTTATCTGGGTAGGTACCACCGCCTTTCTTATTTCTGTCGTGACGCAGTTTGATATGTTTCGGATTGAAGGGAAAGGTAGCCAGTGTAATTACTGGGCATGGAAAGCATCTTAGTCGCCAGGATGGCAACGAACTTGCAGTGTTTAGTGATTTACCCTTGCAAGTCTCTATAGGCGACGGTTACCACTTAACACCAGGTGGGCCGCTTGTTTGCCATCTTGTAATATAAAAAAAAATATTAATTTCAATAACTTTAAGTGGATTTTTTATTTGATATTTAAATAATCTTTCACATTCAATTCCTGAGGGACATCCATCTTAAAGAAGACTGCACCCAATTGATGGTGTAAAAACTCTTGGTGCTATTGTGTTTTTTCGGTAAGTAGGTAAGGATTTTAAAGATCAATGCTGGTATAGAGATATTTTTATATAGTTTTGCGTTTAATTTGCAATGTAGTTGACAAGTTGAGACAGAGCTACCAATTCATTTTTAAATTAAATTATAAAAACACTCTATATCAACTCTCTAAGGCCTTGGTCTCTTTCTCGATTCCATTTGCCTTCTAATAGGTAGTAGATGAATACAATCGAGAAAGAGAAAGAGTCTTATAATATGCATCTATAGGTAATAACATTAAAGCAGAAAAAACTTATATAACATTTACAGCACGAACAAATGTGTTTTCATTTCAATATTTACATTGTTTTCCGATTACGCGACTAACACCTTCAGCGACAGTTTAACGAAATTGGGGTGAACGGTCGATTTATTAATTCTACAAATTTATTTTTCACGGTTTAATAAACCATTTTATTTTAAACCTTATTGCCTCTCAACAAAGATTATTATTTGTGTTCAAACGCGTTCGAGTATGTATCATGTAGCATTCGTCGAATCCGCAACATCGATGCGTGCGCGTTCACGTAACACAACGGAACAAAAATCGGAAGTCAATCAACAGTAGCCCTCATAGACGGTCATGCTTCAATAGACAAGTAGTGATATGCTACAATTATCAGGCCGGTAAACTAGAAGTACCACACACACGATATTATAATTATTTTTTTAAATATCTGCACGCTATTTCATTCTAATTAATACCTGTACTTTGCAGTTTTTAACCAGGTTTAGAAAATAAATTTTACAATAATTTTCTATAAAAAAATATCTAAAAAAAAGCTTTTACATATTTCAATGCTTTAAAAAGAAAATAAACTTCAAATTGAAATGTTATATAAGTTTGTCGCGATATTTCCTTCGATCATCGTTAATTTACTATCTATCTCTTTGCCGTTTCTATCGCTATCATCTACACAAGTAAAATGAAAGCTTGTTTTTTGTATAGTAATTTATTTTTTATTTATTAGTCAATTTGATACCTTTTCATTTGATACCCATATCATGCAATCCGCCATGTTGGATTTATAATGAAGTCACTCAGCTAAGCATGCATTGTCATCCAAACTAAACGTGTATACAAAATTTCAGCTCAATCGGATCCTAACAAATGGTCTAAAAATGGTTTGCAAATTTTAGCGGACAACTTACATGTGAACAGAAAATAAATGGTTTAATCTTTACTCTGTACTGTTACCCTGATCTACTGTATTGTCTATGTTATTCTTTTTTGTATTTTCTTCGTCGCCTATTAACTATCTTAACTTGTAGATATTATAGAATAGTCAATGAGTTTAATATTTAGCCCTATCTAATCGTTTCATTGTTTTGTCCCTATTGAAAAGTGTGAGTAGGTATAATTATATTATGTTTTTCCCTTGTCACCACAGCATTATGCATTTGCAATTAGCGACGTCTACACGTAGTCTAAAACAAAGTCGCTCGTTTTTTTATAAAAAGGACAAGCAAATGACTCTACTTCACCTGATGGTAAGCAGAAGTGGATTCCAAATACGAAGTTAGCAAGTGCGAGAGATAAATCTCCGCGCTAGCCACCCTCGCCTTGCCAAACTCAAGATGCTTCTTGACGCCTCTTTTGAATGACCCAGGATTATAGGAAGGAGGGAACGCGTGTGCTGGTAGTGAATTCTATTGAATTAGTTCTATTTGTACACTTAGAACTTTTAAATTACGCAACGGATTTCAATGCGGTTTTTATCAATAAATAGAGTGAATCAAGAGGAAGGTTTAGAAGTCGGTATAATTCGTTATATATAAAGTAAGTACTCTAAGTACTATCCGTGCGATTCCAGGGCGGATCGCTAGTAACTTATAAACAGTCGTGTAATTCTTACTTTCTTTTTTGTGATTTTTTAATTTTACTTTAGTATAGCCTTAACAGCATAAGAATAGCCAAAAAGTAAATGAAAGTCCCATAAAATGATTTAGATTTGCATGGACTGTAGTTTATTGCAGTATTTATAAAGAGATAGGTACTAAAAAATCATCTCTCATTAATTTTATTAATAACTAATTAAAAACAAAATACTAATTAATGCGATAGTGAAATGGAAAGTATTTTAGCAAATAATCAATTATAATTGCTAGCTATAGCTTCAATATCTAACTTGAATTTTGCTTAGAATTTTCTTCGATAACTTTTACGAAAATATTTAAAAACAATCTCCAACATTTACCACAGAATTAATTAGACGAACGATTGTTAATATAATACGATTTGTAAAATATATTCATGCATGGGATGTGTCGTTACTGACATTGGAAACGGTGCGCAATACCTAAATGAATGTCGTCAGGTCGCCGACTGACACACTTTCGTTCCCGCGTTGTTATAATTATATTTTATCAATACGAAAACATATGCCGCATGCCGGCCGAAACAAATTTCATATGACACCAACCGACCGTATAATAGTTTCACTTTTTATTTTCAGTGACACGGTCATTCGTTAAACTATCGTCTTTGTTCGCTTCAAACGTAAACGTGTAATCGCGTTGTATTCGTTTTGAACCTCCGAAGCCTTATTGCATAAGAATGACACATAAACAAAAGCTTTTTCTATAAATATACCAACCCACATAGAATGTTGCGGGTAATAATTCCTATTGTTTTTGGAAAAACCTTCGTACTAATTTCAAACAAAAGAGAGTCAGATATAATTATAAAACATGTAGTTAACTGATAGTTTCACAAACGTTTTCACAATTAATTAAAAAATAATTAATAATTTCACTAAAATACTGGAAAGGCCGATGACCGCACTCGCGCGTTCTTCTTAACAATTGCAAAAGCAACTACAAATATGCGCATACGCGCTTATTGCATGAATTTTGGATGCACCAAACATTTTTCACTTCTGTCAAATTTTTTGGTTTTTCTTAAATATTAATTATTAGAGAAAACCAAAAACAAAATGTAGTTTTACCAAAATTACATTTTTATCCTTTTTTTAATAAATAAAATGGTTGGCTACTACCAAGCGCTCTGACTATATTTAAAATCTTAATATGTATAAATTACATGTCACGCTGTATGTCCGCGATAGACTCCTAAACTACTTGACCGATTTTAATCAAATTTGTACACCGTGTGCAGTTTGATCCAACTTGAGAGATAGGATAGTTTTTATCTTGATATTTTTTTTACTCCAGGTACAATGTTATAGGTCAGTAGTATGAAATTGCCACAGCAACTCGTGGCCGGGACAGCTAGTAAGTATATATATTTTTCTTGTAACTTTATACTCCTTGACATTAACATGGAACCGCATATCAACGTCGTGACCTGAACAAAATGAAGTTAAAGACGAAATTCAATGTAAAAGCAAAATCTGTCGAAAGTACTCTTTTTATTACAAATACCTTTTTAACATGCTTTTATAAGCTTCACCTGTACGTTTGCTTGCTTGATTGTATATTTGTAACGACTCTGCGCAATTTTGACCTACTTTAAACAACGGTCAGATTTTATTTGAACTTTACAGACTTATCAAGGACCTTACATTAAAATAATTCGATAAGAATTTTTAGTCCGTTTTATCATTAAAGCGTGTTTTTTTTAAAGTAACTGAATGTAAGCAATTCGAACTCAGTGTAATGTGAGTGTACACTAGTAATCAGAGCATGTTCGCGCACGTGTCCGTAATGTATTGTTTGAAGGTTGCGTGCTTATGAAGTTGGATGCATCTGCAGCCTTATAAGGGTATGGGACTTTCTCGTGAACGTGTTGTATTATATTACTACCATATTGATGTTTAAAAAAGGTCAATGGCGCCGTGGTCGTGCGTTCTGCGTAACGATCACAAAAGCTAAGATACCAAGTGCGAGGTCGGTGCTCGGATGGGTGACCGAAAAACTTTTCAACTCGATTTTCCTCCGTGCTTCGGAAGCCACGTGAAGCTGGTGGTCCCGGCTGCTGTCAAAAGATGCAGTCGGTCCCAAGGAATAAGTGTCAGGCAGGTGGTCGGTCGTAAAAATTGAATGCCAAACCCTGTATGTCGATAGAAATACATACTAGTAGGTAGGAGAAAGAAGTTTAACACGTTGCCTGTTCAACGACTCCATTTAGAGTTGCAACGGCAGTGACCTCACGACTCTCTTCGGAGACCTACCCTAGTCCTAATTATTAGGTCGGTGTAATATGTAATCAGACTCAGGTTTTGTCATAGAATTTTGCCCGGCCTGACACTGAAAATGAAAAAAAAAATATGAAAAAGCTCTTCATTTAAATGGGCTTTGCTAAGTACTTTTAATTCGCCCTACCACTATTTGGACTAAATAATTATTTTACTTAAATAATTATTATTATGCTGAGACGGAGAAAGAAACTCCACAGCTAAACAATTTCGTAATGAATTCAAAACACCTTTAACTTTCCCTAAATGCTTTTGTAGGTTGTTTATCACAGGTGCAATCTGGGACAAGCAACTTTAAAGTCTAGTTCGAGTAGAATACTCAGTCAAAAAAAAGGATTACAAAACCCTGCTTAAAAAGACAATAAGTCAACTGAAAAGATGGAAACAAGATCAAATATTAAAGGAAAGCTTAAAACAAATTGATGGTATTTTTAGAACTTTTGTTCAACATATTAACATGCAGTCGCAGGCATGGTATTTACTAATAAGTCAAATCTTATTTTTAAAATCCTTATGATAAGCCCCTTTAATTTGACACCCATGTTGATGAATTCTAAATTAAAAAAAACACTTCTAACCTCACTGCCGCTACCTATGTGTTTTTTTTAACATCACTTACCTAAGAACACTTGGGCTGTCAAGACAAATCTAACGATATCTTATTTATAGAAATCCGTTCAGCCGTTTGAAAAATATAAGGTAATACAAAATATTACAAATATTGATACAAGATACTCGCGAAAACCATAACCCTTTCCTTGCAGTCGGGTAATCAAGTAGCGCTGGTTCGATCCCTACGCAAGACAAATAATTACGTAAAAGTACAAACACCGACCGGTTGCACCAAGTTTTACTTTTTACAATTTCGTAAAAAATCAACATATTTTTAAAAATGGAACAATCCATTCATTGTAATACATGAAATTTGGTGCAACTGGCCGTATCAGTTTGTCTTTGTCTAGCGGACAGATGCACCAAATTTTACGTTTTACAATTTTGCAAAAAATAACGTAAAAGTCAACTTGATTCATATGAATGGGTTGTACCTTTTTTAAAAATATGTTATTTATTTACGAAACTGTAAAAAGTAAAACTTGGTGCAACCGGTCGTAGGTGTTTTTATATGTCATTAAGTTTTTCCATTGTCTACAATAAAAGAAGTGCTTAATTTGGGGCTAGGTCGAATTATTAATATGGTAGGTATGAGGGCACGTGGACTTAAACTTTAGACAAGTGTTTTTTACGTTCATGAACTTTTTCTACGTAGTACCTAAGAAGATTGTCCGCAAATTATTCACCTTCAAAAAGCAATATAGCTACCATACATCCATAATATTAGCCTATCTCGACTGTCGCTACCATTCGCTCTGTATCATCGCATATTTTTTGTATCGAAATTGTAATCATAGGCAATTATTTACGGTATCGCCGTCCGATCTCCGTACACTATATTGCAGATTTATAGGCTATTGCGCTCAAACACGTTTTTATATTAATAAAAATTTATACACGAGAAATTCGCTTTATGTTATCGTGTTTTTATTACGTCACAAGCTGTGTAGTGATCTTAAAAACAAGTCGCCCGAATTGCGAAAGGTCACGGCTTCGCTCCCGGTCTCTGTAGATAAAAAAACCGACTTCAAAACTAAGAACGAGAAAAATATTTTTTTACGTTAACTTAGAAGTTTTATTTTTTCACAGCTTCAAGGGAATGTAGACCTGAGTATAAGGTTTTATTTTCAACTCGATACCAACACGCGTTTCCGATATAAAAGGTCTTCAAAGACAGTCGGATGGACGGTCAACAAAGTGATCCCATAAGGTTCGGTTTCGTGTCGGTTTTTTCCCTTTGAGGTACGGAACCTTAAAACGGCTGTAAATATTATTTAAGAAACATATTAAATTTTATGAATAATGGTTGTAATATTATTAATCTGTACATACTACACATACATATAGTGGGTATGCAGAGATAACTTCTTTCCATAAGCTACGATGCTTACATTATTTCTTTTCCTTCATCTACTATAATGAAGCGTCGGTGGCGTAGTGCGTAAGAGCGTCGTCTCCCACCCGGGAGGCAATGGTTCGAACCCCGCCACGTACCAATGTGTTTTCAAATTTTGAAATCATATGTACGTTTAATCGACGCTTTTACGGTGAAGGAAAACATCGTGAGGAAACCTATACACACCTATGAAGAAATTCATAGGTTGTGTGTGAAGTCGACCAACCCGCACTTGGCCAGCGTGGTTGACTAAGGCCTAATCGCCCCTAATGTGGGGTAGGCTCGAGCCCGAGGCAGGGGCATTATATGAGCTGTTGATGATCGACTCTAATTACAGTACTCATTGATACTTAGTGCAGATAGTTAAACAAAACAATCGAAAAGAAAGAAATTAACTGCAAGGGCTTCACGCGGATTAGAAATCGTTCATTGCAAATTCGCGTCTCCGTTCCGGTCGAGGGTCGTTACACGTGGATGGTAGTCACTTCCGACCTTTGTCGTCACGTAACTTTCTAGCCCCTAACCCAAATGGTCAAAGTTGCATTACGTTTCGTACATCCTACTGTTACACTAAATATTATTGTTGACAAAATGACGTTTCGCAATAATGCCATATTGCAAAGTAGAGCGGGCATAATGACGCACTTAATGTAGCCTTATTTAAGTCTTCATTCAAATCTGTAATGCAATCTTTATGACTAGATTCGGCACATGATTTCCCGGAGTTTGAGCGTCTGGTGAATACGAGTTTTACAATCTGTCGTGCTATTTTATAAAGAAATCATTATGATGATATGGGTTTGAGTGATGGTACGATGCAAGGATATTGTCCACACTTAACCTTACATTTAGAAGATTCAAATAACAAGCCACGGGTAGCTCCATATATTTACGGCTGGCTCTCTGGCTAGAAAATCCCTAATTTTGAGTATAATGGACCCGGAACTTCTGTATGTAATTCGTATGCAACACGGAGTCAGTTCTTATAATAACTAATACTACAACACAAAACCTCAAAAAAAGAAAATTAAGCTTTTAAAAATGACCCGAAAAAAAAGCCTCAAGCTTTTTCATTTCTTATATTTGTTATTATTAGATGCGTGGCAGTTTTACGTGGTACACCGAAATTAGATCCAGAGGTTAATGAATTACATATCCATTGCTGTCTTCACGACACGCTATTATCGCACTTGTCGTCTAAAAACAGCTATGGATACGTAATTCCCACAATGATCATCACTAGAGACCGGATTATATGCAATTGCATATTTGCATATGCATTGGCATATTAAATCCAAAACCAGTAATAGCATATTTTAACTAAGATCTAGTGATGATGCATATTATGGCTTTATTATAATACTTTTCTGAGTGCAGAGCACGAAAAGTGATAATATCTTAAATGCGACCAAAACTAGTCACAAAAAATAAAGGCTGTTCAATAATAATAAACAAAATAATTATTGTGACTGGTCGGATTCGCGATATCACTGCATTCCGGAACGCAACTAGCCGCGCGTGTTTTTTGTTTTGACAGAAGTTACGATAGTACTAGTATAGGATTATATCATCTGTGGTAAAATGAAAGAGACAGAAGGGCGTCGCGTTCACCTGCTGCAAAGTCTTCCTACCTCAGTATTGCGCATTTAAAATATTACTTGTTCATACTTAAAATCTGCTCAGTGATAAAAATTGCTTTTCTTCTTTTTTGGGTTCCTAAATTTATTATTTAATTTCGCATATTCTGCCAATTTTCGTGTATATTTCAAGCATTTTTTAATGCATATTTGCATGCATACATATAACAAGCTTTTTATGTTGCATATAAGCCGGTCTCTAATCATCACTTTCAACTGTCAATAAAAGTTAGCGAATAGGCCGGCAGGTTAGTGGTAGTAGTAGTAAAAAAGCCAGTCGCAATAATAGTAGTTATAATAATAGTACTTAACATTATTTTGCTTCGACAGTTAATAAGACAGTCCACATACTTCCATCATCAGGCTAATCATCACTGACCATCAGTTGAGATGGAAGCAAGAGCTTACCTATCAAATCTAAGGTACTCTACTAGACAGCTTAATAATGGGATGTTTGATTATAAAAATTAGATGTTAATCAAGAAAGTTTTGCTTCGTAGAGTAGCACAGACTCAAGTGACACGGGCGCTGGGACTGCACTAACACTGGGGTCGAACTCGGCCATAAAAACAATGAATTATTGCTAAATACTACTTGTGGTTAAGAGGGACATAATTTATTTTTGTAAATTCCAACACTAGCGCGTTTAATAGCTGGCTTAAGATCGTGGCACCTCTTTTTTACTATGAACGATAAGGAACGGCGTCTACGGAACGGATCAGAAACGTAGCACATCGCCTCTTTTTCATAGAAAAAAGGGGCGTTCCGTTCGCGAGCTGATAAGTGCGCCTACTACCTTAAACCAACAAAATTATTTTAAACAAGTAAAATTATATTTAAATCATACTTCCTTATTAAATAAGATTAAAAGGTAGCGCTTCAGGCTTTAATTGACATCTATCACTAATTGCTAAAATGTCTTCTCGAAAATGACACATTTTGAGAGTACCGTTACAAATCAATTATCGATAACATCTAAAGTAATTAGTAATTTAAGGTAAATTTAATATTCTCAATTATTCAAAGCAGCGTTTTTGCATATTGTTTTGTTACCTTGAATTGTAATTTCAAACAATCAATCAGTTCGAAAATGTACTTTGCTACCAAACGTTGAACGAGATGACTAATGGTCTAATGGCTAATATCAATGAGGCGACTAAATATTACTAGGAATAATTATTATTAAACTTACACAACTTTGACGGCTGTGATTCATGCGTTACGTAAAAAATAAATGTATTGGAAACGCGTTTGCTATCTTGATTGAACTATGTGTCTGGCTTATGAAGCATTTTAAGGTTTTATTTTTAATTACTAGCTAAGTACTTATTAATTTTACATTAAATGACAGAGAAAGCAGTAAATGCAAAGGCATTTCTTAACCATTTTTCTCAGAAGTCCTGGTTATTTTTGAATAGTTCACAAATATAGGTAGGAGGAGGTCGATGGCAGTGTCTCAAGATAGTGACAGGTGGCTATCCTTCCCAAATACGTGAACAATAGAAAAAGCAATTATGTAATATGTATCTATAGGTACGGGTTTTGTAGTTAGAATCTTACTATTGACGAAGAATTTGAGTAACATTATTATTAGAGCTTAATTTAAACTAACATTGAATGATAAACGACGTAACAATCATTGTCTTCGATAACAATGAGTTGTTCTATGACAATAGTCACCAATGTCTTTCAAAACATTCGTAGACATTCACTAATCAGTAACTAAGGAATCTTGTAAAAGACAGAAAATTAATTAATTATAATAAATTTAATTACAGCTATTCGATTGACCAAGACCGGGACTGTGTACCGAGAGACAGCGTCTGGTGACCCGAACATCAGAACAGTTCTGGCGCAGGACAGATCTGGTTGGAGATCCTTGGGGGAGGCCTAAAGGTCAATTTTTTGTATACCACATTGGTGGCAAACAAGCATACGATCCCCCTGATGGTAAGTGGTCACAGCAGCCTATGGACACTTGCAATACCAGGGGTATCACACGTGCGTTGCCGACCTAGCAAAAACTTATTCATACCTTTCTTGAAGACACCCATGTTGTAGTCCTTAGGGAAAGTCTATGTCGAACAGTGGACATCTCTCAGCTGACATGATTATGAATATAATGATTAACAATTATTTTATCTATACACAAATCATAAAATAATAAAAAAATATCGTACACTTTTTCTTTTTTTACCATAAACTCTTTTCACTAAGCGACAGCTTGGCAACTTAGACTGCCACTATTATGAAATACTGAAGAGCCCGGCCCATACACTCTACCTAGATATCGATATATTCCACCAAAATTCCTAGGTTTTGTCTTGACAATCAAGAAGAAGATGTATGATGATTAATGTATTTTTGTGTCTGTCTAATAGTTATAATTTGTTTTTTTTTTCTTGGGTTACTTGATTTTCCTTCTTTTTAATTTTTAAGCAACATGGCTTTAATCCTGTTAATGATTGATTATCGCTTTAGTTTATTTATTCATTGTATTCCTGCGATATATGTAAAATCTTACAAGTGGCAACTTTGTTGGCAATCTGTGATGTTTATTATATTTAATCCTTATTACAATTGTATTGCTGTGTGTTTCCCTCAAGAAAGAAAATAAAAATAAATAAAAATATTGAGAGAAGTGGGTTTATGTGAAACCAAATTTTACCCAAAGCTCAACACAAACTTTTTGGAATTATGATCGTGGTATGTACCTATAAGTTTTTCTCGAGTTGGGTATATTTCAAAATGTCTGTTAACAATGTAATATTGTTGAATAGCTCAATTACTCGAATATATTCCTCTTTCTCCTACCCTGCTCCTATTTATTTGTGGTCGGTACAGTATGTCTTCCTATCGACTATCACTCGCAGCACACGAATTAAAAACTCGTCTTGAGACACTGCGGTAGATGGCCGAGAATATGCCGCGTAGCTTACCGAACGCTGCCCAGCCGAGTTGGATTCGTCGATTGACGTCTTTCTAGAAGTTAGACTTACCCAGTTGGACTGTTTGTCCCAGGTAAACATAATCGTCGACAACTTCCAGTGTAGATCTTCCAACCTTTACAGGAGTGGGTGCGACACGGCCTATCCTTGGGTTATTCCCGCTCCTCCGATCAGAACTCCGATTGGTAAGAGCGGGTATTTTTTCCCATCTTTCGATAGCAGCCGGGATAAATCCGAAGCACGGACAAAAATCGAGTTAAAGTTTCGGTCACCCATTCGTTTACAGTGCATTTGGTAGCTTATGTTAGGTCAAGCAAATTATATTTTAAAAAGCTGTCTGTGTATTGCGAACTTTGTAAGTAAACTATTGTCTCGTACATAGAGTTCGTATTGCGGAAAAATTAACTGTAAAAAAATAAGAGTTCACAAGACGTGCCCTGCAAACGTAAAATAATGTATTAGACTTGGATATACCCAGTGAGTACCATGAAATTCATGAATCATGATAGTGAAGCGGTTTTTGGTTATTATAACGGTAAAACCTGAAAATGTAATCTAAAATAGCTCAATTTTCATTCAACTTTGTTCATCTTGTAGATAATTTAAATATACTTAATTTGGGCTAGATAATTGGTGTGAGCGTAAAAATATATTATTATTATTTATATGACTAGGTATACTTAGCTTGGGTAGGCCGATATTAACTACCTATTTCACAGCAATAATTTAAATATTTTCACAAAGTTTAATAATTTAATAATATCGAAAACATTCGCAGTAATCAAATCGAAAACAATCGTTAGCAACAACAACTGTAACATCAATAACAAACCAAAATTCTTTCGATGAAAGACGAGACGATATTTTATAATTACAACTCCCTCTTAGCAAAGTCATCACCGCTTGCGGAGTGACATAAAGTAATACTACAAGACCTTTTTTAATTAAAAAATTACTCCTCTTCTTCTTTATCATCTACTCTTCCTCTTCTTAAAGTCGGTTAAAATGTAGCCTATATTACGCGGGCCATAATAACGAATCGATTGACACCTTATTCGTCAAAATCGGATTAATTGTTTAGGCGCTACGGAGGAACAAACGCAAATAGAAACATACATAGACTACAAAATTATAACCCTTCGTTTTGGCATCGCCGTAGTCGGGTAAAAAATAGCATCTTGTTAAGAAACTCTTAGTTTTTTGTGTGTTTTTTTAAGTATCTAAAGGCGGGTCCAGATATGGTCATTTGGAGCATAACAGAAACAAAATTAATAAGGCAGAAGAAACAAAAAGTGAGATAAAAAAGAACTAAAAGGTTTTAGAATCTGCACCACTGTCAACTAGGTGTGACTGCGATCGTATTGAATCATAGTACCAGAGTGGTTAGTGTAAGTTTTTAAGTATACAAAACGCACCGATTCTAGTTGCGTTAAGAGCTCAATTTGTATGGGAAACATGATTTGCGCTTCTCTCCGCTAGGGGCGCTGTTCGCGTTTCCTATACAAATTGAGCTCTTAACGCAACTAGAATCGGTGCGTTTTGTATACTAAAAAACTTACACTAACCACTCAGAAGTGTAGGTTTTCTCGTTTAAAATACATAACTATTGTAGTTGCGTTAAGAGCTCGATTTATAGGAAACATGAATAGCGCCCCTAGCGGAAAGAAGCGTAAATATAGTCACATATTTTATACTAAAAAAAAACTTACACTACTCGTACAGTATTCAATGAGTCATTCCCGTTTAATACATTTTAATACAGCTTAAATGATCTTTAAACTAATAAGTAATTATTTTATAAATATGGTGCTCGGATGAGCTGTCTTCGGTTCTATGTAATTTCAAAACCAGCTAGAGAGTTCCCCAGAATCAGGGATACCAAGAAGTTCTAAAATACAATAACATGATTAAAACAGCTCAAAGTTGTATTGATTGTTATAACTTAGGTTTCTTTAAAATGAGATTCAAATCTTATCCAATAAATTAATATTTTTCTACTGCTGTAACTGTTTTTCCAATAAGATTAACTAATAATTACCAATAGAAAGAATTAGAGAAAATAACAGCTTCTGTATATAATTGATAAAAACAGCCTTAATTAAACTCAATTTATAAATTTAAAAAAAAAACACTGTAATGAAATTCTTGACCTGGAATGTGTTCCTCAGCCAAGTAAATTTTTTTTACTACAATATCTCTAAATCGTAGTGAATTCTCAAATTTAAATAAAAGATTTTTACACTTTTTGATTTGAGATCTTCAATTGTTTTAGCTACCGAGATTCAACTCTCGGTAGCTAAAACAATTGAAGATCTCAAATCAACAAGTGTACAAATTGTACCACTAAAACCAGCAAGTGTTTGTCGCGCTTTCTCGGCGTCGGTCAGTCAGATTTTTATTTCAATAATTCAAAAAAAATGTATCTGAGTGGATTATGTCCAGTGAAAGTAATATAATTTTGATGCACAAGCAGCCGTATTGACGACTAGTCATAAGGAATCATTGCAGCAAAGGTTTTATTATGTGCTTATTGTTGAAAAGTTTATAGTTATTCTTTGCCTCATTACTCACCATCGTCTATTTCGCGCTTAGGACTCCCTCGGACTCACTCGGACTAAAGACATTAAAACTAAGTAAAACTCATTTTTTAATGAGTAACAAGTAACAAAAGACCATCAAAAGGCAAAGGAAAGTAAGTAAAATTTAAAACAAAAAATATAGGCTTAAAAAGCGAATGACAATTTAAAAAGCATTTTTTTAAATACGAAAAACAGGAAGAAATCAGAATGTATGTAGGAGCCAAACAGCCGTGACATATAGATTACCTTGTTATTTACTACCTGCTTATATGTTATAACGTAATTCATTTTTATCAACTTACTCAACGATCAATTGCAAAGTAATTCAATTAACAGTTTAGTATTTATTGTGACGTCACTGAAAGCTATACTTTACGTTTTTGTCCTCGTGCTGTCTCGCTTTAACTTAAAGGTTTCCCTGAAATAGCGATTGATATCTGAGAGATGATAAAATTAAATAATATCTCAACCTTCGTTATTAATAATTAGGCTTGAATGAAATTAATAATTAGACTGCACTCTTCATAAACTACAGGAGCAATAAGAAAAATTAAGTTGGTTTATTTAGATTTTGTTTTACTACTATCGCCAATTTTTTGAATTCTATTCTACAAACAAAGGTCATACCCACAAATCATAAAACGTTCCATTCCTTTTTTAAGATTTTCAAAAATCAATTAAGTTTTTCCGTTGTTTTGAGCTGGTGTCGAAGTTGTTTTACTACGGGACGTAATGCAACTATTTCCAAATTGTCATCAGAAATAAAAATACAGATGCCTTACTTTCACACTTAAAGAGGCCACACTCGACATAAAAAATGATTATGTTATGAGGTAATTTCTGAAATCTTTTATCCTGGTGTGATAACCACTATACAAATTTGTCAAGTATTTCTGTCGCAAGTTCTATTTTGAAACGATTTTCTGTAGTTAATTTTGTCTGAATTTTTATAGCAAATTTAAATATATGTATACAGATTTTTTTATCCATAAATAACATATGGATGTCTAAAATGAGTCAATCTTTTCAAGAAAGGAATCGAACACGAGATTCTGTGGAATGCTTATGTAACTTAGAACGAAGACGAGGTCATCTACCGGAATGACTCATAGCCAATCATAGTGTTGTTAAGTTATAGCATAAAAAAATCATACCCTTTTAAGTCTATGTCGAGACAAAGATATATCTATCAACATGCAAGGCACATCTCACCTTCGGATCGAATTCAGCCAAAAGTTGAGTAACGCATTGTTTGCTAACCGTTCCGGTGATGGCATGACAAATTTAGGGGTCCGAACAGAAACAAGTCATATTGCAACAAGAGTATTCACGAGCAATAGTATGTACCCACTCTTACCTAACTCTTGATATACCTTCCCACAGTTCCGATTTCCATTCCTAATTCTTTTCCTTGCATGCAGTTCGGTTATGGAATGCTCTACGCTCTACCCGAGAGAGTATTAGGTGTGCTCGCACATGTAATTCCTTTAAAAGTCAAGTTTTGAATGACTTCCTGGTCACCTGTCATTAGCTGTGTCCCTATACTAAATTATTTTCCTTATTTAACTTTTATTTGCATTTCTTTTTTGTTATTTATTTTTATTTGTATTCGACGGTAAGAATAATTTCACTTTCCTGCATTTACTTTCCCTTTTTTTCCAGTCCTACAAGGTTGCCTGGAAGAAATTACTTATTAGCAATAAGATAGCCTCTTTTTACTGTTTCTATTTGTATTGTGTATTTTTCTATTTTGTGCACAAGAAAAGTGCTTATTATTAGTATTACTGACAGTTCAGCATCTTTATGTACCTATGTTATTTACCTCATCATCATAGCAGCCTTTATAATTTGAACCACTGCTGAGACATAAGGCCTCTCCTTGTCATCGAAGGAGGTTTAGTCCACCACGCTTGCTCAATGCGGATTGGTGGACGGAGTATAAGGTGATCAATACCCCTTTGCTGATTGATTAGTCGCATTCTACGATACCCATTGGAGGATATGGGGTGATGCTATTCTACTCTGCCGGCATCACATGGCCATTTAGTTATTTACCTACGCAATAAGAATCGTAGGCTGTCAAAAGTGTATACATATTATTGCTTGTGACTGTACTAGATGAGTCTAATTACAGATTACCGCACTAGGATAGCGAAATTCTTTAAAAAAAAAATAAGGCTGGTTTAAAATATTGATCGTGGTTTAAACATCTTAGGCCGGGGTACGGATATGAGAATAGGCACTGATGATGATGTCGTTGTCGAAAATTCACCAATAATAAATATTATTACTGTGGGCGATAATTTTCTTAAAGTTGATTAATGCACTATTTACGGTCTGATATATGAGAAAATTGCATCAAATTAAATAGAAAACGAATAAAAAAATGTCCCGATGAAGGACTGAGACGGGACTAGAACCCGCGACCTTTAGTCACGTGAATTGCTTTAACTGTCTTTCGTTATCCGGGCAGTGCTCCTCCAAATGAGTTACACAGAACTTTGAAATCGCGACGAATTTATTCAAGACTTTTCAAGTGAACATTGATTATTCTGTTAATTTCAAGAGGTACAGCACAATTCCTAGGTATTCATTGCTTTAAAATTTTTCTTAAATAACTAAAGCAAAAACGCAACCTTAAAATCACGGCAAGAAATTCGCACCGAGTGAACCGTGAATAAGTTGCTCGCTGAAATTACCTGAAACAATAAAAAAATTATGGAATAATTTTATTTTTGCGTTTACAAACGCGTAAATATAATACTAGAAAAATGCACTGAAAAAAAAAAATCGTCCCGCCTGAGGCAAGTCGATTTTTTTTCAGTGCATTTTTCTAGTACAATAAAAAAAACTAAATTAATTTTCCATTCGGGTAATTGATATGCTATCGCGAACTAGGAAGCTACGAATTCCTAATCCAGAACTGCGGAATACGGAAACTCCTACAATTCGAGTATGTAGAGCTTAGGTTTAATGAGCTGTTTATTGCTTGAAAATATTGCGTGAAGCATCGATCCGGCGCTATCACTTGTAACGGTCAAATATTACGGTATTTCATCGTGGCTCGCGTGATCGAAATTGGCCAAATCGTTCGGATTCGGACGTATCTCCATAATAAAAGTCAAGTGTAATTAATATCTGATACAGTTTCCGAATTGCACAATCACTTTCGGTGGGTATGTTACAAAATAAAATTCGATAAATACAGTGTTGATCACCATGCAATTGACAAGAAAGTTGTGATACCTACAAGTAACATCAAAACCAATATATTGTTAATAATTTCCTTTCCCTTTCGACCAATTAATTGCTTTAAATTTATTTATTTACAAATTGCTCAAAATAATCGGAGTTCGACAGCGAATTGCAACAGAAAATCTGTTATGTCAGTCAATTCTTTTGAAATCTCGTTTCAGTTAAACCCTTTGCTAAACGGATGTAGTATTTTGGATTTTGCAATTAAATAATTGTAAGCAAATATTTCAAATAGGACTTTACTAATAGAAGAAATAACCCTGAACCTATCGATCAAACAAATATAGTACTAGGTATTTAACTTAGTAAATAATCTATGATGAAGGCTAAACCTAGTTCTAACCGAAGATAAGTAGGTAACATATCAACACTTTAGTACCATGTCATAGCAACGCCAGTGCTTGTGCACTAATAGTTTCCACCATTTTTTGTATCAATGATTATTATGACACGGTACTTAAGTGTTAATCTACTTCTGATCCTGGCCGTACTAGGTGTAACCGCACTTCAGCTTTTAGTTCTACTCATCTAAACAATCCTGATGATATACATTGCGCCAATTCTATAATCAATACCATTCAATTATAGTTTATTACATTTAGAATAGAGTTCTTGTTCAAAAACAAATATAGTTGTTAAGGACTCTAAAGCAATTAAAGTCGCATACGTTAGTTAAAATAAGTCCTTATTTCATTATGTATGGACCGAATAGACGTCAGCAGTTATTTATAACCACAATTAAACACCCACTCTCTACATATCAGTTCAACTTTGAATTAGACAAAATTACACGTTTACTAAAATCTAAATTTAGCAAATTGCGATGAAATGAGAAAGGAGTAACATTGTACAACTTAAACTTGAAGCAATTAGCATTTGAAAACTAATTAATTTAATGACGTATATTTCTTAATATAATTTATGTCTACTAATTACTGTTTGTAAAATATGAAATTCATTATGCATTACTAACACAATTAAGTTTAAAAAGTTTTGTATTCATTGTAATCCAGCATCTCCCTGATATCTTAAAGATCGTTTCATATATTTGACTAATACGTATGAAAAACCTTCATCATCATCATCATCAACAGCTCATACAATGTCCCCACCGAGGGGCTCGAGCCTACCCCACATTAGGGGCGATTAAGCCTTAGTCAACCACGCTGGCCAAGTGCGGGTTAGTCGACTTCACACACAACCTAAGAATTTCTTCATAGGTGTGTGCAGGTTTCCTCCCGATGTTTTCCTTCACCGTAAAAGCGTCGATTAAACGTACATATGAATTCAAAATTTGAAAACACATTGGTACGTGGAAAAACCTTTAAGATCATCAAATAACCTTAGACTTGAAACTCCAAGGCATTTCATTAATAATAATAATTCTTTTTTTGCACTTGATTGGGGTACATACGCAGAATATTAGTTGTTAATACAATACAGCTCCTCCCATTCAGCCAACAACAGTGGCAGGCAAATTTTTATTTTATGATACCTATTCAATAGTCAATAATGTTAATATTACAAATTTCATTAGTACCAAGCAACTGCTCTACAAATTACTTACTCTGTGCTCTGTGTAGATAAAAAAAATATAAACTATATTCAGTTCTTTACTGTGCAAGCCATCCGACTTTGGAATGAAGTGCCAGTTACGATCAGAAGAGAAGAGACACAGAATATTTACCTGTCTCTCTACTGTTGATTTTGTCTATATTCTTTTATTACTGCATTTAATAACCGCGATAAGATCGCCCATTGTACAATCGTTAGACATAAAGCCATTAGCTTTAAGTTCAAAATGTTGATGTACTACACACAATAAAGTATAATCTATATTTTTCTATGCTATAAATTCTTTAAGTCATTCAATCTTTACTTCACTTTGACTATATTTCGAACGAACACAAATTTTCGCACATCTAAACCGAGTTACTAACAAAGATTTATTTACAAATAAAATAGCAAAATATGTATGAATATCTTTGGGAAACATAAATTCATTCGTTTCATAACTTTTGCTATAATTTTTCAACCTAAGCAAGTAATTGTCCTTAGGTCACTGCAACTGAAATTTCGGGTAGTTCAGCTAATCTACTAATTCAAAGGTTAGGGCTACCCGATGGAGTACCCTTAGCAGTCCATTGTACGAGTACTGAGGCTACAAGCATATAGCAAAATAAAAAAGGTCCACCAGTCCGCCATACATATTTTATAATACACCTTTAAAATTTAAGTTTCTGAAGGAATCAAATAAGAATGTACTTCGTAGTGAAGTGGAAGACAAAAGAAACAAACTTAGAGGAACAGGATTAAATTGAAACCCATTACCGATCCATTTACGCTTCCTCACTAACCGTCCACCCACTCATCGCAGCTAAGGTCCCAGTAAATCTACAAAGAGCTACCAATTAACCTCAGGAGATTCAGGTTCCAGGATCGTCTTATATGGTCTGCTCTATGGTTAGCAGAATTACAGGCTATAGCATTCTAGCATATAAGCGTAATACGTTAATTACCATAATCACGATTTGACACAAGAGAAACGCATAAAACTGCCTCTGCATTTTTCTAAAGTTATATTTTACTTTTAATTCGCAATAACTTTACTGCCATCAAAAAGTTCACTGCGCTAATTTAAAAAAGATTAGTCGTTAAAAAAGTAAAGAATGTACCTGAGACAAGACTACATTCCTCCCATAAAACTTATTTGAATAAATAAGGCAATCAGTTTTACAATAAAGCGAAAAAAGTCGACCGTTAAACAAGTTTTTCGATTCGTTATCTAGAGAAATGGCTTGTTTTCATACAACTCCGTGCAATGTTGATACCTGTTTAATTCGTGAGATAATAGGAAGATGAGAAAGGTGCGAGTGATATTCAAAATTAGATCTCTCTTTGAAAGCTTCTAAAATTTCACTTTAGGTGTCTGTCAAAAAGTGTGGGATATTGCAGTGTTCGTTTGACAGATAAAATCGTCGGCTACTTTCATTAATCATTTAACTTTAAAGTGTTCAACGAAATACGATAGTTAAATCTAGCGTTGCAGGATTCAATAATCCTTATCTATTTCGCATGAAACAACGGTAACAAATGCCCGAGACGTGTACAGAAACAGAACGAACTCATGATATGCGCGATTGATTTACATTCTGACACACATATGTGGGGCCATTGATCTTGCTGAACACTGGAGTTGATCAACAATAAACGTTTGGGCAATCGGCGCAAGGACTCCCCTTACAGATACTTATTACAGTCAAACATAATAAGGTAAATACGTGTATATTACAATTCAAAAACGTTTTTAGATATCCAACAATAGTTAGTTAAGAGATCGAAATTGGAAATCCTTTGGTAACCCATATTGAACTAACCAGCATCAAGAACTTCGGGGAAGTTTAAATCTTGTAATTTTTCTCGGAATATATTAATGCGAAAATGGCAAAATTGATCGACAAAAATCTCAAGTGCCGTGCCGAACACTGACTTCTCTAGATAGATAAATGAATTTAAGCTGCCAAAAAGATCTCTTTCTTACTTAATCTCGAGTAAGTGTAGTGTACTGTAGGGCACAAGTCACTCTGTCAAACTATGTCCGTGTATTCACGGTGTCCCCTATGCCAGGTAAGCCAATCGATACGCCTTGTAGGTAAGAGATGAGTCTCTCAAGCTCGACTTGTACTCCAACGTGCTACGTATGCAGGTATACTTTTGCTTTCGACATAGATATAAAAGAGTGTAAGAAACTGATTTCCTAGAACTCCGGTTTCCGACCAATACTATATTGGCCGCATAATCTCTTTCGAGTTGTGAGTGAAAGAGTTGCAAGTACCTAATTGGAATTTTTGATCACTACTTCAGTATGTGACGAATACTCTGGCCCTTCCATGGATTCATTGTGCGGTCAATTCCATCGCGTTTCAGAGAAGGGAGTCAGAAAAAGTGCTTGGGACTTGTCACTTAGGTGTAAGCGAAAATGAGAACACGAAATAGAGCGGCTTTAGACACGTGTCACACCAAAACATACCAGGAAAAAGGCTTTCCATACATCGCCAAAATTGTCCTTAATTTTAGTGTCAAAATTATTTAAGTATTAAATATAAACCATATTATTTCGAAAGCTATCTCTTACTATTTATTATCAACAAAATACCATTTATAACCTAAAAATGCATCATGATTTCACTGTAGCGATTTAAAATTATAGGCAAGTGCAGACTGATTAATTATAAAATTATGTTAATTTTATGTTATGAGTTCCACTTTTATAAAAACTGGTTTGAAAGTGGTACTTATGTGTTTTGAATTATCGAAAATATTAGTCTAGGCCAGAAAGAAAAGGAACTCAAAGGAAATACTTTTATGCATATGTAATTAATGTTGTTTATAGTTCAAATGGCGTTCCATAATAAAGTATCTTTTGGTTAATCTATACAACTTATGCCAAAATTTTACATAAGATTTAAAAAAGGAAAAAATATCAAATAGAATTTTATTAAAAATAGACGTAATCTAGAAAAAAACACTTATGTCGTAATCATGCCATCGGATGAGACTACGAATAATAAAATGTCTTTAATTCTATCAGTCTATCTTCATAACAATGTCCATGAAAATCCTCAAAAATATTTATAAAAATCCTTGACCTGAAAGACGATGCTGACATAGAAAGGGAACGTAGGGCGCTGTCTGTTCGGGCGAATATGATAGCCCACAGATTTGCTCGCTGTTCAAGACGCGAGCGGTCTGTTAGTGAGTTATTCGCAAAAGCAATACAGCACCTTACGCGTCCAATACAATAATGTACATATATTGCATTCAGAGTGCTGTTGGGGCTACCTCGCTTCTGTAGCGCCTCAGGGATGTTTGCTGGAGCGCGAATGGATTGTTTTTATACAAGCACATCCCTGGTGCGCAGGGTGTGGGCTAGCCCGAACAGTATTCTGCGAGCCTTCGCCGAGCGTTTTGACTGCCAGTATGTACTGGCAGTCAAATCACTGTAACATTGTACATTTACGGGCTAATGTTAAAATATTATTTTGAAGTGTGATTATTTATTTATGTGTAATATATTTTGATATTGCTAAGAATTCTATTGATTATTATGTATTTATCTAAATTATTATCGGAATTTTATGTATGCTTTTATTTTACTGTGTGTTATTTTGTACGAATTTTGCAATTTGTAATTGGGCCACTTGTTAGCTTTTAAATAAATAAATTATAAATTATAGTATTATCACAGATAATATAATACTATGTATTATTATAGTGTTAACAAAATTTAGTTAGTTCTTTTTAAGGGTTCCGTGTGTAGCATTAGAGGCGATAAAGTAAAAGCTTCTTCTTTATTAATTTAAGCTTCTTGGTTTTAAATCAATCTAATAATAAATCAATACTAAACTAGCAAATAACGCTAACACTTTATAGATGGATTCCTACAAATAGAGATAAATAAAAATATGTTAAAAATAATTTTCGCGAACAAGTATATTGAGACGAGTATAACGACAAAAAAAAATCTAGTCTTATTATTTCAATTTAAAAAAAATATTCTATAGATAAAAGTTTATTTTTAAAATACACTTACGTGCAATGAAATCGACTCACCTGTACGCTTTGGTTCAGAACTCCTTAATCAAAATCTACAATTAGTAAATAATAATTTTTAACCCCGTGTGTTAAACAAGAACCTAAACTTACATTAGACCAGTTTTTACTGTGATAGATTTTGGTTAATTGATTTTACAAATTGAAGACCAGATACAGGTAAAAAAGCTAAAATTTTTGGAGAAATCAGCTGAATTTTAAGGGTCAATAAATCTGTAAGATTAAACAATTATTCAATAAACAATGATTCAATTAATTCTGAACACTCTGCATAGTCACAGAAATGGCGAATGACGTAAAAATGAGAAACCAGGGTTTCCGAAGAAATTAGTCTATTGTCACCAATACTTCGTTTATCGATGTTTAGAGTACATTAAATAAAGCTTATGAAATATACATTCAAATTATATTTACAGGTTTTGTTTATCTAATCTTATTTTTATATACCGATATATTAAGAATCGAAACCTATGAGGTGGGTCGATTTTATTGCTCGTAAGTGTATATTAATACACTTGAACTATAGAAAATACAACCAATCAATGCAAATTAGACTTTTTTAAAAATAAGTGGGATAATTAGATTGAAATATCACAAAATGCACGTCATCACGCATAGTGAATGTATTATGAATGTAAATATGTCTAGTAATTCTAAAATGATAATAATATGTAAAACATTCAAGTTATTCAAGAATGTGGAGCATCTAGCTGATGCAGCTGTGCGAATCACCATGAATGGTTGACACGCCGCGCATGTGTACAATGAATTGCATAATTAGGTCATTACAGTCGTGATTCGGATTGTCTCAGGTAAAGGAAATTGTCTGATTGTTAATCATTCATTGCTCCTGTAATGTGCAGACGTTTATCCGATAATTTACTTTAATTAAGCGATCAGAAGCGTCGATGGCGTAGTGCGTAAGAGCGTCGTCTCCCGCCCAGGAGGCACTGGTTCGATCCCCGCCACGTACCAATGTGTTTTCAAATTTTGATTTCATATGTACGTTTAATCGACGCTTTTACGGTGAAGGAAAACATCGCGAGGAAACTTGCACACACCTATGAAGAAATTCTTAGGTTGTGTGTGAAGTCGACCAACCCGCACTTGGCCAGCGTGGTTGACTAAGGCCTAATCGCCCCTAATGTGGGGTAGGCTCGAGCCCCTCGGTGGGGACATTATATGAGCTGTGTTGATGAAGCTATCAGGAGAACGTAAGAAAGTAACAGAATTGCTTAACTGTGTTGCTTATTAGACACTACCAACCTCGGCAGAGTTAGTGACTAGGTATTGAATTATTTTATCGTTCAGGAAACTCACAAATAATAGAATTTTGTGTCAACAACGGAGATATACGTATAATAGTTGATCGCTAATTCTTCACACTGTGTCGAGACCTCTCTAATCGCTTGTAGCAGCTATCAGACACATGTCACACACGACATGGGGGCCTTTTATCATAAGACAGAATATGTACACTAAAATTAAGAAGGTGCTTATACGCAGTTAGAAAGATACAAAAATGTATATGTGGTATTGTGTTTCTGTTTGCCAGTAAGGTCACCTGAGTTCTACGACGACGTAGGGAATGGGACCAGATTTGCAGTGTTGCAAGCGTCTATAGGCTATGGTGGCACCAGACAGACCGTATGCTTATCTGCCAACCATTTGATATAAAAAAAAATTAGATTGCATGTTGTACGTTTTAATACAAGCCTCCAAATATGTAATGTCTTTTACAGTACCGAAGGAAGGTTACTTTTTAAGATTTAGGTTCTCATCCAATTATCCACCACGGACTTTGTTGCTTAACTTTTCCAATCATTATTTCATCATTCAATGCATTCAATATTTTTTTTAGAAATGCAGTGTAATTATTTTTTACAAGTAAATTTCATTTCATTTCATTTGAAAATAATCAGCAACGTAATCTATTGTTACATTTTACAAACACAAATTTAACGCTAGGGTCGCTAGGTTTGAATAGCAGGAAGGTTTTCTATCCATTGTTCTGGGTCTTATAAACTCTCACTTCGTTTTCAACGTAAGTTACAAAGTTGTTTATTTGCAAACATTACTCACTTGGGTCATATTGCAATAAAATGGAAAAGTCAATGTCCAAGGCTCCGAACCAGTTAGCGTGGTAAATTGTTGGACTTATTGCTTGTTTTTTCTAGGTTTCTTTTCGCCATTTTACTCATAAGGCAATTAAGGTCAATGTGAATTAGTTTAATAGAGCCTTAATCACCTTTACCATTTTCAAATTAAGAATATGTTAGGTGTCTATATTTGACTTAGAACATCCGATTCGATACGTTAACGTATTTAAAGAGGATAGTACGCCGAGCGCGTCTCCATACAAACGGAGAAATCTTTAAATTCACCTCCTCCATTCTTCTTCTTATTGCACGCTCGCTGACATTCATACTTCTCGTGTTTGGGAGTCACTGGCAGATTTCAACTCCAGTGAGGTAGCGGTTTCTTAAAATTTCTATATTCTATACTCCTATGCCTGGCCGGCGGGTGTAGCTGCCTGTCTCCTAGTATCGTTTCTAGGCATATTGCAATAATGAACGCAGACTATTCAGTGCAATAGGCACCGCGCGTTTTTCACTCCCTGATTGATTAAAGCTACGGCTTGTGCAAATTAGACTGTTAGACTGGTGCTAAACCCATTATTTTGTTTTTAATGAACGCTTAAATGTTAAATTGAATCAACAAAATCACAAAAGCTCAGTACCACTCTCAGCTACACTAAAACTTGAACTTGTTTGTTCAAATGTCCCCACTCGAATCTGACCGGCAGCTACACTCTCAAACTTTATGGACTATTCTCTTAAAAATAAGCTAATTATTTCTTGACCTACGTCTATTTATAAGCATAATTTGTTATAAACACTCAAAATATTTAAAACAATTTCTGGTGGTGAATTGGTTGGAGCAGAGATACTTCGTATAATTCTTTACAGAACTCACTTCGGCTCTTTAAATTCACCTATCAAACACTTACGGCCATTTGCACCAACTTTTAGGTTTAACTTTTTGCAAAAATAACATAAAAGTCAAAAAAAAAATTATAATGTAAAACCACGTAAAAATTGGTGCAACTGGCCGTTAGAGGAAAAACGCAATAAAGAGATTTCGCACTAAGTGTTCGACGTCCCAACGCTGAAATTGGAGAGAGGAGAATTAATGCTTTGCACACTGCCAATTCCGGCGTTGCGACGCTGCTGCAATAACGCTAAATTGTGATTTCATGCTAACGAAAATGGTGTTTGATTTGACTTAGAAGTTTGGTTCTATTCACAGGTCAGATAAAATTTATGTCACTTCTTACATATTTCGAGATAATACTAACAAGATGCGGAAAATTCCAATAAGCCCTAACTCGAATAAATTATTGTTTAATGTTAAATAACATCGCCAACCAGTATGTTATCAAATCAATTATGCAACAATCGTGCGAACCTTTCCAAGATGTAATAATACGATTATAAATGTTATCTCAATAGTTCTGTATATTATTAACATATTTACTTATTTAATGATGGCGATGAATTCCTAGCCCCCATTGCAATATTTTTAGAACTTACATACATTTATGCGCATTCTACACACCCGTTTGGTTTACTATATTTGCTAATTCAATCAATCAATTCATTATAATCTTACAATTAAACGTATTTTTACTTGTATTTTTACTTAAGAAAATAGGTTTATTAGTATTTATACAGTTCGTTAGGATCATTAGTAATTTGAAGAAAGGGCAGTCTTTTATAAACGTTTGTTTAACAAATATCAATGCGACTGTTCGTTATTCATTTATTTTTAACTAACATAATCGTAGCATAAAGATTTGTATACCTCATATCAAAAATCATTAATATCATTAGTACATTAGTACCTAAGTTTTACACTCTATACAAAGGAAAAGAAAACACTGCGCTTGAGTTAGGAAAAATCCTGTGTCCGCGATAATCGGCTTTTTATACTACGGTAAAAAATCACCGTGTAAAAATGTAAGATGAATAAAAAATGATACTTGCGTCGCGGTATACCGGTAGATTTGTTTTGATCCCACACGCTAATTCGAAGAACATACTTTAAAAGTAGAGTTTTTGACTGCATTCTATAAGTTAAAGGTCACGCTCGCCAAAATGGGTCATCCAACGTCGAGCGGCTACCTCTAATGACTCTATGCCCTGCTGTATCTGTAGATATGTAAACAATCTATCGACTTCTTGGGTAGTGATATCTAATATCTTCAAACATTCTAAATGATATGTCCAATCTTCTATAGAGATTTGGCTAACATGTTTTTTTTTAATTTATCTCGGGAATATCCAATTACAATAATATACCCAATTATATAATTAAATCAACAATAACAATAATTTTCAGAAAACAGCTTATATATACAAGAAACATAATTTCGGCTATCAGCAAACACATCTATATCGGGGTAGTTCCTCAGGAGACAATGCTTAGAAACTTCTCGAGCAAACAATAGTCTTCTAGATAAGTATTACACTGCTCATTACTTTGTTGATTGATTTTATTGTTATCTGAAAGGAGTATACCTTTCGAAAATGTCAAAGATATGCTTCAGCAGATTCTAATTTAAATCACATTACGCCCACTGAAGACGGCGTTATGTGTACCACTTTCAGAACACTTAAATAAATACATAAATGGTGCAGTACATATTAGCATTTAGGTGACAAACATGAAAGGACGCGTGGGAGTGAAATGGATGTTGCTATTGGCGCTTACAGTATCGGATACAATAAATTAGTCGTAACTCCTTGTTGGTAACCACTGTAAGCTACTTAGCTTACCTACTTGTAAACAAATGGAAATGAGTTCAAAGAATCGACTTATTATTTCTTAACAGTGTTACTGTTACATATATTACCTGTTGTAGTGTATAGAGTGCACAGACGATGTGGAAGCTATTCGCTTGATTACAGTTACTTACCCTGTGTAAAATAGCCTTACAGACGCTTTCCTACTGCGCCACAGTCAAACCAATGCAGCGCTTCTCAATGATAGTGCCCTGTAATATTGGCCCTGTAGTGCCACAGAGGCCTCTAATTTGAAGCCAGCCTATGTGTTTACAATAAGTGCTCCCGCACTCACGCACACAAAGACAACAATGATAGTGCCCTGTAACATTGGCCCTGTATGCCACAGAGGCCTGTAATTTGAAGGCAGCCTATTGTTGACAATAAGTGCTCCCGCACTCACGCACACAAAGACAACAATGATAGTGCCCTGTAACATTGGCCCTGTATGCCACAGAGGCCTCTAATTTGAAGGCAGCCTATGTGTTGACAATAAGTGCTCCCGCACTCACGCACACAAAGACAACAATAATAGTGCCCTGTAACATTGGCCCTGTATGCCACAGAGGCCTCTAATTTGAAGGCACCCTATTTGTCGGCAATAAGCGCTCCCGCACTCACGCATACAAAGACAACGTACATACAGTCACATAATATCCACTCCCAGTCATGACCCTCCCGGTGTCGTGAGATAAAAATATAACAGGTATACCTACTGAAAGTAATCTAATTCAACGCTCTGTTATTGATTGAAGTACTCGACTTCAATATAGTTAGATCTCACTAAAAAGAGTATACCAATCGTAGCATTCGTAGCTAAGTATAGGTACCAAATTATCGGTAGACAAAACCGTACAATAATGGCAATATGAATATTTGATTTTGATTTCTTCTCTACTCTATCTATCTAACGCAACTTGCGATCGACTGGAGAAGAATGCTTGCTGTATAACATTAAGTCTGTTCTTTTGGAACAATATAATATCCAGGTACACAAAATTCACGTAATAATCGTACAGATAAAAATTAATAGAATTTATCACACAATTCTATATTACCGTTACATTATATAAAATGACAGTCATTATATAAAAAGACATTAAACTGTTTATCAATGACATAAGATTTTGATTATTTGAGGTAAATAAACAGTTACTGACCTTATTATTTACATAACAAATTGTGTATCGAATAAAATACCTTAAGAGGCATCTTCAAAAAATTATATAATACGGAAGTTCATTACAATCCCTAATTTGCAAATTTAAATTATGTTATTGACAATATTACAAAACATTTACTTTTAACCGCATGTATTTGGATATAGATAAACAAGATGATTGGTCCATTTTGTTTTACTGACCAAACTATACAATGGTATGACAATGCAACTACAGCAGTTATGTAGCTGACTACCAAACTTACTGCAGAGATATTCCAGAAGAAAGATTTGGTATTTTTTGAACTTAAACGTGACTATTTTAATTGCTATATTATTAGTCATTTATATCCGTTGAAATTTCTTATCTGTATTATTTAATGTAAATTATTTTTCGGAGAACAAATTGTGTATAGAAATAGAAATAAACTTTATTGTACAGTCGACCAAATTGAATCATGACCCACCTTAAGATTACAAGGACATCTATGTTTTCCTTGAAAAAAAATTAATTATATCAATATTTTACCAAGAACCATCTTATGATAAGATTAAATAAGCTAGAAAGAAACTAACTAAAATAATTTTTTGCACACACACACAAAAACATAACCAAAACACAACGTTCACAGACTATCCTCTTTAAAGTTGTCCGACATTTATCATTTCAATTAAATGTTATTTTACAATTAATGTTATACGGTAGCAATTGCAGTGCTATCGTCTCTAATAGTTTGTGGTAGACTTAGCTATTTAAGTAATCAGAAACAAATAGTTATAAAATTATTTTGATGAGGTTATAAAAACTTGTTCATGTGATGAGTTCTTACATTAGACATACAACTATGTAAAATATTACGTTAGATTAATAAAT